>JARQAB010000016.1:0-1200000 GCA_036172955.1 Meloidogyne arenaria | reverse complement strand
ATTATTTAATTATTAAATTTGTTTTTCTGTTTAAGCATTTTAGTTTCTAGTCAGAGTAAGCTATATGTAATCCACTCATTGGCATTTAATCTTTGCTATGTTTATAACCGTTGCTTTTAAGTTTGGAAAACCTTAAAGAAATGAAAAAAATGCGGGAGTTCAGCAATCTCATCTGCTCAACTCCGTCTGAGTTCAAATTTACCTATTTAAATTTTCACAATTTTTTGTTGGCATTATGTTTATTTTTACTGTAATCTTCAAAAATCTTTTCAGATTTGTTAAAGTATTTATTCTTTATTTAACCGTCTTAAAAATTTTTTAACCTTGTAAAAATGGTGGTAAGTTAACTTACTTTAATTTGTATATTTTCTAGTTAATTTGCTCCTTAAAAAACATCTCTTTCTTTCTATTTATTTTGTTATTTTCAGGATAATTTTTCCGACCTTTTGTCTTCCCAAAACAAAACAAAAATGAATCGTTCCGGTGTTTCTTTGAATTCTGAACAGAAAATGAAATTAATTGGTGAGGGGGATTCTTGACTTCTTTTTAAAATTCTCAAATCTTTTAGAAGCTATACATGAACGTCCACAAATTTGGGACAGTTCTTACGAAGGTTTTCGAAGCAATCCAACACGTCAGGGTGCATTCAATGAGGTTGCTGAATTGCTTTCGGAGGGCGGGACAGAAATTTTTACAAGTGAGGGAGAATACCCATTTAAAGATTTTCTAAAAAAATTAATTTTCAAAGGAATTCAAGTGCAAGAAGAGTGGGGGAAACTTCGTTATTGTTTTACTCGAATAGTCAAAAAACTTTATGATGAAGGATATATTAGCCCAAATGGGACTGTTTTACAATTAAATCCGGACCATCAATTAATTACTTGGCCATATTGGCAACCTATGAATTTTTTGTTGGAAGGAGTGGCTTTGCAATTGTGTAGTACTCGAGGGGGAGGAGGTGGGGGAAGTAATTATGGTGGAGATGATGGAGTTGGAGATGTTAACAATAAAGGGAATACACGTCAAAATAGGTGTTTTTTTTGATTATTTTTTGAATTGAAATTAGACAGTAGGACCTTATTATAAAATACCTTTGGAAAATTATATCTTATAATGAAAGTAATTTAAATTAAAGAATCGCTTGGGGAGCTTAGCAGTTTCCAGCCAAATTTTAAACATTTAAAAAAGAGGTTTTTGAGTGAAGTCCGACCGCATACCATATATGCTCGAATAATTACAAATAATTAACAAATAATCGCCCCTCTCGATCGATTAATCCCCCTCCAGTAAAACGTTTAAACGGCTATCCAGGGTGATTATTTGAGAATATTAAGTAATTGATTTAAAGGAGTCGTGAATTAATAATCCCCTTAATTAAAAGAAAAGTCTAAAAAATTATTTTGCTTTTAACTAATTTTTAATTAAGCAGTGAGGAACCTGATACTCACAAAATTCGTCGTAGTCGAAAAGGTATGAGAGGAGGATTAACATCATCGGCAATTACTCACAAACACAACAAATCAACAAATAGTTATTTGGCTATTGAAGAAGAGTAAATAAATTTTTAAAAAATTTCAAAAAATTTTTTTTTCTTAGTTTGTCTAGTCTGTCCAACCCCAAAACTCAATCAACAAACGATTTATTAATGTCTAATTTACTCAGTTCTTTCGCTCCCCAAGATTTGCTTTTGTCTAATTTTAATGCTTTAAATGAACAATTTCACCCACAAAAAATTGAAGATGATATTGAGACAATTATTGTTAATACTGATTTAAATAAAAAATCGAAAGAAGAAAATGAAGAATTAAGAAATGTTGAAATTGAACAACAAAATAAGCGGCAACAAAATATTCGAGGAGAAGATAATAATGAGGATATTGCTGTTACTAATGAAAATTTGAAGGGAAAAAGGAAGAGAAGGAAGGATGATATTTATGGTAATAAAGAAAATATAGTTAAATCTCGTTAAAAGTCACCCCCTTAGGAGCTGAAAAATCGTATACCTTTTAACAGGGATAGCACGGGTTGAGAAAAAGATGGATTCGGGTCGGGAAAGGTCCGGGTTTCTGGTAACCCTTAACATCCCTGCCTTATAATGAGGTGTTTTTTAAGTTGGGGGTAGCCCCTCCCCTTAAATGGGGGGGGGGGGGGGGGTATTTAACTTTGGGTATGTAATTTTTGTGGAAATTTTTTTTAATTTTTAGCTGATTCGTTGAGCGGTTTGGATTTATTACTTCGACAACGTATTGAAGTAACAAATGGACAAATTACTGCTAATGGACATGATAACCATCATCAACAACATCAACGTCAACAACAACAGCAACGTTCTTCTTATTCTCCAGCACCTTTAGAGCCTTCAAATACAACGAAAACTAAATTATTAAATACAAATTCTTTAAGTGGAAGTGAAGGAAGTGGAGGAGGAGTTACTATTTGTGGTACTAATTCTGTTTGTGGAGGTGCAGGGGGAACGATTGATGATGTTAATGAATCGTTTGGTGAGTGTTTGAATGTGTTTTTGTAGGGAAATTGGGTGAAGAGACATTTGAGAATAAACGATATTTAAATTCAAATATGTTTCTTTTAATTTTTGGAAATTTTTGCGAACAAAATACCTAAAAATATTTGTGTTTATCAAACAATCTTTGTCTGTCAACAATAGGGCTGGGTTCGAGTCATTTTTATCTGACCGGCCTGACCGAGTCTTTTTCGGGCCAAAATTCAATGCCCGACTCGATCTTTCGGACCGGGCCCCCAACCCTAATCCACAAATATTATTTCCCAGCGAAAAATGACTAAAAGTTTTTATTTCCTCGAACTATTTCACACAAACTTTTTCGAAAAGATAATTTTTCTACAATAAATAAGCTCAAACGGTAATTTTCAATTTCGTACCCCCCCTCCTTTTTTCTTACTCAAATTATGAAAAAATGGTCAGACTTTTCTTTTTTCCTCAATTACACTCTTCTTCCCCATGGCATACAATCAGTCAAAAAGGATTAAATTTTATTCAGAAAAAAAAAATTCGGCCCCCACATTTATAACAAGTTCGTTTTCCGTGAAGTAGTCCAAGCTCTACAAGCCATAAATCGAAATCTTTGTCACTCAAACACAATTTTTCATGTAGATGGGAATCTTTGAAATTTTTTAGTTTCTCCATTTTTAAAAATGTAACGCTTTTCTTTCTCAGTTCTTATATTTATACAAACAAATTTAAAAAAGGTAATCCTTTTTGACTGATTGTATGCCATGGGGAAGAAGAGTGTAATTGAGGAAAAAAGAAAAGTCTGACCATTTTTTCATAATTTGAGTAAGAAAAAAGGAGGGGGGGGGGGGTACGAAATTGAAAATTACCGCTCAAACCCCCAAACATTAATTTACACACATCCTAATTTTCTCAATTTAATTCAAAACAATTTTTGTTTTAGGTCGTTGTATTGTTCATCAACTCCAAATGGTTGCAAAGAAAGATGCTCTTTTGTGCGTGCAAATGCGAAAAGTAAGTTTAGAAATTTGGGACTTTTAAAACTAAAAAAATGTTTTATTTTTTAAAGAAATTATTGGAAGTTTGTTTTGAATATGAAATGCAAGCTTGTAAAATTTCAAAGACTGATGATTAAAATTTTAAAAACAAAAAGTCACTTTTCCTCTTTTTTTCCACTCACTTTGTGCTATTACCTTTTTTTGTTTTAATTTTATTTTTGCATTTTGACACTACAATTATTTTTTTCTTTTTTTTTGATAAATTAAATATACCTCAGTAAAGTTTTATTAATTGTCACAAATAGCTTTAGCAGATCCAGCGAAGTCTTATATGTATATCCGAACCGAAAATTTCGAATATCCGCCTCTTTGAATGCGGATCAGGGCTAACACAATTCCGGATTGCGTGGGTTTTTTGACTTGAGGGCCGCGGGTTTTAAAATTAAAATTGCGGATGGGGAAAATTTTTTTATTTGCGTGCAGCCTAGTGCCAAAAAGATCAGGGGAGGAAAACTAAGAGGAAAAGGTTAGAAGCCCGATAAAAAAAAGTACGCAGAAATTTGTCCGCCAAAAACGGTCTAGGATAATCGTCTTATTTCAGTCATTCTGTTAATTCTGACACAATATCTTAGAAATTCAAGAAGGAATTTTACAGAACTAGAAATACACATTTAAAAGGTTTTAATAACATATATTAATAAACATGTACAATAAACAATTTAAAAATTCCAAAACAATTTAAGCAGTTATTTTTTGTGTTTCCTTTTTATTTTCCTGTATATTATTTTGAATTAAATCAGAATGTTGAATAGCCCATTCAGGGAGGGGTGATTCAAATGACCATCCATCTCCAGAATACTTCCAACAATGTAAAGGCATAAACCAATGACTGAAAATTAAATTAAAGAAGTCAATATGTATAAACATACTCGTCAGGAAAAGGCCTTTTTTGATATGTTGCACAATTCCAACAAATAGGATCATAATTGGGCAATTCATCAAATTTAAGATTTAACAAATCTAGTTGATCATGTTCATACTAAAAATTAATTTTTTTTAATTTAAAAAATTTTTTAAAGAAAAATCAGAAAGAAACAAATTGTTTTGTTCTTCTTTCAACCCTCAAAAATAAAAAATTTTTCTACCAAATCATTTTCCCCAATTTCTTTAAGCCTTTGAGCATAATCTGGATCTGATTCAGATATCCAAGATTTTTTGTCGTGTTGTTTAACAACATCATTTTTTAACTTTAAAAGAGAAAAATTAAAAAAGATAATTTTTATATTTAGTACCTGTTCAATAGACTTTCCCCCATAATCACCTCCTTTACCCTTTAATGGACCCCAAACAAAATTATTGTAAAGTGTGTCGTTGCAAATTGGAAATCCCAAATATTGGAGATGCTGAAAAAGGATTGTAAGTAATTTCTATTTATTTAATAGAAATTACTTGTCTACTATATTTACCCTTTATTTTTTCAAAAAATCAGAATTAAAAATTTTAAAAAATTCTTTGATACAAGATAAAATATATAACTCACCACTCTTATTTGGTGTGTTCTTCCCGTCTCAATTTGGCAGCGAATAATTGAAGTATTTTCTTGTTTATTTGCATGAAGTAACCTTGAATAAAGTCAATTTGTTAAAAATAAAATAAATAAACCTAAATCGACTTAAACAGTCTTGGCCATCAGAATCAACGCGGCGTATGCCAGTTGCTTTTGATAAAATAGAAATTGATTGATCGCAAATAACTTCTTCACTAAAGAATATTATAGGTATTTCTGAGTAAAAAATAAATTTTTAAATTAAAAAATAATCTCAAGAATTTTTTCTTCATTAAATTTCTTACTCATAAAGCTTTATTAAATTTATTAAGGTGTATTTCCCCGTTTTAAATTAAAATATATTTGTTAAATTATATTTATATTAAAAAAAATAAAATTACTTTGGAAAGATCCCATCAACTTTAGCTAAATAAATCTTTGAAACCACTCTTTTAAGGACGTCATTTTTAAACTAAAATATTTATAAATTGTACCTAATCGCTTTTAAAAACCTTAAAATCAGTTTCATAATTTTTAGCAAACATTAATACTCCAGTTGTTTGTCTATCAAGTCTATATAATGCTAAAAAATAATTTTAAATATTTTTAGGAGTAAAAAGCAAAAAAACATGGGAATAAAAATTAAATATAGAAAAGAAAAAATGGATAAAAGACCTCCTAAATTATACCCTAATCAAGTCTCACCAAAAGAGATACTCCTTAAGACTGAAAAATTGTATCACATAATGGGGTATATTTTACAAAGGAACAACGTTTAAACTCCCCAACCAATGGTCAACAAAAATATTTAAAAGAAAAAAATCTTAAATTGAAGGTCTTATTAAAGGAGCCTAAATAAAATTAAGAAAATTAACTTCTCAATTCATTTACATCTCTCCCATGTTCATTTTCCAATAAACCTTTAACTGAATTAAATCGGTAGTTGCCACCTAATTAGGAAAAAAGAGAAGTAAAAATAAAATAAAAAATCAAAACATGGATGGACTGGCAATCCTGAAGGTTTGTTAACAACAAGAAAATCGTCTGTTTCAGCTTAATAAAATGGAAAAAAATAATTAAAAAAATTAAATAAATTACCAATGATTTTTATCGGAAGGTCTGGAATTTCATTTTCATGCTGAAAATAATTTTAAAAATTTTTGTAAAAAGAGGAAATTGTCAATTATCTTACAAGATTATTTTTGAAAAAATAAGGGAATACTCCCCACTAAAATTATAAAAATTTATTTAAGAAACAAAATTAAAGTTTTACAAAAAGAATTTTGATTATACAAAATACTTTTTTTGAAATCCCTAAAAACCTTGCGTGCAAAATTTTTACAAAAATTTAGAACTCTCTAATGGAAATGGATTTATGAATGAAACTTGCAGAATTTGGAAGACTTTAAAAAAATTTAAATTACCACATTCACGGAATTTTAATCTTTAAACGAGGTATTCAATTTAAAATAAAAAAAACTAACCCTATGGACTAAATGATTAAATTTGTCGTTATTTCTAATCCTATAATGTGGATTAGTCATTTGAATTCCATTAATAAATAAACGTCCCTTTCTAATAGCTGCTATTGAATATAGTGGATGATAACCAATAAATTCTTTTTGGAAAACTTCACAAATTTCACGCCCAATCCAGCGTTGTTTGGCAAAACCATTAAATAAGTCCCAATAAGGTTGAAGATATCGAACACATAAAAAATATTTAAAAAAAAATTTAATGTAAAGACAAACCATTTTTAATTGTTACTTTAACTTCGTCATAAGGGAAAATTCTCATATCAGTCTTTTTTGGTTTCTTCTTAACAGGTTCATCCAAACTAAAAATTAAATTTTTTTAGTCAGGAATTATTCTAGTCTATGTACAGGTTGATTGCAATATAAAAACATATTAAGTTTTACTTAACAATAAGAATGGTATGTAACAACCCGAAAATCAGATCTTTATCACCCGATCGATAATTTAAAAACCCCAATTTAGGTAAAATACTGGTCCCATTTCACATTTTTAGCATCTAATATCTAAGAAAAACAACTAATCGAAAGTCTAAAAAAATTAAAAAGAAAACCTTTCAGTTTCTTCACAATTCTCCAATTTACTTGTAGAGGCAATTTTGAATTTATATAAACCTTATTATTTTAAAAATAAGAAAAATTAAATAATTAATAAGTTAAAAACTCAAATAATCATTAAAAATAAATTTAAAATAAATTTATCAACAAAGATAGAATTTTGGGTATTTTTAGAAAATAAATTGAAGCAAAAAAATTTTAGAATATAGCCCTAATATACAGAGAAAAGCCCACATAAAAATAAAATAGTAAATGGGAAAAAAGACAAGTAATTAAATTATCACTTTTTCTTAGATTTTTTCATTTCTGCTTTTTTATTTGTTCCACTAGTTACCGGAGGATTAATAACACTTTTAATTATCGCATGTCCACTTTGTTTTAAATGAATGTGAAGTTTACTTTTAGAATCAAATTCTTCACCACAAGTGTGACATTCACAGGCAACAGGGCCAGATGGAAGTGTTTTCTTTTGCTAAAAAATAAACAAAATTTAATGAAAATAAAACTGAAAAGAGCACATAAACTAATCCTTATAATTAACAGATTAGAGTCACCCTAAAGATCTATTGACTCTGAAGACCTATAAATTTTAAAAGGGAACATCAGAAGGGTGTATCGAAGAATTTGGAGAAATTAAAGGGTAATCGATTGTGATTGAAGGGGATAGAGATTCACCCAGAGTTATTCACAATACCGGACCACAGGTTCTAGAATACAAAACTGAGTACTTATCTGAATATACCCTTAATACTCTATTAATATTTCTATCAAAAGTTGAAGGTCCTCAAGGTTGACCCAAAGGATTACCTCTGTTTTTAGTGCCTGTTTGGCAGCTTTCCTTTTTGCTGTTTTTGTCATCTTTTTAGGGATATTATTTTCCTGTTCGGTTAATTCATCTTCCTTTTGCTTTTCTTCTTCCTCTTCATTATTACCAATTTCCTCAAAATTTTTATTAGAATTTCCTTCTTCTATATTTATTTTAGGCTCATTTTTTTCCTTTTTCTTTTTTGTCTTTTTATTTTCTTTTGCCTTTTCTTCAATATTTTCATCATCAGAATGTTGATTTTGAGCACCATCAAAAAGTTTCTGATCTTCCTCACACATGTGAATCTTTAATAAATCGGCCATTTGACGATGCTTTTTTGAGCGTTGATGGCTTTCCAGAACATTTCTTTAATTAGAAAAAATTAATTGAATAAAAAACGAAAAGATTGATGTAATATATTGATGGAAAGGTAAAACTTAGAAAATCAGGTCAAAATAAATCAGAAGACGAGGAAATTTAAACTTTGTTTAAAATACAAGAGCAGAGGTTGCCAGATAGTCGACTTAAGTAAGACACGGCTGTCGACATAGCTAATTAATTCGAAAAAGATCGTAAAACTCGGCTCGTTAGACCCCAGCTTGAAAAAACGCAGCATTTTTACCCAAAAAAAGCAAAAATTAACCTTGATTTGAAAGACTTTTCACAAACAATACAATAAAATTGTTCTTCGTCATCTTCATCAGAAATGTTTTCATCATCACTAGCCCCTTCATTTTCATGTTTTTTATTCTCAACAATACCAAAAGCAGCATCCAATTCAGCTTCAATTTGTTCAAGATCCATTAAATGTTCTTTTTGAATTTCAGTGTCGATTTCAAAGTTTTTAAGCCCTCTAAAATAAAGAGATCAAAGAACTAAAGAATATTTATTACTCCAAATTTTTTCTAATAGCTTGTCGCTGCTGTTCTTCAACTTTTTTCATGATAAAAGCATTCCGTTCAGCTTGACGTTGTCTAGCGACTTCGACTCGTTTGTCATGTTTACGCACAAATTCCACTAATCTCTAAAAATAAATTTCTCTTATTTTTATGCTTATTTAACAAGGACGTATAGAAAAATTTGAGTGTGGGAACTAAAAATAAATTTTTTGGATGGATTTGCTTTCAGTTATTGCATGGGAAGTGGTAGTAGTTCGCAAGCCCAACCCAGATACGGCCTCATTTCAGAAGAAAAAAATTTTTTATTTTAAGATTAACCTGAACTTCTTCGTTTCTTTTTTTCTTTCCTTGTGTCCTTTCCCTTCTATTTTCCCTTTCCATACAACGAGCAGTATGTCTATCATCAGCCTCTCTCAAATTATATTTATCCAACCAAGCAAAAGAACGACAAGTTGAAAAATTTAACCAAAATGCGTAGAATGGGGCAACAACCTAAAAAAGGAAATTTTATAAATTTTCAGTTAAAAAACAAACAGTTTCATAATCGCTATTTAGAGTGCCAAAAACAGGATAATTTCTATCTTCAGGGTCATCAATATAAGCATACTCTTCTGCAGCCAGTTGATGGAAAAGATCACGATATACAGCATAAAATTTCTGTAAAAATTAGATAATTTTACAAAAAAAACTTTTAATTATTCTAACCAAATAAACATTTTAATTAAAAATTCACAAAAAAATCAAAAACCTCAACACACTCCTCTTCACTTGTAAACATGCTTTGCCAACAAGAAGTGCTCCTGAATGGCTCGAGTTTAACACCCGTGTCAACTTTCTCGTGCTGAGAATCTACACATTTAAAAATAAAATTACAAAACAATTCAAACCCCCTACCAACACCAGCATAAATAATATTTTCTCGATGCCTATCATAAAACGCCCTTTCTTGAGGATCAACGAGTACTTCATAGGCTTGCTAAATTATTTTGGCTGTAGTATAGTATACCGGAGGCAAAATTTCGATTCAAAACACATACCATTCGATTTGTCTCGGCGAGCTGAGTCGAGTGGTACCACTCTCTATTCACGGAAATGCCTATGAACCGAGATATAGGTCCCCGAAAATCGAAAAACCAAAGGGGGGACCAAGCACTTTTTGGGGTGAAAAATTCGAATATGCAAATTATACCTCATTCGAAAGAGCTCCTCGAGCTGAGTCGAATGACACCAAAATCAATGAAATCCGACTTGATTGGACAAAGTTATGATCTTTCATTTTAGCTCCTTACCTATGGCATATGTGGAGATTTTTGCTGCTACGGAGGCCCCTAGACGTCCAGAGCAAAGGAGATAGGAATAGGATTAAGTACGAGCCCAGACCCATCGCCCGTAGACTCCCCGCGAGGCGCGTGCCGCAAAACCCCGCGCGAAGCGCGGGGTTTTGCACAAGCGCCTCGCCGACGACCCATAGGTTTAGGTTTTTTGTTTTTTGTGTCATAACTTTGTCTAATCTTGTTCAATCAGGGTGATTTTGGTGTCATTCGACTCAGCTCGTCAAGCTCTTTCGAATGAGGTATTATTTGTATAAAAAATTTTTTATTCCAAAAATCGCTCCTTTGGATCTTCGGTTTTTAGGGGTCTATATCTCGGTCCAATCAAGTCGGATTTCGTTGATTTTGGTGTCATTCGACTCAGCTCGAGGAGCTCTTTCGAATGAGGTATAATTTGCATATTCGAATTTTTCACCCCAAAAAGTGCTTGGTTTTTCGATTTTCGGGGACCTATATCTCGGTTCACAGGCATTTCCGTGAATAGAGAGTGGTACCACTCGACTCAGCTCGCCGAGACGAATCAAATGGTATGTGTTTTGAATCGTAATTTTGCCTCCGGTATACTATATACATTATTTTTTAAAATTAAAAGAAATTATAGGAAAAAACCTGAATTAAAATAAAATAAGCAGCACATTCCCCCTCTCTTCCAGGATTTTTATCAGGATGCCAACGCAAAGCAAGTTTTTTAAATGATTTTTTAATTTCATCATCTGTGGCATTTCTTTCAACTTCCAATAATTCATAATAGCAACGAGGCTGTTAAATTTTAAAAATAAAAACAAGTTGAGTAAATTAAAATACTTTTGGCGGCTCTGTACTAGCACTGGGTTCATCATTTGTAGTAAAAAAGGATTTGGCCTTCTCGTAGAATTGATCCCAGATACCCATTCTTCAAATTCTCTAGAAAATTTTTAATAAACTGAAGACTTTTTAAAATTTGGGTACGGCCAACTTTGTCGCAGGCCACTTTGTCGCAAATATTAAAATATTTTTTTGCTGCTATGGAGGGTAGAAAAAGGGTAAGACTTTCGCTTATGAACACACCAAAACGGCTCCATGACAATTGTACAGTGGGACAATTGTACAGTGAGACAATTGTACAGTCACGCTCAACCGGCCACGCTTGTTACTCTTGGTACCATTGGATAGGGCATTAAATAGGCTACAATATACCAAAAAATCAAAATTCCTGACCGACTGGTAAAAAAGTTATGATCGATAAAGTGCCGAAAAATACGATTTTTTTTGAAAAAGTTAGTTTTTAGATCATAACTTTTTTATCAATTGGTCAAAAATTCTGATTTTCTGATATGTTATAGAGCTTTTGATTCTCTATCCAATGATACCAAGAACATGAAAGAGTGACCATTCCTTGCTAAGTTATAGGGCCGGGACTCAGTTGAGCCGGGACTCAGTTGAACTGCTCCGGAATTGTGGCCCTAAGGAGGGCCGTTTGGGTTTGGTTTTTGTAGTTGAAAAAGAACAACAGCTTCGATGAATCAAAAAGGCCTGAAGAAGCGGTCCGCCACTAGAAGTCAAACTAACACAAAAAATTTAAAAATAAAAAATTTAAAAAACCTTAGGGTTATTCAAGTTTTCTTGCTGTAGATAGTGTCATTGCTGCCAATTCAAGAACCTCAGCAGCATGTATTCGCCATATTGAATTGCCAAACATGTTCACTTTGAATGAAATAAAAAATAAAAATGGAAAGAAATATAAGCAAAAAATTTTGTCGATTTAAGCTCTTGATAAAATTTAGATTAGCTTTGAATCATTTAATCCCTAAATATATAAAGAAAAAGATAATACATAGCGGGAAAAAGCACAAAAGATTGATTATTAACTTAGTGGGACGAATCCACGCTTTTTGTTCAAGGGGACGAATCCGAGTGGGCCGAATCCGCTTTGGACGAATCCGCACTGGGACGAGTCCGAGTGCAGCCAAAGCTGGCTTTGCGCCATGTAGTCACTGTGCGCCAAGGAATTGCGTTTTGGCGTTGGTTTCTGGCTGACTTGGTGTTCTGACTTGGCGTGTTCTATTAATGAAAATAGAACTATTAGTTAAGATAAATATAATTTCCATTTATTTTTATTTCTCAATTTTTTAATTTGTTGACTTTATGTTGCTTTATTTTAATCAAGTTTGTGTCGAATTCGTACTTGATATTGTCATATAAATATGTAAATAAATGGATTTAAAGAAAGATAAAAACAAATTGAAGGATCAAATTAAATTATGTAGTAAAATTATTTTTAAAAATCAATTTTTTTTTCATAAAATCAAAAATTGAAAGAAGTTAGGAGACAAGGAGAGAAGGCTTTTTAAGTTTAGATATTTGCAAAATATATTAAATAATTATCCCTAAATAATAATATAGGTATATAAATTTATCACCTAAAAATTTAATGCTTATTAATACAAAAATAATTCTGATTAGTTTTTAAAAATTCTGATTTGTATTTTACCTAAATTATATAAATTCTTAATAAAAAAGACGAGTGTATAAAATAAAAAAAGACAAAAATAATTTTGATTTGTTTATTTAAAATTTTTGTTTTAAACACAAAATTTAATAAAGTTGAGATCTTCTGATTTTATAGAAAGAATAATTCTGATTTTGTCAGAAATATTACTAGTTAAAAAATTTTATTAATAAAATAAAATTATTTTAAGCAGTTTAATAAGAAATAAAAAAGAAACTAGGCATTATTAAATCCTATCTAATTATATAAAAATCGCTACATGAAACAAAAAATTAAATTTGTTCAAGTTTATGAGATTCTTCAAATTTATAATCTCTCAGCGAAAGTGGAAAAGATCGAAAAGTATCGAACTCGACATGTGATTTTAACTCATCTCGAATTAAGAATTAAAAGAAAAAACATGGCAGACTATCAACAATATTGTAGAACAAAAGTTTTTTTAAGTTGGATAAGTACGATGAACTCTAATGAGCAAAACTACTAGAAAATGTTACTATAAAAACAATACGTTGCCATTAAATGTTACCATCATTCTACCCAAAATAAACTTTCCTTCAATTTATTCCTACATATACAACTTAAATATGACATCAATGCCACGACCTTTAAATTCCTCTACAAATCACGAATATGTATACAACTTAATTGTGGAGGACATTGAGGATACTAGTACTTGTGGTATAGTCAAGGTAATAAATTTTATTTAACCCACATATTCTTTACATATCCTTATTAGGGTATTCCTCTCATTTATATATTAGATTTCTTAATTTTGATTAATATTTGAAAAATAAACTCCCACACCCTATGATTATATGATTTTTTCAAAAGTGTCAACTGAAATTAATTAAATGTACACCCGCAGACAAGTATTGCATCAAGGAGTACTAACAAAAATTTATCCTTATAACTTCTTTTGTTGAGATGTTATATTTTTATAGTTTGGTTTTTTGAAAAGACCTTTAATTAGCTTTCTTTTGAGATATACGGCTCAATATGACGACCTAGAAATTCATGTCCATTGAGTAATTCCTATCCGATTTTAACGCGGACAAAAGTATATATTGCATCAAAAACTTATTTTCATAATTCCAACTCAATTATGTGTGTGTGCTCATTTTTAATTCTTCAGTAATGTGTTCCTCCTTAACTCCTAAATATACTTTTTTACCCCGTCGAGACCGAACGTATTTAGTAGCCTTTTTGAAGTTGCTTACCCCGGTTTCTCGTTGATTTTAGGCCTTCTAGATTTTGACATTTCCCTTGTTTTTCTTCACGTTTCACATTCCAAATGGTCAATTATTTTGTTCCAATAAGCAAATATGCTTTTTCAATTAAGTTTACACATTATTGAGTTAGAATTATGAAAATAAATTTTTGATGCAATACTTTTTTCTTCAAAGATTCATCTGCTATTTGCATTATTGTCAATGCATACCCCTTGATGCAATCTTTTTGGCCTTCTTAAAATCTGAATAAAATATCTTTTTGGCCGCGGGTGTATATTACCTTAATGTTTAGAGTAATGGAAGAGTTGGATTTGGGAACATTAAGAACAGCTGCTTTACCAATAGCGTGCTTCAATGCCTGTTACACACTCCAACACTAGCAGAATTATACGCAAATGGTGCAATTAAGAAGAAGATTAATGAATTAATAACAAAAGCACAAAAGGAATGATTACAGCCTGACTTTGTGGAATAGCAAACTGCTTTTTTTTGTTTGCTTTGGAAATAGCAAACTTCCCAATATTGTTTGATTAACACTGTGGAAATAATGGTAATATTGGATTGTTTTATATGACTATTGTAAAGTTGTCTTCCAACTTAATTCAAACTTTTATTAACACTAACTCTGACATTTAATTTATCCCTTTATAAACTTATGAAATTGATAAAACGATTTAAAATTTATTAAAATTTAAATGAATTTTTAAGTGATGATTGATTTAATTTTAGAATGTTTTATCGTCTCAACTTGGAAATCAATTCGATGGTTATTCGCCGCAATTTGCCTTCCAATTTCAGGATATACTTTTAAATAAACTTGCCGAAGATGTCAACGAGGTACATATAATTGACGGGTTCCCAATTGACTGGTTCTCAATTGACGGGTCCCCAAATGTCGGTAGCCGTTAAAAGGTTATTGGCAATTTGTCGTATGGCAATTTGTATTATTACTGTTTTGAAGTTTTTATTTTTCGAAGTTTTGCATTTTAGAATTTTGTTATTTAATTTTCTACGTTTTGTTGTTTCAGTTTATATTTATTTTCAAAACGTTTAATTTAAATTATTTAGGTAATTTATTTTTGAATTATTTCTCTTTACCTAAAATTTTTGTTTTTTAAACTTTAATTCTCATTTAAATTTATTTTTTAGATTATATCTTATTTTACCTCACTACTAGTAAACCTTCATTCTTCCTCCATATTCCTTTTCTTGTAGTATAAAATATATGCGTCCGCCGTCTATATTATAGTTAATATTTCAAAAATTTACTTCACCTTTAAATCATTCCGATTTATATCAACTACAACTGAATCGTCAAAGTGATGCCAAACGCCAGTTTTTGAATTTTTAGCTTTTGTCGTAAAATGACCCGTTCGAGGGTCTCCGTGATGCTCCTAAAATAACAAATATAATTAGAACAGGTTTATTTAATTACTCTGACATTTAATTTATCCCTTTATAAACTTATGAAATTGATAAAACGATTTAAAATTTATTAAAATTTAAATGAATTTTTAAGTGATGATTGATTTAATTTTAGAATGTTTTATCGTCTCAACTTGGGAATCAATTCGATGGTTATTCGCCGCAATTTGCCTTCCAATTCCAGGATATACTTTTAAATAAACTTGCCGAAGATGTCAACGAGGTACATATAATTACTTTTAAAAATACTTTGGAATCAGCAAAAGTTTAACGAGAAAATCCAATTTTGTAGTAACCTCATTTTGAGTTTAAATATCGTGGCCCAGAATTAGAATCAATTTAAGGCATAATGAGGAAAAATATAAAAATTTTAAATATTAAAGATTTAGTGTATCTTTTTCAAGTTAGGTTAATTATCCAGAATATGACTTTACACCTTATCTGGATGGCCCAATAACTACATGTGCGATGGACTATAATGCAAGAAAGAACAGATATATGAAATCTATTATACACAATATGTTCGGAATTGTTTATTGTACAATAATGATTTGCCCTTGCCCGTTAACCAAAATATTTTTCGAGGATAGGGTAAAATCTAAAGGAAATAAAACCAAAATACTTTTCCTTTTACAGACAAGTCTGGACCTAAATAAAGTCCGTTAAGAAATTATAAGAACAAGCATTTTTTTGGTGTTTCTCATACTTCCTATGTTCAATCGTAACAAAATTATTTTTAAAAATAGATGTTCTGAAAATATTAGGATTTTGAGAGTTTAAGAGAGTTTTGGTGAAAAATAAAATTTTTATGATTTTTTTTCTAAAATGGGATGTTAAGAAAATATAAGAACAAGATTACAATCTTTATTTTCTATTCTCTATGTGTCCCAGAAATTCCACAAAAATTTATATAAACATTTCCATCAATATCGAATAGAAAAGCAAAAAGAACGAAGTCTGTAAATGCTTTCTTCAGTGAGATCTCAAAACCCCGCAATCAACGGAAAACGGGGTTACAGTACTTCAAAAAATATTTTAACCCCCTTAGAGCTTATATAAAAATTTTCTTTTTAGCCCAACAGAAAGAGCACAAAATTTGCTACTAAAAACACTTGGTCACATCCTTGAGAAAATTTAAGGTAAATAATTAAAATTAATAAAAATTAGTGCCTAATTCAATAATTTATTTACTATAGTGCTGGAACAAAAGATTGTCGTTTGAGTTTCCTTTTGAATCTTTGGATATGTCGCTATATGTACACAATGAGTCACCTGATAAAGGAATTGGAAAAGCAAATATGCTTTACGACCTGTATGCTATATTGGTAATTAAATAAACCTGTTCTAATTATATTTGTTATTTTAGGAGCATCACGGAGACCCTCGAACGGGTCATTTTACGACAAAAGCTAAAAATTCAAAAACTGGCGTTTGGCATCACTTTGACGATTCAGTTGTAGTTGATATAAATCGGAATGATTTAAAGGTGAAGTAAATTTTTGAAATATTAACTATAATATAGACGGCGGACGCATATATTTTATACTACAAGAAAAGGAATATGGAGGAAGAATGAAGGTTTACTAGTAGTGAGGTAAAATAAGATATAATCTAAAAAATAAATTTAAATGAGAATTAAAGTTTAAAAAACAAAAATTTTAGGTAAAGAGAAATAATTCAAAAATAAATTACCTAAATAATTTAAATTAAACGTTTTGAAAATAAATATAAACTGAAACAACAAAACGTAGAAAATTAAATAACAAAATTCTAAAATGCAAAACTTCAAAATAAAAACTTCAAAACAGTAATAATACAAATTGCCATACGACAAATTGCCAATAACCTTTTAACGGCTACCGACATTTGGGGACCCGTCAATTGAGAACCCGTCAATTGGCAACCCGACACTTAAGAACCCGACAATTGAGAAACCGTCAATTGGGAAGCCGACACTTAGAGACCCGACAATTGGGACCCGACATTTAAGAACCCGACACTTAGGAACCTTAATCTTTTGCATTTAGAGTCAAAATGAAGTCTTAAAAATTTGATAATCAACATATTAATCTGTGGTAGGTCAAAAGTCGGATCCTTAAGTGTCGGGTCACCAAAAATCGTCCCCAACTGTCGGGTCACCAAAAGTCTAATTAAACTTTAAACTTTTTTCTAATTTTATGAAATAATTTTTCGAAGCAAAACTAACAAAGTATTATTTTTACAATTTTAACATTTATTTTTTTAGATGACAAAAACTAACAAATTTTTATATATATTAACTGATGATTTTACAATATTAATTATTTTGAATATAAATTATTTTTACAATATCAATTATTACAATATTAATGATTTTTTATTGCTACATTAACTGGATTATTTACTCTGAAAGGTTTTTTAAAATTTTTCTATATTTTTTAAATTATAAATTTTTTAGAATTTTTTGGTATTCCTTTTTATAATTTGATTTTTGTATTCAATTCTTTGGTTTTTATATACAAATTTGTTGTTTTACCTTTCTCCGATTTAATTGCTTTTTATGTTTTTTACTGTTGGATCTTTTGTTTTTCTACTTTTTATTTGTTAGTATATTTGGACATACTTGGAGGAAATATTCTTTTTTTAAATTCTGGGCTGGTTATATTATATTTTTATGCATTATACAACTAAAGTTGGAAAAGAACAATTAAATTTTGTTATTTTTATTGATCAGGTTTTTCTTTTTGGATTCTTATTTTATAAGCTTAATTTTCTTTTCTTTTGATTAGGTGAACAACTAACAAATTGAACGTATTAGTGAACGTATTCTAGTGAAAAATACGTAACTAGTGAACGTATTCCCCCACTTGAAATTAAATATTTTATAATGATGTAATTAATTATGTTGCTTATCAAGTTGTGTCTTTAATTCGTTCTTCATTTATTAATTTCAAGCAGTTTACCCGTTTCAAGAGCTGTTTTTGTTATGTAAATGTATTGGAAAATTCATTGAAAAATTCGCTGAAAAGGAAAAAACTTTGTTTTAGTGAATCACATTTGACGCATTTTTAAGGAAATATTGCTGGAATGTTTGTTTGGGGAAATTGCCTGCCCAATACCTTTCCAGTTAATTATCTCTAACAAAAATGTTTTTATTCTCCAGAAGAAAATCCAGCATCATTACTTGTTAAAATACTTCATTTTAATCCAAGGAAGCGCTTAAATGGCCGTCGTTTGTTACGTGACGAATTCTTTAATTCCTTTATCTTCCTTCCTTCCCGTTGCATTAATTCTTCCTTCGTTAATAATCCTCATTAGTTGTTTCTCCCTTATGTATACTTTGTTTTTTATTGGAAATAAAAAATAAAAATATAAATTATTCTAAATTTTTAATAAGAATCTTTGTAACGATTTTATAACCGCTACAGCCCGGATCCGGTCCGGCGCAAGTTGCAAATCCAGATCCGGGTCAGAAAAAATCGATTCTGCCGGGCACTAGTTTTAAAGTTTGATTCTCCGGGACATGGACGATATGGTGCTAGTGCGACAAGGCGCAACTTTTATTTGTAAAAGGCCGTGATTCGAATTTAATTTTCATGCTTCGGGTTATTTCTTTCGGATATTTTTTTATTTGGGTTAAGCCGAATCAGATCCAGCAAAATTTAATAGAGGGAGTGACACGGTTAGGGCTAATCATGGTAATAAACTTGGCCTTGCATTGCGTTTTCTCGGTCGTCGCTTGCGCACTCCTTCCCCTGACTTGTTAAAAAATCACGTGAATTTATTTTGTCAATCACGCTGTTTTCGGCATTGTTTGAAGTTATTTTAATTGATTTTAGGGATGGAGGGTTGCGGCAATTAAAGAGAATTTGAAAAAGAATTTTATAGAGGGCATTTTTATATATTTTTGTTAAAGCAATTTGCTTGCCAAAACACAACAAAATATTAAAATATAAATTTTAAAATTACATAGAAACTAAATTATTATTGTTTAATAGTAAAAATTATTTTTCTGATTAATTTAAAATTTGTTTTTAAACATTCTTTTATTTCAAAAATTATTTTTAAAAGAATAAAATGAAATGAAATTAATTTTTAAAAATATTTTTATTCTGTCTCCTATTTTTGTAATTTTTATTAAAATTATTTTGCTGTCTTTAATTAACGAAAAAGTTTATGTTGAGGGATTTTTGGTAAATTTTTAAATCAAATTTTAAAAATTAAATTTATTTTATTATTTTGTTGTTAAATTTTATACTCTTTTTGCAAAAGTTTAAGGTTACCTAACTTTTATATAAATCCAATTTTTGGAATTTTTACAAAATTCTTCGAATGCCTAACAAATAAAGCAAAAAATGAAAAAGAACAGTCGGTGTTGGGATGAATCGAAGAGCTCTCAGAATTATGCCCAATCCAATCTTTTGCTGTTTTCTGTTTATAAATAAATTTAAAATATATCCTAAAATTTATTTCCTTAACAAAGAATTTTAGAGCTAAAATAAATCCTAACTTTTCATAACGTATAAGGATGAATACGTTATGAATGAATACGTCATGCACAGAGTGTATTATTATTTTTGGAACAGAGTGAAGTTATACATATTTTTTTTCGAATTTAAGGAATGTTTTAAACAATTAAAAACAAAAGAAACAAAAAATTTACAAATCGCAAAAAGGAAAACTTTGAAGGAATTTCTTAGCGAACCCGAACGTGAAGAAATTGTAGAAGAAATATTGGAAGAGGAAGAATTAAATGGGGAAGAAACTGAGGAGGAAGAAATAATAGAAGAGAATGAAACAGAAGTTGAAGAGGAAATGGTGGAAGAGGAAGAAATAAATCAGAGTGAGGAACGTAAAAAAATTATTTTTGTATCTGATGATAATAGTTCTAATCGTCTAGAATATCATGTAGGTTTACTAAGATATTTTGTATACAAAATTATTTAATCTAAATTTAAAAAGATTTTTTTAAAAATACATACTAAGTATTTATATTTATTCATAGAGCTGGGTATTTATCCTCCTTAATCCCTCTAAATTTCTCGATATTCGCTTTACAGAGTGTAGGTCTCTTGGGACAGTAGGTCTTCTGGGTGAATTATTACATTATTTAATTAATATTTAATTAATTATTTAATAATTACACTTTCTAATGTACATATTTAAACTGCTTAGATTAGTCTCCCCTCTTCTAAAATTATCACGCCTAACGAGTAGATTTTAAAAAATATTTTAATTCTATTTTTAGAATTTAATTTTCTTTAATTCTAAAATATATTTATGTAAATAATTTTTTTAAAATAATATTTTTATTCAAATACTTAGTTAACGTTGGCAAGATTGTTAGCGACAAAATACAAAATGGTAAAATAAAATAATAATACATATTAATTTAAAATTATTTTTAAGTATTTTTTAATTTGGGGAAACAAAGTTGTTAATGAAGATTTTAGTGTTATTAATGTACCTAAACAAACATTGGAGGAAAACGAGTTTAATGAATATAAAAATACTGAAAATGAAAATAGAAATTTGAAATTTTGCAAGAATGATTTTAATAAATTTGTTGGAATATATAAAGGTGTTATTTAAATAAATAAAATTCTGAATTTTCCTAAATGATTGTCCCTTTCACAATAATTTTTAAGGTCTTGAAAAATAGAGTAACAGTCATATATTAGAGAGAAACTTTATTAGGAAACTAATATTTAAACTAAAAAGTAGGCCAAATAATTTTATAATTTTTGAAATAAAAATACCGTATATACTTTATTAATTACCCTCCCTAAAATATTTTCCACCTATTTATGTAACACCCTCTGGTTGAAGCAATAATTACCCCATTAAAAATAGTTATAATTCCCCTTACTAAAAACCTCTATTAATTACCCCGCATCTGTCAATTGCCCTCTCCATAGAAAGGTCGAAACAATAAGTACCCAGGGTAATTAATAGAGTATATACGGTAAATTGTGTCAAGTTTGGATAAAAATTTTTAAATTTAAAAATAAAACTTAAAAATCCATTTAATTTTAGCTGCAATTAAAGATGTCCCTGTTTGTATTAATCCAGAGTCTACACCTTTAGATATTATAGAGTGGCTACAAGATACTAAATTTGATTTGGGAATTTCTGAATTTAGTGAAATGGCTGGAGCTTTTACTTTATTTTATCAATTAAATATTAACAAAATAATAAATATATCTTCGACACCCCTTGATATTTCTTTTTTACAATTTTTTGGATTTAATTTGGATGAAGAAATGCCTGGTAAAATATTTTATTTTATCTATTAGAGAAGAAATAATTAATTGATACAATAATTAATCTACCTAAAATCTTTAAAAATATCAGGGATTTAGCCAACATAAAAATAAAGTTTCAATTTTAGAGAATTTAAAAAATCTGTTAGATCCCTGATATGAGAATTCTTTTGTTCGGTTCCTCGGTTTGTTCTGGATATTCGAAGAATTTCCAGGAACCGACAACATCATTTACATATACAGTAAATGCTGAAATAATGTCGCTCTCTCAAATAATTACCCCCTCCCTTTTAATTACCCCTTCTGAGAGAGGTTGAAACAATAATAACCCTAGTTAATTATTTTAGCAAATACTGTACTTGGTGGATATATGTAATAATTTGTTTGTCACACATCTAAAAAAACTTTATATTAACGAAGGGCATTTAAAACATACCTACTTAAAAATCACCAAAAATATTTTTCCATTTGCATAAAAAATTATTTTTAAGCCTATAATAATGTTATGGCTGGTGATGGTTATTTAATTAAACAAAATTCTTCAAATAATTTATTACAAAATTATTATTTAAAAAATAAAGAATATAACCAATTAAATAATAGAATAGTTAAATCCGAGTATAATTTGTTATTTAAATATTATTATGAGGCTATAATGTTTAATTTAAAAAAGAAAGGGTATCAAATATTTGGATTAAAAAATATCCCAAAATTAAGTTTGTTGTTGGAAAATGTTAATTATTTTTTAATTAATCAACATCCATTAGCTATTTATTCGGAATTACCTGAACACGAAAATAAACAAAAATTTGTGTATATTGGAGGATTGGAATTAAAAGAGAGGTTAATTAAAGGGAAAAAAAAGAATAAAATATTTAATTTATTTGAAAAAGTAAGAAAATTTAGTAGTATTTTTATTCTAAAATTTAAATATTTTTAAAGTTTCCCCAATAATTAAAAAATATATTTTGGAAAAATAATAGGGAATTTTTGGTGACATTATGTTTCTAATGATAATCTACATATATAGCCAAGATCAAATAAGGATTGAACATTAGGGCGGGACAGATTTTTTACTTTGTTTTGGCAATTTATTATTTTTTTTTAATTTTTGGCTATCCCTGACTCTGATATAATTTTTAAAAGAGAAAACAAAAAGTAAAACATGACATAACATTCAGAAAATTCCACAAAAATTTTTTTGTTAGACTACAATAATTATAAAAAATTCCTCAGAAATACCAATCGACTTTTATAAATATAAATAATCTACCGTATTGCTAAAAACAATTTCTCCCCCATGCCACGGATGGGTTGAAATATTAATTCCCCGGGGGACTTAATCGAGTAAATACGGTAATTAAAAATTATATTTTTAAGGAATGTTTTATTTTATGGAAAATTAATTATTTTGACAATTCTTATCTAAACAAAAAAATAATTAACAAAATTTTTAATTTATTTTTGAAATACAATAAAAAACCAAAATTTTGTAAATTAATTGTTTTAATTGACAAAAATCAAATAATGATTCTAAAAAATAAATTAAAAAATATTAAATTACATCAAGTTGATAAAGCCGAAATTGATAAGTTACAAAAAGAATATTTTGGTATATAAAATAATTTTTAAATAAAAAATTGGGAAGGGAAGGAGGATTGATTTTGTTGATTTCCTAATATTAAATAGACAATATTTAAACAACAGCTTTACCAATAAAAAATAATGGCGAAGACTTGGGAATTGGGTATAGGATGGACGAAAAGGGACGAAAGCGAATAGGAAAAGATCCCAAATAAAGTCAAATATATCAAATATGTATATCCAAATAAATCCCAAATAATCCATTAGCGCATACTAGTCCTTAACAAACTAATTTTAAATCCAATGGCTTTTAATATAGCAAACCAATCACCACAAACCCTATAATATTTTGCAATGTGCAAAATAAAAAATCATATATTTTTTATTAAAAATCTTTCGTTAGTTTCGGAAAAGAGCCTAAATAAAGTGTATCCTCTTGCCAAAAATTATAAAAAAAATTCTTTAAAGGAAAAACAGGAATGCGCGCATTTATTTGTGATTGTGAATTTAAAAATTTTAACGAGGTTAAAAATAATTATATAAATTAACAAAAATAATTTTAAATTAAAGGCCATGTTTGTTGGTATTCCTTTAATTTGTATTCCTAAAATGCCTGAAGAAAAATATAATGCTTTTATTGGGGAATATTTAGGAATTGCAAAATGGATAGAGATGGATAAAATAATTAAGGAATTTGGAAATATATTAAATATTATATTTAAGTAAATTTATTTCTTAATTAAATCAGAAAAATTTAGAAAAGAATAGGATTGATAGCCGTAGGAATCAGGGCTGTCCGCAGCTACAGAATTCTCAAATTTATTCTGCGGTTGTGAATGATTTTTGGAATGCGAACAGACCTGAATATTTTTGGTATAAGTCATAAATACATCACCAGATTAGAATTTACAAAAAAACTAGATATTTTATAAAACGTAAAGCTATGTAGGTATCAAACCAACTAGGCATTTAGAAGCACCCGAAAAATACAAGTTGTGCTTTTCAGAATTTTATTTTTTTCAATAGAAAAAAATCAAAAAATATTTTTAGAGAAAAAAGGTTATTAAAACGCTCAGAAGAAATTTCAAAAGAAATTAAATCAAAAAATATTTTTGGAGAGGGAATTTTAAATTCATTTTTTAATACAATTGATAATGCTTTAAATGAAGATTGAGGGAATATTTAAATTATTTTTAGGGTTATATTATGAAATAAATATAATTTTTTATATTTTTTATTATCTAAAAACAGTCAACTTTATCTACCTAAATTAATTTAATAATTCTTATTTAGTGAAAATAAATGAAGAAAAGTTTTTTTATAATAAAAGCTTTTAGCTAATGCTCCACAAAATTATACGTCAACCCATATTTTGTGGAATTTTAAAAATACTTTATGGTTGTTAAACCTTATGAGTTGTTTTTAGACCAACCAATAGATAATTATCATAATGAACAACCAATTTACCAACAAATACATATTACATATAAAATTTCCTGGAATTCCATTTTATATCCTCCATAAAATATATTAAAAAATAGTTAGTTCCAACATTAGAAAAATTTTACAAAAATTCCATCTGTTATATAATCGTTTTTGAACAGCTGACACTAATTCTCTTGCTTAAAAATAATTAAATAAAAGGATTGGCCAAGTTATCCAAAACTCACTTTTGTTTTCACTTTGCTTTAAGTTTTACTTGGCCTCTCCTTCCCACCTTTATATTTTGTTAAATAAAGAATTAAATTTATATATATTTTTATATACACTAAGCTTTTAAAAAGGAGTAGGACACGTCGGGTCCTCCCGAAAGGGAGAGACCCGACTCAATGTCCGCGGCTAGAGCCGTCCCATTACACCATCAAACATAGTAAATAAAAAATAAAAACAGGACTATATCTCGATACCCTGAAAATCAGCATAAAAGAGAAGATAACAGACAGTAGTATTTTAAAAATTCCAAAAAATATTGGGTGACTATAATTTTGTGAAGAAATGTAGAGAGAGAGAGTTGACTGTAATTATTTAAAAAACCTCACGTAGCGTTTGTTTTCTTAACAAAAAATAGAAAAAAGTTTTTTTGTTATTACCTTCAAAATTTTTAATTTTAACACCTCAAAATATAAAATATTTTTTTTCATATAATGTTTTTTCTTGAATTTTTTAAAAATTAATATTTGATAAAAATTGACTATTTAATTACAATTACCTAATTTAAATAATATTTTAAAATATCGTAAATTCTCTAATATGTATAGTAAGCCCTTGGCTTATATTTCTCAATATGTTACTTTGAGTGGGCTTAGATAAGAATCTCTATTAGAGAATGAACTTATATTTTTCAATCTTGATTTGATGGATTACAATAAAATTTCAACCGGTATACAAAATAAAAATTGGCCGCAATATAAGACAATTCCCAATTTTAAAAATTTAGAAGAAGATAAAGAATTATCACAAGAATTTAAAATATTATTTGGATGAGGCAACAAGTAAATCTTAGAATTTTCGGATGGAACTAATTTCGAAAGGACTGGATCAAGTTCTGTGATTGTCCTATTTTTGCAGTAATTTTTATAAAAATGGAGGATTTTTATCTTTATACAACCCTAATATTAAGGAATTTTAGAAAATTCTTATTCAATGCTTGGTAATAAATTCTAGTTTTCGAAATATTCAGACATCGAAAAATAGGCCCCCTCTAAAATAAGTGCACCCTCCCATTTAAAAATAAGCCCCCTCTAGAGGTCAATTGAAAAAATAACCTCTGGGTCTTATTATAGAAAAAATAGGGAAATTATTAAAAATTTATGACTAAAATATTTTAAAGATATCACAATAAATAAATATCACAATTATTTTCATTCACAATACAATCCTTCTTTACAATATGGAGATATATTTGGATATTTTCTAGGTTCTGGGCCTCCCAAATCACCAACATAACGTTCTTGTATTGATGGATCTAAACCACAAGGACGAAAAAATTCTTGTCCTCTTTCCCGTATCCACGAAATCATGAACCATTTATCGCCAAGCAAAATAGGGCAAGATGCATGCCTAAATAAGTAATACCTAAATAAATATTTAAAGAAAACAAACATAGTTCTTAAATCTCTATCTCCGTTTCTCCACAAATTATACCAAAAAAGAGCATCATGCTTAGTTGATTTAGCAATTGTTTTTACATTATTAAAAACTGTATATCCACCCTTTTCTGGTGTACTTAAATAAAAAAGGACTGTTGCAATTCTATATGTAATATCCGTGGATGGATTTGAATCTTCTGTATCCTAACAAATATATATTTTTATTAAAATTTTTAATATGTATTTTTATTTCATACCAGAATTTCGATTTTAAAAATTTTCATTTTACCTTCGATATTCCTTTTTAGCATTTCTACATACATAAGTATATCGTTGTTTCATTAAAAATGGGGAATTCTGTTTCTTGGCCGTTTGAACTTACAAAAACTTGGGTACACCCAGAGCTACCGCCGCCCAACCTATCTCGCCCCCAGATTACCGTCGAGATTCCTCTATGCTAAGCCTTCCCCCGTTTATGGAACACCTTTCTTTGTTGGAACTTCCAATTTTGTAAGTTTTTTTCCGATTTCTACTGTTAAAAAGTGATTTTTTAGCTACCAGCCTTGCAAAATTAGGGATGGTACCAAGTATGAGCAATTCTGAAATTACGCATCACCGTACATTACTAACATTATAATTTTAATTACTTCTTCAAAACCTAATTTACATAATTTATATTAAGAATAAACCGTAGGAAAATCAAAATGGGGGTCAACATGTCCACCAATTCCATAATTTGCCACCTTTAAAATAAATCCTTTTTGAACCTTTAAAAATTGTTATTTTACTTGTAAACGTTCAGCCCACTTCATATTTAAATTACTCATTAATTTCAAACGTTTAGCTATTTGTTTAATAATTGAATTGTTTCTTGCATCAATCAAAGTACTTAGAATTAAAAATAAAAAGTAGATTATTTCAAATAAGACCCTTTGCTAATTCTAAATTTGGAAACATTCTTGTTTCCAAACGGAGATATAAATAATTTTGGTAATGATATATTCTGCATTATTTCAATCTCCTCATCAAATACAACATGACGAAATATAACAGCTAAGGGTTCGAATCGAATAATTTCAACTTTAATTGGGGCTAAACGAAGGAATGGGTGATCCATTTTGTAATAACAATAAAGTTGGGATATTTCTGTTATATTCTAAAAATTAGAGGAAAATTTGTTTTAATTTTAAATAACAAACAATTTCATTTTCATCACGACAGAGCTCTTCATAAGCCAAACGATCAACAAAATGATGGTATGAATCGTTTAATGATCTATAATTATTTAATGGAGGTATATTTGAACGAAAATCTTCTTCAACAACTCCATTAGCTAATAATTCTTGTTCATATAATTTTGAATTATTTGTTGCATTTGGATATAAAGGATCTTTTTTTAAATATTTTTTTAAATTAATTCATTCACTTACCTAATTCAATTAATTTATCATTAATAATTAAAGCTCTCTTTAAATTTCCTTGTTTATATAAAGAAACTGACAAAATATTTAAAATATCAGATTTGTTAATTTCTCTAAATTCTTTTTCGAGTAAATAATATCGTTCATTTGCTTCTTCCATCCATAATATTGAGTGATAATAATCCTTTTATTTTAATTAAATGAAAAATAAATCAAAATAATCGCTTATTTCTTAGGATTTTAATTAAAGGTTCGAGTTTTCTCTCAACAAATCCTCTTATTTTAGTTTTTAATGTCCAAGTTTTTGTAATTTTTTCTGGTCTAGTACCCACGGAGGGAGGCATATAGCTCTCAGAAGTCTCACTTTAGCGTTGCATGCGAAATTTTTAGGATTTTCAAGGACAATAAATTTTAACCTCTTCATTATACGCAGCCAAACCTATTTCATAACAATCTGTTGCTAAATTAAATATTCTATACAAATTTAAAATCAAAAAATATTTACCATCCATCTGTTTGTTTATATTAATATTCTCAACAATTCCATTAGCCAAATCTTTAGTTTTTAATTTGTAAGTATCTTGTAAACGTAATAATCCTTGAATTGCTCCATTTAAATCAGCCTTTTTTAGAAATATTATTTTTTATTAGAAGATAAATGGGAGATGGAAGGAGGGATAGATAATTTTTAATCTTAAAAAGCGGAAGGCGGAAGCGGAAGAAAATCCATCCTTGATGGGAAACTCTCATTTTAAGAGTCCCTTTCCTCAATTTTCCTCGATTTTTGGGTTGTCTCTAATTTCAAAATTAATTATTTAATTTTAAAACTCTCCCCTCATTCTCCTCTTTTAATTTAAAAAAATAAAAAAATCCCCACCTCATTAGGAAAACGAGTTTCTCTTTGCTTTGAAATATTTTTTAAATAATTTTCAGCCAAATCTGATTGAATTTCTTTTTTAATTTCTATCCAAGTTTTTGTTAATTTTTTGATTACTCTAAGAGCAATTAAAGGATTTAAAACACTTTTTGGTTCTAATTCAAATAATTCACTTTCTTCTTTTAAATATTTATTTGATATACTAGAAAATTATTTATAAATTAATTAATTTTTGGGAATAATTTTTATAATTTTAATCTTCCATTTTTTCATTATTTCCAATAAAATTATTTTTATATCTCTACTAAGGTTGTTGGCGACATGTTATTAATGAGTACCCTCGATTTTCAGTTATCACGGTTTCTCGGTTTTCTGTTCTCGGTTAACCGACTTCCAACAACCCCTAATCTCTACTAAATTAAAATTTAATTGAAAAAATACCTTTTTAAATTTTCTAAACGTTTATTCTCTAATAAAATATAATTTTCTATAATTTTTGGAATTTCTTTTTCTACATGTACTAATTGTTGTAATTCTGCAGAAGATGTAAATAATTCTTGGGAATTAATTAATTTAATTAAAATAAATAATAAATTAATTAAATAGAAATACATTTTTAATTCTATTAAATATATTTTTTTTGGTAAATATTTTTAAATAAAGAATATTCAAAAGTATCATTTTGGTGTTGTCATATCACTTTTAAAGCCTCTTACTTTTTTATTAAAAAATAAAGAATAAAAATTATAATATAAATTTGTGTGTTGGATTTTCGAACACATATACACATATATTTAGTGATTATTTATCAACACACGGGTGATAAGAGAATTCATTATCAAGCTTTTCAAAGGTTTTTGCGGATTACCCTGTCATTGTTTTTGCAGATTTACCCTATCATTTGAAAGAACTCATCGAGTAGATTGGATTAATGAAACAATCTGATTAATGGAATCTTAATTTATTATTTTTATTTATTTTAAAAAATTCATTATATCGATACTTTTCATATTTATTTTTAATTCTTCACTTTTCTATATTTAAGTTTTTTATATTTTTATAAAAATTGTTGCTGGAATGGAATTTGTCGGTATAAATATATGTATACTTATTCTCTCCCCTTTTCTTAACTTTTAATCGTAAAATTATGTAATAAATTTGTTTATTTTTATTTATTTAAAAATATTTTTTAATTTTTAATATTAATTTCCTATTTTTTTTAAATTCCACGTAGAAAATAATACTTACATTCCTTCAGAAAGTCAATTTTATCATAATATTCTGAATAAATTTATTATCTGAAATAATTTATTAAAGAACAAGAATTTATTAATAAAAAGTCTCGGCTCATCGAATTTTGTGTTCCAACAGAAATGATGCAGCCGATAAACTATAGTACAGTCAAAAAAACATTTTTTAATATAGTCAGATGTTAGATACTTCTCAGTAGAGATCAGAACGTGCCGTATTACGGCCGTATTTATTGGTATTCCGTATCGGTAGTACAGTACAGAATAAAGTACTGAACAAAATTCCAATCTCTACTTCTTAGCGTTAAAAAATCAAGCTTATAATGAGGGTACCTTCAATAATTTGTTTCATAAATATAAATAAAATTTCAATATTTATATCTACTTACATGCAAAAAATATATACAAAAAAAATATATATTCCGTATCGGTAGTACAGTAATTATAAAGTAAAAATTAAAGTATTCAATTGCCGAACATCAGGTTTAGCAATTCCCTCTTCATTATTATTTTCTTTTTTTATTTTTTCAGAAGAATTAATTAAATTTCTGTTTTGTTGAGTTAATTTTAATTGTTTTGTATTTATTTCTTTTTCATAAGTTTTAATTTGTATTTCAACACAATTTTCTTCATGTTCTCTTTTTGATTCCGGTAAGTGCTGTAGTTCACTATTTTCTTTGCTCTCTTCCATCTATAAACGAAAATTCTGATTATATTATTCTGATTTTATAAAAGCAAATTAAATTCTGATTGTGTTTTGAGTATAAATAAATTCTGATTTTTATCTTTTCTTCAGAAATTCTGAAAATTAAAATTCTGATTTTTTATTCGTCAGAAATTCTGAAAATCAGAATTCTGGTGTTTTTCAAAAATTCAGAAAATCAGAATCTTGATTCTTTTCAGAAATTCTGAAAATAAAAATTCTGATTTTTACAGAATCAGAATTGTATTTTTAATGCATCTCTACAAATATTTTTGTATATTTTTACCAGAATTTGTGAAGAACAATTTCTTATTTTATTTTCTTCATTTATTTGTTCTGATTCTTTTCTTCTCCATTTTTGTTGTTGTATCGGAGATATTAAAATATCACTAAAATTAGCGGAAGTAACAACAGCAGAACTTGGCCTTCTTTGATTTAAATTAATATCAAGTTTATTATTATTACAATTAGTAAACATATTAACATCTAAACTTCCTCTAGCTAATCTATTATTTGGTTTTTGTTACCCCCAAGACTCGATACTCGATACTCCCCTTTCTCAATTCCCGACCTCGACCAGCTTTCTCAAGAGTTGTTTATGCTTATACAATATTTATTCTTTCCCAGCCTATCTTTCCACTATATCTCTATTTTATGCACTTATTATTCACCTCTTCCGTTCTCAACATTAATCACAATTACATTTATCCTTTTGTCAACTTCCAAATTCCATTCCTATACACTTCCTCCCATCTTTCCCAGACACATTCACTCTATCAACTTTGTTATATCACACCCACTTCTTCCTCTATTTAACCGCAGGCCAGTTCATTAGATCACCAGTTAGTTCTTGATTATTCCAGTCCCAATAATGTATTTTCCCTATTACAATTTCCATTCTATTTAATCCATACCAAAACACTACCATTTAAATTATTTTAAATGAAATAAATATTTATGAATTAGTTTTTACTTGGTCAATTTAGTCCTCTGCGCCACCCCTTCCCAAATCTCCCCCCACATACATACGGCGCTCTGAAGGTGCCTGGACCGGGAAGGTCCAGCGCATAACTGGTAGCACCGGATGGTTCAATTTTCCCCTCCGGATATGGCCCCTCCCAGTCGCCCAAAATTTTCTTCCGTCCGTATTCCCTCTTGTAGGTTTCAATTCCCCTTCGGTTTTTCCCTTCCATTCAAATTTTCTTATTCGTATTCCCCGAACTCTTCCCTAAGGTTTCATTTCCCCCTCAAGATATGTCTCAAATTTCCATACCAGTTTTTAAAATCTTTCTTTCCATTATTCACTTTCTTCCCTTTACAAAATTTTTCCAATCAATTTCTTTCCTATTTCTCTACTTTTCCAAAGTCAAACAGTCCGCATAACATTGGCGTTATAAAAAAACACCAATGCTTTGCCTTCTTTTATTCCCCTACACCCATCTAAAAAAACATATTTTTCCTTCCTTTCATTGTCCCATAAGTTAATACTAATTTTTGATTTCCGCATCTTCCTCTTCCTTTTAATATTTTTTTTCAATCCCATTCCCTCCTCTTTCCCACCAGAAAATAAAGACAATTATTCATCCTTTCAGGATGAAATTTTCCAAAATTAAATTTTTACAATTTACATAATTAGTATTTTTCCAATAAATCCCATCATATGTCACTTTCCCAGTAAAACATATAAAAAACATTAGCGTTATAAAAAACACTAATGCTTTGTCTTAGCCAAACCTATCTAAAAGAGATTTTTCTTTACATTATTTTACACCCTTTATTTCCTACTCTAACATTGGCGTTGTAAAAACACCAATGCTTTTTTTCCAACCATATTTTTTTCCTTTCTTTGCCTTATTTCCGCTGATTTTCTTCTTCAATTCGATATATTAATTTTCCTTCTCTTCTCCTTTAAAAATTTAACCAAAGCTTTATCCTATTAGGATAAAAAAAATTCATTAAAATTTAATTTACAATAAATAGTGTCCCATGCTTAATTTCCAAAAACAATTACAAAATTCCTTTACTTTATCCTTCATTCCAACATTGGCGTTGAGAAACACCAATGGCTTTATTGTCCCATTCCCCTTTGTTTAGTATTATTTTCCGGGCATGATTACTCCTAGTCGACTTATTTCCTTTTCCCCTATTTTCCTTTTCCCCTCTTACGTTTCCATTCCCTCCTCTTTCCCACCAGAAAACAAAAACATATCTTCATCCTATCAGGATGAATGATTTCCAAAGTCCCAACTAGCATAAATTCAAATTTATTAATTTTCCTTTTCAAAATATGACATTGGCGGAAAAATCACCTTTGTCATTATCCACTCTAAATCCCGTTCTCACCCTAATAACAAAAAGGAACATTGGCGTTAAAAAAACACCAATGTCCTTATTCAATATGAATATGTGTAAACAAGTAGTAATCCAAATTTAATCATTTCCCTTTCCTTGCTCACGTACAACCAAGTTATTACTATTTTCTTTCCCATTCCCACTACTGGCGTATTTTTATTTTACAACATACACCATCAAATTAATAATTTATTTTTAATTTAAATTCTTAATTGTATGAACACTTTTTCCATGGCCTACCTCAGTACTTGCATCACCTCTTCTTCGCAACAAATAAATCAAATCCATCTATTGGGAAAGATAAGTTTTTATTTTTCTATTCCCTTCTTCCCTATTTATCCAATACATCAGCCTTTACAAAATATAATATTGGCGTCGAAAGGCACCAATATTTATCCCCTATTAATCTACAACTATCCTGCTTAACTGGAATTTCCTCTCCCTTTTCATCAGGTCCATATTTCTAACCTAATTTTTATAAAAAATTTTCGCCCATTTATTCTTATCCCTCCCCATTATTAAAATAACTTCCTCGCAAAATTTAAAATTCCTAAATTTATTAATTTTAAATTTCCAAAATTTAAAATTTTTAAGTTATTAATGCTAAATCTTCAATAACGGAGGATTTGAACCACCATTATTGAAATTCCAATCTAAACATACAAAAAATAATTTCCAGAAAATTACTATCCTGGAACTTATTCCTACCAAAAACCCCAAAATTTATTACTAAACACTACATCTTTTTCATTAAATAAGGAATGAAATTGAAATGAGCCTTCAGGTTTAAATTTAAATTTTTCAATTTAATCCATTTTTTACTAGCACAAAAAGGAAAGATACTCATTAACAGGAAAGATATCATTAACAAAGTCCATTTAAAATTAAGTCGCAACCAAAAAAACACTGTCCATTATTCAATATCATGAGAATCTCCTATCTTTATAAATAATCCTTAGCGGCGCAATAAATAGATTAATCCAATAAAGTCCTTTAAATAATTTAAAATCACATTTTCCTGTGCGCGCGCTAATTAAAAAAAACAATAATCCATTACATTAACAAATCCTATGAATAATAATCCTAGATAAAAATAGTCCTTAGGTTGCGACTTTTCTCTGTTAAAAATTGTCTATTAAGAATATTCAAATTATAAATCAGTATCCGTCCTTTTCCTCAGTCCAAAATAGTTTAACCCTCACTTAAATTCTTAAAATTAACACACATCGTTAGTATTAATACAATTAATATTAATTGATTATTATCCCTGAAATTCAGTCTCAAATATTTTAGTTCCTACTTCCACCTGACACTTATTCCAATTTAATCTCTTTATCTCCAACCCGACTTTTCATTTCTCATCCTCCTTATATAACAAAAGTTGTGAATGAATTACTGACGTTAATTTAATTAACATCAGCATAAATATACCTTACTAGCTTATACCTACCTTACTCTAACCTCCCTATTACCGAAACTTACACCTCCCTTTCTAGATCCATCTAATCCTAAAATATCCTTCTACTATCAATTCCAAATAAACCAGTTGATAAAGCAATTCTTGCTCTATAAAATGGCCAGTCGAAATATCACAACTAAATAGAAAATAAGACAATAAACTAGCTACACCAAGCCTACATTTCCATACTCATATTTAACCCCCATAAAATTCTTAAATCCCTATCTACTAACAAATCCAATTAAACCATTAGAAAGATCATTCGATTTTCTATCTAATTGTTGCTTAGGAAATCCAGACCCCTTAATCACAATACCTCCCACCATACCATCCAATCTATGAAACACCAATTCACTTAATATTTCCAAATATTAGTGAAATAACCTAGTTAATCCTATTAAGAATCCAACAATCCCCATCGATACAAAATAATCAATGGAATCCCATATATAAAACAATCACAATCCCCGATACAAATTATCTAAAGGGCTAACCTTAAGATAATGAGTTTCTACACAATAATGAGTTTCCGCTGCCCAAACAATTTTCCAATGACTTTTCCATTTCCCAATTTTCCACTTCCAAATTTTTTTCCCACAATTTTCCACTTCCCCTTTATTAATCCAAACAATCCCGTACAAATTATTCAAAATTCTATTATTCAACTAAATAATTTAATTCAACTGAATCATTTTTATTCATCAATAACTACAACAAAACACCTATTGTTAAAAGCACATTTTTTCGATTAACTCCAACTATTGAGACGACATTAAATGGTTGAACTTTCAATAAAATGAACATGGAGCCACGCGAAATGCACTTGCTGATCGAAAAGAAGTCAAATCAAAGAAAGAACATATAAAATACAGACATTCAAAATTTTGTGATTTTATTCAAATATCCCACATATTCAATATCCCACATTATCAAATCTATTGTATATTATCAATTCAATTCCAATCCCTCATTTCTACCAATATTCAAAAGTATCGAGTCTTTAAAAACCATGGATCCCTTTCAATCCCTTTCAATATCCCTTTCAATTAAATATCAAACGGTGCTGAAATAAGTAAGTACACCATTTGATCTCCAAAGCCAACATGAAAATTCCCAAATAAACACCCACCTAAAAATCCCTCATTTTAACGGCGACATAAACTCGCCATTAAAACCCAAATCCCCCAATCCTCCAAAAATTAAAACATTACGTAAGCGCAGGGTCGCGCTTATTGGCGGCAGGGAGATGTTACCCCCAAGACTCGATACTCGATACTCCCCTTTCTCAATTCCCGACCTCGACCAGCTTTCTCAAGAGTTGTTTATGCTTATACAATATTTATTCTTTCCCAGCCTATCTTTCCACTATATCTCTATTTTATGCACTTATTATTCACCTCTTCCGTTCTCAACATTAATCACAATTACATTTATCCTTTTGTCAACTTCCAAATTCCATTCCTATACACTTCCTCCCATCTTTCCCAGACACATTCACTCTATCAACTTTGTTATATCACACCCACTTCTTCCTCTATTTAACCGCAGGCCAGTTCATTAGATCACCAGTTAGTTCTTGATTATTCCAGTCCCAATAATGTATTTTCCCTATTACAATTTCCATTCTATTTAATCCATACCAAAACACTACCATTTAAATTATTTTAAATGAAATAAATATTTATGAATTAGTTTTTACTTGGTCAATTTAGTCCTCTGCGCCACCCCTTCCCAAATCTCCCCCCACATACATACGGCGCTCTGAAGGTGCCTGGACCGGGAAGGTCCAGCGCATAACTTTTTAATGTTGTTGCTGAGGTGTAGGAATGGCCTTTAGAGAGAGGTAAATGGCCGTTAGCTTTAAAGAAAAAATTATTTTTTTAATTGTTAATTTAAAAATAAATTTATTTTTCTTTCAATATTCAATGCTCACTTTTAGAGAGAGGTAAATGTCTGTTAGAAAAAAAATTTATTTTTCACCCCTTCGTGAAAACCTCCTTAAATTGGAGGTTTTCTAATTTGAAGGTATCTAAGAACGTAGTTTGACCGTATGTATGTACATATGTATTTCTGAAAAAGTTTTTTTACATTTTGCAGAATTTTGTAAAAGTAAATGGGTAGCAGATGATGGGCGTTCAGAACAAGCAGCAGAACTATTTAATTTAAAAGTATTTCTTGTAGCACGTTGAATTTTTCTATATCTTTTTCGGCAAGGAAGTAAAAGTAATTGATGAAACGCTCGACGATATTTTTGAGAAAAACAAATGTAAATGAGTGGATTGAGTGAGGATGAGAGTAAAGAAAGCCACTGAAATTTTTAATTTACTTTAAAAATAAAATAATAATCGGATCTCACTAAGCAAGAGATAACCTCATAATTATGAATTAGTTGACTATGGGTATGGAGCAGGGATGGGCTGGGTTGGAAAAAGTTCTGGGTTTCGGATAACTCGACCCATCCCTGATAGAAAAGAGTTGCCTAAGCAATTTCCCCTACTAAAGATATCCCTTCTCATTTTACCCCAAGGGAGAGGGAGGGCTGAAAAATTATTAGTGTTTTAGAAAGGTCCGACCGAATAAATCTTGTTAACTAGGCATAAGTATATAAAAAAGTGCCTGAAATATTGGTCGAAGAACAGAAGAAGCAAATTGAAAAAATGAAGAATCTTTATTATCTGCCATAAAAAAATAACAGTAAAGACCGTACAAAGGTGTCCAACACAAAACAAATACAACAATAACCTTTAATTTTAAATTAAAAATTTTTTTCTAAATAAAAATTCTACCGTAAACATCATTTGGGCGATACGTAATTTAACCCTTTCATCACGAACTCGAGCACCATTATCAACTGCAAGCCGCTTTTCGGTGTGTCTTGAAATAACACGAAAGATGCAGAAATACAAGAATGAGATTATAATGATGGGAACGAGGAAGGCAATTAACTGAAAAAAATTTTTGACTAAAATTAGAATTTTTATTATTCATATCATTGAGAGATTGACTATTGTTTAGATAATATATCAAGATATTTTGGAATATTCCTGACAAAAAAGGGAGAGAGAGTTACCCGAAACCCGGACTTCTCAAACTGTTCATCCCTAATTATTTTTAAGCGAGATAGATAGGAGTGAATAAAAGTTGGATACTTGAGAAGGTGAGGTTTTGAATTGTAGGGGCATGCTTTGGAATGATTAAGTGATTATTGCCGTTTCCAAAATAATTAATTGTTATCCAAATGTTTGCTATAAAAATAAAAGGATTGCTAAGGTAAGTTATGAGAGTAAACGGCAAGAGAATAGAAATGGGATTTAATTGACTTTTTGGTATATTTAATCCTTAGATTTAAAAAAATATCTTGAATTTTTTTCAAAAAACCTCTGACCTTAACAAATTTATACACAAAAATATAGTTTATTTTACTTTAATTAAAATTCAAATTACCAAATTAATAACAATAAATAACCAAAAATTTTCAGAAGTATCTACACATAATCTAGCAATTAAACCCTCATTTAAATTAACACTTTCACTTCCAGATAGTAAATCATAGAGAATTTCTCTATAAACCCATAAATTAGGAGATGCTAATGCTGCACTTAATAGCCATATTCCGACAATATAAAATTGTAAATGGGAACTTTTCATTTTTAATTGTTTTAATGGATGACATATTGCCTTGAATTATCAAATAAAAATTATATTTTAAAGAACAGCTCTCATTTTTAGATAAGGGTTCTTAAAAATTTGGTTGTCCTCTGGGTGAAGGGCTACCTAAATGTTATCCTCTATTTAAGGCACCTCTCATTATAAGGTATGACTTTTCAATTCCAAAGGGGGTAGCTAAAAACGAGGTTAGAACTGTAATTATTTTTTACCAAATATCTTTCTCCAGTCACTCCAACAAGAGTAAATATAGAAGCACATGAAGTTGTAGAATTTAGCCAAACAGATAATTTACAACCAAAAGATCCTAGTTGCCATTCTAAAATATATAGGTAAAACTTAAAATTTTGTTAAAAATTTTTACCAGTCAATACATTGTTTAATAAAGTACTAGGAAGGCAAATGAGAAGAATTAGAAGATCAGCAAACTTTAAATTAAAAAGAATAAAAATATTTTAGATTTTTAACACAGTACAGTCAACCCTCATTTTAGGTTATCTTTCTTAAGGCTGAAGGAATTGTGTCTTATACATAGTTAGTAGTGTTTCGCCGGAACCGAAATTCTGACCGGAACCGGATCCAATTTGAGTTCCGGTTTCCGGAACCGGAACTTTAAAAAATTTTGCTAGGAAATTTTAAAAAATTTGTAGGGCCCTAGATCCATTCAAATCATCATATCACTTTAAATCCCATAATCCTCCGATAATGTACCAGACCACTGGTATTGTATAATCGTTATCAGAGGTGGGAGCAATAGACATTGTCCTTGCTTGCAAGAGACTTTTTCAGCGCCGCAGGCGAAATTTTTGGAAATTTCGGAAGGCAATAAGCCTTATTAGTTTTCGAATCATGGAAGGCTTTAAAGCCGTTTATCATAATGTTTCTAAACGCGAAAATTTTGGAAATTTCGGAAAGACGTAAGCAAAAAAATTAACTTTTTATTGGTCAAACGATAAATTTTAAGAATTTTAGAGGGCTAAAAACACATAATTCCTCCATGTAAAAATAGAATCATTTTTAAAACAAAAGTAAACTTATAAAATAAGTTTTTTATGGAAAGAAAAATATGAAAAACACTTGTCCTCTGACTAGGCATCGAACCCAGTTCTAAGTCATTAACATCTTGGGTGAAGCACAACACCTTAACCACTCGGCCACCCACTAATCAAGGACCAATTGAAAGAAAATAAACATATTTCTTTCTATCTTCCTTTTATTACCAAGTACAAGCATACGAATACCTAGTTTATTAATATTTTTTAAAAATCCAATCCTTAGGGGTGTAAAAAAGTTCCGGTTTGGCTGGAACCGATTTGTAAACCGGAGCCGGAACTGGAACCGGAACCAATTTGAGTTCCGGTTCCCGGAACCGGAACCAAAAAAACACCGGAACTTTCCGGAACCGGAACTTCCGGCGAAACTCTAATAGTTAGAGAGATCGGATCGAGACGAGATCCCAATTAAAAATCTCAGTTATCGAGATCGAGAATTTTTCGAGATCTCGATTCTCGTACGACACTCCAAGTCCGATCTCTACTTTAATTATGTAGGTGTATCTTAAGTATAGAGTAATTTGTGATATTTAAAAAGATGAGGTTTGTCTGTTAAATTATTTTAATTTATCAAAAATTTAAAATTAAAAAATCTAAAAATAACTTACAGCCAAAGATGCCACAAAAATCCAATCAGTCCCCGTTCTCAAAGATTTATGTGTTGCAATAGCAACAACAACAAACATATTCCCAACAAATCCCCCAAAAAAGACAGCTGCATAAAAAAATGCAAAAACAGCAAAAAGTGAAGGAGGAACACGCCAAGTATCTAAAGGTTGTTGTTGTTGATGATCTCCTTCTGATAAAAATAAAAAAGGGGATAGAGTTGTTGTGGTTGTTGTTGTAATTAAATAATTATTTTTATTTATTTGTAATAAATTATTTTCATCCATTTTTTACTAAAAATTACTTATTATTTTAAATTTTTACTTAAAAATTTTTTTTATTCTCTAATTTTTAAAATTAGTGTTTGCAAAAGCTTAGCGAATATTTAATTACTTGTTATTAAAAATAAAATTTGGATTAAAAAATAAATTTAATAAATATTCTCATATGTATGTATAATTATTTTTAATATTATTTAGCAAATTATTTGTAATTGAAAATTCAATACATATTTTTTTTTGTAAAAAGCTAAAATCTTTAAAAATTTTTTAAATTTTACTTAAAGTTTACTTAACGACTCGGTGGATATAGGGCATTTTTAATATACTTATTGGAAGGAATTTAGAGGTATTTGGTATTGGGTGATAGTTAAAACAGATCCACTGTATTAAATAAATCGATGAATTAATTTAATTTTAAAAAATGAGGAAATAAATAAAATCTAAAAATTTTTTAATAATTAAAAAAAATCTTTTTAAATAATTTAATTAAAAAATAAAAAATTTTATCTAATAATGGAAAGGATAAAAATTAAAAAAAATTTATTTGAACAGTTTTAGTGTGTGTGTGGCAGTAAAAATTAGAGAAAAAAGGCTAAGGATTATTAAATAAATATTTATTTATTAAAAATTATTTTAAAAAAATAACAGGAATTACGTAAATATATTTTTATAAAAAAATAAAATCGTTTGGAATAAGAAAGATATAGGTAAAATAATAATAAAAAGAAATAAATTTTTGGAAGTAAAATTAACAAAAAACAAAAATTATTTATTTTAGAAGTTTTTAAAATTTATTCTTGAATAAATATAAATAATAAATACATATTTAATTATCTAAATCAAGGAAAAAGTAATGGCTAAATAAATAACAGAACAAATTAAGGATACTCGATGTAAGATTTTAATAGTATGTTGGGAAGGGCGGCCAGGAGAATTCTAAGTATGTCCCAGTTTTAGATAAATTTTTTTCCGTCCCCTATAGATTATGTACAATCGAGATTCGATTTTTCCGTAAAATAAATTAATATTTGATTTTAAAATAAAATAAAAATATTAGCAAGAAAAGGCGGAAATGGTAATTTAATATTTAGGTATAAAATATGCCTATATTTATGTGTTTACATAACTTTTTTAAATAAATAAATAATTTCATTTTTATTATAACAATTAAAAATTCTTTTTTATTATTTAAAAAATCAAATATTCAAAATTAAAAATTTGGAAACCAAAATTTGCAGGAGAGGGAAACGTGTTATTTTTAGCTTATTGGGAGATGTTGAGATATAACTGTAATAATTTTTTTGAATTAATTATTAACAAATTTATTTTTAAATCGTGGTATAAAACACAAAAAATATTTGCAAAATAAAATTAAAAAATTCTTTAAACGATTATATATTTTCTATTTAAGTAATTTTTTGTGTATATAAACCAATTTTTGTTTAAATTTTTAAAGAAAAGAATCTGTGCATTCATCCGTTATTTTATTTTTTTTATTTATAAATTTGAAATTTATAAATAAAAATTTTTTTGTAAAATAATTTTAAATTAAAGATTTAATTTTATTTTTTCGGGATTAGAAGTAAAAGATTAATTAGGTATACATATATGTAGAAGAACCCTGAATTTAACGAACCCTCAATCTGAAATAACGTTCTCCAGTTCGTTAGTTTTCCCAAAAATTCTCAGTTCTTCCTTATGTCCTAATAAAATTAATAATTCTTCCTAAAATGACTCCTCGAGTTTACAAACTTCTCGATATAAAGACCCCTTTTATTTGGTCAATTCAAGTTCGTTATTTAATTCTATTCAGTTAAAACGAGTAAATTTAAATATTTTTTCTCTTTTTATATATTTTCTATATTTTCTTTAAAAAATTTCTTTCTTTTTAAAAGCTAAAATTGATAGCTGGGGATTAGTGAGGTTAAATTCTTTTTTATAAAATATATTATTTACATTCCACTTCTCTTTAGCTCACACTAGCTCGGTGGCATAAAAATAAAAGAAAAAAAAGAAAAAAAAAGAAAAACAATAATAATAATATTTGTCGATAAAATGCAAAAATGTTTTTTGTAGAAAAAAATGATGAAGAATAAATAATTATTAAAATTAAATATTAGAATAAATTCCCTATATTATAGTGAAATTAAAATAATGAAATTTGGCATTTTTCCTTCTATTTAATGGTATGAGCAAATTATTTAAATTACATAGTATATAAACTATTATTGTTATTACTAAAAAACTAAATCGAAAGGTGTAATTTTAGAAAATATTAAAGAGTTGGATGAAGGGAAAGGGGGGCCATAGCCAATGGGGGTGTCAGCAGTCAAAAAAATTTTAAGCACCCGCGCAGTTAGTGAAAAGCAACGGATAATCCAGATGTATGTATCAAAAAATAAACACCTGATTCTAGGATTTTTTTTTGATTCTCGAAAAAAAATTTTTTTCTGAGAGTGGATGAAGGGGGAGGAGGGGAATCCATAGTCAATGTTGGGTGTCAGCAGGGGTGTCAACTTTGTCGACTAGTTCCCTAGTAATAAGTTAATATTCTATTAATATTATACCCAAGAAAAATCCAAGTAAATTGAATTTAGCCGGCTAAATTCAATTTAGACTAAAACTGAATTGAACGTCAAAATATAAAAAATAAATCATTAAAACAAATATAAAAAATTAAAAAGGAAATATAATATTTATTGTTTTTAAAAGGCTATAAAGTGCAAAATGCCAATACTTTTTAGTTTTCCCATTGTTTGCCTCATTTAGATTTTTTGACCCTTTTTTATTTTTTTGGTTTTTGCCCTCAAATAAAATATATAAAAAAATATATTCAAACAAAAAAAACAAAAAGCTATTTTTCATTTTTTAAAGTCTTGCCAACTGCTTATTTTTATATTTTTTTTTGTTATTTACGCCTCAATCTAAAAGGCAAATAATAAATATGTAAAAAGGGTAAATAAAAGAAAAGAAAGAAAAAGAAGAAGCAATATAATAATAATTGTTATATGATGAGAAAAAAATTTTTTTGAGGAAAAAATATAAAAACATTTAGATAAAAATCAAAAAATTGATAAAATGATACAGTTAGTAAACATAGTGTTTAATCCCCGAACGTTGGGGGGCTGGTATGCCGAGATAGGGCGTTTTAAAATTGTTTTTGTGCGGGGTTTGGGGCGGGGAAAACGAAATTTGGTGGCTGCGTGGGGTTTAAAAAGTCAGAATTTTTCCGGAAGAAAAGTAATTAAATGGGTGTTGGTTTTGTGAAGGTTCATCTCTTATTGAAGTGAATTCTCTTATAAAAATAATTGGAAATAATCCGGAGATTATGAAAACCCCCCGGATTTTGTTATCTCCTAAAATGGAGTTCCAATACCTCCAATTTTTTAATATACTGTTTTTCAGCTCAAAGAAGTGTACATTATAGGGAGGTTGGCTTTATTTAAAAGAAATAGTATATTAAAGAAATAAATAATTTTATTTTTGTAAAGCTGCGCAGTTAAAATAAAGAAATGTAAATCTTTGGAAAAAAAATAAAAAAGAAAATTATTTTAAAAAATATTAAAAGACGTCAAATAAATCCTTTAGAAAAGAGGAATGAATTTTTTTATAATTTTTTGATATAATCCTTATTTTAGCCAAGTTATGGAGATATTTAAATGAGGGGGGATTAAATAAAGTACTTAAGTTACTCTCAAAATTTGAATGTTTTTATAATTTTGAGAAATTAAATAATTGACAGAGCAAGCAAATATTAAAAAATTATTTAGAGTTAGTGTTTGGAAATTTAAAATTTGCTAATTACCCTATTTTTCTTGTACTCGAATGAGGACTGTAAGCAAATAAAAAAAACTTGCCACAGCCGGAATCTGCAATTGCATACAGTCCTGATAGGTATACGAGTACGAATTTAGGTATAAGCTTCCAAATGCTGGTCAGATAAAATAAGATAAGACTTATTAACTATGTAATAGATATACCCTACAATTTTAAATACATTTTTAATTTATTTACCGTGAGAAAAGTCTAAGACCCCAACATAATGGGCATCTTGCTTTAAGATTTTTCAACCCCAAGGAGTAAATAAAATTGAAATTTGACTGTGATAATATTTTTTGTTTATTTATATATCTTTCACATGAAAATAAAAAATAAATTTATAAGGCAACATTATTTAATTTTGAAAAGAAAAAAATTTTATTTAGAATAATTTTGTTTACGTGAAGATGAAAAAAAATAAAAATAAAGAAGAGGTGTTTTGTTTATCATTTCCTTTATTCAATTTTCTAACCTAAAATATATTTTATCCCTTTAACAATGCAACAATTTAATAATTTGTTTGAAATAAAAAATATTATTTTAATAAAAACTTTTTTCTTAGATTTTCAAAAATACCTAAATATTATTTTTTTATTTATAGGTAGTTTAGCATAGAAATTAAAGTTATTAGCAAAGGTTGTTAATAGGTATAGGCAATTAACCAAAAACTAAAAGTAACCGATAAACTGTTTTGGTTCGACAATCCTATTTACTTCTAATAGAATAACAATTATATTTAAACTAATTAAAGGCTAAATTGAGGCAAGATCTTGCTAAAAAATTTAAAAAATTTTTATAAAAATTTTTTATCGAGATTTTTTGATATACATATAATCTCTAATCTCGATTGTTTCACAAGTTCCAGAATAATTCTTTTGCGAAGAAAAAATAATTATTTCAATTTCGGTAATAAAATATATTTTTAATTTTTTAGTAGGAAAGATTCACACAAATAAAAAATATTTTAAATAAAAAAATATTTTTAAAGCATTTTGTCATTAAATACCAATTAATTTATATCTAAAAGTAATTTGTATTATAGGGCAATTAATTTAACTCCCACTGGATCACAAGCTTTTTTTATTGGATATATTAAAGCATTAAAATATATTTTTATTTAAAATTGAGTCAGAAGATGAAAGGAAAAAATTATTTGAAGGGAATTTATAAAATAATATCTAGTTTAATTCTAAGATAGACAAGTGAATTTTTTAGAGAAATTGGCTTCCCAACATATATAATTTTAAAATAAAATACAGAAATATTTTCTAATTATAAAATTTTTTCTAAATTTTAAACCTCCCTATAATTAGATATGTAAACCTCAATTTAAAAGATGTTCTTTAGGATTCAATTGACCACGGGTTGGAGGAGTTACTTAAGCAATATCACCTCCAATTTAAAATAAAAAACTCTTTGCGAGATGCCATGGACCCAGGATACATATATTTCTTGAGTCCCTGTTTGATACAATTTTTCAGTCCCAAAAATGTATTCTATATAGTAGTAAGAATTAAAATTTTAGAAAACAAGATAAATGGAAACATTAATGTGTTACCCATCCTTGTAGGTATGTTGTTTATACAAAAAAATAAGGGAAAATATATAAAATGGAATTTTAGTTTCCTTTTTATTTAAGAAAAAACAAAATAAATAATTAATTAACTAATTAAAAAATATTTTCTTACTGTTATGACCCCGCTTACGAAGAGATCAGAACAAAACGTTTATCGCACACGAAAATACAGAGCAGGTGAAGGTAGGTAGAAGAACTAAAACTGGGAGCGAACTAACTATTGGCTGGGCTTTTATACTAATCACTTTAAGGGCTGACGCCCATACACAACACCTCCCCCCTTGAAAAAAAGGTTCGGCTTCACTTAAAGCCGAAGCTTTACAATATACTCAACACTTTGCCAGCCAAACAAACAAACAAAAATACATACAAAAATTTGGGGGACAATGGGAACAAACAAAAAAATGCAACATTACAACAAAAAAATACAACAATATTATCACAATTATTTACACATCTACGTCTCCATTTGCTTATCCTCTTCAACATCTTTCATCTTTGACTTGTTCCCATTTGCTTCTTTCATCTTTGATTTGATCTTCTGTGAGCTGTCCACACTGTTCGCACTCAAAGAAGTCACACTACTTTTACTCAACACTTTTTCTTCACTCATGTTCATCTTTTGCATATCTTCGTTCAACCATTTCTTCTTATTACTCCACTGGTCTTGACGGATTTCTTTAAACGACCTGGTCACAATACTTTTGAGCACTGGCACTTTGATTTTCCAGGCGTTTTCCGTCTTGCGCAATATTTCACCATTGAGCCACTCAATTTTACCACTTCGTTTATTGGTGTTCTTCACTTTCACTTTTGTCCCGTTCGGGAACGCATTTTTCTGTATCTTGAAGTTTGCCTTCTTTTTACTCCACTTTTTGTATTTTGGCTTTTGACTTTGCACTGACACTTCTTTCAAGCCCGGCAAGCCCAAGATACACACTTCACTATTCACTACATGGAACTCCATAAAGACATCTTTGTCTTTCACTCTCACTTTACTTTTGAACTTTCCTTCAATTTCCACTTTGTTGTCACCCAGCCCTATACCACTGTAATTCACTTTTTCAATTGTTGGCTGTCCAATACTTTTCCACACTTCTTTAGTGACAACATTTATCTGCGAAGCAGTGTCGACAATCATTTCAATATCCAATTCTCCAAACTTCACTTTTTGCTTAATCCACTCTTCTTTTTCTACACTTTGCATTGGATCGAAAATATCCAGAATTGCACAATATGGAGAACCTGAATGATTATTACAATTACTCCACTGCCTTTTAGGCTGATACTGTTTATCATTCAAGAACTTACAGTGCATTCGCCAATGACCGAAACGTCCACAATGACTACACTTTTTCTCAATCACATTTTGTTGATACTTGACGTTTGGCTTGGTCCACTGTTTTTTGCACTCACTTCCATTTTCACTTTCACTCTTTTCATAACACTTCACTTTTTGCACTGTATTTACTTCAGGCACTTCTTTCTTCACTTCACTCATTTTCTCTTTTACTAAATACAGTGCCTCACTTTTGTTGGCCATATATGCCCGACACTCTTCAATAATTTCTTTCAAGGTCACTGCCTGTCCTCTTTCACTTTTACTTTCAACACTCTTCATGGCAACTTGTCGCACTGAGGTAGCATCACTAGGCAAACCTGAAATAAAAATAAGAATTTTCAATTCTTCAATCGACAAGGCCATTTCTGCACGCTCACATTGAGCATTCACTACATTCCCAAACTCGACAATGTCTTGAAGGGCACTACACTTAACATTTAAGGCCTCGAACCTTTTCAACAATTTAGACCTATGGTCACTAAACTCTTTCACTAACTCAATACAGAGTTCGTCAAACTTCATCTCACTCAATTTGGTTGGCAGCATCTTCCGTTCAATCTGGGCATACTCTTCTGGCCCCAATTTACTCAACAACAATCTGACTTTAGAGGATTCTGGCAGGGTTTTACCCTCCTCCTCAAAATAGGAACGATGCCTGCCTAACCATGACTCAAAGGTCATACCACTCGTCAAATCGAAACTAAACTCACCGATCATGCCAACCAATTTACTATACAGCTCGGTGTCGTTCAACTCACTCGGCTTTAACAGCCTCACTAACATTTTCTCGAACTGCTCCTGTTGAGCTTTCAGCAATTTCTCCAATACTTTTGCGTCCATGTTCACTCACTTTTCGGTTTTACAACACTACAATTGTCCACACAGCTTTTCCTTTCCTTGAAGTGCACACAGCTTTCGTTGACGACACACAGCTTACGTTGACGACCGCTTACTGAAGTTGACGAGACTGGTTCTTTTACTCGACCGCGCCACTGTTATGACCCCGCTTACGAAGAGATCAGAACAAAACGTTTATCGCACACGAAAATACAGAGCAGGTGAAGGTAGGTAGAAGAACTAAAACTGGGAGCGAACTAACTATTGGCTGGGCTTTTATACTAATCACTTTAAGGGCTGACGCCCATACACAACACTTACAAAACAAATTTTTTTGCTTGAGAAAAATTAAAATTTGTTTTTCAAGAAAGGAAAAAATATTTTTTAATTAAATAATTTATATGTATATTTTTTGGTTAAATACTTTAAACATATTAACAATTTATTATTAAAAAAAATAAAGATGTAACTACAAAATTGTGTATATTTTTTTGTACTTTTAGTAAATTAAAGGGGAAGAAAAATTTGTTTTTAAAATATTAATAAAAAAAATAAATTTAGTTAAGGAGAAAAGAAAATTGCAACAAGAAAATGGGAAAAATATTTAAATTTAAGTGCTAAAAGAAGTAAATTAAAAAGAAAATAAATTGGAAGTGTTTGTTTGTTTTTTTAAATAAAAAAAAATAAAAAATAGGTATTCCTTGGAATTTAAAAATGTACAAAATGTTTCTTTAAAAAAATTAAGAAAAACATAAAAATAGATAGAAATTTCCCGGTCGGGATCTTTGAATCCCGATTTCGGCCAATCCCGGTCCCTTGTCGGGATCCGGGATCGGGATCACCATTCCAAAATCCCGATCCCGGTTTTTCTCTAAATCCCGATTTAGAGAAAAACCCGGAAAAAACCGGGATTTTGGAATGGTGATCCCGATCCCGGATCCCGACAAGGGACCGGATACCGCTGAACTCTAATATAAATTTAATCGGAGCCGTTTCATTACAAATTAATATACGATGAAAAGAGTCTTTATAATTTTGTCCACTACTGCAAATATACCCCTCAAAGGGTGTATTACATATTTATATAAAGAATGTAAAAGTAGCAATTAAATTAAACAAAAAATAAATATAACAAATAATTTTAGAAGATTATAAAAAGAAGAAAGTAAAGATTAAAAATTGGCCTTCTACTTATTAACTTTCTCAGATTTATTTTTTATAAAATACAAATAATTTTCTAATTAAATTTGCAGTTAGAATAAAGTTACTAATTATTTTAAATATTAAAAAAAAGATAGAATATTAATTAGCAATTGAGTAATTTTTTTGAAAAATCTAAAATAAGAAAAGTTAAAATTGGAATTGGTGTTTCTTAGTGCCAATTAAATTAATTAAAGGTGTGCCAAAAAAGAAAATAATTTAAAAAAAATTTAACTGGAATTTTGAATCTTTAAAATTAAATAAAGAAAATGTGGAGAACTAATTTTTGTAAATATTTGGTAATACAGTCTCTCTTCAAGTAAACTCAAATTAAGAAATGTTTTAAAATTCAATTAGAACAAGATGGAGGGGGAGGAGGAAGTTGTGTCCGCACTTGCTGAAAGAATATAAATAAATAAAAATAACTCAACATCAAGTTGGATGGTGGCACAGTCGGTTGTGCTTCTGTTTGGGATGTCGCAGCGATGGTTTCATTCCATTCTCCATCCAATTAATTCTTCCCCAAATATAATATGGGAGCTAAGGGATAACCCCGATCTAGGATAATAAACCGAATTTCAAGGTATTATTTTTTACCACCAATGTGTGTCTAAAAATGAGGTGAGAATTGGCTTTATTATTAAATTCTTTAATTAACACAAAAATTAAGATAATAAAAAAAATCGAGTAATTCAAGCTCTGTTTTTAAAAAATATTTTTTAATAAATAAAAATATCTATATTTTTTTATTATTTTCAATTTTAAAAATGTTTCAAAATTTAATTTATTTAATTTCCTAAATTTTGTACTTTATAATTTAAAGAAAATTCCTAAATTAATAGAAAATACACTTTTTAAATTAAAAAAGAAATTTTAATTTAAATAAAAGGTTTTTTGAAAAATAAAATAAACAAAATGAGCTGAAGATTAAAAATATTTGAAAATAATTTTTGAGAAAAGATTTTGGTTAAAAAACTAAATAGTTATATATAGGGATGGGATTTATAGGCAAATGCCTTTTTTTTCTGCAAGCTTGGCCTAATGTAATACGTTCAAAAAACATGTTTTTAGCTTGGTCCGAAGAGTCTAGCATGACTTTTATTTTGCCTATTTTTGCCTATTTTGGACTTTTTGTGCCTTTTTGCCTATTTTGTAATTTTTGGTACTATTTTTGCCTTTTTTAGCGATTTTTCCTAAATTCTGCCTAAAAATCAGTGCAAAATCTGAAAAAATCAGTCACTGATTTTAAAAAATCAGTGCCAACGACCATTTTTAATTTATAATTCGACGAATTGAGTATTTTTACTCTGTTGGACATTTTGAGATGGGACGATTTGGCTGTGGGACATTTTGGGGTGGGACGTTTTGTCGGTCGAGTAAATTTCCATTTTGTCAATTATCGAAATTTTTAAAAAAATTTACACAATTTTTTTTCAAAAAATGATTAAAAATGACGAATAAATGGCAAAAGCGTTTAATAAATACTTTATAATTCAAAAAATGACGAATAAATGGTTATTTTCTTGTTTTTATCTTAATTTTATAAGTCTGATAACCTTTTTTAACTGCCTATTTTTGTGCCTTTTTTGGCTTTTTGGTGCCTATTTTAGGCGCCTATTTCACTGTTTTTACTTGCCTAACTATCCCATCCCTAGTTATATATATCCAATATGTAAAGCCAAAAGATATGTAAAGCCAAATTCTTTTGGCTTTACATATTGGATATATATAACTTATATATATCCAATATGTAAAGCCAAAAGAATTTTTTTAATCTCAACAAAAATCTTTTCTATTAAATTAAACATGATTTATACTAGTGATGTTCGGGTATCCCGATCCCGACTCCCGACTCGGGAAAATTTCCCGAGTTTTTGGCCTCCCGATCCCGATCCCGACTCCCGATAGCAATTCCCGACTAAGTCGGGAAATTTTTACACCCCTAAGAATGGCTTTTTTTGGCAAAATTTCATTTTTCAAAGGAAAAAATTAAAGGGAAAAAATAAAAAAGGGAAAGTGAAAATAAAAAAAAAATAAAATATTTAATTTTTTTCCCATACAACTATTGTTGAGCGATGGTTCAGTGGTTAGGTTGAGTGACTTCACTCACTTTGAATATCATGGAGACGGGTTCGAATCCCAGGTTGAAAATATGATTAAATGATTTTTCCTTCCAAAAATAAATGTTTTTTAACTTTGATTCTGATTTTAAAATTTTACAGTTATTATATTTTAATATTAGTAAACGTGAAAAAACTCTAGAAAAATTAATTTAGTCATGAATTTTCAAAAATTTTCGCCTGCGGCGCATAAAATGAAGAATATTTGGTTTCTTAGCCTTCAAACTTAAAAAAATTTTCGCCTGCGGCGCTGAGGGAGGAAAATTGTGACTTCTTGGTATTCCAAATTTAAAAAATTTTTGCTAATTGGCTTTCCAATTCTCAAAATTTTCGCCTCCGGCGGTAGATAAAGTAAGAAGTCGGGTTCTTAACCATCCAAACTTAAAAAAAATTTTCGCCTGCGGCGCAGATAGAGGATTTGAGATTAAGAGGGTTGTCAAAAGATTAAAAGTTAAAAAGTTCGATGGAATAGGTCAAGGGCGTATCGAGAAGGCTAGAGCCCACCCTCCCCTAGACACGAAATTGGGGAAAGGGGGATGGGGACAAATATGGAGATCGAAAAAGTGAATTTTTTCGCCTACGACCTTCAAAAATTCTCAAAATTTTCGCCTGCGGCACTGAAAAAGAAGAGATCTGGTGGCTTATTTTTCCAAAATTTTCACCTGCGGCGCAAAAAATCGGAATTTTGGCGCCGAAGGCGCCAAAAACTTTTTTATTGTAAATTCCCGACTCCCGATCCCGACTCCCGAGGTCATTTCCCGACCCGACTCCCGTTTCCCGATTCCCGAGTTTTTTCTTCTCCCGAACATCACTAATTTATACTAGAGTTGGCCGGTATCGGGATTTAGAGAAAAACCGGGATCGGGATTTTGGAATGGTGATCCCGATCCCGGATCCCGACACGGGATCGGGATTGGTCGAAATCGGGATCGGGATTTGGAATGGAAATCCCGGTCCCGATCCCGAATCGGGACCGGGATTGAAAAATTGAGATCGGGACTTAGTAAAAATTTTTTTTTAACTTTTAAATTTTTATTTTCTTCACATACGACTCAATATAATTCTAAAATTTCAACTGCGGTGATGAAATATTGAGTTTAAGTCTCGTAAACGCATGATTTACTTTCCGTTCAGTTGATTAAGTGTGGATAAGGTAATGGGGGGGGGGGGGGGGGGGGATAAATGGGATTGAGCTTCTTCCATTTTAAGCGCCGCGTGAATATTTTTTTAATTTTGGAAGGCCAAGGGCATTCAAGTTTAAACGTTGAAGTCTATACGATTAAATGCGTTATTTTCAAATGTGGACGATTAAAAACTGAGATTGAGGGATTAAGTAACATATTCATGTTCTCTTCCAATCTAACCTGATCCCTGTAAATCCTCTGATATCCTTCTATACTCCAAATCCACCGATACTCCCCTCAACCCCTCTTGATCGCTCGATATCACACCAAATCACTCAATATTTCGTTGAAGTCTTAAAGATGCATCTCTATAATGCCTTAATCACTCCCTTTTCTGCGCCGCAGGGGAAAATTTTGAGAATTTTGGTGGTCCTTAAGTAGGATTCCTTTTCGGTCTCGGGATCAGAAAAATCGGGATCGGGATTCGAAAAACCCGGGATAATCCCGCCCGATCCCGACCGGGATCCCGATCCCGGCCAACTCTAATTTATACGTATTAGGGAATTTCTTAAATGGCAAAAGAATGAGAAAGTTAATAAAAACGAGAGTCAAATCAAAACTAATACACCTATCATACTAAAAAAGGTAAACGAATGTGAAAAAGAATGCATGAAATCTAATCCAAACACAATCCAAACTATTATGTTGTTGGATGTGATAAGGACTAGAATCATCATGGAAGGAGACCAGATAGGAGAAAACCGAATGAGCTATCACTTAAGCAGATTGGATATTGTTATTCATTTATATTCTCTCTGCAAATTCGGCCAAGGCCACAAATTATTTCTCCACTAACCTTATTTTATTCTTATTTTTAAATTTTTGAAAGTGAGAAATGCTAGCAAAGTTACGTGATAATACGTCCCATCTTTCTCAAATTTTTTTGCTATTTTCAGACATTCTAACTTCCTTTTTTGTAAAAAAATATAGGTATTTAATTATGCTAGAGACAATTAGATATATATAAATAAATATTTAATAGAAGATTTGAAAATAATTGAAAGAATAAGAAGCTTTTTGTTCTTTTCTCAAAGATTTTCTTTTATTTTGAGTATATTCTAAGGATATTCTACTTCCCTCATTAGTTTTTAAATGTCTGTTGAGTCTGTTTTTGTGGGGGAAATATGAAGGGTATTTTAAATAGAAGGTAACAATTAGGCAATCTCTAGAGGTGTTTAAAAAAGGGAGGATCATTTCTTGAGAGAAATAGTAGAGGACTCAAATTGTTTTCAGAAAAAAAAAACAATAAATATATCCACTTTCTAAAAAGCCAATTGTTTATTAAAAAATAAAGACAATTGGTGTCTAATTCTAATTAATTTATAAAAAGTTTATTGACGTGAAGCTGTTAAAAAATAAAGAAAATTTAATTTAAAGGAAAAAATTAATAAATTTAATTTAAAAAAGTTTTATTTAATTAAGTCCATAAAACAAATTTATTTTAATAATAAAAAATAAATTTAATCAGAAATAAATAAAATTTATATGTGAAAATAAAAATACTTAAAAATAAAAATATTCTCTATAGCAGGATCTGGGGTTTCCCCAAAAATGTTGTTTTCCAGAACCAAAAGCGAAAATTTTGATAATTTTATTTTACCAGATTTCTCTCATTTCTTTCAAAAAAGTCAATTATTTTTTGATAAAAATGATAGAAAAATTACCCAAAATTCCCAATTTAAAATAAAAATTACAGGAATCGTTAACGGAAAATTCCGAATTTTGTGAATCTGAAATTAGTTTGAATAGAACCCAACCCTATATAACTGACAGTGGCAAAGAACAAAAAATTAATTTAGAATTTTAAAAGTTCCTTAACTTTAAACAGATAAAATCGCCACTCTCTATTAGCTGCCTTGGAAGTAATAATTATGTAATTTTTCTATTTGATTTCTTTCAATGCCGAAGGCCCTCCCAAAGTCTACAAGCTTTCCAAACAATCTAAATAACCCTCCCTCTATTTATACAATTAATTTTAGAATTGCTAGTTGTGAAATAAATCAAAAATTTGAAAAAAAAAGTTTAACAAATTTAAATTTAAAAATATATTTACATTAAAAAATTAAAAACCTAAGGCATTATTTATTAAAAATAAAAATTTAATTAAAAAACGAATATAGGTATTTATTTTTACTCGCGCAAATTTAATTGCTTTTCTAGCGTTCTTTTTTTAAAAAAAGCATTCCTTCCTTTAAAAATTAATTTTATTTACAAAAATATAATTTTTAATTCTTTTTTTAGTTTTTTTATTTTTGTCTTGTTTAAATAATTCCTTTGACTTTTTCTTTTTATTTTTCTAAGAAAGATAAATGAGAAGATGGCAAATTAAACAAAAAATATCTCTGAATATAAAATGTGACAGACAATAAAAAAATAATTTTTTTTATTAAAGACCTTTTAATATAAAAATTCGCTTAAAATGCGCTTACATTTACATAAAAATAAATAAATAATGATGCGACATATTACATATAATATGTTAACATAGAAAATATTTTTTAATTTAGGGATTATCTATAAAGTTTAATAATATCTCAAGTTAAGTTAAGCGGCCAAATCCGTATCAGAAAATGGATGGGATTTGATTCTAACAATAAGAGCTCCCCGATATTTGCTTTTGAATTAGACAGAACAGACTACTCGCGGATTTTCCAGCTCGGTTCTTCGCTTTGATTTTGAATATCCAAAGATTTCACCAGAACTGACAAGTTGATCCTCAATTATCCCAATACCGCATGATTGTTTCCATTTTTTGCTTTATTAACTTGGCTTGGATCTCCTTCAATCTCCTCCAAAATCTTTAAAAATAATCTAAAAATTCAAACAAATTTAAAAAACAAAGTCAAAGAAAATCCCCTTTAGGGAATTATTTGATGGACCAACAAAAAATAAAAAATCGAGAGAGAATAAATGATTGATAATTATAATATATGTAAATATTTTAAATTTTTGTGTTAAAATTTGTGTATATTTTAATAAATTTGCTCGAAAAATATTTTTTAAATTATATACATAATAATAAAATTTAAATATTTTTTTTATTATTTAATCAAGATTAAAAATATTTAAATTTAGGATTGTATGACATTAATTTTTAAATTGAGGAAAGTTTGATAATTAATAATGGGATTCTTTATTAAAAAAATTTAAACTTTCTTAACTAAAATCTACAATTCTTATCAAATATTGTATAAAATCTTTAAAAAAATTCAAAAAAAAGTTTTTAAACATACAAACATTAAAAACATATTTTTATCTAAACGTCCCCTTGGGAAAACTTTTAAAAAGTTTCTTTCAAAATATTTTATTTTTCTTAAAAATTCATGGAAATATGTAGATGTGACTTAAAATATATGTATGTATAAATGCATAAAATTAGGAAATTTTTCAAAGAATAAATTAACAGTCAAATTTCTTTAGCACATCACCCTCAGGATCGAAGTTGAAGTATGTTGATATGTGAGTGGAGTCAAATCTAGTTTAAAAACTAGATTGTTTAATTACCATTTGTTTGGATACCAGAAGTTTTGGATACATTTTTCCGTTATTGGGAACTTTTTGGATGAAATTGACAATACGCTACGTTTTCTTTTCAAGTTCTTTGTTTGCTTAAAAAATTTCTTTTGGCCCTCTTTATTTTTATCTATTTTTGTAGCACTATTTAATACCTACTAAATGTTTACAAACATGTTCAGAGAAAAATTTCTATTTAACTAGGAGAATATATAATAAATAACTAGGGTTGGACACAGATTTCTGGGATGTTTGGAGGATATCAGTGAATTGTTGTAAGTAATCCCTGTAAAAAATTTGGAGGGATTAAGATAAATTAAGATATCCGGGGGATCTACGGATGGGGACCTTCTATCTCTGTAATCCACAATGTATTCCTGAAATCCACTGCATCCCTAGATATCAGTCCAAATCCATATAGGTATATTTCTTTAAGTTGTACAGATTTAGTGAGGGGAAAATTACTCAAAAACATAAAGATTTCAAGCATTTTTCAATGTTTATTTAGGAGGTCACGAATCCTTCTTGCTTCTCGAGGAAAAAAATTAATTATAGAGATTTACTCTTTCCCTGGTTTAAATTTTGAAATTATTGCATTTCATAGCTTGTGAAATTTTGTTGAGCTATCGCGGGCAGCTTTATATGTTAATAAATTGACATGAAATTTTAGTTTTGCTAAAATTTCTTTCATTTTTTATTTTAAATTTAAATATTTCTGAAATATTAATTGTTGTGTCAATGAAAATCAACTTTGATTAAATTTTTGTTCTGAATAAGTTGATTAAAGCTTTGTTTGACCTACCTGAAAGAAACTCAATTATGAGAATATGGGACAATCAAAGTTTTGATTTACCTTGAAAGCTTTGTGAAAGCCCGTTGTTTCAAACCCTTTTGAGGAAATATCAACAGTATATTTATAATGTAGGGCCATTAAGTCAGGCAACAAATAATGAAATAAGGATCGAGATTGTCTCTTTCGAAATCAAGTATTGCTTCACAAAAACATACAATCACGTTAGACAACCCTTGGAATTTCCAATACTAGTCGATAAAGGGAGCTCGCTGACTATATTTCCGCAAAAGTAAACTCAAAAATTCCCCGGTTTTTTTTATAAATTAAAATATTGTTACATTATACCAGCTTTGAAGGGCCTTCTAGTAAGCCCAAAATATAAATCTAACGCAATACTTAAAGGATAGAAAATATTTTTTAATAGCTTTCCGTCATTGTATACACAAAAGTATTTAATGTCTTTTATTAAATTTTTTCGTAAAGCATAAATCTGACAGATGAACAAACATTTAACTATTTTATTTTAATGATTTTTATATAATTTTTATTTAAATCAATTTAAAATTCCACATAACATTTTTTAATTAAAAGATTTACGAAGTAGAATATTTTCTTTATTCCAGAAAATTAACGTTTTAAAAAAATTTAAGTTTAAACTTTAGCTTCGGTATACAATTTTTATTACGAATTCTTTATTGCCCTAAAATAAGTCCTGAATGTATTTTTAAATATATGTATCATTATATCATTGGCGAGCTTCTAATAGATAGGCTAAAGTAAATTATAATATCTATTAGAAAATTTCCGATAAATTAATACATATTTACGCAATCGGGGTGGAACTTTCTCATTTAAGAACAGAGTTGTCGTTTTTTGGAAAATCTTCGTATATCTGTAACCAACCCGAAAAATACCCATTTCTTCGGTTTTATTCAATTCCGAGCCACCAACCCTAAGGAAAAAAGGCCCTTTATTCTTTACATAATTCCTGCCTAGTCAAGCGTTAAATGCTAGGCAACTTTAGCTTTATATAAATTTAAAGTCTAATTAAATTGTTTGAGCAGTAAATTTAATTTAATTTATTGCTAAATTCAATTTCAATATACTACCCAAATGTCATTTACAAATTTTAACAATGAAACAAAAAATGAAATAATAGAGAATGAGACCCCTACAAATTTGGAAGATTCAATTGATATTGGAAAGAATAACGAAGAAATTAAAGTTGAGAATCAAATGATTGAAGAAAATACAGGTTTAAAAATTCAAAAACTGTCAACAAAAACTAAACGCAACCTCAACCCAACTCCAAAAGAATGTAGTATCTGTGAACGTATGGCTAGTGGATATTTCTTTTATGGGGTAATTTGTTGTGATGGTATAGATTTATTAAGATGTTTGGATTAATATAGATATTGTTTTCAGGTTGTAAACACTTTTTTCACCGTTGTATTACTTCAAAAAACAAATATAAATGTGAAAAAGATGGGAACTGTAATTTGTCGTATAGTAATTTTTATGTTAATCAATGGATTTAGGTTTGGATTTAGGTGGATTTACGTGAAGGAATTTTAATGATATTATGATTAAAAGGGAGGGAACCTGAAATTCAGTATTGAGAATATTTTAGGATATCTGTATTTGTTAGTGTAAGCCTTTCTTACAAATACATGGTGACAAGAGGGCTACTTTTGGCATTGGGACTAGATCTTTCAGCAGCATTCAGACCACATATAAATTTTTTCCGTTTAATAAGGCAAAAATATTATCTAAAATCACTAATTAAAGATATAAATGTCTGCAAAAGTTGCCGTTTCGATAAATGCATATTAAAAGGAATGTATATTCAAACAACAAAAGGAAGGGAACCTGAAAAGGTTTTGGAAATACAAACAATGATTCAAAATAAACGTAGAGAACTTGCTAGTAAAGGAAAATATGTTCAAGGAAAATCATCTAATAATTGTGCTGTTGAAGAAATAAATTTTGTTGATTTGGTAGAGTATTATTTTGTTTATTAGGCCGTTCAGTTCACGTTTTTGGGCCGTTCGCGTTCACCTTAATTACCAAATATAGTGAATGCATTTTCAAATTTTATTTTTCCTTGCAAAGTTAATTTAGTTAACTCCTCTTTTTACTGTGCCCATCTTTGAAGCAATCCGTTTAGTTTATACATATGTACCTATTTCGATTTTGAAGAACTTCGAATTTCTGATTTTTATATAATAATATTCTAGCAAAATTCAATAATCGCTGCTCAAAATAAACAATTTTTTGATTATCTTCTAACTGTCGAGCAAAATGCTTGTCGTACTAGAGATTCAGGGATTGATGAATGCCATTATAATTCTTCGTGTAATTCTCTTGCTTCATTGCTTACGCGAAAAGAAAATTTAATTGCTATGAAACACGAAAATGTTTGTTGGAATTTAAAAAAACAAAGCAAATTTTTTATAAATTTAAAGATTGGAATGCCCAGACATTCAAAATCTGTTCGTGCTCCCATCGAAGGATTTATTGCCTTTTCTAAGCTACCAAAACCTTTTACGGATGTGTTGCTTATAATTGTTGATACTGCAAGAACCATGCCTTTTTTCGATAAATTGGATTTATCTGACAAGGTAGTGAGTGAATAACTTAGTTGATCTCGCCCACAAAAAATTTGAAAATCTCAGACCTCGAGATTTACCTATATTTTTTTAGCTTTTCACATGTTCTAAAGTCATTAATAACTCTTAATATGCTATAATATATTGTATTGTTTCTAGGCATTTTTACTTGCATTTTTGAAGTCAACCTTCAAAAAATTGCCAATCTAGAGATGGGGCCCGGTTTAGAGAATTATTGAACATCTAGATTCGAAAATATGTATTATACCTAATTGTTATTATTAAGATTTGTCAAATCACAACAATCACCATGCCGACTTTGGCACTGCATTTTGGGTATTATTGCAGTAGAATGTTATCCGAAACTGTTGTTTTTCCTAATGGATATCCAATTAAAGATGTTTTCAATGCAAATTTTTACAAAGAAGACATGACGTAAATTTTATTTTTTGGTCAATCTTACCCTTAATTTTCAATTAGGATAAACAAATTTATCAAAAAATTATTTGACAATTCTATGGGACCATTTAATAGACTACAACTAAGCAAAGAAGAATTTGTTCTCCTGCGCGCAATAATTTTTTCACATTTTGTCTCAACTGGCTTAAGTCAGTATGGCCGACAATTATTACTAACTGAAGCAGAGAATTATTCTGATATATTGATGAAAATGTTACAGGTGTTCTAACTTATTCCATTAAAAAAACCTGGGTAAATATTGAAGTTTCTGACATTTATGGGACTAACCGAAAATGAAATAGATAAAAATTGCGAGCAGATTAGGACCAACGGCTAGCAGACACGATTACCGAAATCAGGACTCTTTTTATGTCGGCGATTTACATTTTTTATCCAACTCCTTGCCAATAAATTCCAACTCGACATTTAATTTTTAAAATATTCTATTTCAGAGTCGCTATGGACCATTTCCGGGTGCTAAAAGATATGCAGAATTGTTTCATTTAGTTGAATTTTGCTTCAACTGTGGAAACAATCATAGCCTTTTTTTAAATTATCTGGCTTATGTAACCGATAGGGGTTATTTCCATAACTCAATGCCTGAGGCACTTGCTAATCTTTGTCCTGGTTGCAAAACTTGAAATTATATTTACAACAGAAAAGAAAGTAAATCGGGGATGGGGCATGATGAATGAAGTAAGATTAGTATAAAATTTTTCTCATTTCTAAATCGTATCTTATGTTCAAATTATTTATTAGCATGTCCAACTTTAACTTTCAATTCTTCAAAAATATAATTTTTAACAAATTCCTCAATTTTTATTTTTATTTTCTCTTCAATTTTTTCATTTAAATATTTTTTATTTAATTTAATAGAATAACATTCTTCAGGTTTTTCATTACATTCTTCTAAAATTTTAATAAAAGCTGTCACAATATTTTTATTTACTTCTTTAATATTTAAATAATTATATTTGGACATTGATTTAATTAATTCAAGAAATGCTCGGAATTGAAGAAATACACTAATTCTGTTTAAAACATCCTCTTTATTGTACACATAATTCATAGTTCTAACTATAAATTTTGGTACTTTCCTGTTATCTGCCCACATTTTTATTTTCATTTTCCCCCTTCTATTTTTCTTAATAATTAATTTTTTATAATTTTTATTTTCTTCAATTTAATTTTTAATTTCTTTTATCATTCCAAATAATTTTTATAAAAATTTTTTTCCTTCTAAAGGTCCAAAATAAATATTTCCATTAATTTCCCATTTATCTTTACCACATTTTTCTTTCATTTTTTCATTTAATATTTTTTTAATTTCTTCAACAGTAATTTTTGAAAAGTCTTGACTGAAAATAAATACAATTTAAAAATTATTTTAATTTTTTATTGACTCGAATTATTACTTTCAGTACATATGTACACTTTGTCAAGAAAGTATTTTATTTTAAAATCATTGACGAAATGATCAGTCACCAGCTTAGAATAGATAAAAACAAATTAGACAAAAATTAAATATTATGTAAAGTAGGTATTTAATTTTTTTAAACCTTAGGGGTGTTAAAAAATACAGATATTCATCGGTATCCGACGCTAATCCCGATACCGATACCGGCCTCGGTATCGGTATCAGCAAAAACGATATCAGGATTTATCTTTCGGTATCGGTATTAGCAAAAACGGTATCGGTATTCAAAGAGACCGGTATAATCCGCCCGATACCGGTCGAGATCCCGATACCGCTGACCCTAATATAAAGTTTAACTGATGAGTTTTAATTTGAATCATAATTTTTAGCACACATTTTTGAGGAAAAACTCAATAAAACCGACTAAGTTAAAATTCTTTCAGGATTTTTCGGGTATAATGTCCAACATTGTTTATAAATCTCATATAAAAATATCAGATTAATTGGACAATCGGAGCCTAGAAAACAAAAAAAAATAGGTACGTAAATTGTAAAATTATCTCTTAAATAGCCCAACTGCTTTACTGTATATAATGTAAAATATAATAGACATTTACATATCAAAAAATCGGAGCAGTTCAACTGAGTCCGCACGATTGAGTCCCCACGATTGAGTCCGCACGATTGAGTCCCCACGATTGAGTCCGCACGATTGAGTCCCCACGATTGAGTCCGCACGATTGAGTCCCCACGATTGAGTCCGCACGATTGAGTCCCCACGATTGAGTCCGCACGATTGAGTCCCCACGATTGAGTCCGCACGATTGAGTCCCCACGATTGAGTCCGCACGATTGAGTCCCCACGATTGAGTCCGCACGATTGAGTCCCCACGATTGAGTCCGCACGATTGAGTCCCCACGATTGAGTCCGCACGATTGAGTCCCCACGATTGAGTCCGCACGATTGAGTCCCCACGATTGAGTCCGCACGATTGAGTCCCCACGATTGAGTCCGCACGATTGAGTCCCTCTTGTATATACCTCAATTGAGTCCCCTGGATTTAATTTTAAAAATTCCATATCCTGCATGCAGGATTATTCCAAAATTTCTAATTTTCAAAGTATAGATGCCGGGCAGATTGTTCGTGAGATCTTTCAGCTGCCCTCCGTAACCCACATACCCTCCGTAGCAGCACAAAAAGTTCAGTTGACAAGCAAAAATTCTGTTGATCATAATTCTGTTCAAAATCATCCAATCGAGCTAATTTTGGTGTCATCCGACTCAGCTCGTCGAGCCCTTTCGAATGAGCTATTATATGTTTATTTGAATTTTTACCCCGAAAATCCCCCCATGGATTTGACCATTTCGAGCCCCATATCTCGGCGAGAACTTGTTCAACCATGTTGATTTTCGTGTCATACGACTCAGCCCTTTTGAATGAGCTGTCATTCAAAAAATCTCGATATCCCTCCTAATCCCCAAATTCACAATATCCATCTTAATCTACCCAAATTTATTGATATCTACCTTAATCCACCGATATCCCCATTAATCCCCGCTTAAATCTACTTATATCCCTTGATATTCACCGATATCCAACTTGATCCCTCGATGTCACATACAAGTCCCCTGATATTAACTTTAATCCCTCCAAATCCCAGATATCCCTCTTACTCCTTTTTAATATAATTAAATCCAGGGGACTCAATTGAGGTATATAGTACAAGGGGGACTCAATCGTGCCGGGACTCAATCGTGGGGACTCAATCGTGCGGACTCAATCGTGCGGACTCAATTGAGGTGTACCCTCAAAAAATTATTTTATAATTTTATTCAAGCATTGGAAAGAAAAGAGTTTAAATTAAAAGAAAAGTTTATAATTTTATTTTAAAATTAAAAATATATGTACCCAAAAGTTTTCTTTAATTTCTTCCCAGCTTTTATTTATTTTTCCCGTTAGAATTAGCAGCTTCTATTTGGTGGACGGCCTGAACAACGAATCAACATTCGGCATTCTTGACTTCCTGGCTTTTCGCAATAAACGGGTAGTGGTTGCCCCATTGGTCCATTTAGAATGGCAATAGAGCCAGATAAAAATAAAATAATTAAAAATAAGGAAATAATGTTTTTAATTAAATTAAAATTCATTTTAATTTTTAATTTGATTTTTGTTTGGTAAATGTAATAATTTTTTAGAAATTATGTTTTTGGCTTAGAGAGAGGGATTATTATTTAAATATTGCCGAAATTTAATATATTTTATTATTTAATCAACTGATTCTGAAAGGTAAAATAAAATAAATTTTTGCAAATTTTTTTACATTTATTTACATTGCCAAATGTAATGATTAAATTAATTTTATTTTCCAGAAATATTTTTGATAATTTTTATTGACTAGGACTTTTTTGGACGCAGCCGTAATTAGGCACGGTTTTATCAATAAAATGGAAAATAGAATTCTACTTTACTAATTATTATTAGTAAAGTAGAACAAATACTGCTTTTGGTAACCGTATCCGGATATTTACGGCGGATACAGACGAATACAGGCGGATATCCGCAGGCATTTTGGTATATCTGTATCCATATCCGTATCAATGACCAGGTCTGGTGATTCTTACCCCGGAGACGAGCCCGGAGACAGTTGCTGACTTATTAGCATGTTCAAAATTCTTATCAACCCTCCTCCCTCCCCTACACTTTTTTGTGCTTGATTTAATTAAACTAAAAACCCTTTAGTTTTAGAATGTTATTTATAATATCTTCGAAAAAATTTAGTTTTCGTTAAGCAGTTTTTTATTTTCCCGTATTCCCGATTTTACTCTTCCCCTATCTTTTTGAGGTTTTGCGCCGTTTCGAGCTAGCTAATTTAATTTTATTATTTTTGGAAGTAAATAAAATTAAATAAATTTAAAAAATGTTTGTTTAATTAAATGTCCAACTAAAAATAAAAATTTTAAAAAGGTATCGAAGAATTTTTAAAATAAAATTTTAATCAATAAAATAATTTTAAAAAATTTTTAAATTAATTATTTGAATACAGAATGCGACAAATTAGCGGCCGTTTTTTTATTTTGGACAAAAGTTGATAATTTTTTCCTAGATTCACATTATTTAATGAATTTTTTCGATAACAATTTTATAATTTAGTCTGATTAATGTTCTCCTAAAATTCGAACAAAAATTTTTAGATAAAAGTTGGCCTGTATACAAGTGTATGAGTTTAAAATGGAAAATTTATCTATCATTCAAATCAGCTCTTCAATACAATTAGAATGACCTAAAAATCTGGCGGCTATTACGTAAATGGAGAAAAGATACGGCTCTCTTAAGGATAAATTAAAATAATTTTGGACAATATAAGTTTTTTGTGTGAAATTTTCAAAAATAGAATTATAAGCTATTTCAAGCTTCTGAACGAGATGTGTGGCTTAGTACTAAGTTATGAGTAATTAAATTTTGGCATAAGAAATGTTCGTTTTTCTTTTCTATCAGTGAACCAAATTTTCAGTATTTGGAATCAAAAATTTTGCTAAATGTTGAGAATAAAATTATAAAAAAATACATTATGACAAGGTTATGACAAAAAAGTGCCCATAATTTTCTGCACCCTGTATATGGCGGGCTTATATTATTAGAAATATGTTTTATTTATATAGAAATCCAAATAAAGTACAAATATTATTTAGATAAATCACTACTTTAAATATAATAAATATCCCTTTATCTATTTTTAAACAAAATACATTCCTTTCCCTCTAAATATAGACAGATCAAATCATTTTCTTCGTGTCAAGGCCATCATAAACACAAATATACCTATATTTTCATCAGTTTAATGTTCGTAATTGTCTTTTTAAGTTTATTAAAAATTAATTATTTCTTAAAAAATATTTATTTTCATAAAAAATAAAATAAAATGTAGTTTTGGTTTTGTTATTTTGATTAATAGAAAAAAAATGAAATTAAAATTAATAGCTTAAATTAAAAATTAAATTAAAAATTAAAATTAATATTCCAACTAATACATCAGAAATTAGTTGGAATTCCGATTTATTAAAATTTAATAGGATTACCAATGCCGATTTTTAAAACATTTCTAATTTCCGACAGTTCCGATCTCCTGGAACTTTCTCATTTCAAATTGAACTTTTGTATACAAATTAAAAATAAAAGAGGAATATATTTTTTAATAAAATTTTTCCTTTTAAATATTTAATTTAAAAATAGTACATATAAACAACTGCAGATGCTGAAATAATGTCCCTCTCTCAAATAATTACCCCCTACAACCAGAGATCAAAAAATAATTACCCCTCTTAAAAGTATTATAATTAGCCTTTCTAGAAAAGCTCAAATAATTAACCCCTCCCTCTTGATTACCGATCCAGCAACAGGTTGAAATAATAATTACGCTGGGTAATTATCTTAGCAAATACGGTAAGTCACGAAGCAAAAATACCTACATAAAAAGAAAAAGGAAAATGAAGGTAATCGGAAATTGAAATTTAATTTCAACTAGCATTTATTATTTTTATATTTAAATATTTATTTTTAATATCCTTCTACATCAATATATATTTTCTTAAATCAAATAAATCTCTTCCCTCAATGCGCAAAAAAACTGTAAAAGTGTCACGGTCTACTAAAAAGAAGGAAAAGGCATTTTTGGAAAAGGGGAAGAAGTGACTTTTTCTTTTAGTTTTTATACAAAATCCATTCATTTTTTCTTTCCATTCAATTAGAAAAATTCTGAACAAAAATTACAATTCAATATTTATTTGAAGGAAAAAGATTTTTTTAGTTTCCTTTATTTTTAGAAGCTTTACATTAATTAAAAATATATTTCTTAATTAATTATGAACAAATAATTAAATAATTATTTATTTTTTTTGACATTATTCTCTCAATTAATGGAGATTTCCCAGCTTTTCCTTAGATAATTAAAATTTAAAAATTTTTGTCTTTTTATTTGTTGTCTATATTGTAAGGAGGAAGGATTAAAAAAACATTTAAAAACACCTATACAAGAGTTAATATTAAATTAGAAGTTCAAAACATCCCCCCGTAGTCCAGTCTGTCCTCAAGTATTCGGATTTAATATCAGAGCGAAAATTTTCGGAATTTCAGAATAAATCCACTTTTTGTTTTAAATAAAATTTCTTTTATTTTATTTTATAATTTATTAAATAATCACGTTTTTAACGAGAAAAGATTAATTTTTAATTTCATCTTTTTCTCAATTCTTCTCAACTCTCCAAACCCCAAACAAATATTTTTAGGTAAATATCCCCGGAAATCACCCCCATCAATCCATCTTTCCTCTCTCTCTTCCCTTTACTTTTTATGTAATAAAATCCCCCCCACAAACCATCACAACAACAAAACTATCCAACCCTTCATTCCTTTCCAAAACAGCAAGTAGCGGCATCTGACCCAAATTTTTGTGTTCATCAGTGGTAATCCATTTTTCTTGTCTTTTTCTCTTTTAATAAATTATTATTTTAAATGAGATTATTTATTTAAAATAATATATTAGAGGTTTTAAGACTGTCTAGTTGTAGGATAGACAAAACAAGTTAAACCTGTTACTGAATTTATACATTTAATTCTTGATTAGCCTGTCTGCTAGGACTGATTTTTTGACAATATTATAGATTAAAAAATTTCCTTTTTGTAAATTTTCGATTATTTGCTTTTCGATTTTTGAAATCATTTCGCCTTTTGTTTTTTTAATCGTGTCTATAATTAATAAAAGACTCCGGCCCCGTGCAAATCCGGCTGTGACGTTTTTAATGTCGCAGGCTCCGGATGAAGGCAAAAATTTTTTGTTCCATGTTCATTGAGTATATAACCGGAACCTTGGCGAATTAAAAAAGTTTAGCTTCAGCTCCTACTATACATATAAGAATCTAGGCTCTGGAGCCAATTCCGGAGCTGACTCCCAGAGCAACATGGGCGAAACGTTTCGTTTCGTTGTTTCGTTAGTTTCGTTATGTTTTTTACTGTTTCGTCTCGTTTCGTGACGAGACACTTTTTAATTTGTTTCGTTTCGTTTTGTTAACGAAACACCTGTGTTTCGTTAACGAAACTTTACTTATTTTTAAGCCAAAATATCACTCAAAAACTGAAAAATTTTCCACTTTGTTGATGGAAATTCAAAAAATTTTTGCCTGCGGCGCCGAAATCTGAATTGTAAGCGCCTACGGCGCATAATTTATTATAGTTTTTTTGAATTTTCCGTTTGATTTTATGTTTTTAATACGCAATGTCTGAGTTCTATGCTAGATTAAGCATATAGATTGGGTCTATTTCTTAATGGGTCGGTCTATCTCTAATCTATTTCTTAAATAAACACAAATCATCTCTTAACGCCGAACATGGGTAGGCGCAAGAGACAATCTCATAAAACGAAAAACGCAACTTATGGGAATTATCATGAATGATGTTGATCAACATAAATCTGAGTACTTTCGTATTTGACATACTTTCTTACTTGATATCAATAGAAAAATTCTTAAAATTTTTCTTTTGACCACTAAAAATTGAATTTTTTTCGCCTACGGCCTTCTGAAATTTTCAAAATTTTCGCCTGCGGCAAAAAAGAAATAAGGCTTTTGGCCTTCCAAAATTCTCAAAATTTTCGTATGCGGCGCTAAAAGATCAGAAATAGGAATATTTATGGCTTCAAAGCCTTATAAAATTCATTTTGCGGAATTAATGGTGCTAATGGAATTAGGTGAAATTAAGGGAAACATTGACACTTGAACTGGTTGGGCCCACAACAAATGGCTAATGGGACCATAATTTGTGGTCCCATATAATTTTATGATAACATATAGGTCATTATTGGCCAATTAACATGCTTAAACTTGAACAAATAATAAAATAATTAAGTTTTTTGAGATTTTTTGGAAATTAAAATGTTTCGTTTTGTTTCGTTTCGTTTCGTTAAATTCTGACTGTTTCGTTTCGTTTGTTAACGAAACGATTTTTAAAAATTTTTGTTTCGTTTCGTTTCGTCCGAAAAAAAATTGGAGTTTCGCCCATGTCTGTCCCAGAGTTAAACCTAGCGCTGCTTGATACTCTATATTTTTTTATATTTTTTGAATCTTAAGAAAAAATTTTGGGAAGCCAAACAACATACATATTTAAATTTTAGAAAAATGTTATTATTACAAAATATTTATTTAAATAAATTTTTAATATTTTCTTCAATAATTTATTTAATTTATTTAAATAATTGTGTTTATTCAATTTTTGAATGTGCCCCACAAGAAACAGCAACTTTTGTCAGAATTTCTCGTGCTCGTTTAGACGGAACACCTTTAGTTGTTTCTACTGCTGGGCACGATTTAACTTGTTCACAATATTGCCGAAATAATATAGAACCGACAACTGGGGCTCAAAGATTATGTGCTTCTTTTAATTTTGATGGAAGGGAAACTTGTTACTTTTTTGATGATGCTGCTGCGTAAGAAATTAAAAATATGGAAATAATTTGGAGAGATTTGGAAGGGGTTGAGGGGAAAGGGTTGTCGGGGGTTGGAACCGAACCGAAGAACCGAGAATTTTTTGTTTCGGTTCTTCGGTTCGTTTCCGAATATCAGAGGGTTTTCCAAGAACCGACAACCCCTAGTTGTGGGTTTTACATAAATCTGTAGATAAATTTGGTTGAAAATATCCGGGTAGGATTATAGAATAAAAGGTAAAAATCGAAGCTTTTTTCGCCCCAAGCGGTGAGAAAAGCGAAATTCACCTATCTATGGGATCTGCTAAAGAATTGCTGAAAAATGAGACATCTCTAAAGTTTTCTAATAAAAATTCTCGAAAATTAATTTTTTAATTTTTAAAGTCCATCAGCAGGCCAAGCAGAATTAAATCCAAATCCATCAGCTAATAATTTTTATTACGAAAAGACTTGTTTGCCTGCAGTAAATGCTCATGAAGCATGTACTTATAGATCATTTTCTTTTGAAAGAATAAGGAAAACTTCGCTTGAGGGTTTTGTAAAGAAAAGTATTCAAGTAAATAAATTTCTTTAATTATTTAAAGGGGGATAGTGGAGATTGTGGATATTTAATTAGCTAGGCATATATTAGATACTAGTGACTCAGCTTACGAGTTTGGAATTTAGAAATGTTTCTAAATAAATTCTATAACAAAATTAATACAATTGAACACCAATTTTTGATTCCCGCAGGGACTAGATACTAGTTATGTTCAGGATTTCAAAAAAATTTAGTAGATGGTACACCTCATTTTAATATAAATACGTTTTCCTAAAATTTGGTTGGCTACTGTCTGAATGCTAACGAGCGTTGGAAACTCTTATCAAAGACCTCTTTATAAGATAAAAATTTTCAGCTACGAGAGGGTATCCTATAATGAGAAGATAGTTTATTAATTTATGTGATAATTGATATTTCCTTAATTATAAAAGGGGGGAATTCCAAAACAATTAAAAAAAAGTTTATTTATTAATTTCACTAAAAAATATTTTTAAAAAAGGTTGCAAGTCGCGAACAATGTTTAAGTGCTTGTTTAAAAGAAAAGGAATTTATTTGTCGTTCAGTTAATTATAATTATGATACTTATGCTTGTGAAATGAGTATTGAAGATAGACGATCGAAACCAACACATTTGAGAATGACTGTAGACCAGCCTGTTGATTATTTTGATAATAATTGTTTAAATCGTAAGATTATTAGGAAAATTTTAAAATTATTCTTCTTTGAGGAATTTACTTTTATATTAAGCCAGAAGATATAAAACATAACAGGCAATATCTCAATTGCACGACACTTTAATTTTAATATCAAATGGATTTTTTCTGTAGAAGAGGGTCATACATAGACGGGAGATCCGGGGCCGTAGAATAAGAGCTCAGTTGCTGGTCAGGTCACCTAATCATGGTTAGGTGACTATGGTTAGGTAACCATCGTCACATAACCAACTTCTTATTCTACGGCCCCGATTTTATTTTAATTTTATCTCAAATTTCTATAATCATACTCTCTAATATTTAAAATTTAATTTTAGTAAAATTTAATATGTATTGTTTTAAATGCTAAATAGGTAGCTAGGTATCTGGTTCTTCCTTTCCTTACAATAAATCTCTATATTAACATTCATTATTTTGATAAAGCACAGAAACGATTAAAAAAAATTATTTTTTAATTAAAAAAAGGCCAAAATCGTTGTAGCCAGCAAGGAGGAAATTTGGTATTTGTTAAAACAACACAATTTGAAATTAAATATTATGACCATACACAATCAGTAATTAATTTCTTAATTTTAGTTTTGTGAAAAATATTTTTAATTTGAAGGTAGAACCACAAGAATCTAATTGTTTACAAAAATGTTTAGATTCATTAAATACTTTTTGCCGTTCAGTAGAGTTTTCTCCAAATGAGAAAAATTGTATAGTTAGCGATGAGGATACTTTTTCGAGGGCTGATCAACAAGGGGCTGTTCAAAATAAAGATTATTATGAACCTATTTGTGTTTCTGGTAATTTTAAAAAATTATTTTAGAAAATGCAGTCGAAATACTGTAAATTACCCCCAATATAGACAATCGAATTGAGGATCAGTCGAGATATGAGATCGATATCTCTGAGAATCTTGATATAGATGACCGACTTTTTGATGAGATATCGTCTCGGACCTGACTATTCGATACACCTAAACCTCTATATTAGATACTATTCAGTTTAAGATATGTTTAATTTAAATTTGTTTGATCACTGGAAGGAGCTGCCCAATTTAAGATTCATCATTATAAGTGTAAGGATGCTTGCATTAAAGCATTTAAAAGCATTAAAACGCCTTGAGCATTTAAAACGCTTAGGCGGGGGTTAAACGATCTAAAAAGGAAAAAGAGAAATCATTAATTGATGCCCCGCTTGCTAAACTTTTGCAAACTCTTTCTTAAGATACGGTTTCATTATCCCAAGATGATATCTTATAGGAAAGAGCGACTATATTTTCAAAAAAAATTCTAAAATTTATCCAAAAATTTCTTCTAAATTTTTAGCCGACCTAAGTTCTTCAACCTGCCGTCAACAAGCAGCATTCAATCGTTTTATTGGCGTCTCTATTGAAGGGCAACCTGTAGCAACAGCTCAAGGTGTAACTATTGCGGATTGTGTTTCTCTTTGCTTCCAAAATTTAAATTGTAAATCTCTCAACTTTGACCGTACACAAAGTACTTGCCATATATTTGCTGTTGGACAGGCAAATGCTAATGTTAAGAAGAATCCTTCTGTTGACTTTTATGAATTTAATTGTGGTAAATTATTTAAATATACAGCTGGAGCTCCCTAAAAGAACTCCCTTGCTACTGTAGAAATGTATCTTACATATAGAAGATAGAGAGTATCTTAAATAGAGGGTATCATCACAGTGGTAACAGGATCAGCCGTATTACCCAAAATCCGAAACCTGGTCTTTTTCTCCCAGACCTCCGATCCGAACAGACTTTTTCTCCACCCAGCCCATCCCCTAGTGGACAACCAAATCTTAAGGAAGCACCCTAACCCGTGGTTATCTAATACTGGATGTATCTTTTACAACGAGGCCCATCTTTGTAATTTTAATAAAAAATAACTCTTTTTAGAATCACAATTTGGAGGAATGGCACTTTGCACAAATGAAGGAATTAGATTTATAGTAAATACAAAAGAGCCATATACTGGAGCAATTTACGCAGCAGAAAAATTCAGTACATGCTCGCAAGTTGTAGAAAATGCCAAGCAAATATCTATTACTTTCCCCCCTCCAAATATTTCACCCAATTGTGGAACTACAATTAAAGTACTTGAAATGAAAAAAAATATTTTATTTTAATTTTCATACACAGGATGGAAAATTGGAAGCTTTAGTTGTTGTTTCATTAGACGGAGTTCTTCCACACCAAGTCACCACAGAATGGGATCGTTTCTATCGAGTATCTTGTGATGTCAGTATGAATTTGGAGAAAATGTTGGAAAAGCGAGAACAGGGAATTGAAGGAACTGTTTTGGTTACTACTATATTTGAAACTAAGTAAGGAAAAATTTATTTAGAAATTTGGACAAATTGGATCTCACTATAGGCTCTGCTTCATAACTATAACTCCACCCCAATTTTTCAAGTTTAAGCATGATCCTAAAGCTTAACTTAACTGGAAATATTGTAAAATGATAAATTATCTATATTCCATATTACTCAGAAAAAATTTTTTTAATTAATCAAAAATTGAGAATTTTATTTAAAATTTTTGAAAAAATAGGTGCTTCATAACTATAGCTCCACTTTTAAAAAAATTTATTCCAGCGGTAGGAAAAATCTACAAAAATTCAAGCAAGCCTGTTGATCGATATTAAGAGAAAAGAAAAAAGAATTAGACCTATATCTCATTTCAGTATCGAGATCTTGACTCCTTGAAAATCAACGTAGAACAGGGGTAAACCTCTTTAAAAAATATTTTCGACCCTTTATAGGTTACCTTTAATTTTGATTTTGGGCTTATTCGAAAGAGCTTGAAATTTGCTACAAGATATTTTTAATAATATTTTCCAGAAAAAAATCAAAAGAGAAATACAGACCGTTAAATTTACAAAGAATTATTAAGCGTCATTTTATGGGGCATTTATGCGGTTTTTGTCGCTTATGAAGTTTAACTGCCAGAATCTCACTTTAGAATTTTTATGATAAAAAAAAGCTTCTGCTATCTTGTAGCAAATTTCAAGCTCTTTCGAATAAGCCCAAAATCAAAATTAAAGGTAACCTATAAAGGGTCGAAAATATTTTTTAAAGAGGTTTACCCCTGTTCTACGTTGATTTTCAAGGAGTCAAGATCTCGATACTGAAATGAGATATAGGTCTAATTCTTTTTTCTTTTCTCTTAATATCGATCAACAGGCTTGCTTGAATTTTTGTAGATTTTTCCTACCGCTGGAATAAATTTTTTTAAAAGTGGAGCTATAGTTATGAAGCACCTATTTTTTCAAAAATTTTAAATAAAATTCTCAATTTTTGATTAATTAAAAAAATTTTTTCTGAGTAATATGGAATATAGATAATTTATCATTTTACAATATTTCCAGTTAAGTTAAGCTTTAGGATCATGCTTAAACTTGAAAAATTGGGGTGGAGTTATAGTTATGAAGCAGAGCCTATGTAATATAGCCTATACTAGGAGCTGTTCAACACCAAAAATTTTCTGACTCAAGCTCTAGCCTATAGTTGGATAGCTCTAGCCTATACTAGATGCACCTCACGTCTTTAAAATTTACCACTGGTTGGGGGCGCTTTCTAACTGGTACATCCAAGCTAACTCACCACCATTATAAGCTACTATTTTTCCAGTCCTTAAGAGGAAATCTTTGTAGTAAAATATCTTTTAAAGGAAAATAAAAATTATTTAAAGAGAAGTAGAACCACAAATTCTCGATGCCGGCACTCCCCCTCCAATTACGGCAACGCTTTCATTCTTGGACGCTGACGGTCAACCATTACAACAAGCTTCAATTGGAGATCCATTATTTATGGTTGTTAGTAGTGAACAAGCTGGACCACATAATATGGTGAAAAGAGATTTTTTTGAAAATTTCTAAAAAAATTTTTTAAAGATGTTGGCTGAATGTACAGCAACAAGAGTTGGCGGTGAAGGAGAAGCTGTTCCCTTCACTATTATTGATAATGGGTAAAAAATTAAAATTACCTATTTATTTATTATTTCTATTCCAAAAAGATGTCCACGTTACCCAGCTTTGTGCGGCCCAGTTGAGCAAGATTTTGAAAAAAACAGACTAAAAGCAGATCTGAAAGCGTTTCGTTTGGATGGATCTTATGATGTCCAAATTCAGTGTACTGTTATGTTTTGTGCTGGACCGAATGGATGTCCTCCTGTTAGTTTTAATATTTTTTGGAAAAAAATTATCACAGAGTTCAAGCTGTATATATTCAAACAAATGTTCATAAACCGATTGTACTGCTTGAAGTACTGCTTATATGAAGATCCCAACAAAATTAGATTCAAAAAATTTTAAATAAAGTTTTTAACAATTTCCCTGTTAACCAGCTTGAGTTTCTATTTTTATTATCCCATCAAGTTCAAGCAGTACACCATAAAGTTCAAGCAGTACAGTGTTCATCTACCGCTTAAATTTAAACATTTTACTTAGAGTAATTGTCTCGATTCTGGCACCAACGATTTGTTCCTCTCCCATGGCCGTAAAAAGAGACACAGTAACACAATTGCTTCTTCTTCCAACGATGCAAACAGTGAAGAAACACTTTCGGCAATAATTCGTGTTTTGGCAGATGGGGAAATGGAAGCAGAAGTTGAACGTTTTTATAATCAAACATTGGAAGGGAAAATAATTAATAGGTGGGGATTTTAAAGAAAAATTTTTCTTTGAAAAATTTTTAAATTTTAGCAATAAAAGTAGAATTAATGATTATTTGCCGGAGAAGGAAGTAATTGACCATAATCTTGTCTGTATGGCAGATTCAGTTTTCCTTTCAATTGTGGCATCTATGTCTATGGTAAATAGATACTTATTAAATATTTTGAGGGTTATATGTGTGGGGGATTAAGGAAAATCAAATTACGAGGATAATATATGGATTTGCCTTTTATGGGAAGCAAAAAAACTTTATATCCCTTCAACAGACAAAAATTACAAAAATAAAATTAATTTAATTGTATACCCAAATGATTTACACACACAATATTTCCTTTTATCTTCAAATACTTTCTAGTCTTATAGAAAAAATGTGAGAACTTATTCATTTTTATATAATGATGAAAAAGCCAAAAAATCGTAATAGAAAGTCTAATATTCTCTGCAAAATTTTATAAATAAATTTTGGATCTCTGTTAATCACATCTAGTTCTCCTAGGCATTTTAATTGAGAAATCCAGTAATTATTAATTTTCTAAAAATAAAATAAATTTTAGTATTTTTGCCAAAATTTAATTCAAAAAAAATTATTTTTATAAAAATAGATTTGCCTTCTACTATCAGCATTAATTGTTATTTGGGGATGTTATTGGCTACAAACAGAAAATAAAGATGATGAAAATAGAAAATCTTAAATTTAAATTTTGATATTTACATATATTTTCTTTTTATTTTTTTAATTTTTTAAATTATATATTTTTTAAAGATCCTTTAAGGGGCCGAGAAATTATATTTAAGAAAATTTTTTTAATTATCAAAATTTCGGAACAAAAATCTGCCCTTTATTAAATCACCCAATGTTACCATAAAAATATATCACTTAAATCTCTCTTATTTTTTTAAATTTTAAGGAAAAAAGTAAATTCTCTTAAAAATTTAACAATTTATATAAAATAATGATAAAATGATAAAAAATTGAAATGATTCGATTTAGCATAAAACACAACAATATTTAAATCTACGGATTTAATTAGTAGAAAATATCTTCCTATAATATATTTTAGGTAGGAATATGTTTTAAGGAAATACTTTTGTTGTTAATAATAGTTGTTGAATACAACTTTAAAAGTTTTTAGAAATACGAACAAACATGTTTTTATATAAATTTATTTATATTTTTCTCCAAACATTTCCGAAAACATTTATTACATTTTTAAGGGAATGTTTTTTTCTTATTTTATTGAATGTTTTGATCGTTTTAATTTGTTTTGTTGGAATTTAATTTTAGTGAATGTTTTAGTTGTTTTTATATGTATTTATAAGGATTGTTTTGAAAACATGTTTATTGCTGATGTTTTTAATTTTATTGAATGTTTAGATTGTTTTTATATTTTTAAGGAACATTCCCCTTTAATGTTTTAAGAGGATTTGAATGTTTTTTAATTCTAGTAAATGTTTTGATGATTTTTATGTTTTTAAAAAATATTTTGTTTGTTTTAATTTTGTTTTATTTGAATGTTCTTTAATTATTGAATGTTTTGTTTTTTGAAAGTATTTTATGAATACTATTTTGTGAGAATGTTTTTTTATTTTAGTTAATGTTTTGGTTGTTTCTACATTTATAATTGAATTATAATTGAATGTTGAATGAAAACATTCAATATACTAAGTTGAATATCGAGAGATTTAGAGGGAGTAAGAGTGATATTATGTATTTGAGGGCTTTGGAGTGATATCAGGACAAATCCGTGGAAAATGAAAATTTTTGAATTTTTTAAATAAAATCCTGAAATAATTATCTATGAGATGGTGGAACAGATTTTTAAAAAATGTGAATACTCTTCGAGATATCGAATTTTAAATCTAATAACCTCGGATTTGTATAAATTAAAAATACCTATAAATATAACTTTTTTATATTGCTTGACATTCTGCCCAATAAATGACATTTGCTCCCAAATGTCCGCTCTATTTAGTCCGCTGTGATTTATAAACAGTTTCAATTTTATTAGAACATTTTCTTAATTTTATTTTTTATTTCGACATCTCCCTCATCAAATAAAATGTACTATTCTGGTTTATAACATTAAGACATGAAATTTAAACAGACTGAAGGATATTGAATATGTAGTTTTATTTATTCACTCATTTCTCTAATCAGTAAAAAATGTCTACCTATTTATTTGTAAACAATTTTATTTTAATTCTATTTTATTTCCAGCATCTTTTTCCTTAAAAGTTATTCTAACATTTCTCTAGTATTTTGTATATCTTAAATATGTATTTTCCATAAAATTTCCATAAAAAATTTTTTTTCCATAAATTTTTTTGTATTTTCCATAAATTCCTCAAGTTTATTATTTAAATTTTTAATCAATTTTTTTATTAACATTCAATATTGGTACATTTTCAGTAGGGTTGCCGTTTTCGAGTCGGGCCGACGGTCGAGGCATTTTTTTTCGGGCTTGTTTTTATCGAGTCGGGCCGGTACGAGTCACTTTCGGGCCTAACTTTATCGAGTCGGGCCGGAACGAGTCTTTTTCGGGCCAAACATCTAGGCCCGACTCGATCTTTCGGTCCGAGTCGGTCCATTTTGGCAACCCTAATTTTCAGTCAATATCAGTACAACATATTCTCTCATATATCTATTCTTATTAGGTGTTATCTAGTGTAGTAACTTTGAATTTTCGATTTCCGGTGTTTATATTTTGTCGGGGAGATATTCAAAATCCGCCTTCAGATACTTAATCTGCATAATTTTTTCTCTATAAATTATACATACTTTTAAAATTTTGAAGCAATCTCCGAGATAGCTTAAATTGCCTATAGCGAGCCTCCTTTTCTATTTATGAGAAAATAATCCTTTTTGATTTAAAGTTTAACCATTTGAAGAAAAAAGGAAAAAAACAAAAATAATTGTGTTAACGCGTAATACCACTTCACGTCTAGTCTCGCACTTCGACACCATTCCCATAATTTATTTAGTTCGAAGGCTCATATGTAGCACAACCCTCATTTTACTTACCCCACCACAAAAAGTAACAATTTTAAATATTAATTTAACGAAAATTGTACTATTTTTATTTTGTTCCATTTTTAATTAAAATTTTATATACCGTATTTACTCTAATTAAATGACAGTCTCTAATTGAATGACATCTCTAATTGAATGACACTTTTTTGGGGTATATGAAAAATAGAATGACAGTCTCCAGTTGAATGACATCTCTAATTGAATGACATTTTTAAAATATAACCATCTAACTCTTATATCTCTATCCCCTTTATTAACTAGTTTATATTCCTTTTTAGTATGGATAAATGTGATATTTTTGAAGGGATTAAGAGGGATATTAAGCGGATTAAGAGGGATATCAGGGGATTTGGGAGGAAAAAGAGATATATCAAGAGATTAAAGGATTTGAGGAAAATATCGAGAGATTGAAATGATTAGAGGAGGTTTTAGTGATTAGTAGATCAAGAGGGATTAAGAGGGTTAGTGAAGGATTTGGAATGATATAGAGGATTTGAAGGATACCTTCTTAATCACTTGATATTTTCCTGACTGATATCCTTACTGATATCCCATTAAGTCCAACGAATATCTACAGCCCCACAAATACTATACCTTCTTAATCACCTGATATTCTCCAACTCCTTCAATATCCCTCCGAATCCCAACAAATTTCCTGATGTCCATCATAACCTAATATAATCCTTCAAAATAACTCTAAATGGCTGATCACTCTATATCATGACCAAATTCCTCAATGGCACAAATATAGAAACCTAAATATCGGTAAAATTTTGAAAACCTGAAACCGAAAATTTCGAAAACCAAACTATAGAAAACCAAAAAATCGGTAAAATTTCGAATTCAGAAATATTAGATAGGATATTCGATTCATCCAATCTGTATTTCTGACCTATGAAAAATAAAGTGACAGTCTCCAATTGAATGACATCTCTAATTGAATGACACTTTTCTGGGGTATATGAAAAATAGAATGACTGTCATTCTATTAGAGAAAATACGGTATTTTTTAGTAAAAATTAAAAAATAATTTTTTTGATAATGGACACTCCTCCACTTCAAGACTCTTCTTCGTCAGGCTCTTCTTCACGCTCAACAACACCAAGTGATATTATGGTGGAAGAACAATTGACTTTTGGTAATTTTCTGGGTCTTCTTGTAGTACGATGTAATGCTTATATTACCACTGTAAGTTCAAATAAAATTCGGTAATTCCAAACTTTGTCCCCCTATTTTTTGCTTCCTAAAAATTTTAATGGTCAGATTTTCTCTTCATCTATTCTCCTATATTCCCCTGTGAAACATTCAAACAAGAGACAATGAACTTTTAAATGAGGTTAAACAACTATTAAGATAAAAAGAACAAAATCAATGTTTTTAATTCTTTTTTGATTAATATAGTTTCCGGAAGCTGAAAATAATTGTATGACTATAAAATTAATCTTTATAAATATCTCATTTTTGAATATGTCACAGGGGAATTAGGAGAACAGAGGAATGAGAAAATCTGACAATTATTTACAATTTTTAGGAAGCAAAAAAATAGGGGGGACAGAGTTTGGAATTACATAAAATTCTAAAAACATTAAAAAATTTTGAAGAAATTTTGGTAATTCTTCGGTTTTCGCCCCCCTTCTTTTTCTGGCCATTCTTCCTCCCCTTTCTCCCTTGCGAGCAGTGTCGAATGACACCAAAATCAAAAAAATACTTGATTTGACCGAGATACAGACCCTAAAAATTGAAAAACCATAGGGGCTAAAAACCATAAGGACGAAAATTTATACAAATGATAGCTAATTAGAAAGAGACTTATAGGAGTATTCTGAGACTTATAGGAGTATTCAACTTATGTCATAACTTTGTCAAATCTTGTCCAATCACGTTGATTTTGGTGTCATTCGATGCAGCTCGACGAGCGATGCAGCTCGACGAGCTATCAATTACATATTCGAAATTCGGTTCGGGATTCGAAATTCGGGTTGGGTTCGGGATTCGACTTTTTCAAAATCTGAGCCTTCTGTGTCTTTCCAACCTCAAAATTAATCAGTTGTACTTCAGAATTGGAATCATCATTATCGGATTCACCGCTTTCGTTGACTTGATTTTCGTTGTTTTCCAAATTGCTTAGATTCAAGGACGAAGTCTGATTTGTCGAAAAATCCTCTAAACGTCAACGGGCCTTTACACGGTGTCGATATTTTAACCCTTTTTAACCGCGTCGAGATTTTAACGCGTCAATATTTTATTTCATTTTTAGCCGTGGCGATATTTTAACGATTCGATATTTTTTACCGGAGCTATTTAGTACTATAAAATTATTTTATTGATTGTTCTTTGAGAAGAAAAAAATGTAGCATATATTCTTTTATTTATATACATACGTGCATTTAAAAGATTTACTAAAAAATAAAAATCTATATAAATTGTTGATTAAAAAATAATTGTTTCCAACCTTTCAAAACATATTAAATATTTAAATCATATTCCGACTTTTCTGGATTTTTAAAACATTCAAGCAATTATTCAAAGTATTCGCCTACCTTTTTTTCATTATTTTCGGCCTAAGTTCGTTTTATGGTTCTCATCTCGATATGGATGATTTATGTCTTTCCACGGGTCAACTTAGCCGAGATATAGGGCTCGAAATGGTCAAATACTTGGGTGGATTTTTGGGGTAAAAAATTCGAATATACAAAAATGAGCCTGGTCCCCCCAATTATTCTTCGAACTTTAAGGTACTGTATCTCGGCTCATAGTTGAGTCCGCGGACGAACTATGGTGTCATTCGACCATGTCATTTGATCTATCTGTCCAAATTACCTTATTTCTGTTCTGATATCTGCCAATACCTTCAAATCCCTAATCCTTCAATATTCCTCTAAATCATTGATATCCCTTAAAATCACCCTTAATAGCTATAAATCCTCTTATATCTCCATATATCCCCCTTTAATCCCTCCAAATCCCCCTTAATCACCTCCAGATCCATTTAACCGACTTTTGCGGACCGACACATGCTGACCCGACACTTGCGGACCAGAAACGAAATTAAAAAAATTTTTTAATCTGAAGGCCAAACTTAGAAATCCTTTTTATAAAAAAATACAAGATAGATTTTTTGGACAAAAAAGATTTTGAAAAATTTTTGCGTGTTTTAAAAGCGATGGCGAATTTTAAAATTTTGAAAAGATTGGCGTGTGACATTTAGAAGAACACGCGAACTTTAGACATAATCCACGATCTGACCTAATATATTTGCTGATAGAAGGCCATTTACACTAAAGCCGGCCTTTTACATTAACTTTTTAAAGAATTCATTTCGGGTCCGCAAATGCCGGTCCGCAAGTTAAATGGTCGCAAGTGCGACCATTTAAGAGATTGAAGAGAATAAAAGAAATGGTCGCAAGTGCGACCATTTAATCACGCCAATTTCTTTTATTCTCTTCAATCTCTCCTTGTCCTTTTTAATTTTCGCATAAATTAACGAAAATAGACCGAGAGCGTGTTATTTTTGCAACATTTTTTCTTTAAAGAAGTTTTTTCACTAAAAACCCCGACCCGAACCCCGACCATATTTTGCTCCCCCGACCCGTACCCCGCCCTGAAACAATGTGAAAACCCCGTACCCCAACATACCTACCTCCGAGCATTCGAGTTGCAACCCTATATTAAATCTGGTTTTTAGGCCTTTATTTATTCGGATATAGTGTAGGGTACCGGAGGTAAAAGTTTGGGACGTGACATATATGTCATTTGATTTGACGAGCCGAGTCGAACGGCCCACTCCCTACTTCAGGAAATAATTCTGGACCGAGTTATAGGTCCCGAAAAATTTTATGAGCTATTATTTGCATTTTCGAATTCCAGGTTTCTTTTATCTCAAGTATTATCTAAAAAATTCTCTTTTTAGTTAATAAAAGCTGATCTTTTAAAATTTTTATTATGAATAAATATTCAATCTTTAAAATATCTAAAATGCTTCCTCCTCCACCACCTCCAAGCGAAGATCTTGATATTTATGGAAATTTAACATTGTCTCAATTCTTTGATGAAATTAAAAAGTTTACTGAATCACAAGTTCAAATTGTATGCGAAATTAATTTTAAAATTCTAAATATGCAGATCCTTTTATATCATTTTTATAAAATATTTTGATTTTTATTGCTAACATGCTTATTTTTAGGAATATTATAAAAAATAAAAAAAATTTATTTATTAAAATTGGAAAAATATGATAATTAAATTTTTTTATTTATTTTAGATAATTTCTGGAGATTTGCAAATCTATACCTGTTATGCGAATGTTGCTCCTGATGTTATAAATATGCAGATACCTCAAGTTGTTCAACATTATCGTGATTTGGATGCCATTGCAGTTGTTGGAAGAACTCAACGGAATTTGGAAAGGGGTATGAAACCAGCTGCGAGATGGGAACCTAAAGAGGCTGATGGAGGAGGATACTATTTTACTGTAATTTTATTTTTTAATATTAAAAAATATTTTCATAAAAATTTGGTCTTTATTGGTTCCGAAAAAATTTCTTTTATAAATTTTAAAAATATATTTCGAAGGCTAGTTTCTAAGCTGAGCACGATTCTGACCTTATTTTTCGGTATGATCTTGTAAATCCATTTTGGGGGATTTTATACTATAGGACGTTTTTGGAGTGGGCCTTTTTGGGAGTTTATACCCACTTTGATATTCCAAGGGTTTTTGGGTGCTTGGTATTTCAAGCTTCTGGTATTATAAGACGTTCCGCTATTTTTCTCTTATTTTAGCTAGAATTCGAACATTTTCTAAATTAGAATTCTAAACTATAATTCTAAAATTTTATAAAAAATTTATATTTCTATAAAATAAGATAATTAGTTGTTGATTCGATAGTATTAAGTAGAACAGGGTTGGACATAACTTTCTTGGCCCGGTTTTGTAACCCTGTGAACCCTGTTTTCCCCGAAAATAGCAGGGCCGGCTCGACGGGCCCCGTAAAGCCTTGTGTGCAAGGTCGGCACTATTCGCTCTCCAGTATTAAGAGTTTTAGAAAATTGTGAACAAAATTTAATAATATCCATAACAATATATTTAAATTTTGAAATTTTTAACACAAGAAATTATTTTTTTAATTTTATAATTCCTAGTTAGGGATCCTAATTAGATAAAATAGAAGACTAAAATAGTATTTTTAAAATTTATAAAAAAAAATTTTCGGAACCAATGAAGTTTAAATTTTCTAAATATTTATAAAATTATTTACAGGTTCATTGTAATAATGGTACAAAACATATTGTCTTGGTAAAATTTTTAAATTTAATTAAAAATAATTTTGTCAAAATAATTTTAACATGATAAAAAACTTTTAAAAAATTAAATTTTTCGAAAATTGAAGAAAAATATTTTAAAAATGTTTTTTTATAATTGAAATATTAAATCAAATAATTTTAAAAATTTTTTAGTGGCGACCGCATCCATTGGCAAATAATTAATTGTTTTGGTGGATTCTTGTGTGGATATGGATATTTTTTTTTAAAAATCTTAAAATATTTTAAAGTCAAATTTTTTCGAAAAAAAAGTCCTGTAATGACATCTTTTATTCGTGTTAAGATTTAAATTCTTTTGGTTTTGACTTTTTTTCTCGAATCTTCAGTTTTATATTTATTTATTTGAGGAGGAAAAATTCACTATTGGAATTTTGTATTTTGGAATTAAAAAAACTAAAATTTTCTTCGCTTTATCAAACTTATTTTCTAAAACCTCAAAAAATTCCAAAAAGTGTTTTTTCTTCAAAAAATTTTTTTTCTACTTTTGTCAAAAACATTTCATTTGACAATAAATATTTCAAAAAATATTTTTTCAATAAAATTCTAGGGAAAAAGTAAATTTGTCCAATTATATAAACATAATTTTATTCAAAAATTATATAAGTATGAAAGATAAAAAAAAACATCAAAAAAGCATTGATTTTTGCATAAACCCAACAAAAAAACAAAAAGAAACGCGAGAATACTTTGTATAGGTAAAAATAAAAATCTTATAATGTCTGAAGGATCTAAAAAAGCTGATTTTTATAGGCGACTTATTAACCAGCAGCGTAAAAATATTAATGGAGAAATAGGCAAAAAATATTCTGAAAAATTATATATACCTAATTTAAAGGGAGCAAGTAAAACAGTACAAATTTGGGCCTTTCCCTAGGAATTCCTTTAAAAGCTTAGACAAAACGAAAGAAAACCGTTTTCTAAAAAATATTTTTGATAGTACTGTTCTAACTTCGATTTTTGGTTAAAATACCAATTACAATAAGATTTATTGAAATATAAGCTAATTTAAAAATCTCATCAGTTGGGACTGACGAATCTACATATTTAATTGAGAAATCAAGAATGTCTCTTTAAATTTTATATAACCGGATCCCAATGTTACATAAAAACTTGGGACGAAGCGTATTCTCAGGCAACTCCCCCACCCAATAGCTAAATTTTAATTAAATTAAAGTGTAGGGTTTACGAAAAATGGATCCGAATATTCAACTTTTTTGTAGAAAGATTTCATTTAATTCTTAAATTTTTAGACATTCTTGTAAACAAAAGAATTTTTAAGGTTCTTTTAGAAAAATAAAAATAAACTTTTTTAAATGCGTAATTTTTGTAAATAAAAATAATCTATATTTATGTAATTATACAAATATAATCAAAACAACTTAACCAAAAAATGGTTTACCAAAGAGATGCATTTTGTTAAAATTGAGGTCATAAAAGCATTCTTTTTAAATTCGTTAAAATTTTTTTTTTAAATATTCTAGAAAGAATGCTTGAAAACAAAAGAACATTTTTTGTATATATATTTTTTAATTAAAAAAAGTTAAATTTGTTCATACATTCTTGTCTTAAAGCAATCCAATCAACCGAAGATTTTCTTTAACTATAATATCTGTAACGGCATCAAATACGAAACTTAAAAAAATAAAATTAATAATTTAAATTTTTTATAAATTGCTAAAGGATGGAAGGGGCTAATTTTTTAATCAGAGTAAGGTTATTTATAAAACCTAAAAAGTGCCAGAATAAAATCGTAAAGTTGGAGAAAAGTGAGTATAAAAATAATTCCAAAAATCAAACAACGGAAATGCGAGCGCAACATAAAACAGCACAAACAACACATAAAGAGATTCAAATAAAGTTGGTTAAAGGTAAAAAATAAATCAAATGCTAGTTAACGAATACATTTCCGTTGTTAGTTTTAATAATTTTTCAAAGGACCTTTTTTTAATTTTTAACTGATCAAAAAAGCAAAGCATACAAAAAAATGAATTGTGTGCAAAAATATAAAGATGAGCAAAAAATATAAACGATAATGTGTTTGTGTGTTTATGTGCGCATTTAAGAGTTGTTAAAGAATTTTTAATTTATTTTAGATGAGAAGACCGCATTGACGTAAATTCTCTCTTACTACAATATCTGTACAGGCATCAAAAACAAACCTCAAAAGCAAATAAAGATAGATAAGGTCAAGAAAGTCTAATATATTTCCTCAATACTATTCCCGGTCTTTCAATGTAAGGGAAAAATATAAACTTAAATTTGGTGATTTAGAATTGGATGAGAAAATATCAGGCTAGAGCTCATTAGGATAAATTCAAAAACGGAAATAAACTAAACGGTTCCCATTCAAGAAAAAAGGACTTAAAAAACTTGAAATAAATATGAAAAAGTAAAAAAAATAAAACAAAGCAAAAAAGCAGAAACGAAAATTTGGAAAAACTTTTTAAAAATATTATAAAAAACATACCGAATATTATTCGTATCCGTGGCACAAGTGAAATGAGTGTAAATTTCCTTTTGGCCATCCTTTCGTTTATTTAACGACTCGAATTGCAATTGAATATAGGCGGCTGATTCTTCATAAGTATTTGAGCCTGAAATTTTTTAAATTTTAGCTAAAGTGGAATTTTCTATAAAAAATCATGTAAATAATAATTTGGGAAAATAATCCATTTATCAGGACAGGTTTGTGTAAGCGTCTCCCTCACATCAGAAGATAAAAACCAAGGAATTAAACAAATCATAAATTCAAAAGGTTATAGGTACAAGATCATTTTGGAATATCGTAAACGAAGAATTTTGTTTGAAAATCTAACGTAATACATAAATCTAACCTGAATACTCAGCAAAGCATAAAGTCAATGGTGACCGACTAATTTTTTCCTCGAAAAGATCTTTCTAAAAATAATAAAATTTTTACATATTTATTTATTTTTAAAAACCTTGTTTAGGAAGAGAATTATAGACGTATTCAAAAACCATTTGTTGTTGCAAATGGAATCGAAAAGCTTCATGCTCTCAATCATTCGATTCTACAAATTATTTATATTAATTAAAAAATATTTATAAAATAACCATCTCTTCATCTTCTGCCAAAGCCATGTCATACTCAGACAATGCCACACAGAAAATAATTGCAGTGACTCCTTCAAAGCAATGAATCCACTTTTTCCTTTCACTACGTTGCCCGCCAACATCGAACATTCTAATTAAGAGAAAACGTAATCAAAAATATTTCTAAAGTGAAGATATCCCTAGCTTGGTTCTTTCCTCGTAAGACTTTATGGAACATACTAGAGATCAAGGGCGTAGCCAGGGGGTCGATTTCGGGGGGGGGGGGGGGGCTAACATGGGGTGAACGCCAAAATTTTGGCGCTCACTTTGGCGTTCCGAACGCAAATTTTTGTACATAAATTTTTATCTTTTCAGCGCCGCAGGCGAAAATTTTTCGAATTTTGGAGCTCAAGAATCCAGATTTCTTCCATTTTCAGCGCCGCAGGCGTAAATTTTTTGAATTTTGGAGCTCAAGAATCCAGATTTTTTCCATTTTCAGCGCCGCAGGCGAAAATTTTTTGAATTTTGGAGGTTGTAGGCGAAAAAAATTCACTTTTTTGATCATACTTCTCCAAAATTTTTCCTTGTTTCCCCCATTTCGGGGGGGGGGGGGCTTCAGCCCCCCCCAGCCCCCCCCCTGGCTACGCACTTGCTAGAGATTAAGATTTTTGAAAAGCCTGGACCTGTTCCTGGACTTTGGGTTTGATTTTTGACCTGGGCCGGATCCTGGGCCAATAGTCCAAGAAAAACACAGGAAGGTCAAAAAATGCCTGGACCTGGACTCTGGGTATAGAAAAAACAACAGGCCTTCCAGGTTCAGCTCGATCTCTAGAAAATACCCTCTAAACTAAAGAATCCAAAAAAACTTCCTTATCGAAAATTAGAAAAAAAATGTCAAACTTGAAGTAAAGGTCCTTGTAAGTGAAATGCGTTTCAACAATTCCAGTTGTTTTCACGCGTGTTCTTAAAACGTCGTCTTGTGTAGGCAAATATCCATGGGCTGCAATCCTGTCCAAAGAATTCAAGTAGTAAGAGGCAGAGTCATTGAGCTGGTATTCACGAGAACGTGCAAAACATTCTTGAACAGAAGCATCTTCCCACAAACGTTTCATTACAGCTGCTAAGTCAGGTGGCAGCCCTCCTAAATTTAATTGCAGTTTGACATTGTCTTTTAAAAATAAACTAACCATCCTCTGAAGTTTCAGCCAGATGATAAAACGATTCAACGTCGGCCTTCCGAGAGGGGTTGGCAAATTCAATTCCTAAACGGCCCATTGCCTTCACAATTGCTACCAGAGATTGGATAGTGTTCGAATAAACCTTTAAGAAATTTTAGTTAAACTCACCCAAAGGAATTCCTAATCGAATAAAATCATACCACAGGCCGATAAGCAATGCGTTCATCGTCACTATATCCCGTCTCGTGAATAATCTTCATTTGTTTTACAATTGTACTTTTTCCGGATTCACCAGCGCCCAGAAGTAAGAGTTTAACCTCCCTTTGAGAACGTTCATGGTCCGTTTTCAACTGAAATTTTAATAGATGAGATTAGATTTTCATTCGGCTAGGTAAGCCCAAAACTTAATTCTAGGACATAAACTAGAAAAATACCAAACCTGTTCGTCAATTTGCCGGCTTCTATCCTTCGCTTGTTTGTCGTTAGCACTATGAGTACAACCCATTTATTGAACAAATTGATGGTGGACAATAAATGAAAGAAATAAGGCAGTTGTTAGAAGAAAATCAATGAAAATGACAAATATGTCTAAATGAACTAAATTTGTATACAATATTTATAAACTCAAAACATCCAAACTAATAAGGTTGGATAAAAAACAACAAAAAAACAAGAAAATAAAATAAATCAAAGTAAAACCAAATGAAGCCGATAAATTGGCTCCTTTACAAAAGATAGATGCAACAAAAGATAGATACGGCCAAAATCGATTAAAAGATAGATGCACCGCGTCTTTGGTCGAGTCTATCTTTTAATGATATTAGCCGTGTCTATCTTTTAGTGCAACTATCTTTTGATCGGACACCGATAACGACTTCACGTTCTCTCAAATTTACCACATCTCTCAATTAATTAAAAAAACATAACGCCAAATATATTTTTTGAATTATGTGAATCATTTTCTCGATTTGGCCGTTTTCCTTCAATTTTTAATTGAAAATTTAGGCAGTTTAGGAACTTTTTACAATTCTATATGCAAAAATTTGCAGGTAAAAATAACAAGATGAGCTACAAAACTGTTGCAGATTCATCACAACTCAAATTTGCCGAGAAACTTGTAATTCTCAATGATCGAGCGGTTGGGATGTTGACTAGAATTTATAATATGGTTTGCAAAAAAAAATTTTTTAATTAGAAAAAAAATTTTCCTGAATCAATCTAATTTTATTTTTGTTTTTATGTTAAATTAATTATAAATTTAGTATTTTTTTAATTAATAAAAAAAATTTTTTTGTTTAACAGAAGAAAGCCTGTGCTGACCCAAAATCGCAGCCACAATTTCTTAATGACAAAACACTTGAATCGGCTATTTCGTATATTGTTAAACGATTTCCTGTAATTGATATTAAACGAAATTCGGTTAGTTTTTTTAATAATTTTTTTATTTAAAAACTAATTTTCTAGACAGTTTATTCATCCATCAACGATATGAAAGGAAATATTATCAAAAAATTATCTTTGTATTATTACACATTTGTAGATTTGTTGGATTTGAAGGATGCTATTTTGCAGCTTTTTACTGCTATGGATGCTAATCAGTGTCGATTGAATATCGTTAGTTTATTTTTTATGAAATTATTTTTTGAAGAAAATGTCAACGGAGATTTCCTTCTGAAAAATATCTTAATTTTTTTCTAATTGTTGTACCCTAGAGAAAAATATAAAATTTAGGCATTCCTGACATGAGTAGTGTAGTTGGGCCATGGATAATCTTCGGATCTTCGAAACCGAAATCTCTTCTGTTTTTGGTTTGATTCCAAACCGAAAATCCTATCCATAAGGAATTGAGAAAAATTTATTGAAACCAGAACAGCCTGTTCAGGCGGGCTAAACGGGACATGGGGGTCGAAAAATATTGTGTTATTTTATAAGAGACGTTTATGTTTATTGTTAGTCCATTTGTGGAAATTTAAAATTGATTTTTAATTTATTTGTAGAATCAAAATCTCGACTTGACAACAAGCTTTTTAAATTTGGTAGTCAATTTTTGTTCTTTGATGATTCTTCTTTCACGTGTTGAGGACAGAAAAACAGTTTTAGGCCTTTATGCAGCTGCCTATGATATATTACATACAGGAAGTGAAACATCCTTTCCAAGACTTGGCCAAATGATTGTGGATTATGAACAGCCTTTTAAAAAACTTTCTGAAGATTTGGGGCTTTCTTATAGAGTTTGGAATTTTTTGAATTTTAAGAAGTTTTTTGTTTGATTACGATTCTCTCTTTTAAATCAGAAATTTCAAAAAATTTTTTTGAAATATTAGGAATCCCTAAAATCCTATTTAATTTTTATTTTTTATAAAACATAACTTTTTTGTAATTAAAGAATTTCTAAAAAAATATTTTTTAAGGTAATCAGTTCGGCACTCGAATCATTAAAAGAAACCTACTTTAGAAGAAATATCTCTGCTGAACAACAACGAGATTCAGCTATGATTTCGCTTACTGCTAATCCTCGACATATGTTGTATGCTGCACAAACTAATACTGTTAGTGAAAATAATTTTTTAATTAAATTTTTTTAAATTTAGATAGCTTGTGAGTATATGTCACTTGACACAATGGATCGTTGGATTATTTGTTAGTGTTTAAATAGGGTTGCCGTTTTTGAGTCAGGCCGATGATCGAGTCATTTTTTCGGGCCTAATTTTATCGAGTCGGGCCGTACGAGATTTTTTCGGGCCGGGCATCGAGTCTTTTTCGGGCCAAATATCCTATGCTTGACTTTATCTTTCGGTCCGAATCGGTCCATTTTGGCAACCCTAGTTATAAAAAATAATTTTTAGATTAAATTTTAAATATTTTTAAGTTGGTGTTTCTCTTTGTCATCGTCTTCTTTCTGATCCTTCACTTCTCCAACTATTTCAAAAAGCAATGCAACATTCCTTGGCTGTTCGGTTATTTAGAGATGAAACTATCTTTACATTTTCAATGATTTCGACTGTTTTGGAACCTTTAAAAAATCAAAATAAACTTTTGAATGAATTGAAAGAAATTAATATTTTGGCTATTCAGACATGGTAAATTAATTAGAAAATAATTTTAAAAAATTTTAGTGGTCATTTACATGCTCATCGAAGGCATTTTTTACGTATGGCATTAAAAGAATTGTATTTATTGTTGGTAGATGAACCTGGACTTCTTGGACCAAAAATACTTTTTGTTTGGATGGGTTTGTCTATGGCTAGAGATGAAATACAATGGTTACTAAGACATTATGATGTTTGGCAACAATTATTATTACAATATTCTCCTGCAAATAAAAAAGCAATTCAAAAAAGTGGTCTTCAAAATATTGTTGTTGACAAGTAAGAATAAACAAAAATTAGATTTAGTATTGAACAAGATCTATAAATTAGTGGTTTTCGGATGAAACTAGAGTTGTGTCACGATCAGTTTTAACACGCTTTTTTTTTTGATTGATGAAACGCTGATTATTTTTCAGATTATTTTTGACGTTTGATGTTATAGACATTTTTGTGATTTTCAGCAAACTTTGTTTTTTAGAATTTATTTTTCGAGTAAAACTTATACCACAACTTTGAAAAAATTGTAAACTCTACCTTGTATACTCTTGAACGTGGCACAACATTATTTAATAGCCTTTATCTAAAATAGAATTTCCTATATTATATTTTTATTAATGATATACTATTTATTTTTAAAATATTTTTTTCAGATTTCTTCCTGAACTGCTTTATTATTTGACAGAAATTCGGAATTTAGTTTTAAAAAATTCGGATTTAATATCTAGTTATTATATTCAATATATTGCTGGTTATGATGCTCCTTTACTTACAGAACTGTCTCAGCGTTTTAGTGGAGGAAGTGGATTATCAGAATATGAACAATTATTAATTCATTCTTGTATTCAGGCATTGGCTAATATTTCTGGTTTGTTATTTTTTGTTAATATATTTTTATATTTTCGGGAGCATAAGTGAGATATGAGTTTAAAATGCTACTAAATGTCTAAACCCTCATAGTTTTTAACACAAAATAGAAATCTTATAAAATAAATTTTGAAATTTTAATCACCACAATGTATTGCATTACATTTATTCAGTTAACTGTAATAAAATAGTTGAAAAACTCTAGGAAGTCTTTAAACATCCTTATTTGAAACAAAAATTTAGATATCTTTTTCTTTTTCCAAAATAAAAATTTATTTTTTTAAGATGGAATAGATTCTCGTGGTGTTCATTTAGATTGGTTTCGTTTTCAAGCTTTAACAAGCATTGGACGTTCAACTTTTAAACTTCAAGTTCATGCCAATTTTGCTGTTGCAATGAATACGGCACTTTTTCATCTAAAACATATTGGGAATGGTTTAGATGAATTATTAAGAGAAACTAGTGATTTAAGTATTTATTGGTAAATTTTTAATTATAAAATTCGTTATAATAGAGTGCTGCGGAGTCCTAACAAATAAGCTTCAGCTCTTGCGGAATTCTTTTTAGAATTTTGCGAGAGCCCGGTTTTACACAATTACCATATTTATCATAAGAAGTTACGTTATGTATTAATCCCAGCTGGATCCTGTCATGTTCCTCCTTCTGACAATGAACCACAATCTTGTTTCTGGATTCCAGATTTCAATTTTGCCGCGCTCTGTTTATTACCAAAATCCCCAAATCAAAAATTTTTAACTTAATTTTTAAATTTTATTTAGTTTCTACCCTCGTATTTTTGATTTACATTTACGAAATTGTTTGGATTTCCCTCTACAATCACGTTTTTCAATTACATTTGCTCACATTTGTGCTCATTTTAATAGTCCATTACATGAATTATGTCCTGAAGAAAATGATACAATTATTGAAAAAGGTATTTATTTTTAAATTAATTTTAAAAAATATTTTCATTTTTATGACTCACTTCTTGTAACATTGTTTTGGAAGAAATTTCTCGTAAAATAATTGACATATTTTCTAAAGTATGTGCTGATGGACAACAGCTAGTTCTTAGCACAGAACCTAGAGCTTGTGCAAATATGTTTGCTTTGGAATTTCAAGGTTTCTTAAAGAAGATTTTGAGAATTTTAATTTTATTAATTTTCAGGAAAAAATGAAATGAAAATGCCTGGGTTTGAAAGTATTCGTCAATCTGGCCAACCAATATCCTCAAATGATTCAAACAATTTATATCTTGGAGAACTTTGTCAATCTTTAGCAACAACAAAAGAATTAAATATTTCTGGGCATATTTTTGTTCCTCGAGAATTTCTTTTTCATCAATTAGAGAAATATTTAAATACTTCTCTTTTGCGTTATATACATCCAAACAATGAACAACAACAGCAACAACCATTAGAATGTCCAAGAAGGCCTTCTGAAATGTTGGCATTTTTAAGTGCTCAATTGAATGCTTTACAACATTTGGATATTTTTTGTTTGTTTTTTAAATTAATTCTGAACCTTTAAAAAGTTTTTCTTTGAATTAGGCTGCGGGTGGGAAACACAAAGATTTTTATAAATGTCCACCCTTGTGTTTTATTTCTATTAATTTTTAAGTTAGATTATTTTTATAGACAATTTTGACTTAACTCGCCTCTTTAACGATACACTTTTGCAACAATCACAAAGGGAGGATGCCCAAGGGAATGAAACACTTGCTGAAATTTATTCAAAATGGTATTCTTTTAATTTTACATTTTTTAATTAAATTTTATAAATAATTTAAATTTTAAAATCCTTTTTTAAAATAATTTTTATTTAAAAAAGGTATTTGGAGGTTTTACTTCGAAAAGCGAGTACTTGTCATCTTCTCTACTCTGAACATATGCAATCTTTTGTTAATAATCCAAGTTCAGATACACCAGTTAACAACAATAATTTGTCCACTCAACTATTTCGAGCTGAAAGATTTACTGATCCTAGAGGTTTAATTTGGAATAGTTTATACAAAAAATATTTTTTCTAATTTTTAGAACTTCGTTCTCTATCACAAATTATTGGCCCATTTGGAATTAAATTTATGGAAGAAAAACTTGTTTGGCATATTGCAAGCCAAATTACTGAACTTTTCAAAATTGTACGAGAACATAATGAACAATTACATATCGCTCGTGTTAATTACGATAAACCTGAAAAACTTAAAGAAGTTAGTTTTTAATTTTTAAATATTTTTTGGAGTAACATGATTGTTATTTAGAGAAGTGTTCAGAATCTGCCAGTCACTTTCGCCTTTTTTATGTTTTTTGCTTTTTTACAAACGACGAAAGTTCAAAAAACACCAAAAAAGGTGAAAATTCAGCGAAAATGGCCAGCACATCTCTTATTATACCCTCTTTTTTCTTTCATTTTTCCTTTTAAATAGGGTTGTACCCCGTACCCGAAAGTCGGGGAATTCGAGAGATTTTTTGACGATTCCCCGCCCCCCTCGTGGCGCTGCCTCCCCGAAAATTTTCCCCGTCCCCCCCCCCGTCGGGGAGCAACTCTACCTTTAAATAACACCTCTCTTCAATAAAAACAAAAATTCTTTTTTAGATTGTTACTTCTTTAAGTACTTCATTAGACTCACCTAGTGGAAGCGGTCACAAGAACGAAAAACGTAGCACCAACACAGCTCATGCCATTTCCCCATTAGATTCAATGTTGCAAAGAGTTATTGTAATTATTTAAAAAAATTTTCTTCTTTAAATTTTATTTTCTTTCAAAGATAATTGGTGAAATTTGTGCTTTTCGAGATATGCTATTTTCAGCATTAAATGATGTTTTAAAACAAAGAGCGCCTTTTCTAATTAATTCATTATCTTCTTTAATTAATTCCCCTTTGGATGAACTACAAAAAATTGTAACGAGAAATTTAAGAAATATGTATTTTTCAAATTAATTTATAGAATATCGGAGAAGCTTGTGCTGCTTCAGGTTTTAAATTAGATGTTGATTTAGCTTTGGCAAATGCTATTAAACAACAGGCTAATACAAATGGTCTGGATGATCCAAATGAGGTTTGTTGGTATTTTTGAATATTTTAAAAGTTCTTTTTTAGCATTACAAGATTTCTTGTCTACTTATTGTTTTTATTGCCATTTCTTTGCCTCATTTGGCACTTAATCCCCAATCCTGTTATAAAGCGTCACTTTCTGGTATAATTTTTCTGAGTCTAAAAATGATTAAAAAATTATTCTTAGTTACCAAAAATAATTCTCACACAATCCCTCTTGCTGTAAATACAATTACTGGAGCATTATTTTTTCTACATCAACGTGGAGATACTGCTGAACGAATGCATGAATTTCTCGCGGTATTTTCTAAATTATTTTAAAAATATTTATAGTGCAGGGTGGGGATCTTTCCTCTTCCATCTACTTCCTTCTTTTTTAACCATTCTGCTTTCGTTTTCCGCTTTTTATTTCCGTTTTCCACCTTAAAGATTCTCGGAATGGCCCATCCCTGTATCAAAGAGCTTTTGCTATATAAAATAAAGAAGGTTGAAAGTTTACTTTGTGGTTAAGTGGTTTTATTCTTGCTTAGCGAAGAATGATGTTGTTTTGCCGAGGGAGGTTCTATCCCTTTGGTTAGGAAATAATTCCTTTACGGCGTGTAGGAACCAGTCAAGGCGTAAACGAGTCTTGAATGGGCCGAAAATCGCCTAAAGTATTGTTAAGAGTAATGGTCGCATTGAAATAAATAATTATAATTCAGTGCATTTACCCAACTCTTATACAAGAATTTTATTTTTAGTTAAAAAATTTTAATTGAATTAAAATATTAAAATTCAAATTGTTTTTTCAGTTAGCATCTAGCAGTTTACTTCAAAATGTCAATGGAAATATTAACATTAATTCTACATCTTTGGATAAAATTAAAGGAGGGCAACGACAACAATTTCAATCATCTGTATATTTATTACTGGATCAATTGGCAAGAAGTTCTCCATGGCTAAATTATGGTTTAATGGAAAAGGTTGACATTTTAATTTTGTATTAATTTAAAAAAATATTTTTTAAGTGTTTTCCTTTTGCTTTAATACGTTCTGCTCTTTTACATTGTCACAAACGTGAAAATGACGGAACCAGTGCCAATAAAAAACAAACAATAAAAAATTAATTTAAAAAACAAAAGTGATTCTTTTATAAAAATTTTTTGGACTTTGAATTTTAAATTTCAAGGTTTACAACGATTTAAGGTTAATATTTATGTAATAATTAAATATTTATTTAGTCAGTTACCCAGTATTTTTTATAATACTTATGTATAATTTAGCAATACAAACATTCGAAATGAATTAAGATGGATATAGAATATCAAAAAAATTTTTTTTAATTTTCCTATAAGCCTTTAGGTTTGAGTTCGGAAAATTTGGGGCGATGGAAAGTTGGACTCCTATATTTTTCTGTAAATTGTACTCAAACTTTTCCCAATTTTGGGCTAAATTTTCTGGATACTTCGGATTTTTATATTTTTCCCTATTTATCCAAAGGATCAGGAAAACCTAGTCAATTTATTTCTAAAACCCCTCTATCCATCTTAATCATTTTAATTTACTTTCACATTTGCTCTTTTCTATTATTATTTTTTTCCTTAATTTTTTGAAAAATAATTTAAATTATTCCCATTATTTTAATAGCTCCCAGCTATTTTTTAAAATTAAATTTGTAAAAATTCTTGCCATATTTTTTTAAAAATCTATTCACTTTTGTGTATATTACTTAAAATTTATTTCGATTCTCTTTAACAATAATATTTTTAATTTGTAGCTGCATTTTTAAATTATTCCAAAATAAATAAAAAATAATTTTTATTTAATTTTTAATTTAATTTAAGTTATTAAAACAATTTATTTTTTGGTTATTTTTATTATTTACAAAAAAATTTATATTTTTAGAGAAAATGATTGGAAATCAACAGGAAAATTCGGCATGTGGTCAGAAAAGAAATTTTAACGAAGAACAAGCTTATTTAAATGAACAAAATGATGAAATTGATGTTGAAGGAGGTAGAGAAATGCCACAAAATGTTGTTTTATTTGAAACTGGAAAAACAAATAGAGGAAATTTGTGTCTTTGGCATGAAGGTTTTTTTAATTTTAAAGATATTTTTTGAGAAATTGGGGGAGAATACCAGGGCTGGTAAAATTCGGTTGGCAGAACACAAATTTACTTAAAAGCCTGAAAAAATATTGAAAAGCCTGTAAACCTAGTGATCGGTTTTAAAATCGGGTTTGAACTAGTGGATCCTGGGAAATCCTTGGATATCTTGATCCATCAACCTTCGTTTGAACAAACCTATTGGATATTCATTAAAATATTTTTTTATTACTGGCAATGGGAGAGTCAGCAGTTGGACATCAGTATTAGAATATCTAAAAAAAATTTTTCTCAAAATTAAATTAAAATTTTACATTTTAACAAAAACAGGTTATTGTTTTACTCGTAATAGAGGAACTAATGTAATTAATTTTCGTTGTGAACAAAGAAAATGTCCAGCTTCATGTAAAATTTCAATGGAAAATTGGAAAGAATCATCAAAATTTATTGAGGGAATTTTAGGAAATTCTGGACATAATCATTCCCCAAATTATTCAAAAAAATTGGCAAAAGAAAGAAGAAAAGAAATTTTACAAAAAATTGAACAAACTCCAAAAAAGAAAGCTTCGCTTTTAGTAGCTGATATTAAATCTAATATTTCTGATGATGTTTCTGTTGAAATGGGAAGTGATCAGGCACTTGGACATTTAATTTATAGGTTTTTTTGAATAAAAATTTATTTAGGGGAACTTGGGGATTGTTAAAATATAAATGAGAAGCGGGCATGTTGACGGTTATAAATTATAATTTTGGGGTTATCTATAGTATTAGGTGCGGATATAATCTTTAATTATGTCCGCACCGAATATTTTATGAATTTGCTGTCCATTTTTGATTTTATGTTTTTCTAAAAAATGGTCACCGTAAGTTTAAAAATATCTTTTCAGGATATTTTTAAATATATCCACAGCTATTCGAGTATCCTTATCCATACCCATTAGCATGCTTGATTAAAGAAAATTTTTATTAAGAGAAGATAACTAAATATTTTTATTTATTTTTAAAGGCACCGAAGACGTCTGTTTGGAAACGTTGACACTGCAAATAATTTATTGGATATTGAATTCCCTGATTTTCTTATAAATTATAAAGGCCAAAATATTTTGTTTTATGATAGTAGATTTTATAGACAAGGGGAAGAAGATGTTGTTCTACTCTTTTCTCATCCTTCGGTTTTTTAAAATTAATTTTTAAATTGATACAGTCAACCTCTCTATAAGTTACATCCTTGGGGATAAAAATGGCAGGTTATAAAGGGGTTTCTTTAATCTGAGGTATTGGGTAACAGGGATGTCATTGGGAGAAAAAAAAGTTTGATAGAATTTTGGAGCGGGGTTTAAATAATTTATCGGATCAGGACGGATTCTGATCGAAAAAATTTTCGTATTTCGTGTATAAGATTTCGAATAATCCGTCACCTCTTTAGGCAGCTTCTCTTCACTCACATGGTCAACCACGAATTTTAAATTAACTATTAAGATTTAAAAAATTTTCAAGAAAATTTTTTTAATTTCTTTTTCTAGCTTTTCAATTTACTCGAAACAAACAATTTATGGTTAATTAATTCAAGTAATTCTATACCCTCCAAATGGTCACACAATTTTACAATTTCAACAGAAGTTAATGAAAAAGTTGTTGTTTGTATTCAATGTATTTTGCCTAAAAGAGAAATTAAATATTTTAAAGAGTCTTTAAATGCAATAAAAAATTTAATTAAACAACCAAAAGCTTTCCTCAAAATTATTTCTGATTTTGATTTTATTTCGTTTAAAGCAGCTAGTCAAGTAAATAATCTAAAATTTTTTTTATTTAAAAAATTTTTTAAAAAGGTTTTCCCGTATGCCCAGTTTTATGGAAGTATGTTTCATTTTGGCCAAAATTTGTTACGAAAATGGAGACTTTTGGGAATGCAAAATTTATATTCTGATCAAATTATTGGAAAAATTTCTATTAAAATATTTAGGTAAATAATTAAAAGTTGAGATTTATTTTTTAGAGAAATAGTTTATGCCTATACTAGAGGCGGAAATGGCGGATTTAAACAATTTATTTAGTATTTTAGTGGAAAATTATTGAACTAAAGAAAAAATAATGGGTTTTTGAAGATAGGGATTTAATAAATCTTCATTAGTTATCCGTAATAATTATTTTTTCCTTATGTACAATAAAAGCTTTCCCTGGATGTACTTAAACAGGTCCCAATTGTCCGCTTACTTGTCCACTCTCCAAATCTTCGGGAGCCACTTAAACACACATGCCCTCTAGAATAATTGATCGATATCTTGATCGAATTTCTGAATGATAATTAAATTCTCGGTTAGATCTTTACCAAAAGTTTATGTGATTTTGGATTATAATATAAATTCTCTAGGTGAATTTTTCGAGGGAATTTTGAAAGAAAAGTCCAAAATTTACCCTACTTTCAGAGACGGGATAGTTTAGTAAATTGTTTTCCTAATAATTCTGCTATCTTCAAGAAGCCTTTTTTTACTTAACAATTTTTAAAATATTATTTTTAAAATTCTAATATTTTTTTTCATCCTTTTTAAAGAAATATATTAACTCTTCCATTAATTCCACAACAACATGTTCGCCGAGCATTTTATTTAATTGTTCAAAATTCTCCAAACGAATTAAATTCTTTCTTAGAATATTTTGCCAAAAATTATATTGGATTAACTTTGGCACAAAAACAATATGGAATTAAACAATTTTTAAAAATTAATTCATCAACAAGAGAGCCCCCAGAGTGGGAATTACCTATTTTTTGTCAACCAAAATATTCTATTAAGTTTTGGAATGTTTATGAAAGAATACATTCATCCATTATTAGAACTAATAATTCTGTTGAAGTTTCTAATTCTATCGGGGTAAATACAAAAAATTTTTTATAATAGAGAAAAATGGGTTAGTCCAAATTAAAAAAACATTCATTTAAAATTTATAGCAGAAATCGTACTGAGGCATTACTTCTTTATGGTTATCAAAAATCTTAGTTATCAATCTTAGAATGTCCTCATCTAAAGTCTACCCCTACTTTCGGGGACAGAATATTTTAACTAAGAATTACTTTGCAAGGATTTATACTCGCATTTTGCTGTTTATTTTACTTTATTTGCATTTTTGAACTTGAATTTTTTGTTAATAGGAATATAATTTTTGATAAAAAAAAATTTTTTTGGAAAATTTATAAAATTTGGAATGTTTTTTAAAAAACATTAGTGATCGGAATTTCGTACCGTGCCGTATTACCGACTTAATACCGATAATTTTTCATCGGTACCGTATTCCGTACCGTATTACAGATACAGAGTACCGATAAATACTGAAAAATACGGCCATATTACGGTACGGTCCGATCACTAAAAAACATTATTTAACTTAACCCAATCACGAAATCCATAAAATCAGCATCTGGCTTAGAAAAATAATTTTAAAAAATTCTTTAATATAGAAAAATATTTCTTTTCTAATTTAAAGAAAAATTCAATTCATCTTCTTCCACTTTCCGAATTTTTAACAACATTTATTAAAGATATTGAAAAACAATTAGAAATTATTCAAGCACCAATTAACCCTCCACAAAAGAAGAAAAATAAAAAAAACGTTTATTTATAATTCAAGAAGAACAAATTTTGGAAACTTTACGGCAAGCAAATTATGAAGAAGATGGGCATTTATTTGATATTATTACTTTATTGGGATTGCAAATACAGGGATATATTAGTGGATTGAGGGATGATGAAAAGGGTGAATCTGATGATAATGATATTGAAGAAGAAGAAGAGGAATAAATTTTGTTTTTTAGAAATTTTTTTTATACAAATTTGACAACTCTTCAATTTTTAAAATTTTCTAGAAAAAATATTACCAAATTAAAATAGTATCAAAATGGTGTTATGCCATTGTCTGTATCTTATGTTTTTGTGACATTATTGAGTGGAATATAACTGTAACCATTCAGACATCACTATAAGATGCCCTCGAAAATAGATATACCCCATCTAAGATACGTTTCTTAATATCATTGGCCAATAGATGAGGAAAGCAATACCCCAAATTTAAAGTTTCCCTTATTATAAGGTTATTTTTTAACTCCGTGGATGTGTAAAAAACGAGATTCGAATGTAATCCAGAATTTCCTTTTATAATTTTTTATTGAAAAAAACAATAAAATTAATTATATTTATTAAAATAAGCTCTAATATTTCACACATTTCTTCCTTTTCTATTTTTTAGAATATTTAGAATAAGCAACAAGTAACCACAATAATACCATTTGTGCAATAAATACCTTTAAAAAATTATTATTTTTTAACTAAATTTATTTATTTACCAAATTAAATAATTGTTGATCAATTCTATGAATTTTAATTCCTTCGATTCGTTTAACTAGATTTTTTGTACGTTCACAAAACTTTAAAAAAATTTATTTTTTTTTTCAAGGTTAACTCTTTCTTAAATTTACTCTTAATTTTGTCTCCTCATTATTATCCCAAATATTTTCGTTAAGTAATAATTGATCTTTAATTTCTTGAATCTGATAAAAAAATTAAAAAAAATTTTCAAAAAATTTTTTTAAACAAACAATAGAATGAACATCATAAGGCCCTTTCAATGTATATATTAGTAAAACAATACTTAACACACTCCAATTAATATTATTTATGTGGTAAATTATATTGTAAAGAAGAGAAGAATTGCCTTTAATTTTTAAAAAATTAGTTGAAAGATTAAATATAAAAGCTTGTTTTCCGGTTTGTCTCTCTTACAGCTCTCATTTTATTGTTACTCCGGAAAACAAAGGTATAAAGGACTAAGACAACTTCCGGATTCTTCCGACAATTAGAGAAAGAGAAATAAAAAGAATGAGAGAAAAGTTAATTTATTAAAGGATCTAGTTTATGCATATGGGATCTAACCGACATGAAAAACAAATTCCTGATCTCAGAAATCGGAATCCTACCTCAAAAAAACGTCGGGAATTCCCGATTTTCGGGAGTCACTCGACTAGATCTCCGATGCATACATCCATTTTAAATTTTGGTTAAGCATTGGGAAGAGTAAATACCCCCAAATCATATATTCCTCTCACTATAATAATATACGATTTTTCCAACTGCAAAGAGGATTTCATAAGAGCTTTGTTTTATTTATTTTGAAAATTCTTTAAAAAATCTTTTTTATTTTACCTTCCCCACCACTTCCTTCTCCACCACCCCCAGAAATAAAACCAGCAGATATATTTAAGAAAATAGCATTCATAAAAAGACTCATTCCTAAAGAAGCTAATAAATTGCTGATATTATGTGACAAAATTAATAAAGAACTGACAGACATCTCTATTTGGTTAAAAATGTTTGGATTCTGAAAAATAAATTCAAATTAATCACAGATGGAGGTCATTACTCTTGGGAAACTCGTATCTTATAACTAGAGTAGTCCCCGATCTAGTACTCTGACCTCGTTCCCGAACGATTTTTCACAATTATTATCCCCGACCCGAAAAATTTGAAACGTCTCGAAGCCCAGCCCGAGCATTTGGGTGTAACCTTATTGGGAGGTATCTCAAATTAAGAATATTGCTTAGACAGCTTCTTCTCAAACTGAATTATTAAAAAGACGTCTCTTAAATGGAGGTATATCTAGAAGGTATCTTATAATGAGGGGTTTACTGTTAAATCTACAATAATTTGTCCATTTTCAATTGCAGGCATAAACAATTCTTTTTTAAAAATTTCCCAATGTGAAAGGACTGTTTTAAACGAAATATGAAAAATTCCAAGAGAAATAGCCCCAATATATGCACACAATAATGAAGTTAATAAAATAAATATTGAATACAAAAATATTTCAATTGTTTTTGGATAACTGGAAAAATAGAATAATTTTAATTAATTAATAGGAAAAAATCTTTTTTTTAATGAAAAAAGTGTGAAGGTATTTTTGGAAGGATTAATTTTGACTTTGATTTTAAGGCATGTCCCATAGGTATGCGTCACATAAAAGTACAGACCGACCCCCTTAACAAATATCCCCTTGGACGCATGTAATCAGTGTTGGGTATGCTCCCGCAAAGTTGGAAATTTTTTAGAGACTTTTTTAAGACTTTTAGCCGGAGCTAAGATTTTAAAAGCTCGGAGCCAACAAATGCCAAATACTCAGCACTGCATGCAATTTCATGTTAACGTCCAAGACAGAGACGCGTATCCTAAACCCATTAATTTTTTCAAAAATTTAACAAAATTATGCCCTTTTTTGGTTTTATCATTCTAAACATTTCCCAGCAAAATTTCAAACTTAAAATTAAATTTAAATCAGAATATTTACATATTATTTTCTTCTTCTTCAATTAAATTAACATTAGTAATATTTAATCCTTTTTGTTGTTGTATTTGTAATATTTGTAAAGAACACCAAATAATACTTGTAAAAATAAATATAAATAAAAAAATAAATGGTCGAATAAATGAAGGAGGGGCTTTATTTAAAATTAATTGGTGGGAGGATTGTTGTTGTTGCTTAAATAAATTTTAAATTTTCTAAAAAATATTTAGAAAAGGAAGGATAGTAGAAGAGTTAATTTGGGAGGTCCAGGAAAACATTAAAAAAAATTTTTTTTAACAGCCAAACCTACATGTTAAATTCCCACGTGGTGGTACAAAAAGATAGAATTTATGAGGGTACCTTAGATTAAGGGTTTTATAGTGTACCTATTTATAATCTGTATTACTCCCCCACACCCTATTTATTAAAAAAAATAATTTTTAAAAAATAAAAAATTTACAAAATAATTTCCATTTTTGTTATAAACATTTTGTAATCCGAAAATAAATTTATTAAAATAATTATTTCCATATCTGTAAAGCCAAACAAAACAACTCAAAGCATTTAAAGTAAATGTTAATTGTAAACTTGTTCTAGCCCAAGTTAATGTTAAATTCTTTTTTTAAATAAAAAAATATTTTTGTAATAGTCTCGTTTCAGTACGACATTATTTCTACGAGAAAATATAAAAAGAAAAGGGGGATATACGGTCAGAAGTCATTTCTATATGGTCTCTAGGAGCAGCGAAGGCTGAACCTAATCCTAGACCTTGCTCTTGTATGGCAAACCAACGTTTGGTGTGTGTTATAATTTTTATCGCCACAGAATAATCTACTCACTGTGCAAAATATTTTCGAAAATCGGAAATAGAAAATCGAAAGAAAAAAAACCTCGAAAATCGAAATTTCAAAAGAGTTTTGTGCACAGCACCGTCTTGTTTATTCATAGATGTTGGGGACTTAATTCTATAGATTTGGATTTATAATGAATTGGGAAATACTAAAAAAATGTCGCGCACAAACGAGACTATTACTAATTAAAAATCCCTTACTTGTGTTCTAAATAATTCAATAATATAATAAATAATTCTCAAAATAAATAATATTGAAAATAAAAACAAAATTATTCTTTTAAATTTATTTTTAGCCAATTCAGCATCTTTTGTAAAAAATTTTGTTGAGCGAAAAAAAGGGCCAAAAATCTTTAGAAAATTAACAAAATATTATGTTAGGCCCTCACTTGTAAGACAATCTCACTTTAACGTCAATTTCTGAAGGAGAGGTGTCGTACAAGTGAGAGATGACTGAAAACAGTTTAAATCACTAATTTTCATAAGAAAACGATACTTTTTGGAATAGGTCAAGCAAAAAAGGTTATATTTTTGAATAGCGGAACTGGATCTGAGAAAGACCGGATCCCCGAAAATTTCGGTTCGGATATCTGATCCGGATATCCGAAGATTTCCCAGGATCCGCCAATCTTAATTTCACTTATGTATATTACATGAGAAAAATAAATGATAGACATGAAGACGAAAAGAATAATTTATTGTTAGAAACTAGGGAGAGGAGGGGGAAGTCCAAAAAGTACATTAAAATTTTTGGTTTAAAACCGATCGCTAACAATACTAGTTTTTATTTTGGAAATTTTGGGTTTTAAGACATCTGATTGGTTGGATATCTTTTTAATATTTTTTGTGTTATAATTTCATTTTTTATTAAAATTTACATGAGAAAGTGATTGGTTATTTATTTGAAGTGAGGTATTATCTAAATTATTATTATTGTTGTTATTAACTTCCAAAATAGATTGTGATGAATTTATTGACATTATTCTTTTTAATTTAATTTTTAATTAGAATTATATTAAAGAAAAAATAACTTAAAATTTAGAAAATTATTTATAGACCTAAATTTAATAAAAAAAAGATTTTTATTTTTGGTTCAATTTTAAAAATAATTTAATGGAGATAAGAAATTTTAAAAATCCCGAACTTAATTTTGGTTAAGATTCCTGACTTTGATCCAGGAAAAATGAAGGTATGGATCCAAATCCAGGTCTATCTAATTTAATTTCTACTTTAATCTTCTTAAAAGTATATATTTTTTCACAAAAATATTTTTATGGGAAATTTTTTTATTTCTTTTCTAAAACTAAAAAGTAAGAATCAAAAATGTTTATTTTTGATTGATAACTTTTTTTCCCTCTCGAATTTTTAACTAAGCTAAAATATGTAAATAATAATTTATTTTATTCAAATAGTTTGTATTTTATTCTTTATTTCCACAAGAGAATATTGAATGGGTTTATTCTTTTCTCCATTTTGGACACAAAAAAAGTATTTAATTTTTTGTCAACTTTATTCAAAAAAAAAGAACAAGTTAAGTATTTATTACTCATCTTTAATAAAAATTTCTCCCCTTCTTTCTCGATTTTTAAATAACTGATAAAATATATATTTTATAAGAAGGAGGTAAATAAAATAGTTTCACTGATAATTGGAAAATTATCTTTTTTCAAAACATCAATCCTTTTCTTAAGAAAAAATTATGAAAACGTTTAAATAAAAAAAATAATTTAAATAATTAATTTAATAATTAATTCCGGATTAATATGTAACGAGCGTTTAGGTGCCGCTTCGCGGCACCTAAACGCTCGTATATTAGTATTTTAAATTATTAAATATTCAAAATTTAAATTTTTTGGTTTTTTAAGTAGTATCTTTTAATTAGTTTTTTAAGTAGTGCTATACTATCTTTTTTGTAACAAAATGCTACCTTATCTCTTTAAATCAACTGATAACCCTAAATCCCTCGTAATCTTTCAAATTACTCTATACATATTCTCAAATTCCTTGATAGCAGGGATGTGCCGAAACGGATTTTAAAAAGCGGAACGCGAAACGCGAAAGACGAAATTAAATTTAAAATGTGAAACGCGAAACGCGTAAGGCGAAAGTCCTAAAAACGCGAAAATCCGCGAAAGGCGAAACACGAAACACGAAATTCTTAAAATTTTTCTGATATGATGAGAAAACTCTAAAGATCTGTCAACTCAGCACTTTGTTGCTGATCACAGCCTCAACTGACTCTAGAATTTCGATGGGCATCCGAGATATATATCAACGGTTTTGAGGGAATATCAGTCATAAGCCAGGTTCCATCCTTTATTTTATATCCTTTATTTTAGGATATTCTAAAGTCTGTACCTCGCTTCCAAAACATTTCTGTAGAATAGAAGTGTAATTTTGTTGGATTTTCGTTTTGGGATTTGGTTGGAGAAAGAGGGTAGCTACGCTAGCTAAGCGTAGCTAGCAAAAGGTGGATTCGTAGCTAGCAAAAAGTGATGGTGGATTCGAAGCTAGCAAAAGCACCCAAAGAAAGCCCGGCCTTTGCTTTAATTTCTTTTTTTTCGTTGCAAGGCGTTTTGGCACTAATTTCAGTCTATTTTTAGTTTTTAAGGGTTTGAAAAATTTCGGCTTTAGAACTACGGGCCACAAAATGTGTGCTTTCAAAGCATAAGGAAAACTTTGCAAACTTTTATAAAATTTATGCAAATTAACCTTCTAGATTTAGTAGGTCATGAAGGGCAGTTTTTATTAAATTATGTAACAAAGACACATAAAATTCACATTGCTGCTAGAGATTAGAGCAAACAAATATTTAACCTCGGAAAATCAACTATATGATTAAATATAGTTGAAAAATATTTGATTAAATATAGCTCAAAATTTTTGCCTGCTTTGTATTATAGTACGAAATCTGCTGTTTGATCTCATAAAATTTCAAAATTTTAGAGTGAAGCTGCTTAAAGTGCGGCTGCTTTGAAGTAATACCTATATTGTGTTGATTAAAGAAGGATCATTCCAAATCTCTTGATATCTTCCTTATTTCATTCAAATCCTTAATCTCTCAATACTTACTCCTTCAAATTATTTACAACACATTAAACCACCCCTAATCCCTCTAAATCCACTCATATCCCCAAAAACAATTATATCTTCAGAACCACTTAATCTCTCCAAATTCACTTATATTCCAATATATTTTTAGACTTTATAGTGAAAAAATTTTTTTCGAAAAACATTTTGGCCCTCCTTCCCGTTCCACAGAACGAACCAATTCGAAAATTGGTTTTTGGAACCAATTTGAAAAATTTGTCCCGCACCGATACAATTCGTAAATTGGTTCGGTGCGGGGAGCCCCGAACCCCCGAAATGCCTGCTCACGAGAGTTCGGAGTATTTTATCAAATATTTGAAATTTTTGATCAATTTTTTTCAAATACTGTCATTATCAAGTAATTTGATCAAATATTTGTTCAATCTCGTTTTCCTCATTTACACAAAATTTAAAACTCTGATCTATGTATTACTCGAAGCTTTTCAAAATAGAAAATTACTTAAGATAAACATCGTTTTTAAGCATATATCAGCAGTTAGATTTATAATTTTCCCATAGATTCGAAGTTTTCTAACCTCCAAAACATTAAAATGCGTCTTAAGCCCTCGCAAATCCCGATACCCCTCTTAATCCTAAATTCTCCTAAACATAATCCTTAATCCGCCTAAAATCCCCCAATATACCTCATAATCCCGTAAATACTCTGTGTTTAGGTCTACTCAACTATACTGGCTTGCTTAACCATTTAACATGGCTTATTTTAGATAAATAGTTTTGTAAATACTGAATTATTAAAAAATAGTTTTGCGATAATGAATTATTAAACTTAAATCTAAAACTGTTTAACACCCGTTCACCTTCCAAGTCGACAGATATTCATCTTATTTCTCCCCTAAGATCCCTCAATATTCTTGTTTGGGAAATTCCTTGTCATCTCTCTTAATTCATCAATCCGTTTTATCTCAAATTGATCCACCAAAACCACGTTATACCGACATATCTCCCATTTCACTATTAATCGTAGCATAACATTATTAGCTCTATCTCAAAACCCTTAGATATCTTTGTTAAACTTTGTTTAGTTTAGAACCCCGAATGTCTTCGAAGCAGATTCCCGTGCTTCGCAACGGCCGTGCTCGCTTCGCTCGCGGCGGCCGCCGTCTCAAAATCTTTACGTTGGATTTGTCTTTTAATTGTTCTCTTGATTTTAGTTCGAAAAGTTGAAAAAAATTTTTGATCGTTTTGCCCTAATCTTTGCCTCACAGTACACTGACTTCTATTTATTTGCTAGACCCTGAATGAACGGCCTTTTAACTTATCTTAATTGGTCTACCATACTCGATTTTTAAGTCTTTGACTACGATCGTAACTCATTACCTTTTTCAGAAAATTCAAAATTTTTGTCCCTTAAATTGTTCAAAACCAAACTACTAAATGAAAAAAAATTTGTCTTTTGTTTTTTCTCTTTTTAGACTTTTTGTACTTTTAGGCTAGTTAGGCCTTTTGTACATTTTTACTCTTAGTTCTTTTGAACTTTTTAAGCAGTTAGATCTTTTGTACTTAAAAAGCTGTTTAGGTCTTTTGAACTCTGTTGTTTGTGTACCATTTTGTCGAGGCACTCGATGTTTACATTTAAAATTTTGAAAGAGATAGACGCTAATCTTTACTTCTCGTTCATATATTATTTTCAATTTTTTGTTGTCTTTTTATTGTTTACTATTTTAGAAAATTTTTCGTTTCAATAAAAATTCACTTTTTAAGAATGAAAATTTGTAAACAAAAAGTATTAACTTAGTATAGTTAACGAGCGTTAGGACGCCGCTTCGCGGCGTCCTAACGCTCGTACTATACATTTTGATGTTCTTTTATGTTCTAAAACCTTTATCCTTTAATCCTTAGATTTAACTTTTAATCTCACCATCATCCTAATCCCAGAATCATCTCAAAAACCAATATATTACCATTTTTCACCCAAAATCATTTCAAAAACCAATATATTACCATTTTTCACCCAAAATCCTCCGAAATTTCTTTTACGCCTCTATTCAGCAAACCAAGGGAACAACTTATTTTCCCAAATTCCCGATTCAACTTTTATCCCCAACATTCTCTGATATACCCCTTAATCACTCCCATTCCTCTGGTTTTACTAAGCACCGCAAATCCCATAATATTCATTTTAATTACATTATTCTCCGACCCCGAATTCCCCAAAATCACCATATCCTCTTTACTTCTCGAAGTCCCAGATATCTCCCTTTTTCCTATACTTGCTATAATTCTTAATTACCCCCAAATCCTCCGATTTCACTAATCCACTAATATTTGTTTCTAGCCCAAAATAACGAATGTCGTTTGAACCCTAAATCCACTGACATCACTCTTTATATCACTCTTTATCCTCCCAAACATCCGATAACATTTTTATTCCAATCCCCCAAATTTCTCTAGACACAGAAATCACTTTTTCCCAAAATTCCAGCTATTACCCTTTAACACAAAAAACTACTATATATTACTCTATAGTTTCTAAATCCTCCGTTTTAAAATTATAAATTCTCTAAATCCTTCTAAATCCTCCGTTATCACCTTTTAAACCCTAAACCCCCGGTTTGTATCTTATTATTCACAAATCCATAGATATTATTTTTTATTCCCGCAGAAACCATTCCTCTATCTCCCGATACATATTTTTTCCATTAATCACTGATATCCATCAAAATTCCTTGATATCTATCATAAATATATTTTAATAGCTTAATCCCTCGATATCCCTATATTTTACCCCCAAGTTCTAATATATCATTTTTAATCCGCCCCAACACACGATATATTCACCAAATGCTAAATCATTCTTAATCCCAGCAAATTCTGGATCTCCCTCCTGGTTTTCAAATCCCTTGTTATCTATTTTAACCTTCTTTAAAAGCTTTGAAAAAACTTATTGTGGTTGTTAGTTACCTATTGGCTTTGCGAACCTCGTCTCTTCTTATGCCGCTTCCCTGATCTTGTTTTCTCACCCTTTCGACAGGCCCTTTTCTCTCAAATTCAGGAGTGTCTCTCACTTAAACTGTTAATTTTTTCACCCTCACTTTTTCAAAATCCGCGATATTTTTGGACACCTCAAATTTCCGAAGCACTTTTTGTGGCTGTTAGTTTTTTTCTGTTTTTATTTTCCCCACTTTCTTTGTTTTAATTTTATTCCCGCAAATCTTTCATTCTCTGTTGTCCTTAATCACCTGATATTATTCTTAAATACTCTTATATCGCACTTTTGTCTTCTTTATTCTTTGGTATCAGGACAAAATCATACGTCATTCGTCTTTTTCACCAAAACACGCATATCACTTTTAATCAAATCGCAATCTTGATCTACTTTCCTTTGAGCTGACTCCGATCTTTTTTCACCTTTTTATGTAGCTCATCTTTTTCAAACGCTCATCTTTTAGCTCATCTTTTTCATACGTCATTCGTCTTTTTCACCAAAACACGCATATCACTTTTAATCAAATCGCAATCTTGATCTACTTTCCTTTGAGCTGACTCCGATCTTTTTTCACCTTTTTATGTAGCTCATCTTTTTCTCTTTGACTTCCTCTGTTCTCTTGACCAAAAACGAAACTGATCTACTGTTCGGTGATCTGATAACAAAACAGATCCTATGATGGATCTTTTTTCGTGATCTCTACCACTTTTTTCCGCCTTAATCTGCTGTTATTCCTTTTTTCATCGAAAAACCTCCTTAATACTTCTTATTAACATAAACACTCGGATAAATTACTATCCCAAGAATTCGTATTTTATTTTATCACCTGAGTACTCTACCGCTTTTTATACCCCAATTATCCCTATTTTTCCCAAAAGCACCCAATATAACTTTCTTTATCACTTTAAATACACGTCATCACATTAATACATATTTATAACCTCTTTATCTCATACATATATCCCGATATCTATTTCAACTCGAAATCCCAGATATCCTTCACTATTTATTTCCGAAAACTGAATTTCTGTCTTTTTACATCAAATCGCCTGTTAATCTCTTTATTCCCATCTCTTGATTTTCTAAATTTTTTTATTCTAAAAATTCCCTAAAACTTCAATATTCTTCTTAAACACTTAGAAATAGCCAAATTTCACATAATCTCTCACTTCTCCCGGCATTAAAATCCACTTTATTTATTTTTTTCATCTTAATTCATCGCTATCCCTTGTAAACCCTCAAACCCCCCCCCCGATATCCTTTCTATTCCTTCGATATCTCTTCTAATCCCCTAATCCTCATTTATCACTCTCCCCTCTTGATGCTCCAATATTTCCCGATATCCGCAAATCCCCGTTATTTTCATTATCCCCAAACATACATTTTTAACTGCCCTAAAATTTCGCTAACTCTCGTTTGTCACGAACACCTATATCACTCTTGATCGTCCCCGAAATCTCAGATATCCCTTTTTAACTACTTAATAAGGTAATTCTTCGGTTCGTATTCCCCCTCCTTTTTTCTGACCATTTTTTCATTTTTCCTTCCCTTTCTCACTTATTTTTCATGAGGCAAGTATCGAAAAGGATTTATGATAAATATTCATTTCTTTTTTTCGAAGGATAAAAAAGAGAAACATGATACCAAAAATTATAAAAAAACTTAAGAAATATCACCAAATCGTTTTCGCCACAGAAATCCAGGAAAATATTTTGGTACGTAAATATATGTCGGTATTGTTACCTGCATATTTTACCATGAAGAAGTCCAAGCACTTCGAGCCAAGCATCGAAATCGTTGTCACTTAGTCGCAATTTGTCACCCAAATCAATCATTTTAAAATTTTTTTGTTGCTCCATATTGGGTTATTGAATGATGTAAATGAACTTTTCCAGAACTTTTTATATGTACATTCATAATCCTTTTCGATACTTGCCTCATGAAAAATAAGTGAGAAAGGGAAGGAAAAATGAAAAAATGGTCAGAAAAAAGGAGGGGGAATACGAACCGAAAAATTACCCTTAATAATATTATTTCTACTCTGAAACCACACCTGCATATTAATCCTCAAAATTTTTCATTTTCACCCTTAATCCATTTTATATTCTTATTCTCTTTTATCGAACAAAACAATTAAATATTGCTAATCCCTCAAAACCTTCACAAATTTCTTAGTTTCTTTACTAACCATCCCATAATAATCCTCTTTTTTTAAAAAATCTATCTGTCAAGTCTCCAAAAACCTTAATTTGCCTACTGTTGATCCCTTCAAACCCCTTATCTATGTTAAATCCCCAAACCTTTAATTTTTCTTTTTATTTAAAAACATTGATTCTCTATTAATCCCACAAAACCCTTAATATCTTTCTTAATTCATCAATCCTTTTTGCGCCATTTACCAATTTCACGTTATACCGACAAAACGTGGATTATATTTGATTATATCACTATTAATTGCATCAAATCTATTTTGCTGAATCTTTGATAAGATTAGATTTGAGAAAAACCAAAAATTTTTTCTCAGAAAGATTACTCTGCTTCGCGACGGCCGTGCTCGCTTCGCTCGCGGCGGCCGCCGTCTCAGAAATCTTCATGTTCGAGGAGTTTTTTAATAGTTTTTTGATTTCAGAACAAAAAACTGAAAATTCTTTTGGTCATTCTGCCCTGATCTTTGTTTCTCACTCAATGACGCACCTCTAACATTCTGGACCCTTTCCTCAGCATTTTTTCCTGTGATTCCACCCTTTTATCTAATCTTAATCAGTCTTACATACTTTTGTTAGTTCTTGTCTTAGACTTTATCATATTTCCTTATTCAGAAAATTCAAAAATTTTGAATTTCTATTTTTTCAAATACAAATTACTAAATAAACAAATAACATTTTTGACTTATGCAATATTTTTAGTCTTTCGTTTCAATTTAGTCTTTTGTATATTTTACTCTGGTTAGACTTTTTGTTATTTTAGGCTAGTTAGACCTTTTGAACATTTTAACACTTTAGTCCTTTTGTACTTTTTCAGCCAGTTAGATCTTTTGTACTTTTAAATCTGTTTCGGTCTTTTGTAGGCTATTGTTTATGTACCATTTTGGCAGGGCACTCGATGTTTACAATTAAAATTTTGAAAGAGACAGAAGGAAATCTTTTTCTCTTACTTAGTATGTTATTTTCTTTTTCTCATTGCCTTTTTATTGTTTACAACTTTAGAAAACTTTTCGTTTCAATAAAAATTCTGTTTACTCAATCAAAAAAATTTTCACGTGAACCATTAAATTAATATGGTTAATAGTATTTAATCTTTTATACGTAGATATGTAAAAATTAAAAAAAATAAAATTAGAATCAACAGAGGATGAAAAATACAGTCGAACAACAGTTGATTGTTTTGAGATTGAAAAAATTGTAACTAAAATGAGGTTTACACAATAAGGAAGGTATAAATTAAAAAGTCCCACACCTAACGATTCATGGAGTAGTAGAGGTTCACAAAAAAGAGGTCCGACTGTAATACTATAAATTTTAAGTAAGGAATTTCATTAAAAGGATTATTTAAAAATTCTTCCATCTTTTTTTAATTTCAAATAAATGTTAAAAGATTATTTTTTTTGGTATTTTTGGAATATTGGGGAAATTGATAAATTTGTTTAGTATAAATTAATAAATGGAAAAAACAAAAAATAAAATTTGTGTAAGGGCTGAAAACAATTGTAGAGACTCAAATACATTTTGAATTTGTGGGAGATTCCAAAATTTAATCTTTTTAAAATTGAGAAGCAATAAATGCTAATACGCTTATTCGAAAAAGTAACAATAAAAAAATCAAATTGAATTTGGCACAGAGGTTTAAGGGTTTTTAAAAAAGGAAACTCAGAAAAATTAACAAATTAAAAATGCCTTTTTAAATATGTAATATAATCGAATCTCTCTAACAATGACACTTGCCGAAACCTACTTAGAGGTAATGTATGCAGGGACGTTCAGCGGAAAATATGTTGGAGAGATTCGACAAATAGTTAAATCGTTTTTCTTTTTTCTCAATAAAATTCAAAAAGAGGAATGCCCATTATTATTATTTTGTTGTTGTTGCTGTAACATTCTTTGTTCCAATTTTATTATTTGTTGCTGTTTCTGTTGATTTAAAAAATTATTTTGTAATTGAAATTGTGTTGAATTTGTTGGGGAAAATAAATCAAAAGAATTATTATTTGGTTGTTGTTGTTGAACTAAAAGTGTTGGGGTTGTTGATGTTTGTTGCTGTTGTTCTATAATTCCACTTCCTGTACTTATTCTTCTACCACCATTTCCAGTAGTTATAGAAGGGTCTCTATAAATACTTTGGGCACGGGAGGAATGCCCTGAATTGAGGGAGAGTGTTGCGAATTGTTCTTCAGCAGCTTGTTCAAGTAATACTGTCAAGTCCTAAATTTTAATAGATTGGTTAATTACTAGTGATTATGTTAGAGACAGGAACTGAATCGGAACCAGGTATCACACTGTACCGGCCCTTTTTTTGATTTTTGAAGAGATCCGAATAAAACTAAGATTGGAAAACCATGGTTTTGTAATTAAGGTCACCTTCAATTATCGTTCCTAGTCCCGGTTTATTCAGAGTTCCAACTTATATTTTTCCTATTCCGAACTCCACACTTTTGACTAAAAATAAAATCAGAATTTATCTCTATACCTGTTTAGATTTCCCCCAAAAATTGCACAACTGTATAACTTCTCGTACAAAATCATCATTAGCTGCAGGAAGACGATAATTATTTGTTTGATTTGTGTTATTATTTCCACCGCCAAAGAAATATGGATTAAAAGGTGAATAACTACTGCTACTTGGAACAGGTGAAGTACCTTTTGGTTGCACAACTTCATCGAAATCCATATCAGCACTTGGAGGTTTAACTTTACAAGTAACAACAGCTATACGCATTGCTGTGAATCTATAAAGAGGAGAAATTAAACTTGCTAACAGTTATTCATTGAAAAACTAAAAGAAAGATAGAACTGATAAAATTTGTTTTTCCTACAAGGACTATAGCCGGATTTGAAGGCTTCAAGAAGTCCAGCACCTTACTAACAATAAGTCTGGAATTATAACTACTTGGCAATAAATCAAAAAACTATTTTTCTAAATTAATAAGTTCAAACGTTATTTGTTGCATTGCACCAACATCCCCACAATGTGTAACATTAGAAGAAATACAACGACTTGTTTCCAATTCTCCAACACCACCAGCACTTTTTTCATTAAATTGTTCAAGAAGAAGTTCACCAATTTGAAGAGGTTCTCCATTTGCATTGATTAAATATTTTATTTTTTCTGTTAAAGCAATATCTCTCAAATATTCAACAAGACTTTTTGCTTGCAATTTTTTAAGATCCAAAGGTTCCAAATGCATTGGTTCAACATATGATGTTGAAGAAGTCTACAAAAAAAATTTTTTTAAGTAAATTTTAAATAAAAAAAGATTTTAAAAAGATATAAACTCCATCATAAGTTAATACATTAAAATGCCAATATAATATAACACTAATTTAACAAGGAAACATCGGATACTGTGTACAAAAATTTGGTAATATTTTGGTACCAATCGATAGAGAACCATCGATTTACTGTTTATAAAATTTCGTAGCCTAGTGACTGGATGTACTTCTAGACCCTTACTCAAGACCTTAATATAAGATAAATATGAATTTTTAGTCACAGAAGGCATTTTATAGGGAGAGTTTGTTATTTAATATTTTCTAATTCCAAGGATTATAATAGTGAAGCCCTATTTTTTTAATTAAAAAATTAAATAATAAATTACTTGTTCGTCCGTTACTATTGAATCAATTCCAGAAGAATGTTGATGTACAGTTGATTTTAAAGTTATGCAAATTGTCCCACCAGTAACAAAAGAAAGTCGCATAATTAGTGCAGATGGATATGGTAAAAGGAGTTTTGCAACCTGATCAAATTCCATAAATCCCATCAATAAATTCTTTTCCCATAATTTTTTAACGCAAGTTTTATTGTCCTAAAAAGTAGAAAATATTTTTAAAAATAAAATACTCGAAAAGTTATAAGGCAATAGTTACGTTTGTGGGCCCCATTTTTCATTCGTTAATTGTAAGAAGAATAGAGGGAAATAAAACTAAAAAGCTAGATTGATACCTAAAACGTGCCCGCTACAAATTGAAGTTCCCAAAAATATTTTTAATTAAATTCTAACAAACTTGAAATAATTGTAAAAGTTCAAGAAGCCCTCTCCAAACACTGAAACGTACATTTGTAGAGCCACATTCGTATCGCAAATGTGGACACAAAATATTTTTAAAAGTAATTTTGCCTATAAAAATATTTTAGAACTTATCTTTAAACGAAAAAAACAAACGTTCATCTCCAATTCCTTGAGTATTCGATGGAGGGGAACAATCATTACATTGAATTTTGTACTAAAAAGAATTATAGAATTAAAAAAATTTTTTTTTAATTTTACTTGAAGTAAATCAAAATCACTATTTTGTAATCCTCTATCAACTTCAGCATTAACACGAAAATATTGCATAAAAAGAAATTTAAAGCGTTCCCATCCCATTGCAGTTTCTTCCACCCATTGAAGTAAAAGGCCATCCTGAACATTATTTCCATAGAGCCAAAAACAAGTAGCTGTATAAGAACTCATCATTCGTTGTACTTGATAGTCCTATAAAGCAAAATTAGAATTTAGTCAAAATAAGAAAAAAATGTTATTTTGACTAATTTCAACAATTCCAAAATCTCATTTTTTTTATAATTAGAAAATGGAAAAATATTTTTTATACCTGATTTCGTCTTGTTGCAATAGTAAATGGAAGTGAGAGTGTATGAGCATCCGCAAACCGTCCAGAGGGGCTAAACATTGTCGCTCGTATATAAAAATAGAAAATGGGCCTTTTCCCGCTTATCAACTTTGTTGGGTCAACGCCACTTGGAGATAAATCCTTAAAATATAAAAATATATTTAATAAACTTTTATTAACTTGGTAGGAATTGTTAGTCGAATGTCGACCCTTTTGACGTGTTGTACATAATAAATGAGGGTAAATTGCGGCCCAGTAACGATTTTTACTAAAACAATCAAGGATTTATTTCTTCAAAAGAATTTAAAATTTTCACGTATTAAATGCCGGATAGATGGTAACAACTTCTTTACTATTTATATCACTTTTCTTATGCGCAGTTGTCGTGCTTCCACTTGTATCTATTGTATTAACTAATTTTTAATATAAAAAATAATTAATAAAAAAATATTAAAGCTGAACCCCAAAAGAGGGGAGATGTCTTTGAATACCCCCACAATAAAGAATACACTCATTTAACAAGAAACAATTTTACTCATGTCAGATATATGGGTGAGCTCTAATTATATTTAATATAAAATGTTTAATAATCACCATTCATCGTTTGAGCATTTGATCGTTTTGTTCCGCTTGTTGGTTTCATAGCTAATAATGCAGCAGAAGGAACTTGAGCGATAGGTGAAGGTTGTTGGAGCAGGCGTTGTCTACGCATTTCTGACTAAATTTTGAAAATATTAATATTTTAAAATTAAAAAGAAACAAATCACTTGAATATGTTCAGCCGTATCTTCACTAACCTGAAAGAATTTAAATTAAACATGAGAAAAATTTAATTAAAAAAATCATACAATTTGAACGTTGAATTGCTTAAAAACAACACCCCTAGCCAAAGCACCACAATAAATTGAGAAGAGGTTGTTCGTGACGAGAATTGGATTCATTGATGGCTCAGTGGCGAGTACTAATTTTTAAATTTAAAAATTTTTTTAAAAATAAAAAAATAAAATGTTTTGATAATTCAGCTACCTTCAAATCAAAAATAATTTAAATATAAAAAAAATAAAAAATTATTCTAACCACAATCAGCCATTAACAATTCCAAAGCCGAAAAAACACTGTCAGATAAAGGTCTGACAGGATCATAATCTCCAAACATTTGACGATGGTTCACTGTGAGTTCATAGCGAAAACCCTGTCAAATGAAAAAAAATCACAATGTATATTTAGATATTAAAATCTTAGTTGGCTTTTTTAAAAAAGATAGAAAATCTTTAAAAATTTATTTTTTTAAATAACCTGTAATCTCGCAGCCAAAATCGCCAAACGATGCATCTGAAAAGAGTAGAAGCTAACCAAGCGGACTACAGGTTCAACTGGAAGTGTTACTTTGTTGACCAAACTGAAAACCAAATAAACAATATCTTAATTATAAGATTTTCATTTTTAAATATAGTCAGACTTCACTACTTTTAAACCTAAATAAGATACGAAATTTAAAATAGATTTTTAAAATTTGGTTGGTTACTTGATGGGGGAGGGGGGGGGGATAAGAGATTCCCATTATTCAAACCTCAAGTTACCCCTTATTATAGGTCTCGATTTTTAGCCCTAAGAAGTATGGATACGTGAAGTCCGACTAATTATAAAATTTTTATTTTAAAAATTCCAATAACCTACCATGCGATTTGAATATCTCGCAAGTCCTGCCACAAACGGACAGTTTGCTCGTTACAATAGGACTAAAGCGAGATTGGATGTGTATTAAAAAATGCACACCGCGCATGGCGGTGGCTAATTAATAAAAGAAAAATAAAGAAGAGAAAAAACACCTTGAAAAGTTCCACAAACGGGTTCAAATATTCATCAGAAAAAGATTGTAACCTGTGAGATTTTTTTTAAAAAAATACAGGGTGCGTCAAATAATCCTAAATCTTCATTTTTTATAACCTACTCAATAAACTTTATAATTTAATATTTTATTTATTTTTCGTTTCAGGCGCACCCTGTATTTACTGAAAATTATGTTTAATTTTATAAGCTGATAATTTATGAAGCTGACCCCTTAAAATTTTTTCGAAAAATCGAACGACAATTAACTCATTACCCAGCTTGATTTAATAATTTATCTTAAAAATTTTCCTTTAAAAAAGGTATCCTTAAACTAATAAAGTACCAAAAATACCAAACCTCTGAGCAAAATCCTGAACCTCATCAGAATTCATTTGTCTATTAGATTTTAATGTTCGGTAAAGCCCATGCAATATATGCATAGTTTCGCTTAACGAGTTGGCTAATAAATCAAATGTTGCGTCAATATGAACTGATAAAGGGTTTAATGCAGCTCTAAAAAACAAATTAGAATTTTTCAAACCTAAATTCGTCTAATCAACCTAGAATTGTTGACAAGATCAACCAAAGCCATATTAAGTTTGTTAAAAATAACTTTATCTTCTTGTGATTTAACTGAAACATTTAATTCGTTTTGAAGGCGACTTGTGATGCAAAGAACATTCCAAGTTAGTAATGACCATTCTTCAATAAATTCCTAAAGAAAATTACAAATAAAAAATTATTTGAATATAGAAAACTTGTTCAGCATCAGGAGTTGTAGACAACATTGTTTGGATGCGTTTAACTCGACCATCAATTTCACCCAACAATTTACAAATCAATTGCTTCACCTTAACAAGGGGAAATTTTTTAAAGAATATATTTCAATATTCAAGACGCTAAATTAAAAATTTCCCAACACTCCTTTAATTTTCCAAAACAACGCAGAGAAATTTAAATTTTAGCCATCTAAAAATTTATTAAAACCTTTTGCATTTTCTCTTCCTCAGTATGTGTAATTGGCGGATCATAGTGACGCTAAAATAAATTTTTATACAATTTTAAAGAATTCCTCATCAGAAAGCAAAACCTGAACATCGTGCCACACACATAGAAGGTCAAACAACAATTTTTGGAAAGCTTCATCAGTTAATAATTTTGCCATATTTATTGGGAATATTTTTAAAAAATTATTTGAAAATTCTGTTGTTATCACTAAAATATTTTGTCAAGTTATCATTAAAAATTAAAAGGTAACTGATATAAATCCAAAATCTGACAAAAAAATATTTTTTATCAACGTGACACGATAATAAAAATTTTTTTTAACATTTAAAAAGTAAAACAAGTGAACTCTAACACAAAAAATAAAAAAAAAAGATTTTATCAAAAAATTTATTCTTTAACGATCGATTTAGTTAATGATGTAAAATAAACGCGGGCAATTTGAGAAAATAAAAACTTTCACATTGCAAATTGGTAGATTAATTAAAAGAAAAAATTTTTTTCTCAATTTCTTAATTAAAGAAAATATTTTTAGTTAAGAAAATATTTTTTTGAATTTTTTTACAGAAAATTGACCAAACTTTTCGTTAAGTGACATGATATCAAAGATAAGAAGAGGGTCGGTTGCTGTGTTCAATTCCTTATCTTTCGAAGCATAATTTTATACATAAATAGTAAATGCAAATGTTAGAGGACAGCTGAAATTAAACGTCGATAAACTTTGCAGAGCCAAAGTCCGCAAAAATAAATTTTTTTTAATTTCTAATTCATTGGAAATGTGAGTTGCTATGTATGTCTTCAAAAGCTAGAAAAACAAATAAACTTGCACTATAAAAATACCAGATGATCAAATAGGTTGAGGCAAGTTTGTTATCGTCAACCTTTCATACACGTTGCAAGCATCAGTAGAAGTAATACTACCACACAAATATAATGTTAGTGTTTAATTAGAATGGGCAAAATAAAACAGAAATTTGAATTGCTTTATGAGTTAACCATAAAAACCCTAAAAATTTAAGCAGAAAAGGGGACGTTTAAAGTTTATTTAATAGTTATGTAAGTACTACATTTTTTCGTAATAAAGAAACGTTAACATTATGTAGTTAATTTTATCCCAAAACTTTAATCATCATGCAAAATTGAAATACAAAATACATAGAAAACTATCAAGCCAAAATATCGCATTCTTTAATCGAAGTTAAAACTCACAAAATTTAGTCCTCTTTTCATCGTTCCATTAACGACGATCTCTTTCTTTTGAACGGCTTCGACGATCACGACTTCGTCTATGCTCTCGGCTACCTCCCCTCGAATACTCACTTCCATTAGCCATAGATTCTTCCCATTCTTTTGCTGCCAACGCTGCTTTAGATTCGCGCGTTCGCCGCGTCTCGCCTTTACCTCCACCCAGACGTCGTGGAAGCCAGCTCTTTTTTGTGCGCCCGCGTTCGTAATCAACGACTACGCGACGACCATCAATTTTGGTGCCATCAGCTTTTTTATAGGCAGCTGTAAATAATTATTTAAGGTTCTAGTAGGATTTTTGGACATTCAACTTCCAAGTTTATTAAAAAGCAAACCTCTCAGTTCAAACTTATTTAACAAAAATATACAAGGGTGACAATATCAGCTTAAAACCCCCAAAAAAGATAACTTAAATTATATACTAGCAGTCAAAAATAAAAAAAATTCTTAAATACCGACTGGAGCGAAACTCACAGATTTTCCTGTTTGCTTCGGCTTTGAGATTGTGGCGCTTTTTGTATGTAATGTAAGTAAAGAAACACGCGTCAGAAGACAAAAAATACAAAAAATTATTTCAAAAACAAAACAACCTTGAACAATTTGTTAAAACCATTCAATGAATACTTCCAATAATACATATCTTAGATACGAAAATATTCTGACGAGGTTTTGCTTTCTTACCTTACATTTTTACCTTTTTGAAAAAGTATTTCCAAGGAATTCGGGTTTCATCAGCATTCCTGCTGTTTTTCACTTACCCACTATTTATTACTTACCCGCGTTATACAAAAAAATCAAAAAATAAATTCCAAAAATTTTACCGCGCCTTAACAAACCTACGCACTCAGTACTGAGAATCAAATTATTTCCCATCGAGAGATTGGCTCTCGTTTCCCAAACGCTGCAAATTTGGGGCAATATAACGAAAATCAAAATTAAAAAAGGCTAATTTTTTGTTTTCGAAAAAACCATCTTACCGCTGCGCCGTTTTAGAATAAAAAATGTTTAAAGAACCCGATAGAGCCAACAAAGAATAAATCTTACCAGACATGTCAGATTTGTGTTCATATTCTATGAAGGCATAACCGCGAGGCTTTCCAGTCTTATCATGCACCAATACAACCTTTAATAAATCAAAAATTACTTTAATCAGGACTTTGTTACCTTTTTGATTTTGCCATATTTTTCAAATTCACGACGTAGTTTGTTTTCCGACGTTTCATAATTCTAAAATTTGAGTGAAATATACATTTCAGATAATTTATCAAATTAGCCCTCTTTCGGTGTCTTGATTGTGTGCGACATTATTTCTGCGCGGAACTATTTATAGAAAAACGAAAGAGGGACAAAACTGTCGCGGAAAGCGACCAGTGATTATTCATAAATAATTTTAAGTCTATTTTTGTAATTTAACTAAAATTCTTTCTATTGAATTTGCCCCGTCTTTTGTCTAATCTAAACCTATTTCTGACTTTCTTTTGTATTTAAAATTCCTTCTATTGTATTAACTAGCGCATCTGTTTAATTCCCTTTTTTATGTACCAGCCGCCATTCATTAACTTATATTTTTTGCCCACTTTTGGAATGTTGTTTACCTTTAACTTTGTCTACCCGCCTATTTTTTGGCCTATATAATCTCCCCTTCCAAACCCCAATAGGCTTTCTCAATTAGCTCATTTGGTTCTGGCTATTCTCTGGTTCTGTGGCTATTCTTCCTATTTGTGGCCTTATCATTAATCTATTTGTTGGACTATTTATTTGTGTGAAATAAACTTATATTAATTTGTTTGGCTTTAATTTATTTGGTGGTCTTAACCTAGGCCAATTGTGTTGGAATCCTTTGGCCTAATCCTGCCCTTTTACGAAAGCTTTGTATTGGCTCTATTTGTTTTGCTACAAAAACGGTCAGGAGTCATCATTATCTATTGGACAGATAAAGGCAGAATCCATAAATAATTTTCTTTTGTAAGTCAAACCAACCAAACGTTAGGCATGTTAAGTAGGTAATCTAGTTAAGTGACTACTCATCGTTGAGCAGACCATCTTTACCCTTTTTTTAGAACTTACAATTCTAGCAATGAAGAGAGTTTTGTACGGATCACTCGTGGCTCTAGGATTATCTGCGGGTGTCCATGTAGCAATCCCCTGCTCAATCTTATATGCCATAAGTTCCTGCCTTTCCTTTCTTTTGCGAGTTTTTTTTTCATCACGCGTCTCAATTCGAACTTTCGGTGGAGTGTTTTTGGGGTCCTTGAAAACATTAATTTTTAACAATTAAAAAAGAAACCTCAAATTTTTGAACGTGTTCCGCAATTCCATCTATTGGTATGTGTTTTCGATTTATAAAAAGGTCATCAGGTGGTGGTTTATATTGAATAGGAGCACGTGGTGCGAACAATCCAAGCAAATTGTCAGGAAGAAATTGAGTCATTTTGTATGTTTTCTTTGAAAAGAATCTAAAATTATGTTCAAATATTTTAAGATATCGATCGAAAAAACGAAAAAAATATGCATTGAAAAGTTGAGCATTTTTTATGAAAAACTGAAAAAAAAAAACAAAATCAAAAAAGAGGCTTGAATAAACATCTTGTCATAATTGTAATAAAAAAAACAATCAGTCCTTCCTTTCTTCCCATTCTTTTGCCGCCAACGCTGCTTTAGATTCCCGTTTTCGTCGAGTTTCACCTTTACCGCCACCTAAACGCCGAGGAAGCCAACCTTTCTTTGTACGCCCACGCTCATAATCTACAACAACACGACGCCCATCAATTTTTGTTCCATCCGCTTTTTTATACGCAGCTGGAAAAATTTTTAAGTTTCATTACTTACCATGTCATAACGGTCCATTACCCTTTCTTACCTAACCGCATTATAAGTAAACATAAAAATAAAAAATCCAAAAAATTTACCAAGCCTTTACAAACCTACATAAGAAGACAAGAGTTAAAAATGAGAATCCGTGGTGAACTGAAAATATGGGGCAATATAGCGGAAATAAAAGAGAGAGGGGATTTTTTAGTAAGCCGAAAATCAAAATGAAGGGGAATGAGGATCTAAGCCAAAACGATGAAAGTTAACGAACCCAGAAACACTCGGTATATAAATCAAATTACGATGAGATAAAGTTCGGATATCTAGTCCCAATAAACTGGATGGATTCGGTATAATCCAACTCATTTGGCAATGGACAAATCAACTCGATAAAAGCCTATCGGAAAGTATATTTTGAGAAGTAACACAATTTGAATTTTTTTAAATTTTAAACAAGTTACCTGCCATATCCGATTTGTGCTCATATTCAATAAAAGCATAACCACGCGGCTTTCCATTTAAATCATGAATTAATTCAATCTGAATATCAATAGAAGTTTAAAAACATGAAAAAACCTTTTTAATTCTGCCATACTTTTCAAACACTCGCTTAAGTTTAGATTGAGAAGTTTCATAGTTCTAAAGTAAATTCTATATTTACTAAAATAATAATAAAACACAAATTACAATTCTAGAAACAAAAAGCGTTTTGTATGGATCACCAGTAGCTTTAGGATTTTCTGCAGGCGTCCATGTAGCAATCCCCTGCTCAAGCTTATAAGCCATAAGTTCTTGCCTCTCCTTCCTCTTGCGAATTCGTTTTTCGTCACGAGTTTCAATGCGAACCTTTGGTGGGGCATCCTTAGGGTCCTTAAAAATATTTATAATAATTTGAGGTACTTATAGGCTTTGTATCGGCAGGAAAAACATAATTCTATTTTTTCCCTATTATGTAAATAAGGAAAAATTTTTCTCTACTTCGCTGTGGCAGATTCAAATTAGAGATATTAATAAAGGAAAAACAATTTTTCTTCAATACCACCAAATATAAATTAACATTAGGATCAATATTTTCATTTTTGCCATTTCTGTCATTATTAGCCCATGATAATCTTTTCTTTATTAATGTTTATCATTCGAATACGCCACATGGGAATAGAGTAAAATTGAGGAAAAAGAAAGTTGACCATTACATGCATAATAAGGAAAAAATAAAATTATTATCTTTTTCTAGCGGACACGAATCCTTTAAAGTACCTAATTAAAAAAAAACAAACCTCAAATTGTTGAACATACTCAGCAACTCCATTTATTGGAATGTGTTTTCGATTAATAAAAAGGTCATCAGGTGGTGGTTTATATTGAATAGGAACACGTGGAGCAAACAATCCAAGCAAATTGTCAGGAAGAAATTGAGTCATTTTGTATGTTTTTTTGGAAAAATAATAATTATTTGCCTAAAAAATATACATATTATACGAACAAAACAAAAAAGTAATTCAAAAATTATAAATCATCCTAAACTTTGCTTGAGGTTTTCTAGTTTCAATTTTTCGATAAAATCGATTTTTATTTAAAAATCTCGGAACAGGATCATTGAGTCCCGCCGTTTGAGTCCCTGGCCGTTTGAGTCCCGGCCGTTTGAGTCCCGCCGGTTGAGTCCCCACCCAAAGGGGGACGTTTGAGTCCCCGCATTTGTTTTTCGGATTTTGAGGGATCAAAGAGGATATAGTTTCATCTAGAGTAATTAAGGGAGATAAGCGAGAGATTCTGGCGTGATACTGAGTCAATACGACATTCTGGGACCGAGTTACAGACCCCTGAAAATCCAAAAAAGGGGTCAAATTCAATTTTGGGTAAAAAATTCTTAATATACAAATGATAGCTCATTCGAAAGGACTCGATGAGTTGAGTCGAATGTCACCAAAATCATCACGAATTGATGATTCTGAAAAAATTGCGACCAACTGAATCTTCTCTGGGAAAACTTTTTCTACTGCTTCTCCAGTAAAAAACTACTATTACCTAATACCCGACTCCGGCAGAATTTACCCGGATACGGGAAAAAATCAAAATGTGAAAAAAGAAAAAAAATATTTTTTTTTAAATTTTATCAAAAAAAATCTTAAAAACCATTGTCTTGTCTCGCTTCACTTATTAAATTTGTGGCCCTAATGAGGTTCCTTCGTTCCTTCGACGATCACGTGCTTGAAAATCGCCAGTTAGAAACTGACGAAAATTAACTAAAAAATTTAAAAAATAAAAACTTGAAAAACAAAATAAAAATTCCAAACCTTTTCGAATTACCCATAGTTGTAGCCGTGGGATGAAGTCAAGCACGTGGCGAGCAAAGTTAGGTCATCTTTAAAAAAGAAAATCTAAAATTAAAAAATAAAATTTAAATTTTTACTTACAAAAGATTTTCGTCCTCCTTGAGAAAGTTCAGTGCCCAGATGGAATTGTGAAGGTTATCGGTTAACTAATTAACAAAATTAGTTGACAAAAACTAGGAAAAACCTAATTAAAATGAACAAAACAATGAAAAATCCAATAAATAACTGCGGGGACTCAAACGTCCCCCTTTGGGTTGGGACTCAACCGGCGGGACTCAAACGGCCGGGACTCAACCGGCCAGGGACTCAACCGGCGGGACTCAACCGGCGGGACTCAATCGGCGGGACTCAAACGGCGGGACTCAATGATCCCCTACCGTAAAAATCTAGTTTTTGGCAAAGTGTTTTAAGTTTGGTCGCCTGAGTCTCCCCAAGGCCCGTTCCGCGTGGAATGTGCATTTTAGCATGCAACAAAAAATTCAATGATGACTCGGTAAAATGATGTGTAAATATTTACTTTTGCATGTTCTTTAGCATTTTCAACTTAAAATTTTTATAAAAATTTTCAGCCAAATTTACATTTAAAAATTATGGAACTTGGCATATCATTTTCCGAATTTCTTTTCTTCCTTATTCTGTCAGCATTTCTTTGCCTAGTTGTCATACTTCCATCAGATGCAATGCAGTCAGCAGGATTTACAATTTCAAAAGTTTTTGCATTTTGGCTGGGAGATGAAAGGTTTTTTAGTATTTAAAAATAATTTATTTTTTAAAAATTGTTAAAAATGAAATTTTGGGGGTTGATGGACTTTTTTGAAGGAAATAAAAAAAGGCTTTATTATTTAAAAAAATTTAAACAATTTCAGATTTAATTTTGTCGAATATCATTTGAGAAGAACATTACTAACAATTATGGTGCATGCCTCTTTACCTTTCCGTGAGTAAAATAGTTTTATTAAAATCAATTTATGGGAAATATTTTTTAAAACTGATTTTTGGAAAATTTTCAAAAAGTTCGGCTCTTGTTAAGGTTATGCATCTAATCAGACTATTTATCCAATAAAAACATATGTCCAGATAGATCTTTCGTAGGGATAGGATTTAGAATGACCCGTGTAAAGGTAGATTTCACTATAGATGGGTCATTGGTCGGATAGATGGACAAGGGACAAGTGCCAAAATTTTCCAACAAATTTTTATTTAAAATCTAAATTTATTTAATATATTTTTAGTTTGTTTTGTTGGGCTTGAATTATGTGTTCCTCAACCTGTATTTACTCCTTTTCCACATAACCTCATTCAAATAATGGCTTATTTGTCTGTTGCTTTTTCTGCTGGTTTTTTTTAAAATTTATTCAGTTTTTAAAAGTACATTTTTAAAGCAACTGCTTGTTTCTGCTCGATTCTTTATTTAAATGATTGGGAACGTCATTATATGATACGCCGTTTACGTCTCTTAAATAATCCGCAAGACGGGCCGTGGCGTGAGTTGGCAATACAAATTAATATTGAAGTTAGAAGGCCTATGCTTTTTTCAATGATAAATAAAGGTTTTTTGTTTAATGAATTTATGTTTTGTCTAAAAAATAAGGATTTGTTAGGAGAACTTGTTTTAAGTTTAATAATTGTAAGGATTAAAATAAAGGTTAGGTTTGGCCGGAAATTATTTTTAAAAATTATTTACGATTAGATAGTTTTTTGATAATTTAAATAGTTTTTTGTTGATATTCTCTCATATAGAGATCGGCATGGATCTGGATTCAGGCCTTGATTTTTCCTGGATCCAGGGTTTCTTTGACCCAAGATCAAGAATCTGGTCAAGGTCCTCAGCCAAATCAAAAAGCTGGTCTGAGTTTTCTATACTCTCCTAGGATATAATTTTTCACGTGTGATATCCTAGATCCTTCTAACAAAAGAAATTAAAAAATAAATCTGTCAATTTCTTTTATGAGTTTTTTAATTTTTAGATTGTTCTCGTACAATAATAACTGATGAATGGATTTTAAAAATTACCAATTACAATGTCAATTTTGCTAGAATTTCTGATTCACAATTGGTTATTGTCCGTTCTAGTCCTTTACATCAAGTAAAAAAATTTTTTGTAAGAAATTTTTTTTAACTTTCAGAGCGTTCCAAGCCATGATGGTTTAGTTTCAACTTCTGCTGAACATTTAATTGATTTACGTGTGTGTAGTAGAAGTGGATGTTTTGAAACTTTTCATATTCGGTAATTTTAATTGATTTAAAATTTGTTTTGGGGTTGGTAATCCGATTTCAATAGAATTAAAAAAAATTTTCGGACAAAACTCTATCTTATAGGTCAGTTGCTTTGAATTTAAAATCACGAAAATCCTACTAAACTATTTGCCACTTATACATAAAGATATGTAAGGCTGTAATCCAAACGGAATTATCTTTTTTACAGTTTAGTTTCTTCATATTTTTACTTGTTCCTTAGTTTTTCAAGCGAGAAGGCAAAATTTCCTTTTATTTTTTAATTTTCGCAAAAATCTTTTTTTCCAATATCTTTTTTATTAAAAAATTATTTAAATTTTAAGAATTCGAAATCAACAAGAACTAAATAATTTGAAAGATCAGATTGGACGTCCAATTGAAGTTTTGGATTCTTTAGCACTTCCACAGCCTTTACATGAACGGTTTTTAATTTAAAAATCGAAATTAAATAGAATTTTTTTTAGCTTTGTTGATGCTTTTATAAAAGAATTGGAGAGAAATCCTCGTTATAATTATAAACAGAAAGAGGTATATGGTTCCAGACGACCATTTATACGTCCAAACAAATTTATGCGTCCAATAACATTTTCATTGAACGTATAAATGTGCGACTGGATGCTTAAACTGGACAAGAGCCAAAATTTTTATTTTCCGCCTTTTTAATTATTTTTCACTCAATATTTTAACAAAAAATTTTAAAAATTATTTTACACTCAATATTCTAACAAAAAAATTATTTTTAAAAGGATTTGGAGCCTTGTTTAGGCTGTTCTCAATTACCAGCACAAGTCAAACTAGTAAAGAAATGTATTGATTCTCCAGACATTCAAGATGCTGCAAGCTACGAAAAATGTCGTAATTGTCAATGTCGACCAATGTGGTTAGTTTAAATTTATTTAAAAATATTTTGTTTAGAAAAATAAATGAAATATGTTTTTAGGTGTGCTAGATGTATGGGAAGAATTTTTGCTTCCAAACAAAATCAAAATTTGCCAGAAATATGGATGGCTGGACGAGCGCCGTGTCCAACATGTCGTTTGCCTTTTTGTGTTTTGGATGTTTGTTTTTTATCGGAAAAGGATTAAATTGAAATTTTGAAAATTATATAACTGCCGTTATGTACATATATATATCCTATCAATTTTTTTAACAAACGGGCTATTCTAACATTTTTTTTTGTAAAATTTTTTTGCAAATTTTGTAAAAAATTTTTTAGAATAAAACTTATTGATGTGTCTGAGCTGTTGTTTATTTAAATATAATTTTAAATATTTTTGACCTTTTCTATATTAAACTTTTCCCCAACACATAATTTAAACATTTCCCTTCTTTATGTATGTAAAATAATCTCTTAAACTAAAACCTTCCTTTTATCATATTCCAATATTTCCCCCCACAACATTCGCCTCTCTTTGTTCCTTAATAACTTACTTTCAAATATTTCCCTCATAAAATTTACTACTTTATTTATCAACCCTTTTCATTTCAAACATACTCAATCCCCGCCTGTTTGTACCAATATAAATACCCATTTGTTTTATGCATTTAGACCTTCAATTGAACTAAACTTAAAACTTAAATAAAATCTTGAATAAATTGTTGTCCTCATTAATTGAGAGTTAAATTAAAAATAAATAAAAAGTCATCTCCTCAAACAAATTTGAGAGTAAAATATTGTTAGTCTCGGACAGACATAACATTTTGGCGCAGTTTCGACAGGATTTGAACCTAAGCGCGGGAGCAGGCCAACGTACCGCGAGCCCAACGTACCGCATAGCTATAACTTCGTTCAAAATAGTCGAATCCGGGACGCCTTGATGTGGTTCGATGAATCTCGGCGAGCTGAATCGAACCATATCGGGGCGTCCCGGATTTGACCATTATGAACGAAGTTATAGCTCTGCGGTACGTTGGCCTCGCGGTACGTTGGGGTGTACCCCTAAGCGCTTCTCCGTTCAAGGAAGACTAAATTAATTTAAAATTTTTGATAGCTCAGTGTTGTAGGGCTTCTGGTCAGTGTTGTAGGCCAGCTAATTAATTTAAAAAAAAATATATAGCTCAGCGTTGTAGGGCTTCTGGTCAGTGTTGTAGGCCAGTTAATTAAAAAGTGGTTAGTGTTGTAGGCCACATAAATTTAATAAAAATATTTTATTTAAACCGAAAAATTTTTTCGAGAAATGTCAGACTTTGACGAAACTTTTTTTACTCCACAGGAGGCTAAACAATTTTCCGCAATTTTGGTTAGATTGCGAGCATTTGAAAAATCTGTGGCCCAATCCATGAGACGTATAGAAGGTAGATTGGAGACTTTAGAGACCAATTCCGAGAAAAATAAAAATTCAATGACCGGAATAAAAGGCTCTATAACTAGACTAAGAAATAATGCTAAAAATGAGTTTAAAAAGCTAGGAGAAAAGCCACTTGAAGATACTAGTCTAGTTGATTTTGAGGAAACCCATGAGCAAATTCTGGAGGATAATGACAGTAACTCGGATGAAAATTCGGAGGTGGATCTAGAGGTTAAAGTTATTGATCCATTTTTTAATAATGGACAATATATTGGCTCGTATGATGGAAATCCGAGCATGTCCTTTTCTAAATGGATTGAGAAATTTAAGGATGTTTTATCGCTCATATCCACTCCTATAACGGAAGAGCAGAAATTGACCCGCCTTCGCTTCTGCTTAGCTGGACAGGCGAGAACGGTTCTTGATACAATGAATCCGGTACCCACCAGTTTGGAGATAGCAATAAATAATTTAAGGGCGAAATTTGAAAATGGAAATACTAAGGTTATCGCTCGTCAAAAATTGAGCAGTTGCCGCCAAGCCCCAGGCGAGTCCGTGTTTGAATATGCCAATCGTCTCTCGGATTTAGTTAGAACAGCCCTAATAGGAGAAAATGAGAACACGGTTAATAATACCCTCTTATACGAGTTTTTAGATAAACTCAGTCCTGAATTAAAATTTCAGGTTAAAACTCAACGCCCGCCGGATTATGGAAGTGCCTATGAATTAGCATCGCACTTAGAGCTTCTTTTGGCGGAGAAGAAACCTTCAAATAGTAATGTTTGTGTTTATAGTTTAGCCGACGAAGTCGAGGCATTGGTTTTGCAGAGAAATAATAGAACTCAAACCTGCTTCCAATGTAAAAGCTCCAACCACTTAGTGAGAAATTGCCCTGAAAAGAGATATGAGCCCAACTATAGCAATGGTGATGAACGATTCCGGAATAATGGTAACAGTTTTCGAGGAAATTTTAAAGGTAATAGATATGAAAATAGGAATCGAAATGAATATAGTAGGCCCAGTTATGGAGACAATCAAAATTATAGCGGATATCGAAATTATCCAGACCGTTATGGCCCAAGTCATAATAGAAATTACCAAAATAGGAGCGGATATAAAGGATATCCAGATAGTAGATCGCCTAGTAGGGAACGAAGCACTAGAGATTTTCGCAGACCGCAGAATAATTATTATAATGAGAATTCGCGAAATTATGGAAATGAAAGGAGAGGATTTCAGATAAATTATACGTCACCACACCGCTCTCCAAGACGTGTGAGATTTGAAAGAGGAAGCAGTCCAAGTATTAGAACTGCAAGTCCGTATTATATTGCTGTTGCTGAGCCAGTTAAGGAGAAAATAACTGAGCCGCTTAAGGATTTGAAAGAAAAGCAAGTAAATAAAATTAAAAATAAAATGCCACACAAAAATCCAATAAGTGTGAGACCTAAAAATAAAAATTTTGTTAAAATGAACAGTCCGTATATGATTGTTTTGCTAGCCTTATTGGCTTGTTTCTGCCCCGTAGCGTTGACCGCGCCAATGATTTGTTTGCGAGATGCGCCTGTGTCTTTATGGCGCCTACCTACAGACCCGATTTGTCCGTCAAGACATATAACGGAGGCACCAGTTCCTATAAATTTAACTATTTATAGAGCAAATACCTTACAGTACAAAACACCTGCTTATGTGTGTAAGTGTATAAAAACTACTGTTTCAAAAAGCAGAGGCGTTTTCGGTGCTTACTTAGAGGAATCAGGTACAGAACATGTAAACGTGCCTATATCCGCATGTAAAAGGATGCGAGAATTAAATAATTCAATAGCGGGAGATTTAAAAGAGAAAAACGGATCTTTGAAAGCCACAGAGAATGATCCAAATATTGAATGGAAAATTTGGCCTTTTGGAATCCCGTGGGACACAAAAACCACGGAGAATTGCTATGTATACGAATCAGTTGTATTCACACATTTTGGAACGGATGAAATTAATACACCTATTGGTGTTTGCCCCGGATGTTTATATTACTCTGGGAGTTGCAAATGTGATCAAGGAAGCCTGATTTGGCACCCAGATAAAACCCAGCAATGTTCCTATGTTTTTGTAGATAATTGGGCTGGAGAATACTCATCAGGTATTTGGCTTTCGGACTCAAATGAATTCGCGTTATCCTTCGAAAATGCGACAAAATTAATTGATTGCGAGCAAAGGGAATTAATTTTGTCAGACCAAGGTTTTGCCATCCCTTTGGATGAGTTTAAGGAGCTTCAGCGAATAAAGGATTTCTTTGAATTTTCCCCTACACGAGTAAAAAGGGAGATTATTAGTGAACCAACCGGAATTGTGTATAGCTCTCAACTAGCTTCACAACTTTCAGCATTGAGTGCCTCACTTAATAAATCTATTAAGAAATTATTTGCAGACTCAATTCGGCAAATATGCCAGAGACTACAAGAATTGTCTGACCAATTAATGACACTAGCCGCAGCCAATCCGACATTGCTTGCGAGACATTTTCTTAAAAAGGATCACATAACGGCCCGTCTTGTAACGGAGAATGTTTTGGAAATTAAACCCTGCTATACAATTAAGGAGGAGAATATTCATTTTAATTGGAAAAACGGTATATGCTTTGATCGCTTACCTATTAGTTTTGTGTTACATGGCTCAATGAAGCATGGATTTATTGACACAAGCACTCTAATAATTTATCCGCATGCTAAAGAGGTAGAATGCGAGACAGTAAGATGGATGTACTTACATGAAAAGGACAGAACCCTGCAATTTGACCAAGTCACAGGTGATCAAAAGGAGATAGCAGGAGAAGGTATACGAGAAATAATACGGTATGGAAAACTAGACATACCAGAAATGAGCATTTCTGTATTTAGAAATAAAATACTGGCCAATTTAACAGAATTGTATTCGCCAGAACATTTTTCTGAGACTATGGAAAGTGCCAAGATAACCCAGGAAATTGCTAGACTTTCTAACCCCAACTCGATTTGGGAGACCTCTAATACCAGAAAGCACGTTATAGCTGGAAATATTGTATCGAACGGGTTATTTTCATTTTTAAAAGGAGGTATATTCAGCATAAATCAAGTATGGGTTTTCGCTTGTTGCTGTTATATTAGCCTTGAATTTATCTTTAAATTTATATTGCCTTCACTCCTAACTAGACTGTTAGAGAATCTAAATATTGGGGAGATAATAATTAATTCCGTCGCTAAAGCTCGACGAGACCGAAGAATTAACAAAATAGATAAAGGAAGGAATGACGAGAAAAAATCAAGGAAAGAAATCTTACCCCTCTCAGAACGTTGGCCATCTCAAAAGGAGGTGAGAATAAAAGCGGATAAGACCAATGGCAAAAATTCTAAAAATAAGGCTGTTGAGGTTGTTTTATTGGAAAAACATACTTGTGACAAAAATATGAGAATTTTTGCTGAAATAAATGGCAAAAGAATACTTTGTCTGATCGATACAGGAGCCCATGTCTCACTGATAAGTAAAAAGACAGCTAAAAGTTGCAAAATAAAATCCCTGTATCAGCCCGATTTCGGAGGAGTCTATGGAATTGGAAATAACATGGTACCGCTTGTTGGTCAAGCAGACATAAAAATTAAGCTCGCGAATTGCGAAGTGAATTCAAAAATTATGATTATTGACCAGGAAGTAACCAGAGGCCCCTACGAAGCTATATTAGGAAGAGAAACACTAAAAGACCTTCCACTCTGCTTAAATTTTTTAAATTGGGAGCTCATAAATATAAATGAAGTAAAAGCCTTAAACAAAATAAGAGAATCTAGCCTTACAAAAAATGAGCAAATAAATACGCTAAGACATAATAATTATTCAAAAACGCCTGCTCATAAATTTATCGGTAGACAAAAAAATTCAAAAATGGACTCGGTGAACTTTTTGCCGAAGAAAGAAAGCGGAAAAAATAATCTCCACCAGAAAAATGTGGAAGAGACAAACGCCAGAAATTCAAAAAAGTTCTTTAATGTTGGCGATCTTGTTTGGATTAGAGAACATACTGGTCATGTGAATTGGAGCAGAGGCACAATTGTGCATGAAAGGAGAGAATATATATATGATGTAAAAATGGAGAACAACTCCATTCGAATAGCCCATGCCGATCAGTTGCGGAGTAGATTACCCCTTGAATTGAGATCCCGCACTCACACACTGATTGAGAAAACCTAATTTATTTAAAAAAAAATTTTTTTTCATCTGTACATATCCCTTTTACTATTTTTCATTTCTAAAATTTTTTCAATAATATTCAACTTTCACCTTTTTTATTGCATTTAATTTAAAATTGTTTTTTTCAGTTCACTTTAACACTCCATTCCATCCAAATTGTCCTTTATTCTTTTAAAAATTGTATTTATTTAAAACTAATTTAATCATGGCGACTACAAATGAAGTAAATATGGAAGAATTGTTTGGAGAGAATGAACAAATTGAAAATCCTCCTTTGTTTAAGGAGAGTCCACAAAAGAAATGTGCTAAACCAAAAAAACCACCCAGCAATATTTCTTTAATTAACACAACTTCGTTCCTCGAAACAATCCGCGAAGAGTCCAAATCGACGCGAGAAACAGTGCAGAATGCGCACGATTACATTAGAGAGGCTCTTATTTCCCTTAAAAAGGAAATTGTAAACGATGTAATTCAAGAGCTTAATCCACGACTCAATGAAATTGAAGAATTAATAAAAGAAGTAAAAACTGAAATAACCGCTAAAAATGGCGAGCCTGAATCTGAATCAGATTCAAATGAATCTGAGGATGATCAAGAAGAAGTAAATAATCAGCCCGCTGAAAATAATCGCGGAGAAGCACCTATACGAGGTAGAGCCCGTGTTAATCGCGGAGGGGAAGGAATGAGAGGAAATAACAACAATCGTGCCCGCGAATCTCGCGGAGGTCGTGGTAGTGGTCGAGACGCTCGTGTCTTTTATTTGATGCGACAACTCGAAAAAGAAGGATTTGGCCGTGCTAACGCACGAGATCGCTGGAGCCCATATCAAGACTACTCTCGTAATGGTGGATCTTCTCGCCGTCATTGAATTCATTTAAAGGAGGGAGGAATGATGTGTCTGAGCTGTTGTTTATTTAAATATAATTTTAAATATTTTTGACCTTTTCTATATTAAACTTTTCCCCAACACATAATTTAAACATTTCCCTTCTTTATGTATGTAAAATAATCTCTTAAACTAAAACCTTCCTTTTATCATATTCCAATATTTCCCCCCACAACATTCGCCTCTCTTTGTTCCTTAATAACTTACTTTCAAATATTTCCCTCATAAAATTTACTACTTTATTTATCAACCCTTTTCATTTCAAACTACTCAATCCCCGCCTGTTTGTACCAATATAAATACCCATTTGTTTTATGCATTTAGACCTTCAATTGAACTAAACTTAAAACTTAAATAAAATCTTGAATAAATTGTTGTCCTCATTAATTGAGAGTTATATTATATAAAGAAACTTTGGGATTAAAATTTAAAAACTAATTCCGGCCGGCCGAAGGCCGGCCGCTTCCCCGAAGCCTGACATCCTGGGGGCAACTTTTTACGCCGCATTCAGGAAAACTATAGCTGTGGCGCCACGACTTTTCCTTTGCGCCGAAACGACCCCATGAGTTTGGCTATCTCGTGAACCAGAACCTGGAGCGGAAAAAGTCTGCTGGGAGGCACGCGTCCCACTATTAGGGGATTCCAACAAAAAAAAGATTTTCGAAATCCGGTGAAGTCGAAACGAGTTATGCTGAATTTCGCAGGATTTTGACCCCTGCCACATATATTCGCCGAACCTTAACTCTTTTTTGGTAAGAGATAGCGAGAAACCGTTGGGAGACCTAAGATAAGTAGTCAGAAGACGCATCCAACAACATTTGTTTGGTGGGGGTCACTTGAGTCTAGGGGTGGGACATTTGAGTCTGAATGGTTAAAACGTTTATACTGACAAATTTTCGCTGGGGAATGATTCTGGAAGTAGTGTAGTGTTGTAGGCTAGAGTATTAGGCACGTTTATGTTAAGGGTCACTTGTGTCTGGGATGAAGTTTTGGGGGTGTTATGGTCCAAAGAGTCGGGGCCAAAAAGTCGAATTTTTTTAAAAGATCGTTTCGGGTCTCTTCGATAGCCAGATCGAAAGAGCGTCCCCTGGCGGTCAGAAAAAGGTATCATATGTTTGGGGTCCACTTGAGTCTCAAAAAGTTATAGCCAAATTGGCAAAATGTCGCAAAACTTTATGAGACTGTAACTTTTTGGAAAAATTTTTTAAAATTTTTCTGACGCCGGATTCGTACTCAGCGGGTGTCAGAGCACCATATAAGTGAAATTTTGGGTCAAAATTCGAAAATTTTGTCCCCACCCCCAAATCCAATCCCCTTTTGGGGGATTTTCGGGATTTTTTGGGGGACCTTAACTTTTTTTGGGGTGGAAGGATTGGGATGGGGTTTGCTTTATAAAATAGTATAAAAAATTAGGTATTTTTAGAGTGAAGAAAATTTTGAAAAAAGTCGAAATTGATCCCGTAGGGGTCGAATTTCGAAAACCCGAAAAAGTTTCGGTTTTTCGAAAAAATTTCGGGATTTTTGCCGGGGGTTCGGGGCTTAAGTATTTTTCCTGGATAGAGCAGAATTTTCTGCATATGATAGAACTTTAAAATATTCCAAAAAGGTCAACTTTGAAAAAGTTATGAATTTTTGAAAAATTCGTTGATTTTTCCGGCCAAATTTTCGGCCAAAAAATTAAATTTTTCAAAATGGCCATAAATAGGCCAAATGTTATATCAATCGAAAGCTCTCTTCGAGCTGAGCATAAAAATATTTTTTCCAAAATTTTCTGACCATTTTGGCAAAAGTTTGAGTCGGTCGAAATTTTGGGGGTGGGCGGTACCATACCCAGTAGGGTATCGAAAGAGTGGTAATTAATAATAAAGACTTACGTTATATTGCAGAGCAGCATACAATCCATCGAAAAAATATAAAACTTCAATGGGGCCACTTGAGTCTGACTAAGTTATAGGGGTAGGAGTTTTCGGGAGTGGGGTTCTGGGGGCCGAAGGCCCCAAAACGAGGCCGAAGGCCGAGGGGGATCTAAACGTTGCGTTTGGGGGGCCGAAGGCCCCCCAAACGCCCCGAGTCAACCTACTACAGCTGCCAAAAGGCAAGTATCCGGCTAAACAGTGGGTTTGGGGGGCCGAAGGCCCCCCAAACGCCCCGATTCAACCCACCACAGCTGCCTAAAGGCAAGTATCCGGCTAAACGCTGGGTTTGGGGGGCCGAAGGCCCCCAAACGCCCCGAATCAACCCGCAACAGTTATCTAAAGGCACAGCATCCAACTAAACGGTGGGTTTGGGGGGCCGAAGGCCCCCCAAACGCTTCGAATCAACCCACAACAGTTATCTAAAGGCAAAAAACGAAAAGGGCGCCGAAGGCCCCCTAACGCTGGGTTTGCGGGGCCGAAGGCCCCCCAAACGCCCCGAATCAACCCACCACAGCTACCAAAAGGCAAAGTATCCAACTAAACGCTGGGTTTGGGGGGCCGAAGGCCCCCCAAACGCCCCGAATCAACCCACCACAGTTATCTAAAGGCAAAGTATCCAACTAAACGCTGGGTTTGGGGGGCCGAAGGCCCCCCAAACGCCCCGAATCAACCCACAACATCTACCAAAAGGCAAAGTATCCAACTAAACACTGGGTTTGGGGGGCCGAAGGCCCTCCAAACGCCCCGAATCAACCCACCACAGTTATCTAAAGGCAAAGTATCCAACTAAACGCTGGGTTTGGGGGGCCGAAGGCCCCCCAAACGCCCCGAATCAACCCACCACAGCTGCCTAAAGGCAAGTATCCGGCTAAACGCTGGGTTTGGGGGGCCGAAGGCCCCCAAACGCCCCGAATCAACCCGCAACAGTTATCTAAAGGCACAGCATCCAACTAAACGGTGGGTTTGGGGGGCCGAAGGCCTCCCAAACGCTTCGAATCAACCCACAACAGTTATCTAAAGGCAAAAAACGAAAAGGGCGCCGAAGGCCCCCTAACGCTGGGTTTGCGGGGCCGAAGGCCCCCCAAACGCCCCGAATCAACCCACCACAGCTACCAAAAGGCAAAGTATCCAACTAAACGCTGGGTTTGGGGGGCCGAAGGCCCCCCAAACGCCCCGAATCAACCCACCACAGTTATCTAAAGGCAAAGTATCCAACTAAACGCTGGGTTTGGGGGGCCGAAGGCCCCCCAAACGCCCCGAATCAACCCACAACATCTACCAAAAGGCAAAGTATCCAACTAAACACTGGGTTTGGGGGGCCGAAGGCCCTCCAAACGCCCCGAATCAACCCACCACAGTTATCTAAAGGCAAAGTATCCAACTAAACGCTGGGTTTGGGGGGCCGAAGGCCCCCCAAACGCCCCGAATCAACCCACCACAGCTACCAAAAGGCAAAGTATCCAACTAAACGCTGGGTTTGGGGGGCCGAAGGCCCCCCAAACGCCCCGAATCAACCCACCACAGTTATCTAAAGGCAAAGTATCCAACTAAACGCTGGGTTTGGGGGGCCGAAGGCCCCCCAAACGCCCCGAATCAACCCACGACAGCTACCAAAAGGCAAAGTATCCAACTAAACGCTGGGTTTGGGGGGCCGAAGGCCCCCCAAACGCCCCGAATCAACCCACAACAGCTACCAAAAGGCAAAGTATCCAACTAAACGCTGGGTTTGGGGGGCCGAAGGCCCCCCAAACGCCCCGAATCAACCCACCACAGTTATCAAAGGCAAAAAACGAAAAGGGGGCCGAAGGCCCCCAAAAGGCCCCCTCGAAACGAAAAAAAGGCCCTTTCGGCCGAAGGCCCCTCGAAACGAAAAGGGGGCCGAAGGCCCCCAAAATCCAAAGCCAAGGATTCTAAATATATTTAACGTATTTCGCCAAGCAAAAAAGAAAATCTAGCGTCCTTTTAAAGCCGCAGGCTTTCCACGCGCGTCCCTGGACGCGCCCCAAAGCACTAGCAGCGCGCGAAGCGCGCCCCAAAGCCGCCAGGCTTTCCAAAACCAAAAAGTATAGTATCAAAGGCTCCCCCCGATAAAACTAAACCTTCCCCACTATTTACCGCCTGCAGCTACTCACCCTTCAGCTAGTTAAATTAAAAATAAATAAAAAGTCATCTCCTCAAACAAATTTGAGAGTAAAATATTGTTAGTCTCGGACAGACATAACACTTATCAAAAAAAGTAAAGGAATTTTAAATAAAAGGCTGATGTGAGGCGGCTATTTATGTGCTTACATGTGGAGGGGGAGGTTAAGAATCTTATAATTGCTAGTAGTGCTGTTTCGGAATTTACAAGCAATGTTAGGCCTAATTGGCCCTCCACTCGGGGTTGGCCGCCTGTTTAGGCACCACAACTGCCACCAGGCATCGAACCTGATTTTCCCGTTAAGTGCAAATCTAACAATCAGTTTAACTAATTTTTATTAGAAAAAATTGATAATAAAGATATCATTTGTTTTATCACAAAAATCACAATTTCACATATACCAAACATGCCTTTCACCTCCTCTTGTTATTATGTATGTGTATATGTGGAGATAGAACAATTGGTTGAGGTTGTGGACTTTGAGGCCCTTCACACGCCATACGTCCATGTGTACCAATAAGAGTATTGCATTTACTGCAGCGGTGTTCAACGTCCTTAAAACTCTTGATGCACAATGGGATAAGACAACAACCACAATAAAGACTGAAAAAAATTTGTTTTTTTGAATTTTTATCAGAAATTACCCGAAAAGTATAAAGAGAAAGACCAGCAACCAAGTAGCCATACCACACACATATTTGATTTTTGTCAAAACATATTGTTCACATTTGGGACAATAGGCCTATGAAATTTTACATGTTTAAAAAAGCTAAACTAATTCACCTGCTTCGGCGTTCGTCCAAAGCCCGCCGGCTTTGATGTATTTTGGTTGTATGTTTCTAATATTTGCGGTTGAACTTGAATGGACTCCTGTGTAACGTCTGTATTGGTATCGTCGTTGCACTTTGGCACTGTTACAGTCATTTTAGAAAATTTTGATTTGAATGAAGAGTAAAGGGGAGGATAGCTTTTTCTTTAAATACTATTGTTTAGACCAAAATAAGTTGGAATTTTGAAAGTATTATCTAACCAAGCTATCGTCGTTTGTGCTCCTCGATTAATGACAATGTTCAGCTACCTGATTAAGGGAAATGCTTCGCTGTATTAACGCCATTTGCACTTTTCTGAATTCTATTTTGACTGTTTTGAAATTCTGACATGGTCTTTTGGTGCCTGAGTTGATGATTTTGTTATTTAAGTTCACCAAATTTATTGGATAGAAAGTCATGTTTAATTTAGAATTTATTTTGTCAAAAATTATTGCCAAATATTTAAAAAAAATTTTTATTTTTTTGGATAAATCAATTTTTAAGTCAATACCACTGTCAATTTAATTTACAAACATTTACAAAATATGTATTTTCCTGTCTATTTTAAAAATTTATTTTTATTTTTATATGCTTCTTATTATTCGGAAAGCATTTAATTTAAACTTCTCCTCATACGCGTTATGAAATATTTTCTCCAATTCATAAGATTCTTCAATTCCTAACCTGAAACTTCCAAAATTCTGTATGTTATATTGACATTGGACCCAAAAAGTTTTATTTTCCTAATTAATAGAATTTTGCCGTTTGTCTAAAATTATTAAAAATTCCTCTTCTCCATTTCAATAATGTCCTCACTAGAAATGCCCTTAATCATGAGGTCTGTCTCCTGATTCCACAGACAGACATTCACATGGGGCCCGCTTACGGGAGAGAGTCTGGCATTTTTTAAATTTCTTTTTTAAAATTTAGAATCCCTGTCTCCTGTCATAAATATAAACTCGCACTTAAAATGCCCTTTTAATGATCAATACCAGTCTTCCTTTATGGCAATTTAAATTTAAATATTTTCTTTGTTTAATTGGCAAGGAGAAAAGGACATAGACGAAGAAGAAAGTCAAGAGACAAGTCACGCATTCAATCTTTTCACCTGACGTTTTTGACCTTTTCTATCAATCTCCGCCTATATTCCCTTCCCATTACTCCCAAAAATGCAACTTTCTGGCAACACAATTGGGGCATATAAAAGAAAGGGGGGACATCGTAGTCGACTACAGAATCGAAAGGAGGACGGACAACCCTTCCTCATCCTACCAAATTTAAACAAAAAACTCAAATTCTCAAAGCGTTCATTAGCTACTGCTTTGATTATGGCGATCAAGATTGGAGTTTTTATCGGCGCTCTTGCTGTTCTTTTCTCGTTAGTTAAAGGTTTTATTTTCAATAAAAATTATCTGTTGAAATTTAATATAAAAATAATTAAGGTAATACACAACCGGATAACGATGTAAGAACTTTCTAAGTACTGAAAATTTTTAGTAAATTAATAATTTTTTTTAAATTAGTTAAAAATCTCAGATAAAGAAATAGTGAAATTTTAACAAAAATTTATTAACTAGGTGGTCCTCTGTGTCCAAGCTCTTATAAACATTATTAAAAACCCACCACCTCCTCCATCAAGCTCAGATGGTAAACCTCCACCACCTCCAAATGGTCAACATCCACCACCTCCAAATGGTCAACATCCACCACCTCCACCACTTCCACAAGATTGCATTAAATGCGGTGAAAAATGTGGAATTAAACATCCAAATGATGCTAACACAACCAACGTAAATAAATATTTAAATTATAATCAGAAAAATATTATTAAATTATTGTTCTTTTCAGCCGGGCACCTCACCAGCACAGCCACCCAAATGAAGAGGTGAGAAATTCGAAGGCAACAAGTAAAGAAAACGTTTGTAAAAAGATGGAAACGTAGAAAAGCACACAAACCTGTAAATATAAACATACTTTTTGTACATTCCAAATAGGGATTTGGGTTGTTACCTGAAATTCGAGGGTTTTTCCCGCAGATTATTTGAAGGATTAGAAATGAGAGCAATTTGTACAGAAGCTTTAAAATTTTTTGACTTAAGGCAACTTAGTTGGTAGGGGAAAGGTCAAATCTCATTTTTATCCCACATTCGGGAGAAAAAACTAACGCTAAAGCGAAAGTAGTTCTAACACTTTTCAGAGATCCAAACTAAGATTATTCGTGGGTTTTTCCCGCAGATTATTTGAAGGATTAGAATGGGGAGGCAAAAACGAATGGGGAGGCAAAGCGGGGATGGGGAGGCAAAAACGGCTAACAAGAATCAGTGTGAAGGGATAATTTTAAGGAAAACGGGTTTTGAAAAACTGCCGTATTTGGGGCCATAACTTGTTCAATTCTCAATCAATTTAGATAATATATCAAGCAAAAGATCTTGATGTTAGGATTATTTTATCTAGCAGGATTGATCTGATCAAATCAGTTGGCTAAAATAATCCTCACATCCAGAGTTTTCGAATGATGTAAAATTTATTCGAATTGGTTGAAAACCCAAAAAGTTTTGGGTAAAATGTGGCTCCAGTACTCAACTCGGGGGACTTAATGAAGCTGGGGAACATGGTTGCACAGCGGGTCCACCCTGTTGACGCACGCGCGAAAACTAGCTAACTCTTTTCCTTAAACAGAACGCCAAAATTTAAATTAAATATCTATAATTCTCCTTTTTCTATTGCATCTCTCGTGCGTCTGACTTTTTTGTAAACAAGAGAAACGGTCAGAAGGAGACAAGTTATAAAATGGTCAGAGGGAAGGAAAATGGTCAATTCTCTCATTTGTGAGGGGAATTAATTAAATTTTATAACTTTTGTTCCTCCCATCCGATTTTTTTCAAATTTTGCATTTTTGTAGTCCTAAAATAGATAAACAATCCCACAAAATCTTATAGGCCAATATAAATTTTTAACAAAGTTAAGGATTTTTGAAAATTTGTAGAAATCGTCCTATTTTAGGCCATAACTTTCTCCAAAGTTGTCCTTTTTCGCTAATTTTTATTTTATTCGATTCAGCGATGAAAAACGAACAAAATCTATATAGATTTTTCATAAGTTATTTTGACTTACTCCTTGAGTTGACATACCACTTAACCTACTACATATAACTAATCCAAGGGGCAAAATTTCTTCAAAATTTGCTAAATTGTAGCACTACGATTGAAATACAATCTTAAAAAATTTCAGGGGAAAATTTTCATTTTGGGCGAAGTTATGAATTTTTTAAAACACAATTTTTCCGATTTTTAGGAGTCTGTATCTCAGTTCATAATTAAGACCGGTTTTTGGTTTTGGTGTCATTCGACTCAACTCGATGAGCTCTTTCGAATGACATAACACACATACTCGGGAATTGTCCATATTCGGAAGTATATTTTGTCGACATTCGGGAGTCTATAACTATTATACCCTAGTGGCAAAATTTCCTTCAAAAATTGCCAAATTGTAGCACTACGATTGAAATACAATCTTAAAAAATTTCAGGGGAAAATTTTCATTTTGGGCGAAGTTATGATTTTTCGAAATTCGGTGAAATTTCATACATTTTTGGCCATAACTCCGCCTAAATGGTTTTCTATAAATTCGAAGTTGGCATAATTCGATGTATCTCATCTAGCTGCGTCGAATGGTGCCAAAATCGACGTCCTACGACTTTTTTGAATTTAGTTTTTCCATAAAAATTGATAGAAAATTCAGCCTGTATTAACTTTTTTTTTTCGGGTATAAAAATTCATGAAATTTTTTTCAGAGAATCTTGAAACAATTATCTATGATATGATGGGAACAGATTTTTGAAAAATGGGGATAGTTTTCGAGATATAGGATTTTAAAGTTTTATTAAAATTTTTTCTCGCAGTCGCAAAAAAAGAGTGCATAAAAGAAAGAGAGACAGTTAGAGAACGAAAGAAAGAAGAAATAGAAAGTTAAGTAGTTTTCGCGCGTGCGTCAACAGGGTTCGCTGTGTGGTTGTGCGTCATGCCGTTTGGCGTATTTTAAAAATTTGAAAAATTTACGTTTGGCTCAAGGGAAACGCTAAAAATCAGGGGAAAAATACAGGGCGCGTTCTAGGACGAATTTTATGAAAAATTTGTTTTGGCGCCGCAGGCGAAAATTCTTAGGAATTCTAGGGCAAAAAGTGAGGAGAATTCGCTTTTATTTAAGGAAAATAAAAGTTTATCATCATTTTTCAAAGAAAAATAAGTCAAACGCTCGTTCCTAAGGATTCAAGCTAACCTTAAGTAATAAAAACTTGATGTTTCGTTTGAAAAAATTTGTAAAATAATTACAAGGGATTTTTTTGAAATAAAAAGGGAGACCGGGGAAAGAATACCTCCTCGTTCTTGCTTACACGCGGATAAGCGGGGACGAGTAACAACCCTTTCTCAACTCTCATTTATCCTTTATTTTTTGAATTATTTTCTCCTAAACTACTATTTATTTGTTCTATTTGGAATTTATTTTTAGAGTTTGAATCCAGGTCGGGTCCGGGTTTTCAGGCCTGGTAAACCAGAAATACAGGGTATTTTGATAAAATCCGGTTTTTCGGAGTCCTGGGTCCTTTTAAAAGAAAAGAACCCGGATACTCGACCCGTCGTGTGAAAATTCGAACTCTTTATTATATTTTTCATTCTTGTATATATACATATGTATAATAGCTATTTTAGAGCTCTTATTCCAAAAAACATTAAAGATAATTGGAAACTAAAAATGCTTTTAAAGATTTAATAAGAGCTCTAAAATTTTCTCGTTTATGTGCTTTTACGAGTAAAATGTTGCAGCATTCGGTGTACATTGAGTAATTAGAATATAAGGAAAATGGGTTTTTACATATGTATAAGATTCTAAACTTTAAAAACTTAATTAAAAAAATAACATCGTAGTTTAATTAGTAGAATCTTCTATAAACGTTTAGTACTTACCTCGTTTTTAACTTATCCCCACTTCTACTGGTCCCTCTTAGACCCGTCTCTTAATTTTAGCGCCTCGCTAAACCAATTAAAAATTGGAATTTTGTAGCAATAAATTTTTCCTTTGGCGAATTTTTAATTGTTGAACTACTACAATATTGTAGGCTCGGATACCTCCCTTCATGTCTCCTAACATTCGCTCACTGAGGTTTGTGGCCCAACTTGACTACCCTTTTTACGTTACCTGCCTTTTTAAATTAATAAATTCGACGGGTTTCGTCCTAGGGGTGTCATTATATCGAGCTTCTATTATATTTTAAAATAACAAAAAGATACATAAAAACTACTATACACATTTCTGTTTGGTATATAAAAAATTTTTTTTCGACAAAAGGCTACTCAACTTTATTTGTTTTTTCTTCATAAAAATAGTAAAATATATACGAAAAACTTAATCACCAAAACTATTTGTTAATCAAATAAAAATTATATAAATTTTTATTATTCATTCAAGAAAATTAAATAAAAAAATAATAGATTGATTTAATAATTGTTCTTGATAAAATAGTATCTAGACATAAAAATGGTTTGTATTTAACAAAAAAAAAGACAAAAAAATATTTGTTTGTAATAATTTTATTGTTTATTTAAATAAATAAATAAAAACTAAATAAATATTCAAAAAAAAGTATTTAAAGAAATTAAAAATTACACAGAAAAAATTTAAATATATTTTGATTGTCTAAAATAATGCTAAAAAAATAATGTTCTTGTTATTATCAGTAATTTTTACATTATTAACATTTGCAAAGTCTGAAGAGGAAAAACACGTTCATCGGCAGTATGACGGGTATGTTTTTAATACTCTAATAGACGCCCACATCTAATATAAGCCCATCAGGGGGTCCATTGAAAAATATAAGCCTAGGGCTTCTATTAGAGTATTTACGGTAAATAACTTTGGCAAAACTTTGTTATAAAAAATTTTGTTAAATAAATTTAAATTAGTCTCTTCACAATTTCTCTACGATTTAAATGGAACACTCGGAACATGATTTTATGTCCACCCAAATTAAATAATCAAATAAATATTTTTCTTTTTTGGTCACTGGGTAGAGTAATACTTCCAAGCGATACTAAATATCCTCTAATAATAACCCTGGGAGAGATTGAACTGTTGGAGAAAGTAATTAATTATTAGAGAGGGTTATTAGAGAGGGGTTAGTAGAGCATGTTTATTTTTCTTCCTCAAAAGTTTTAAATAAAATTTAGGCCCGAGACTGTATTTATTTTCAAAATTTTATTTTTAAAGTTTTAAACTTTTCCGTGCCTTTCTTTCAAACAAATCCCAATTAATGGAATTAAAAAATATTACTCGTTCAATAAATATGTTGAAATCTGAAGAAAATAATATACAAATATGGAAAGTACATTCACAGCCTGGAATGCCTGCAGAAATATTTTCTGGGCCAGAAAGTGAAAGAAAACTTCTAGATTTTTTTGATGACAAGAAAATTGTGTATTCTACTTTAATTGAGGATTTTGGGCTGTAAGTTGATAAAAATTTTAAGACTTTTTTTAAATTAGGTAAAAGAATAGAGTGAAAAAATTATTAATATACAGGGTGCGGCAAATTGGTCGCCCCTTTTGTTTTGCCATAACTTTTTTCAAAGTCAACCAAAATGTATAATTCTTTTTTTTATTTTATTCCCAACACTCTAGGAAAATTTTTGGTACCAAGCAATTGAAATTTCGTTAAGTTTTAGTAAAGATATACCCGTCCGAACATTTAAATGCGTAAAAAACATTTTTTATGACAAAGTTTACACTCTCATAACTTTGCTCAAAGTCGTCCAATCTTACTAATTCTGGTACCAATCGACCTATCTCAGTGAGGAGCATCGAAATATTCCAGAAAAACATTTTTGAAAATTTCACATAAAAAATTGAAATTTAACACCTCTATTCTAAACTATCCTTTAAAAATTCATATCTCAGCTCATGGACCAGATAAAAGTCTTGTTTAACCAATATTCGAATCAGTTTGAAGTGCTTATTCGAATGACATAAAGTTTTCAAATATCAAAATCATAACATTGAGCCCAGGCCAACTTTTATCAAAAAAATTTTTACTCAAACTTTGAAGGAAAATTAGCAGGCTAAACCATAAAATTTAAAACAAATTTTAGTATCAAAAATTTTCCTAGAGTGTTGGGAATAGAATAAAAAAAGAATTATCAATTTTCATCTACCGTATTTTCTCTAAAATAGGCCCCCCTCCAAAATAAGCCCCCCTCTAAAATAAGCCCCCTCTAGACGTCGATCGAAAAAAATAAGCCCCCCCCCTCTAAAATAATCCCCCCTCCTAAAATAAGCCCCCTTCCCAATAAAATTTTTTAATTGTTGATTAATTATTGTGTCCCCTCAGTTGAGTCTTCATGGAGGGATATAGAAGGATTAGAAGTGATTAAGAGGGTATTTGGGGGATTAACAGGAATATAAAGCGATCAACGTACATATGGAGGGATTTGAGGTGATTAAGAGTGATATCTGAGGATTTGTAGGTTTAATGAGATATATAGGGATAATGAAGATTAAGGGAGATTAGGAGGGATATCGGGGGGATTAAGAGGGATTTAAGAAGTAGTTTTATTAAGAATTTCATTGGATTAATAGTGATTTTATTTGATTAAGATGGTTTGAACTGATATCCGGGGATTTTGTTGGATATCAGAGATATTCGAAGATGAAAAAATAACCCGTAAATGGGTGAAAAGGGTCTGGCAATGGTGGGAAGAAAAGAGTGAGCAATAAGCAAGAAAAATGTGTCCGTCAAGTGGCGTGAGAAAAATGGTTCATCAATAAACAAGATAAAAGACCTCTAAATCCCATCAAATCTTAATGCTTTGAACTCCCCATACCTATATCACGGGGAGTCAATCCTTTTTAATTATTAAAAATAATTAATTAAAAAAGATCTAATCCTTTTTCTTAATCATTTTTAATCGTAATAATCAATGGAGAGACATTTTGACTAAGACATTTTTGACTCTAAGATGAAAGATAAATTGAGTGAGTACTTGATGAGTTTTTGGACAAGGATTTTTCGTGAAGAGGCTTTGTATGAGATGAATTTTATTGAATTTTAGAAAAATTGTTTCTTAATTTTCGGTAATAAATTTTAGTTTTTGAAAAATTTAGACATCGAAAAAAATAGGCCCCCCCTCCAAAATAAGCCCCCCTCTAAAATAAGCCCCCTCTAGAGGTCGATCGAAAAAAATAAGCCTCGGGGCTTATTTTAGAGAAAATACGGTATTTTAAAGAAAGTTATGGCAAAAACAAAAGGGGCGGAAAAGTTGCCGCACCCTGTACATATTTTTTAATTTAGAATTTTGGAAAAATCTTTGGTAAAATAATTGGGAATTTTAGGGATTTCAATAGTTGACTTAACTATTAAAACGACTCTGTCCATCCCAGAGAATAACGACAGCCCGAACAGCATTTGGTCCTTAAAGGTCTTCGAAATAAGGAAAAAAAAACCGCCCAACCAATCCTAACACAGATTTGTGGTTTTTATTTTCGTCTAATCAAATAAACTAAGAGGAAATCTTGCTGGATTTATATAAACATTCTTATAAATTTTTCGATTGTCGAAAATAAATTTTAAAAATTAACTAAAGAATATTTAAATATAGGCAAATGCGTGTTTCTGGCGAAACTCTTCGTTATGAATTATTAGATGAATGGGATGAAGAATTAATTACAAGTATCGAAGAATTTGATTTGGGGCGTTATCATCGATATAATTCTGTAAAAAATTAAAATTCAATTAAAAAAAATAAATTAAATAGATAATTGAATATATGCAACTAATTGCAAAAGAAAATCCAAAAATTGCAAAATTCGAGAGTATTGGGAAAACAACGGAATTGAGAGATTTGGGTGTATTAAAGGTAAATATTAAAATCTCAACCATGTATATTTTAAAAGTAGCGCGTTACTGACACGTTATCCACTGGTTTCTTTTAACAAAATTAAAAAAACTAAAATCCGATCTTAGTTAAGTACCAGTTTAGGTAATTTATGAATTAAAAAAGGACTTTAAAAAATTTTTGGTTTTGTGACTAACCAAAATTGAAAAAGTGTATCTTAAAGAGTATCTAAAAGTGTTGATTGAACTTTCAAATAATTACCACAATAAATATGTATTATAAAAATTTATTTTGAAAAATAAAAAAAAATTTTTAAGCTTGGCTATGCTCCATTTAACAATAAAACAATTAAGCCTATCTTTCTTTTAGATGGAGGAATACACGGTTTTGAATTAAATTAAAATATTAAAAATTTTTTAATTAAGCAAGAGAATGGATCGCGCCTGCAGTTGCTTTGAATGTTATTAATGCTGTATTAAATTAATTAAATAAAATTTATAAAATATATAGATTGGACTTTAATAAAAGAGAGAATATCAAAAATACTAGGTTTTAATCGAGGAAATAAATTAGGAAATGAAATTACGTTGGATCAATTTAGTTAAAGTAAATACTTCATATAAGTTACACACATGGAGTTGAAAAATTTTTAATTTATAATGAGGTGCTGATTAGTTAAATTATTTTTAGTTAATCTATTCTTAAGCAAGTTACCTAATTAGATACAAATTTATCCCCAATCATCCCCAAAAACGTTCCGGTCCCTAGGTAAATTAATCAAGGTAGGCCTTGAGAATTAAAGTAACACAAAGATTATCAAAAAAAATTTTTTTTAAGTTCATTAATAACCCAAAATGGAGGTCCCTACTTGACCATATTGATGTACATATAATTCCTGTATTAAATCCTGATGGATATGAATATACTTGGACAAGAGATAGTTAAACAAAAATAATTTTAAATTAAAGCTATAAAAGAATTTTAAAGGATTATGGAGACATACACGTTCTGGACCATACAAAACAACAAAACTTTGTGGGATTGGAGATGCTCCACTCTGTTATGGTGTAGATCCTAACAGAAACTTTCCTTATCATTGGGCAGAAACAGGAACAGATCCATGCCCTTGCAGGTTAAAAAAATGAAATTTAAAGATACTATTTTTAATTTAATTTGGGCAATTTAGGAAATAGAAACTCAAAAATTTAGACTTTATTATTATATGTTCAAAATAGCATACATACATGCCTTCAAATAAGTTCAGAGGGTCTGTTCAGAGTTCAACCATAGTTCAGAATATTATTTTTTCTTTCAAGATAAGAACATATTTATAAAGATAGGAAATCAAGTGATGTTTAAACAGTCAATAAACATATAAAAAATAAGGAGGGATCGGAGGAAGAGTTCCTTATAGAGAGAGAATTATTCTTTCAAAAGAGACCTTTGAGTAGTTCAGAGGGGAATTCACCGTCTAGAATTAACTGTAGAAGGATCTGTCTAGAAATATAAGAACCAACAATTTAACTATTAAAATATTCCAATTTCAGTGAAGTTTACCCAGGCCCAACACCCCTATCCGAACCGGAATGTGCACATTTAGCAGCTTATATGAATAAAAACAAAAATAATTTAAAAGCATATTTAACTTTACACGCCTATGGTAATTTAATAATTCATGGTTGGAATTATGCTGCAAGGACATATCCAGATAATGTTGAAGAATTAAGAGTTGTGGCTGAAAAAATGGCAAAAGCAATTGTCCAGGAAGGAGGGGCTCCTTTTAAAATTGGAAGTGCACCAGACATTTTATGTTTGTTTTTATTATAATTGTTAAAAGTATTAAAGAACTTTCGTTGTAGAGAACATCTTTTAGGGGTTTTCAGGGCAGATATCTAGGTAGTTATTTCTCTCCAAGTGGTAAAAATTAAGTTGTATAGTTGAGGAAATCAACCCTATAAGCAACCTTAAAGACAACCTTATTGCTTCAACAATTAAATAATTAAAGTTTTTTCTAAATAAAGTTTATGTAAACTGTAAAGCATATAGCTATTTAATTCCTAAGGCTGTGCAGTAGGCGGCGTGGTGTAATGGCTAACACATCAGTCCGGTCTACTGAAGATGCTGGTTCGCTCCCAGCCGCCGAATAACCTTTTGCACTAGCTAAAGGAGAGAAATATAGCCCAGCTGCTTTACTAAACCCTTGGGGATGAAAAAGTGTGTATAAGTCGAAAAGGGATCGAGATTGGCATCAGAAAAAATATCGATCCCCAATAACCAAGATTATTGTTCTAGATCTCGTTTTGGTTCGGTTTTAGTGTGCATCAATTAATTGAATTACCCCCACCCAATCAAAATTAAAAAATATTTTTGTATCTTAGATTGAGTATACATACATATGTAACTATTGTTGAATTTATATAAGATTAAGATCCGACAATATTAAGAACTTTTAAGATAAACTCAAAAATTATTTTTAAAAATAAGAAATATCAGTTTCCAATTAAATAATTTAAAATAATTTTTATTATTTTTAAAAAGACGAAGCTGCAGGGGGAAGTGACGATTACGCAACAAGTTTGGGTGTTAAATATTCCTATACTATGGAATTAACTTCTGGACGTTATGATAATTTATTTGGAGGGTTTGTCTTTCCTGAAAGGGGAATTAAGAAAGAAGCAGCTAAAGTAAAATATTGGAAAAATTAATTAAAATTATTTCTTTTCTAAATTTTTAGGTACTTCCGGGAATTTATCAACTTGCATTACAAGTTTACAAAGATGATTTGAAATTATAAAGAAAATTTTAATTTTTAATATTTATTTGAATTTATTTAGCCGTTTTTTATAAAAAATTATTTACATCATAATAAGTAAATTTATTCACTCGTAAATAGGGGTAGGGCATCGAATTTTGGCCCGAAAAATACTCGACCGGTCCGACCTGAAAACAATGACTCGAACGTCGGCCCGGTTCGAAAAATCGAACCCTACTTATAAATATATCGGTTATCCCTCTAATTTCTAGAAGGCTCCATTAGTTTTAGATGGTATAAGTGAATATTATTTACAGGTGGTATGACAATTGTGGATATAACTTTTCCGGAAGACAAAAATTTTTCTTATAAAAAAACTAGCTTAGGCTCTAGCCTAGGACCTGCGTCCCTTTGAATGTATATGTCTCTGGCTAACATTTTCTATAAATTAGAAAAATATAAAGAATTTTTTTGTTTATTTTTATTAAGTATTTCGTAATTTAAATGTAGACTTTACTTTAAAAAATATTAAAAAAATATTATTAATAATTTTAAAAATTTCACCCAAAACAATTAATTAAATGTCTCTAAAAAATTATTCTTTAATTATTTAATAATATTTACAATAAATAATTTAACATTTTCGACATCAAATAATTCTGATAATTCTTTGGAAAGTGATTATTGTAATTTTTAATAAAATAAAAAAAATATAAATTTAAATAAGTTAAGCATTATATGAAGATTGTAATTCTCCAAATTCTTCTTTAAATGAATTAAAAAATAAAGAGGTTAGAGGAGGAAATAAAAGGAAATTGGATGATTTAATTCAAAATAAGTCTGAAAAAGAAAATAGTAAATATCAAAAGTAAAATTAAAATAAATATTTTTTAAAATTATTACAAACAAATTTAGGTATGACAAAAAGAAATTGGAAGAAATTTATGAAATACAAAAATATTTTTTTTCAAATGAAAATTCAAATTTAAAGAGTAGAAGGGGTCCAGCCTGAAAAACAATATCTATATTAATTCAAACTTCAAACTTCCAAATCTATACCATCACAACAAATTACTCCATAAAAGATATATCCACTAGCCATACGTTCACAGATACTACATTCTTTTGGAACTGGGTTGAGGTTGCGTTTAGTTTTTGTTGGCAGTTTTCGAATTTTTAAATTAGTGTTTTTATTTTCTTCAGCTTTAAATTAACATTATTAAATAATTAAATTTATTTAATAATCTCGACTTTAATGCCTTCATTATTCCCTCCAATATCAATTCCATCTTCTAAATTTTTAAGGTTCTCAATTTCTCTTATTTCTCTTAATATTTCATTGTTAAAATTTATTGATAACATATTAAATTAAATTTAATAATAAATTAAAATTTAGTTCCTGCTAAAACAATTTGATTAATCCACTTGGCAGCATTAAACGGTTGCCTAAACAGAAATTATGAAAAGAAAAAGAGAGCTTTTATTACCTAATGAGGGTTGTTGGCTGGCAATCGAATTTAAACCAATTTTAAATTGATTTAAATAAAAATGATCAGACCTGCTCACGGATACGGATAATATCCGGATACCCGCGGATATCCGCGGATACGGATGGATATGGATAGTGTTTTTTAAAAAATTGGACGGATACGGATGGATACGGATACGATGCTTCAAATCCGCGGATATCCATCTCAAAATTCCAGCCTGCGGTGCAATGAAAGTGAATTTTTTCCGCTTTCGGCCTTTCAAAATTTTTAAAATTTTCGCCTGTGGCGCTAAAAAAGAAAGAAATCTGGCTTCTAAATCATTGAAATTCTCAAATTTTCGCCTGCGGCGCTACAATGAAGAACTCGTTTCTTGCCTTCCAGCTTAAAATTTCCATCTACGACGCTCCAATGTGCTTACTCACTTAAGGTACGAAGTACAAGTTCAGGCCAAATTCAGTGGTGAGTACGAGCAAAATTAGCTCGTTCTCTTTTAGCTGAGCAAACAAAGCTTTTCAGAGGGGTATGAGGAATTCCCCCACCCACTCCCGAATTGAGAAAAGAAAAATTTTCCGAGGGGATTGACAAAAAAGTGGATTTTTTGGCCTACGCCCTTCTAGAATTCTCAAAATTTTCGCCTGTGGCGCTGAAAATGAAAAATTTTTTGCTTCGTTGTTTCCCAAAATTCTCAAAATTTTCGCCTGCGGCGCTAAAATCAAAATCTCAGTTAACCGAAATTTTCATTTCGGCCCGAAACCGGGAATTTAACTTTTCAAAAATTCTCAAAAATTTTCAAAATTTTTTTGTCGGTATAATTTCTGATAAGCAGCGTTGGGTCGGAATTCCTATCTCTGCCTTCCGATTTTCGAACCTCCAATGTTCATAAACAAGGTTACTTTTGCTGCATCCAATTATTACCTCATTGACTAACCATTACTCGAATTTAAATAAATTTGACCATTTTGAAAATTCTAGCCAGGCTGACCATTTTGAGAAAAAACGGATATATCCGCGGATATCCGCGGATGGATATGCCTAAAAAGTTGGACGGATACAAACGGATACGGATATGGACCTCACGGATATATCCGGATACGGATAGCAAAATCCGTATCCATGAGCAGGTCTGAAAATGATATTGAATCAGTAAAATAAAATAAGTCAATGTTTGCACATCTTGTCAGATTTAAGCTTTATAGAAAAAATAATTTAATAAAAAGAGATTTGAAATATTGGTAAATATACAGCAAGGATCTCGCCGACATGCCTTATTTCCCGAAATCAGAAATAAAATTTTATAGCGAATTCCCGATTCACGAAAATTTTCTCAAAAATCGGGAATTTTCGGTAACTAAAAATTATTTTTTTGCTCATTAGATGGCTGAAAGGCTGAATTTTGGTCTCATGGCACCTTAATTTCTGGAAATTTCGCGGGCTACAAAAGAAAGAAACCTGTCTTACTCCTTTTCTTTGATGTAAAAATTGATAATGAAGTATCTCAAATTTTCAAAATTTTCGCCTGCGGCGGTAAAAGAGAGAAAAAAAGTGAAAAGTTCGATGGAAAAGGTGAAAAGTTCCATTCATGATTTTGTTGAATTTTATCCCCAAATTTACCACTTTAAAATCCCTTCTGGTTCCCGTTCTAGCAAACAACTTTTTTAATCACTTAAGTATCTTATAGGAAGTAAATATGTATGTATATTACAATCAACTTAACTCAGTTAACTGATTTTAAAAAGAAGAGAGTTAAGCCAAAATGATCTTTTCAAAGCTTATTCACTTTTAAATTTTAAAAATAAATCAATTAACAGCCCTTAAATTAAAAGGCATATTGCCTCTAAATGACTGCGCGAGACATAAATCTATTACGAGGAATTTTAGAGTGGCGAGACTAGTCGAGGGCAATGAGATGAGGGGAGAATCTTATTTTCCTCTTAAAAATTTTAATTAAAAATTATTTTTATCTGATACATAAATAGTCGTCGTAGGGGACTTCTCAAAGTTTTCACCAACAACTTTATCACAAATTTATATTCTTTAAATTTTAATTAAATATTTTAAATACTTTTTCATGAATTACGCCACAGAGAAATTACGCCAAGCTGTCACCAATCAGCCAACCCAGTTGATAACTTGTAGGAAATTAGGGGAAATAGAAAAGGAGCAATTGCGGGAGGTAGAATGCGAGCTGGACTTTTTTATTTTGAATTTTGAATGTTACATTTTAGGTATCAAGTCTTAAATTGATATCCATAGATGACACAAAACCTTCAGAAATATGACAATTCCAAAAGAAAATATAGCCGTAGGGTAGTGTTGAAACTGAGTTAAGACGTTGTCATCCGGACTACCGGATCCGGAAAATTTTTTATTAGGTTTTTTAGGAGGTCTATTAGGTTTTAGGATGTTTATTTAGGAGGTCTCGAATTTTCTGGCTTCTCGAGAAAAATTCAAAAAATTAATTTTAGAGATTTAACCTTTCCCTGGTTTATTTCGAAATTAATCAATTTTGTAGCTTGTGATTAATTTTTATCTAGCCATTAATGTCGTCCCTCGACAGTATTTTATATTAAGAAATTGAGAGAGCATTTTATATTTATTTGCTTTAATTTCCTTTATTTTAAATTTTAATTAAAATATTTTTAAAATATTAAGTATTTGAGTTAATATTCGACTAGACCAGGCCCAAAAGACGTTTTCTCAATGAGAATTATAGCTTTGATTAGATTTTGTTCTGAATAAGTTGATTAAAGCATCGTCTAAACTTCCGTAAAGAAGTTTTGATTTTGTTTGAAAGCTTTGTGATACCTCCGGCTTTATTCTATAATTTTAGCTGAAACGACAGTAAGACTTCACCCAGGAACAACACCCAGGAACAATTCCTGCGGGATTATATGCAGAGTTGCGTCGTAATTGAAAATTTTTTTTTCGTAATCGTAATTCGTAACTCAAAAAACGCCGTAATTCGTAATTACGACGCAACCCTGATTATATGTCACTCTTCAAGGCACCTGCGTTGTTAGCCGCTCTCTCGTGTGTAAATTTATCAATTCTCAGCTGTGTTGAGAGAAACTTCTCGTTGTTTGCTTTATTTTTAAAATGTTGTTTGCTTTATATTTTAAAACTTTTAAACACGAGAGAATGAGTTGACGTTTCTAATGGTAACACAAACTTGTCATTAAACCAATAATACATACAATGTATTTCATTGGCAGGCATTTATATTTAAGGAAAAATATTTTTATTTTTATCCTTTGTTTTTTTTTATTTTTTACTAAATTTCCGTCACTGAATATCAAGGATCTAGCAAAATAAAAAATAAATTCCCGATTTTCGGAAATTTTGCTATTCTTTGGGGGGCGATGTTACCATGAGGCCAGGAAGGATGCTATTATCTAAACATTAAAGTAGATTCTATTCAAATTAAAGCATAATTGTGCGAGGATTTAGGGGGATTAAAAGAGGTACGAGAAAGAAAGCCGGAAAAGTATGACAGATTTCTTCATTTTCTAGCGCCGCAGGCGAAATTTTTCAGCAATTAAGGTGCCATAAAAGACAGAAATTCAGCTCTTCAGCCATTCAATGAGAAATAATGACAATAATTTTTAGTTACCGAAAATTCCCGATTTTTCAGAAAAATTTCGTGAATAGAAAATTCGCTATAAAATTTTAATTTCTGCTTTTCGGGAAATTGGGAATGTCAGCTAAATCCTTGCTGGATACTCACCACTATTTAATCTTTTTTATTAAATTATTTTTTCTATAAAGCATAAATCTGACAAGATGTACAAACATTGACTTATTTTATTTTACCGATTTTATATCATTTTTATTTAAATCAATTTAAAATTTCACATTAATATTTTTTACTCAAAAATGAGTGAATAAAATATACTGAATACTGAAAAAATACTGAATAAAAAATACTATATTTCCTTTATTTAAAAATCCAAACTCTTAAGCCTCAACCTATAATTCTTATATACCGTAAATATCCTAATAGAAGCTCCCCCTTTTTCTAATCTTCCTATTAGTGAGAGAAAGATCTTGAAAGTCTTTTAATAAATGTCTTAAATTAAATAAGGATATGTTAGGATATTTAGGATAAATTAAGATTTAAGCAGGAGTTGGCAAATAGGGATGGAATCAAAGGCAGTACCTTCTATTTTGGGATAAGGGTTGTTTGTTCTTATAAAACCATGGATACACTAACCAAACCGAAAAATTTCCAGTTCTTCGGTTTGAAGTCGGTATCGGGTTCTTGAGTATCGGTCAATCTCGGTCTCGGGTTGGCCGATACCAGTATTGTTTTGTCCAACTCTAGTTTGAACAATGCTATAGCAAACAACCCCATTAAGTGAAAAAGCTCTTTTACTTTTCATAATTCCAGTCTAGGCAACCGTTAAATGTTAGCCAGCTGGATCTTTAGTAAAATAAATTTAGCATTTAATTCAAATTGAACAGGAAATTAATTTTAATTTATTACTAAATTAAATTTTAATATGACATCAACAAATTATTTCAATGAAACATTGGAAGAAATAAGAGAAAATGAGGGCCTTCAAAATTTGGAGTATTCAATTGATATTAGAGGGAATAAAGAAGAAATTAAAGTTGAGAACAGTGCTGGGTATTTGCCATTTGTTGGCTCCGGCTCCGGCTCCGGGCTCCGGCCTTTCAAATTCTTGGCTCCGGCTCCGTCTCCGGGCTCCGGGGTTTAAAAATCTTGGCTCCGGCTCCGGCTCCGGGCTCCGGCCTTTTAAAATCTTGGCTCCGGCTCCAGCTCCGGCTCCGGAGCCGGCGATTTTCGGAGCCGCTCCATGTTGGCTCCGGGCTCCGGGTGGAAAATCAATGAATTATTTTTCATTGGGAGATTTGAGTAGATTAAGGGGGATATAGAGTGATATAAGAGGATTAAGAGAGTTATCAATAGATTAATCTGGATTTGGGTGGATTATCTTCTGATTTAGGTGGATTAAGGGCGATATCGGGGGGATTAAGGGGATTTGGATCCAAAAATCTTCCTTTTTTGCGCCGCAGGCGAAAATTTTGAGAATTTTGGAGGATCCTTATGCCAAAAATCATCCTTTTTCAGCGCCGCAGGCGAAAATTTTGAAAAATTTGGACGATCCTTAAGCCAAAAACCTTCTTTTTTGCGCCGCAGGCGAAAATTTTGACACCTAGGAGACTAAAATTAACCAATTCGAAAAATTTATTCAGCTTCATTTAATAAAAAAATCCTTATAATAATTTATTTTCCAAAGAAAAACAATTATTTAATCAATTTTTGAGATATTTTTCGAACTTTAATTGAACGAAACTATGAACCAGACGCACTATCCAGTCAACCACACATACCTTACGATTGAATGGAAAGAAAATCTTTTTTACCCGTCTCAATTTTATCTCCCCTTTTCTTTTCACGCCTACCCTCTTTGCTTACTTTTTTTTCTCTAACCCATCTTTAGGGGTGTATAGCCGGAGCCGTGGGGAATTGGAAAACCTTGGCTCCGGCTCCGGCTCCGGGCTCCGGGGTTTCAAATTCTTGGCTCCGGCTCCAGCTCCGGCTCCGGGGTTTCCAAAATCTTAGCTCCGGCTCCGGCTCCGCCGGAGCCGGGCTCCGGAGCTAGCTCCCGGAGCTATACCCAGCACTGGTTGAGAATCAGCAAGCTGAAGAGAATAAAAATACAAGTTTAAAAATTCGAAAACTGACAACAAAGATTAAACGCAACCTCAACCCAATTCCAACAGAATGTAGCATCTGTGAACGTATGGCTAGTGGATATATCTTTTATGGAGTAATTTGTTGTGATGGTATAGATTTGGAAGTTTGAATTAATATAGATATTGTTTTTCAGGCTGTAAACACTTTTTCCACCGTTGTATTACTTCAAAAAACAAATATAAATGTGAAAAAGATGGGAACTGTAATTTATCTTATAGTAATATTTTTGCAATTAATATAGAGAGAATATCCACATAATTATACCTCACCTACAGAAATCATATTAACAACGCTTGTTCTATTGATACTGAGTAGAAAAGAAATTTAGTTTAATACCCCTTATATCTTCAATATCCGCTCAAATCCTTAGACTCAGATATCCATTTATTAGATTAATTATTTCTCCCAAATAATTAAGTCCATTTTTTGTTGTCACAGAACAACAAATATCACAATAAAGAGGGCTTGATCTGAGAATATATGAAACAAAAATTTCCGGCTATTCGGGTTTTTTTGGACCTCATATAAATTTTTTTCGTTTAAGAATGAAACGGAATATTATCTAAAAACACTAATTAAAGATATAAATGTCTGCAAAAGTTGCCGTTTCGACAAATGCATATTAAAAGGAATGTATATTCAAACAACAAAAGGAAGGCAACCTGAAAAGGTTTTGGAAATACAAACAATGATTCAAAATAAACGTAGAGAACTTGATAGTAAAGGAAAATATGTTCAAGGAAAATCTAATAATTGTGCTGTTGAAGAAATAAATTTTGTTGATTTGGTAGATTATTATTTTATTTTTAGGCCGTTCTCGTTCCCCTTATTTTAAAATATACTGGTGTCCTCTCAATTTAAGTTCTGTTCTGGTCCACAAACGATGTTGCTTTTAATACCAAATTCAAAATAAATAAGCTTAAATTTTGGGCAATCCATTTCGGTTATATGTGTGTATAATTGAAAATAAATAACCCAGCATCGGGTTGGATGGCGGCACAGTCGGTTGTGCTTGTTACTCCCTTTCCGTGATTGTTCTATTCCATCTCCCATCCAATGAATTTTTCCACGGCATGAACATTATATCAATAATATTCTAGCAAAATTCAATAATTGCTGCTCAAAATAAACAATTTCTTGATTATCTTCTAACTGTCGAGCAAAATGCTTGTCGTACTAGAGATTCAGGGATTGATGATTGTCATTACAATTCTTCTTTTAATTCTCTTGCTACATTAATTACGCGTAAAGAAAATTTAATTGCTATGAAACACGAAAATGTGTGTTGGAGTTAAAAAACAAAACAAATTTTTTTATAAATTTAAAGATTGGAATGCAAACTTATCCAAAATCTGTTCGCGATCCCATTGAAGGATTGCTTATCTTTTCTTCATTACCAAAACCTCTTACAGATGTGTTGCTTACAATTGTTGATACTGCAAGAACTATGCCTTTTTTCGATAAATTGGATTTACCTGACAAGGTGATTAATAACTTATTTGTTAGTCGATCAGGGCCAGACATGGGCGAAACTCCAAATTTTTTTCTGACGAAACGAAACGAAACAAAATTTTTTAAAAATCGTTTCGTTAACGAAACGAAACGAAACAACCAAAATCTTACGAAACGAAACGAAACAAAACGAAACATTTTAATATTCAAGAAATTTTCAAAACTGCATTTATTTAGCAATTATTCGACCTCAAATACTTTATTAGTCGCCTACGACTTATAAATGATTAGAGTTCGAACCCGGGCCGGGACCGGGTTTTCCGGGCCCGGTGGCCCCGAACCGGGTATTTTTGAGAAAATCCGGTTCAGGGCTATCCTGATTCAGGGCTATAGAATCCCACTAGACATGTTTTTGTTTTGAATCGAAACTCTTTTGCTCTAAAAGTAAATGTTAGAAAGGTACAAAACAGCTAAACAAACTTGATCAGACCCTTTCATTAGTGTTGCAGCCATCTCTGTTTTTAACGATCATTCCTCTCCTATTACATAAGAGGGCCTTAGGCTAACAAAAACCTATGAATGATTTACTTGTATTTTTATTTAAATACGATTTGACTAACTTTTCTTATGTTCTAAAGTCATTAGGCCCTTGTTTTTGGAGATGTTATCTTTATGGTTAACCTAAAAAGACAGAGAAATTGACCATCTAGAGAAAGACCCTTTTATTAGTGAGAAAAGGCCGGATTTAAAGCAAATGCTGATTACATCTTGATTTGAAGTTTTATGCATTCTAATGATTTTTATAAAGATTAGCCAAATCACAACAATCACCATGCCGACTTTAGCACTACATTTTGGTTATTATTGCAGTAGAATATTATCCGAAACTGTTGTTACTCCCCAAGGAGTTCCAATTAAAAGTGCTTTCTGTTCAAATATTTACAAAGAAGACATGACGTAAATTTTAGTTTTTGATCAATCCTTCATTTTTTTGTTAGGATAAACAAATTTCTCAAAAAAATATTTGACGATTCTTTGGTGCCATTCAATAGACTACAACTAAGCAAAGAAGAATTTGTTCTCCTTCGCGCAATAATTTTTTCACATTTTGTCTCAACTGGCTTAAGTCAGTATGGCCGACAATTATTACTAAGTGAAGCAGAGAAATATTCTGATATATTGATGAAATTATTACAGGTTATTCCTTTAAAAAACTTGGGAGATGTTGAAGTGCTGTGTATTGGACTCCTGTCACTAGTGCCGACTTTTTTGTAAAATCGAATAATTTTCGAAGATTTTAAATACGATTTTTTTAATTTCCCGATCTCTAATAAATATGTTTCAAAGAAGTTGTGACTAGTTTTTTTTTCAAAAATAATTTATCCCAATCCTTATAAATAAATTTTGACTCTGAGTTTAATTTTTTACAAATATTTTATTCCAGAATCACTATGGACCATTGGTAGGAGCTAAAAGATATGCAGAATTGCTTCATTTAATTGAATTTTGCTTCAATTGTGGAAACAATCATTGCCTTTTGCTAAATTATATGGCTTATGTAACCGATAGGGGTTATTTCCATAACTCAATGCCTGAGGCACTTGCTAATCTTTGTCTCGGTTGCAAAACTTGAAATTATATTTACATAAGAAAGGGATAAAGAAGCTTCTAGGGTACTTCCCAGTTTTGTCCCCCCCCCCCCCCCCCCCCCATTTTTTCCCTTATTTTTCCTTCCTTTTGAATGACATAATGGTCAATTTTTTTCCTTCCTCAATTTCACTCTAGTTCCCCGTGGCAAGTTAAAATCAGACATTCTCTTTCCAAGTAAGAGGTATTAACAAAGAAAGGATTAATTTATGAATCGATTAAAATTAGTATATAACATTAGAAAGTTATGAAAACATTACATTTTATTTAAATTAAAAAATATGGAACAACTGAAAAATTTTAAATCTTCGCATCTTCATGAAAAACTACGATTAAGCGACAACGATTTCGATGCATGGCTCGAAGAACTTGGACTTCTTCATGGGAAACGGACCTGCGGTAAATGTGGAGGTCGAACAACTATTAAGGTAAAAAAAAGACCGCCGATACGGATGTTGGCGCTGTACTACAAGGGATTGTCGGGCTGAACAAGGTTACTTATGTGGTACCTTTTTCGGAGGAACTCATCTAACAACTAAACAAATCTTTCATCTTTCTTATTTATGGGCTCGTCGATTAGGTAAATATACAGACTTAGAATTTGAGACCGACAAATTTATTAGGTAAATATGCAGACCTAGAATTTGAGACCGAAATTAGTCAAGATGCACTTCCTGATTGGTTCTCATTTTACTGTAAACCATTCTAAAAATTATGTTAATCCCGAAAATCCAGATGTCCATACTCAAAATATTGAGTCATTGTGGTCCACTTATAAACGTAAGTTTCGTCCTCAAGCCGGTAATAATTGTAACACATACCGCACATATTTTCCTGAATTTCTTTGGCGTAAGCGTTTTGGTGATATTTCAAATGTATTTTATAATTTTTGGTATCATGTTTCACTATTTTATCCTTGTGAACGTAATGAATAAAGAATTAATCCTTTCTTTGTTTTTGAACTTGCCACGGGGAACTAGAGTGAAATTGAGGAAGGAAAAAAATTGACCATTATGTCATTCAAAAGGAAGGAAAAATAAGGGAAAAAATGGGGGGGACAAAACTGGGAATTACCGCTTCTAGCCACAAAAAGCGAAAATATATTTTTCTCGATTCTATTATTATAACCGATTCCAATTTTTATCTTATTACATTAATTATTATTTTACATTAATTATTATGTATTTCTTTAATATTTTCTTTAAAGCTAAATTTCTTTCCATTTTAATCTAAAATTTTTTTGTAGAGGAGCTATGGTTCCATCCATTGTGTCGCAGAACCATAGGTCCCCGACTGATTTTGGCGAGATGACGCATAATTAAAGGAATGATGTAAGAAAAGGTGCATGGTCATTGCCATGAAAAATATCCTTAAGCTTCGTTTCTTTTCTTTTTTTCTTAATTTAACAAATTTTTTAATCGTTAAAAATAAACATTTTCCAACCGAATTTGTACCTCCTTTTTTCAGCGAGAAAAAATAACATCATTATTTACTCTTTTAAATAATAATATTTTTAAGAAAAATGGAAGAAAAAAATAATTGTCAATTAAAATTGAATTATAAAATAATAGTTAAAATAATATGAAGAAAAGTAGTAAAATTAATAAAAAAAAGTTTCACAATTTCAATAAAATGCTATATTTGTGGATATTTAGCTAGTGGTTATATTTATTATGGAGTTATTATGGATTATTATGGAGTAAAGCAGCTGGGCTTTAGCTATTTCTCTCCTTCAACTAGTACAAAAGGAAGACAGCATCTTCAGTAGACCGGACTGATGTTTTATCATTACGCCGCGCCGCCTACTGCACAGCCTTAGGAAATAAATAGCTATATGCTTTACCTAGTAAATGCTAAAGATGTCCAAGAACGAAAATTTTGCTCTACAATCTTTCAATACCCATTATATCACTTCAAAACCAGTTATGTCCCTCCGATATCCATTCATATCCCTAATATCTCCGATATCTCTTACTAAAAAATTTTCATGTAAAAATCACGGAACTAGAACATTTATTACAATATATGTACAATATATGTATGTTTCGAACCGACTTTTGCTCTCTTATATTTTTGCTCTCTTATGAATTTTGGTGTTAGTTTCAAAGCAATGGTTATATTTATGTAGTACTTAAATATTTAAATTTTGAGTTTTATTTCTTAAGTCTTCATTTTTCTTTAGTTCCACATAGAATATTCACCTAGATCTCCTAGAATAATTTCACTAAAAGCAGCAACAACTCCAATTGAGCGAGCTTCTTTAAAAAATTTTTATAATATTTTATAAAGGAAGAAATTTTTTTAATTTCTCACTTTTAGAAGTAGGTATTGGAGTACATTTATGATGAGACAGACAAGTAACCATTGCTCTTAATTTTATTTTAACGTTTATTAGATTTATTATATTATCGAATATCTGTATGATTGATTAATTATTGTCTTCATAAACACCATCTAGATGTTATCCCACTTGTATCTCATCTTAATGACAGATTTTTTCTTTCCCAAAAGATTAGATTCGATTGTTTTAATATGATAGGTAATCAGTGTCATTCCGCTTCCAAGAATGGTATCTAGAACCCGGATCCTTGCGATTTTTTGAACCGAAAGAACGTCTAATGTAATGTATATTAGTTTTTCTGATAAGTTTTTTACTTGAGGCATTCACACATTCCAGCTTTACAACTATATTTATCAGCAGTAGAGCATTCTGAATACATCATTTCACAATTTGTTTCGTTTCTAAATACTTTTGCAGGAGATGTAGAATTACATGTTTGTAAAAAAACTAACGAGGTTTTACAAATTCTGAGGTCTTGAAAACACCTTTTATTAATTAATTAAATTTATTCTATAGCTAATTATTTACTTGCATTCATAAAAGTCAAAATTTTCGTCTAATTCAAATGTTCGGTTACATAGTTCCAAAGTTGGCGAATCCACCATATAAAAATAAATAAACAATAAAAGTATTAGGTAGCAGCAAATTCCTCTAAAAGTTTATTTTTGTTAATTAAATATATATTTATACCTTCTTGGAGCATTCTTTTGATCCGCGGAATCAACTTTTTTGTCATTATTTGTTAATGGGGTTGTTGCTGTTATAATAGAATTATTTGTTTGTTGTTGATACCCAGTTTCTTGCTCAATTTCGGAAGATTGATTAAGAGGGGTTTGCGGGGTAAGTTCAATTTCAGGGTCAATTTCACGTTCCATCTCAAGTACAATTTCAGGGTCAATTTCAGGGTCAATTTCACGTTCCATTTCTAGTACTATTTCAGGTTGAATTTCTCTTTCTATACCAAGTACTATTTCAGGGTCCATTTCAGGGTCGATTTTAGGTTCCATTTTAAATTTGAATTTAATCTAGAACTGAATTTATTCAGAATATTTAGTCTTGAATTTCAGAAAAATTATTGTATGTAGTAATTAATGGTTGATTATTTTTTAAAGTGGACTTGAATATTGAAGAATAATAAGTAAGTGAGACAGTAAACTAATTCGATTTTAAGTGATTGGAAAAAACTCCAATCGATTTGGCAAAAAATTCCGAATCTCTATCAAAAATAAAGAAAAAAAATCTCAATAATCTCTCCCATTTATCATTTCGTAAAAAACCTAATAATTATAGAATTTGTTTATTATAATATTTTAAATTTTCAAAAAAAATTATTTAAAAATAATTTGACAAAAAATAATTCTATTTATCAAACAAGTAAAATTTTCATTATTTAAAAAAAATATACGAAAATATACAAAGGTAATTAATTAAAAGTACATTATTGTTGCGTAACATAAAACAATTTGTTTAATTTTAAATTCTTACTAATTCTGAAGAATAATATTTTTGAAATTAAAAGAGGCCGGAAGTAGAATCGAAAAATCAAATAATTATGGGGATTAAAATTTTGAAAGCGAACGACTGGTATATACCCATCCATGGTATATACCTGTTTAATAAGTTAAAAATAAGATCTTCCAGCTAAACAAAATTTTTCCATTAATCTACTTGATTCGTCTCATGCCTAATCCACTTTTTTCAATTCAGCTGGATTTTCACCAAAATTTCTTTGAATAACTCCAGTAAAAGCAGCAATAACTCCAATTGAACGAACTTAAAAAACATTTTCTTAAAGAAATATTTTTAATTTCTCACTTTTAGTTGTTAATGATGTAGTCATTGATGTACATTTACGTAGAGAAAAACAGTCAATCATTGTTCTTAATTTTAATGTATTTATTTAAGTTGTGTTTCTCTTGGGTATTCTTGACTTAAATTTCTCACTACCTATACAAGATCATAAAATTTAGTTAGCAACTTCTATAACAATCCAAACTAAAACCGCTTTTATTTCTTAGTATATCAAGTCGGGCCTCATTAAATCGGGCCTCACACAATTGGGGCTTAAAAAGTTGTAGGTATATATATATAATTTGATAAGAAAAATCTGCGGAAATTTAGTCCTCCCCCCCGTCCCATCTCTAAAAATTTTTTACTTGAGGCATTTACACATTCCATCTTTACAGCTATTTTTATCAGCTGAAGAGCATTCAGAATACATTATCCCACAATTTGTTTCGTTTCTAAATACTCTTGCAGGTGAGGTATCCTTACATGTATGTAATATTGCTAACGAGATTTTACAAATTCTGAGGTCTTGAAAACACCTTTTATTAATTAAATAAATTTATTCTATAGCTAATTATTTACTTGCATTCATAAAAATTATATTTCTCATTTGATTCGAATACTTGATTACATTCCCCGACAGTTGATGAATCACAAAATGATATAAAATAAATAAATAAAAATATTGTGAAAATAAACATTTTTTTTCTAAAAATTTTTTTTTAAACTTTGAATTAAATTTTAGTAAAATTAATAATTATTTACTGTCGAACCTCATTTTTAGATAAACACAGAATTATACAACATCAAACAAAAATAAGTATTTTAAATTTGTTTGGTTACTAGCTGTTCTCCATTTTAACTTATCCCATTATAAGGTACGATTTTACAGTCCTAATAGAGTATCTACGTAATAATGAGGGGAATGTTGGCATAATTTTGATGAAATAATTAATTACTATTTTAATAATCTATTTAAATTAATAGATTATTTTTTATTTTTTGTCAATAAATTAAAAATAATAAAAGTAAAATAACAACCAAATTAATTAAAAGTGTACAATTTTTTTTGTCCAAATTAAAACCTGTTTATTTTTATTTTTCAAACTGTGAAAGAAATTAAAAATATTGTTTTGAAATGTTTTGTTTATTTTATTTAAAACTTTTCTTTCAAATTTTCAAATTTCTATACATAGTAGGGTGTTTTTTCTTTACTCGATTATGCAAATAAATTTCCTTGAATCACAGACATGGAACCTGTCTCGCAAACCCCTCTTGATCAATCTTCCGAAATTGAACAGGAAATTGAATAGCAACATCAAACAAATAATCCAAGCCTAACACCCAGAATTATGGTACAGCTGCACAGTAACGAGGCTTATCACCTAGGATTAAGAGTTAATAGATTCTTATCTAAGATTTCCGAAACTTCGGTATTTGAGCGATCGGTTAGACAAGAAGTTTCGAATATCGATCTTAAATCTTTAAAATAATGGAATGATTGAAAACGGCAATTTTAAAAAGAATCTTGTGTTATTTTGAAAATCTTTCCTAATTATCATCTCATTCCAAACCTAAAATTTAAATTAAATATAAATTTTAATTAAATAATAATTTATGTAAGTATAGTTTAACTAATTATTTTATTTGTTTGTTATTACAATATTCTAAATTTATATAAAAAATTTATATCTAATAAAATTATAACCGAAAATTTCGTTCTTAATAAAGAAAAAGAAGTCTGGTTTTAAAAAATGTAAATCTACAAAAACATTCTAAATGTTTAATGATTTCTGTTAATTAGCAGATAGTTTAGTGTATTTTTGTCAAAATATGTGTCTAATCTTCTTTTTTCAATTCAGTAGGGTTTCCACCAAAATTTCCTTCAATAAATCCACTAAAAGCAGCAATAACTCCAATTGAACGAGATTCTTTAAAAATTTTTTTGTTTTTTAAAAAGAAAATTTAATTCCTCACTTTTATCTGTATTTATTGGTGTACATTTATGTTGAAAAATACAGTTAATCATTGTTCTTAATTTTAGTGTATTTAAGTTTCGGTAATTTCAACGATATCCTAATTGTTTGGGCTAAAAAGTTGGTACTGTCTGGTTAGTTCCCCCATTTTCCTTTCTTTTTCCTTCCTTCCTCCCCATTCTCCTAAGAATTACTAAATGATCAAGATAAATAATGATGGAGTTAAGACCTATGCAAATGTTAGGTCTATGCCACTATTTTCAAGTTCTTCGCAGGATTTTTATTGTATCTTTTCGCTCAATACCGCCCCTAGTTCTAAAAAGTAGAGCTAGGTACTTATCCCACAGATTATTTTCACCATTGTATTTAATTTAGAGATCGGACCAAACAAATATATATATTTGATCAAATATTTGTTTGATTAGGTTAAAAAAAGTCAAATATTTGATCAAATATCAAATAATTTGAAAATTATTTGATTTTCCCAAAAATTCCGAATTTTGATTAGAAAATCGTGAAAAATTGTTAATTTAACACCATATTTTTTACAAATTTTGCCTGCGGCGCTAAAGGTCCTTCCCTATAGCGTCTTAAAAATTAGGAATTTTTTTCAGTACTCAGGGAATATATAGGTACATGGAGGATATCGAGTGATTTTGATAAATTTTTTGGAATTAGAAGGGATATCAGGGGATTGAGAGGGATATATGGGAATTAGAAGGGATATATGAGGATTTAAATGGATATCGGTGGATTAAAGGGGATATAGGGTAATTTGAAGGGATATCAACATCAGAGCTGATATAGGATAATTTGAGGGGTAATATCTGTGGATTTGGAGTGATATCGGTTGGGGGATTAAGCGGGATATATGGATTAAGGGGATAATATCTGAGAATAGTGATAGCCGGGAATTGAACTCTCAACTCAATCACCAGTATACTTTCAACCCCACGATTTGAAAATCCCTAGATCTCATGTTATCTCAATCCCCTTAATCCCTGCAAATCCCAAGTTATCTCCCTTAATCTATTGTCATTACAAATAAATATTGATTCATAAATGTTATTTAGTTATTATTATGTTAATTATTCCCTTAATAAAGGACTTTATAGATAATTCCAAAATTTTGAAAAAATTTGATATTTGATCAAATATTTGACATTTTAGATCAATTTTTTTCAAATCTTTCAAATATCAAATAATTTGATCAAATATTTGTTTGCCATTTTTGGAAAAAATCAAATTTTTTCAAATACTTTCAAATATCAAATAGTTTGATTTGATATTTGATTTTGCAGTTTGTCCGATCTCTAATTTAATTCTTACCATTTCTTGAAGGAGAAAGGAAGGAGAAGCAAATAAAAATGGGGGGGGGGGGGGGGGGGGGGGGGGGGGGGGGTGCGAGATAATCGGATGGATCCAAAATGTTGATATAAAATCAGGTGTGTGTATAATTGGAGCTTAGAGCAACTCTTTTATTATATGTAATTTAAAAAGGCGATGTATGTATATGTATAATTTTGGGGGTATGTAAAATGTTTGAGATTTTTGTTTAAAAAACTGGGATGTGATAAGAACTTTTGAAAATTTTTTACTTGAAGCATTCACACACTCCCTCTAGACAACTATTTTTCTCAGCAGTGGAACATTGGGAATTAATCATTTCGCAATCTGAAGTGTTTTTAAGTACTTTTACACTGCCTCTACAAGTTTGTAGAGCTAGCAGGGAATCACTACAAGTACCCGCGTCTAGTGCACACCTATTTTAAATTAAAATTCTTGAATATATTTTATACATTAAATTATTTACTTGCATTCTTTCATATTGTATTTATCGTCTAATTCGTATACTTCGTTACATTCCTCCAAAACTGATGAGTCACAAAATGATATAAAATGAATAAACAAAAATATTGTTAAGAATAACATTGTTTTTCTAAAAAATAAACATTTTGAATGTTTATTCCTCTAGGGGGTCGGTTTATTAGAAGGGGTCGGTCTAATAGAGATAGTCGCACTTTAGAAGAAATACAGTAAATTACTTACATTGTTATCATTTTATTAAAATTTATTTTGATGAAATATTTAAAGTTATCTAAATTTAATAATTATAATTTTTTTATATTTTTTTGTCAAGTAAACAAAAATAGTTTTTATATTTAAACAAAAAATTGTCAGACTAAAAAAATAATTAAAGTAAAAGTAATTTAAATTTATTAAAAGTACAATTTTTATCAGGAAATTTAAACCTGTTTATTTCTTTTTACAATTTATTAAATTTAACTTTTTACTACATAACCTCGACTATTTTAGTTTTCAAAATATTTTTAAAATATAAAATTCGGTACTATGCGTTTATATCCCCCCATGTCCGCAAAAGTTTGTCCGCACTTTTCCCCTTCTTTCTTCTTTATCCTCTCATAAGGATTAGAAATGGTCAAGTTAATAAACCCTAATTTTCTTTTTCTTCTCCTTACTTCTTTTCCTTGTTACTTCTTTTCCTTACTTCTTCTTTTCCTTGTTACTTCTTTTCCTTACTTCTTTTCCTTGTTATTTTGTTATTTTCGTGTCGGCCGTCGGTCTAGTCTTTTTTTCGGACCTTATTTTTATCGAGTCGTGCCGTAAGTCTTTTTCCGACCTTTTTAAAAAGATTCATTTTAAAATTATTGTTAGATTGGAGTGATATTGTTATGTTCGAGGGTATTTCCGTGCCAAATATCATAGGCCCGACTCGATATTTCGATCCGAGTCGGTCCGTTTTGGACCGACTCGGATTTTTTTGGACCGAATGTCATTTTATATGAATGATACTTTGTCGTATTTGATGTTTTTTAGAATCTAAAGAAAAATTCTTGAACTTTAATTTTAATTGACCATTCTTAATATTTATGAGAAAGAAAGAAGCAAGGAGGAGAAAAGAAAATGTGGGTTTATTAATACTTACCATTTCTAATCCTTAAGAGAGGAGAAAGAAGAAGGAAAAAGTGTGACAAACTTTTACGGACGTGGGGGGGGGGGATATAAACGCATAGTACCTAAAATTCTAATTATAATAATAAATTAACGGAAATTGACTGACTTGAGCTGGAAAAACTCAATAGAAAAAGGTTTCTCAAGCTCGAATATCTCAAAAAACGACTCGATAACACAAGGGTCAAAAAACGTTAACTTTAATTATTAGTGTCGGAAAATAACATATTTTCATTCATTATTCTTCAGAAATTCGACGAAAATTGAAAACGACTTTAATTTTTCTATTTTATAACCAAAAATATATGTTCCTGATTACTTAAAATTATTTTTACCTTAAGTAATTTTCTACCTTATTACTAGGGATGGGATTTATATGGATTTCCATATTTTTTTCCTGAACTCGTTGGGTTCTGAAACGTCCAAAAAACATATTTTTAGCATATGGTGATAAAGCCGTTTTTGAGTTATCAATCCATATTTTTCCATATTTAAACGTTCCGTCCATATTTCCATATTTTATCCATATTTCGTCATTTTTTGTAAAATTTTGCCAAAAATTGGTTAAAATTTTCAAATTTATGAAATTTTTGGAAAAAAAAATTTAACAAATTTATGAAATTTTTTTCGAAAAATTTTTGAAAATTTTTTTATAAAAATTTTGACAAAAATTTTTCAAAAAATTTTCGACTCAAATATTATCCAAAATATTTTTAGAAACAAAATAATCACTATTAATTAGTTTATTTGTAATAATTTGCATCAAAATTAACTTAATTAACATTTTCTTCTTAAAACTGAAAATTTTTCCGTTAAAAATTTTCAGTTTTCGGTCCATATTTGATCTATATTTTGGATTTTAGTCCATATCCATATTTTGAGATTATTAGTCCATATTTTGAGATTATTAGTCCATATTGTATGCAGAGCTGCGTCGAAATAAAAAAATCTTCGAAATTCGGAAATCGAAAGAAATCCAAAAATATCGAAATCGAAAATCGAAATTTTATTAAAAAATTCGAAATTCGGAAATCGAAAATCGAAAGAAAAAAACGTCGAAAATCGAAAGTCGAAAATCGAAATTTTTTAAAATAAATAAAAGAGTATTTTGAGAATTTTAGATGATCCTTAAGCCAAAAACTTCCATTTTCAGCGCCACATGCGAAAATTTTGGCGATTTTGAAAGGCCAAGTAGCCAAATTTCTTCATTTTTTGGCGCCGCAGTAATAAAATCTTAAGAGAAAAGATGATGCAATTTTTGCAAAAAAACTCGAAAATCGAACGAAAATCGAAAAAACTAAAATTATCGAAATCGAAAATGGAAATTTTATGAAAAAATTCGAAAATCGGAAATCGAAAGAAAAAACGTCGAAAATCGAAATTTCGACGCAGCTCTGATTGTATGTCTATATTTTTCGATTGATAGTCCTTTTAAATCCCATCCCTACTTATTACTTAAGGTAGAAAAGAATTTAACAATCGAATAATACTAAATGGATTGAAAAAACTAAAATTTAGTACACAATTATGTAGAAAAGAATTCTTAAGTTACAAGGAAAGCTAACATAAAAACACATTAAAAATGATTCCTTATTTTACATGTTTCTATTTATTTGAGTGTCTAATCTTCTTTTTTTAATTCAGTAGGATTTTCACCAAAATTTCCTTTATTAACACCACTAAAACCAGCAATAATTCCAATTGAACGATACTCTTAAAATTTCATTTTAGAAATGAAAATAGCTTTGATTACTCACTTTTATTTGTTGATGAAGCACTTACTGGTGTACATTTACGTTGATAAAAACAGTCAATCATTGATCTTAATTTTATTGTAGTATTCTAGTTTTCTGAGAGTTTTTCTTAATTTACCTAGTATACCAAACCAGGATTTTTTTTATCAAATTCTATACTAATCTAACCTGTCCCTAAATATAACGTTGGAGAGAAAAGGTTTTAAATAAAATTGAGTTTGTCCATTATCGGACATTTAGTTATCTCTCCCATTCGAGGGTCAAGCAACTGAAAGAGCTCTTACAGAGTTATATGAGGTACCCCCAAACGTATGGTGAGCCCAATGTGCGATCGAGCTAAAAGTTTGTTCAAGATTATCAAATCCGGGACGCCCTTGTATGTTTAATGAATTGATCCATATCAGTGATTCGATTGTCCTGGTTTCGTTTTGTTGTTAAGTAAGACCGAAATCAACTGTCACTTTCATTATATATTTTAAATACTTTTAGTGTAATTGGGATTATATAAGAATAATTTACGGTAATTTAGCTCTATTTTAAAAATATTTTTACTTAAAGCATTCACACATTCCAGCCTTACAACTTTTTTCTTCGGCAGTAGAACATTCAGAATACATCATTTCACAATCTGAACTGTTTTTAAATAGTTTTGTAGACGCAACATCACTAGGACATGTTTGTGAAGATATAAGAGAATGTTTACAAGTTTGGAGGTCTATATAGCACCTTTTTTAATAGATATTCTCAAATATATATTTTTAATATACTATTTAATTTACTTGCATTCAGAAGTATTGTATCCCTCATTTTTTGTAAATAATTCGTTACATTCCTCTACCGTTGATGAATGACAAAATGTTATCAAATAGGAAAACAAGACTATTGTTGTCAACAACATATTTCCTCTAAAGGATATAATTTCAAATTTAATTTTGGTAAAATTAATTAATATGTAAGTATTATCTCGTATCTCATTTTTAGATAACAACTTAAGTGTATGAGATCAATTTAAAAACATTCTCTTAAACTTGGTTGTTGTTCACTTAGTGTTTGAAATACCTAACAAAGGAGAGTGCTACCTTTCTACCTTTCCACCAACTTTCATCCCGAAGTCTCTGTCGGTGTTACCAAAATTACCGTGATTCGATGATTCTGAACAAAATTATAAGGAACTGAATTTCGCTGAAATGACTGTTTTTGTATTGCTATTAGGGGGTAGATCGTCGTTCAAGGTTGAGAATTAGTAAAAGGGAATAGGTTTATGTTACTTGTACAGAACCCAACGACAGTTGACCCGGAAAACTAATTTTTCCGAATCTTAATATTTAATAAAAAGTCCTGGCTCTCAGTTGGCCCTTTTATAAGGGGCGCTCAGTTGGCCGCGCTCAGTTGGCTCGCGCTCAGTTGGCTCGGCGCTCAGTTGGCCGGTCTCAGTTGGCGGCGCTCAGTTGGCGGCGCTCACCTGGCCCGTTCCGCCAAAAATGATTTTCAAATGTATGTAGATTACTTAAATTGTTAACATTTATACTAATTAAATTAATAATTATAAAAAATTTTTTTAAATAATTTTTGCTTAAATAAACAAAAAAAGTTAATGTTTAAACAAAAAATTGTCAGACTAAAAATAATAAAAGTAATTTAAAATTAAATCTACAATTTTATAGAAATTAAAACCTGTTTATTTTTTATTTTCTTTCTTAAATTAAAATAAACAAATAAATATTTGACTTAAAAATCTGATATACTTTGATTATTATGTAATGATTTTGCAAATAACTTGATGTTGGGTAATGTTTTGAAGAAAAGAAGCTAATGTTTTGGATTATAACCATATCCTAAGTTTTTAACTGCTGCAAGATTAATCATACTTATTTCATCGAGACAATAATTAAAATCGAGAAGATTAAAAATAAACGAGGGACGGCTCGATCAAAACATTAACGAATATTTATATTAGCAAGAAATATAAATATGGTTTGGCCAGAAAATCAATTCGTAAAAAGCTTTATTTGATCGAATTAACTTTAATTTGGATAAAGTTAGGCCATAAATAATGTATCCTAAACATTTCTTTTTACGCTGTATACATGATTAATAAATTCTAAATAAAAATTTTCAATCGTTTTTTTTTCTATTTATGAAGATTTTTGTCTTTTTCTGTCTACTTGATTTGTGTCATGCCTAATCTTCTTTTTTCAATTCAGTAAACTTTTCACCAAAATTTTCTCCAATAATTCGACTAAAATCAGCAATAACTCCAAGTGAGCGAGCTTCTTAAATTTTTTTGTTTTCTAAGAAAATTTGTAGCTTATTTCTTACTTTTATTTGTTAACGAAGTATTCTTTGGTATGCATTGAACCAGACAGTCAATCGTTGCTCTTAATTTTATTATATTCAAGTCATGATTTCTCTACGATTCTTGTCCTACTTTTTCCAATCTAAGTACCTAGAAGTATGTAAAAAGCTTAGGTGGGGGTTTATGAACATACTGTGTAGAAAAGAGAATGCAGTTTTTCTAGAAAATAAAATATTAAAATGAAATTAACATGATTTCATGTTAGCCACAGAATTATATCACATCAATTTTAAATATATTCCCTTAAACTTGGTTGTTCACATACAAATTAGTCTTTGAACTAGGATTGCAAGAGATCGAGGCCTCGCTGAGGTCGAGATCCTCGCTGATTTCTAAATCTCGACCTCGATTATGCTGACCTCGAAACTGAATCCGAGGTCTCTGCCAAGAACCTCGCCGAGGACCGAACTCATGTGTTAAAATCCCTATTTATAAAAAAAATTCTAGACCCCGAGGGGAATCTAAAATAAGGTTCGAGTGTTGGCAACTTACATTGTTGGTATTGTTTAATATATTTTTGATCGAATAATTAAATTATTTAAATTTAATAATTAAATAAAAATTTTTAAAATTATTGTCGAGTAAACAAAAAATGTTTTTAAATTTAAAGATATCAGTACAAAAAGATAGATAATAAAATTAGGGTCTAGGACAGTTCACCAAAAAGCAATTCACCAAATGACAGTTCACCAAAATGCAGTTCACCAAAAAACAGTTCACCAAATGGGGTAATTCACCAAAAGTCAATTCACCAAATAGACTATTCACCAAATGGGTAGAATAGACAATTCACCAAAAGTGTTAAATCTTAACTATATCAGCCTAGAAAGTGATCAGCCGCGATAAAAAATGAGTGATTGATCAACAAGGAGCGGATCAGCTAGTGATCATCCGAGAAATGGTCGACAAGTGATCAATAAAATTTCGATTACACTCATGTTGATCACTCTCTCGGCTGATGGCACGATCACTTCTCTCGTATGATGAAACGATAATCTGATCAGTTGATCAGATCACTCGATCAATTGACTTGATCAGCGATAACTTGATTGATCTTGATCAGCGAAGAATATTTAACGGTCGATTTCTCGATTGATCACTAGTTCGATCAATAAAATAGGCAAAAACGTGTTCTTATCACGTAGTTATAAGTTTTAGATAAGATTGATAACGTTTGGTGAATTGTCTATTATACCCTTTTGGTGAACTGTCTTTTTGGTGAATTGACGTTTGGTGAATTACCCCATTCGGTGAACTGTTTTTTGGTGAACTGTCTTTTGGTGAAATGTTTTTTGGTGAACTGATTTTTGGTGAACTGTCCTGACACGATAAAATTAAAAGTAATCTTAAATTAATTAAAAGTACCAAATTTTTATGTGGAAAACCTGTTTATTTTTTTTAATTCTAAAATTTTGAGCCTTGGAGTTAGAGAAAAACTATCGAACTCTCTAAAATAAATTTTGGATTTAGATCAACAAGCCAGAAAAGAATCCAACAATTTATCTTCATCATTATCGCGTCTAACCCCAAAATTAAGTCACTAACAGATTTTTTAAAATTTAGTTTAATAATTTAATTTGTTTATTATAATATTCTAAGGTAATATAAAAAATTATTTTAAAATTTAAAATAATTAAACATTAAATATTTTGTCGGTATTAAACAAAAAATTTTTTGGTTGTCTAAAAAATTAAACAAATCTAAAAGAAAAATTAGTGAATTGACTACTTAAAAGTCCAATATTTGTTACAGATAGAAATTAAAAACAAATTTTAAATTTTTTAATGGAAATAAAAAATATTTTTGATCGATTACAGGAAAAAATCTAATAAAAGAAAAAACAAGAATAATACTATGCCGATGAAAATTACAAGATATGGGTACTAAAAGGAAAATCTAATCTTCTTCTTTTAGTTCAATAGGATTTTCATCAAAATTTTCTTCAATAACTCCACTATAACCAGCAGCAATTCCAATTGAACGAACTTCTTAAATTTTTTGTTTTTAAGAAAATATCTAACATATTTCTTACTTTTATTTGTTTCTGAAAGATTTGATAGACATTTATGTTGAGAGAAACATTCAATCATTGTTCTTAATTTTATTATATGCAAAATTTTTTTGAGTATTGTCCTAATTTACTCAAAATCGGTATCAGATCTAGGAATTTTTTTTACCAAATTTTAGACTAGACCGCCTCAAATTTCTTAATGTATGTATTGCCAAAGTCAGATCTAATCTAAGTATGGATCAAGGATAAAAATTATACAGGGAAATTATATACTTTTCCACACTGATGGGATGGAAGTACATATATAAAATCGAGCGACTAATATTGATAATTCTTAGACCAAAAAAAGTGTTAATGAGTTTAAAGGTTTGTCGTCAAATCCAAATGCGACAGCTGAGTTATTTGTAAGAAAAACTTTGATATGATAAGAATATTTGGAGTAATTTAGCACTCTTTTTTAAAAATATTTTTACTTAAAGCATTCACACATTCCAGCTTTACAACTATTTTCTTCGGCAGTAGAACATTCAGAATACATCATTTCACAATCTGAACTGTTTTTAAAAACATTATCAGCCGTTGCATCTTTAGGGCATGTTTGTGAAGCTATTAGAGAATTTTTGCAAGATCTCATGTCTTGAAAACACCTTTTATTTAAAAAATATCATTTAATATATTCAATATATTTAATTTACACGCAGCCATATTTGAATTTTTCATCTGACCCAAATACTTGTTTACATTTCTCTACATCTACAGTTGATGAATCACAAAATGATATAAGATAAGTAAACAAAAATATTGTTAAAATAAACATTATTCTTCTAAAAATGAATTTTGAGTGAGTTTTAAGTGATTTTTTTTAAATTTTTTTTTATTTTATTTATTTTTTTTTTTTTAATTTTAAGTGAGCTGCTAAAATGAGGTTCGAATGATTATAAATTACATACATTGTTGGAATTTTTTAAAAATTTAGTGAATTAATTCAATTACCTATATTTATATATTATAAAAAAATTTTAGAGCTCTTTGTTAAATAAAGTTTGTATTTAAACAAAAAATTTGCCTGTCTAAAAAAATAATAAAAATAAAAGATAATTTAAATTAATTAATAGTACACTTTTTATTTGGAAATTAAAACCTGTTTATTTTTTAATTTTTAAATTTTAAAAAATAGTCAAATAAATATTGAATTTAAAAATTTGATGAATTAAGATTATAGAGAAAATCCTTAAATTATTATTTAATGATTGGATAAATTTTTCTAAGCTCTTAACTGTCAGATTATCATCCTGACTTGATCAGATAATAATTTAACACTACAATTATAATGAGCAAAAAATTTATTGTGATTGTTCATACATATTTTTTATTCTTTCTTTTTTAATAAATTCGAATTTCTTCAAATTGTGGATTTTTAAGCTTAATTTCTGAGTTACGAAAAATTTTTTTTCCATTTTCTATATCCTTGTTCATCATATCTACATAAATTTTATGTTTGTTCATTCATATTAATAAGATACTCTACAGTATTTTTACTATATTAACTAGATAGAAAAAATTATTAAATAAACTGAAAACATTTTTTAAACTAAAGCAGTTTTATCGATTTATTTCATATGTTTTTGTGTGCAATAAACAAAAATTCTGTTAATGGATTGCCCTAAATTTGAAATAACCAAAAATTTAAATTTTTTAATTTGAATAAATTAAAGCTTTAAATACTCATATATTTTAGATTTCCAATTTATTCCCCGTAAAAATTACTCTTAAAACAATGTTGTCTTAACAATGCTAACTATTTGTTGTTGGTGATATTTTTTGTTTGATTTGAATTTGAATGAAATTAAAAGACCAAAACTTTCTGATATTGGCTTTTTCTGGAAGATTAAATAACACCCAATCATCTCTAATTCAGACAATAGTGATTTTTGATATTTATCCGACTACCGTATAACCTGTGTTAATTGCACTCCCTCAAAAAATTACCCCACTTCCAGTAATTACCCCACCAGCGATAGATTGAAACAATAATTACCCCCAAACAAATACCCTAAATCACGTTCAAATTTCAAACCTCGTATAATTACTCTCCCTTGATTAATTACTCCCTCCAGAGGGAGGCCGAAACAATAAGTACCAAGAGTAGTTATTAAAGGATATACGATATACATATCTTTTATGAAGACGTCTAGTTATTTTGATCCTGTGAAAAAAATATACGGATCTATATTATCGGATCGATACGGATCTATATTATCTATCAGTATAAAAATTACAATTTTCTCGAAAAATAAAAGGCTTGTAAAAGTCCCCAAACTGAACCGATCATCTGAATCGAATTCTACGAACTCTGATGATTATGAATAAAAAATGAAACCTAGAAAATATCACTAGCAGTAAATAGTCAGTATTGTTAATGGCAGTATATGTGTTGTTTTACATTTATTAATCAACAAAAACAACAAGAAAAAATAGTAAAAACATGAAGAATCAAACAAAAACTTTGCCTCTTGAGTTGCTTTTTAACATATTTAAAGCAACATGTAATTTATTTTCTAATGGATTACAAACAAGGTAAAAGCTATATGTAGTCAAATGATTTTTACATGGTAAAATAGTAAATAATCAGTATTGTTAATGGCAGTATATGTGTTGTTTTACATTTATTATCAACAAAAACAACAAGAAAAAATAGTAAAAACATGACGTCTAGTATTTATTTGCTAATGGATTACAAATACATTTTATAATTTAAGTCCAACAATTTTTCCTTAGCAATTATTAGACAAAAACACAAAATTCTTGCAGATTTATGCGAAATTTATTCTCTGAAGATCGCAATCCTTTAAATCGCGTTATTACCCCATAATTTACTCAAAGGATGACATCTCTATCAAAATCGCTCACTTATTTTCCATCTCGGTTTTATTAAAAATAAGGCCCTCGGAAACAATTTAGAAAAATATTTGAGCGATTCGGAATACTAAATTTATGAGAAACTATAAAATAACTTTTAATACATTTTATAATTTAAGTCCAACAATTTTTCCTTCCTGTTTAAACAATTCAACAAAAAGTCAACCTATAAAATATTGGTACAATTATGCTAAAAATTTATTAGCTTCTTCGAGTATTGTCTATGTGTCTGCTGGAGAAATTTTAAAAAAAATTAAGGTAAGGAATTTTTTCACTGTATTATATAAATGTAGCACAAACCGGTAATAACTTCACCAAAGTATATGTAGAAATTAGCAATTATTAGACAAAAACACAAAAATTTCCAATTCTGCTACAGAATACAATATAAAAATATTATTCTTTCTAGAGTCTTCCAAGACGCTTGGTCTTGAGTCTTGTCTCAAAACTTTTCTTGGGTTTTTTCGGTCTATGTTTTGGGGTGAAGTCTTGGTCTTGATTTCGACTTTTTGGGCTTCTCTAAACTTAGACCAATGAGAATTGAGCTTTTTTTGGATTCCTTATTTTATTTTTAAAATGGAAGAAATCTGGCCTCATGACCTTCGACAATTCTCAAAATTTTTGCCTGCGGCTCAGACGGAAATTTCTAGACAAAAATATTTGACTTAAAATTGTGGTTATATGAAGGTTAAGATTAGAGATGGGATTTGAGATTGATCGTAGTTTAGATCAGACATTTTTCTGATAAAACCCTTCTATCGATCTCTAGAGCGGGTTTATTTTGGAGGGGCCTATTTTAGAAGAAATACGGTATGTAGATATTTGCAATAAACAAAAATCGAAAGGTAACTAGAAATATTTGTCAAGAAATTCTGATTTTAGTGCCGCTATTAAAAATTCTCGAAGGTGAGAGTCCTTAGATCCACTTCGATAATAAGAAATAAATTTTGCCAATAAACTCGAATTTTTGAAACATTTCTGATTTCAACTTTAAATTATTGATGGGTTATTTGAAAAATAAATCTAAAAATACATAGATAGAAAAGGTTATATACCCCTTTTTCCCAATATACCCATTTTTTGTATTTCCTATTTAATTTTAAAAATAATCCTTTTTGAATGGTTGTGTTGCCAAAAGCAAACGAAAAGGAACGCAAGAAGATGGAAATGTTTGAAAATGAAAATGTTATACTCCCAACATTAAACATAAATTCATTTGTATTTTCAATCCTTTCTATTAACCATCCTTAACCTACACAAATTATTAAAAAAGAAAAATATATTTTATCAATTTTTCTGAATTTTCTTTTATTGATTTTTAATAAAAAATAATTAAGATTCAAATTTCTTAACTAAACCACAAAAAATATTTTCCGATTTTTTGTTTCGTTCATAAGTTTAACAATTCTGATATTCAATATTTAGTCTACGATATTCAATATTTAGTCTAAATTTTTTTTAGACTTTTAAATTTTTATTTTCTTCACATACGACTCAATATAATTCTAAAATTTCCACTGCGGTGATGAAATATTGAGTTTAAGTCTCGTAAACTCATGATTTACTTTCCGTTCAGGGGATTAAGTGTGGATAAGGTAATGGGGGGGGGGGGGATAAATGGGATTGGGCTTCTTCCATTTTAAGCGCCGCGGGAATATTTTTTTAATTTTGGAAGGCCAAGGGCATTCAAGTTTAAACGTTGAAGTCTATACGAGTAAATGCGTTATTTTCAAATGTGGACGATTAAAAACTGAGATTGAGAAATTAAGTAACATATTCATGTTCTCTTCCAATCTAACCTAATCCCTGTAAATCCTCTGATATCCTTCTATACTCCAAATCCACCGATACTCCCCTCAACCCCTCTTGATCGCTCGATATCACACCAAATCACTCAATATTTCGTTGAAGTCTTAAAGATGCATCTCTATAATGCCTTAATCACTCCCGTTTCTGCGCCGCAGGCGAAAATTTTGAGAATTTTGGTGGTCCTTAGGTATGATTTCTTCCATTTTTCAGCGCCGCAGGCGAAAATTTTTCTTACTTTCATGCCTCCCCACTTCTGTTAACTTAATTCACAGACTTCTAGTCAATTTATAAAATCGGGATTTTCTTCGGGATTTGATGCACATCCCGATCCCGATCCCGGATCCCGGCTCGGGATCGGGATCATCCAAAACCGGGATCGGGATTCACCTTTCGGTCTCGGGATCAGAAAAATCGGGATCGGGATTCGAAAAACCCGGGATAATCCCGCCCGATCCCGACCGGGATCCCGATCCCGGCCAACTCTAGTCTAAACAACAAATTCCATTAGAGGTAAATACATGTCTGAATAACTTCGGTTATCCGTTCACATAGTTTTTTTCCACTTTCCCTCTCCCATTCTACAAAATATTAAAATTCAAGCAAATAGGACTAATTCTGAGATTCTTGATGTTAGTCCTGACTCTAGATTTTTTGGGTTTCCGGTTCTTTTTGCTCCGTTCTAAACAAATTTAATCTGCTGTTTTTGTATCGCCTACCGGTACACGACGAATAGGCGCGGCCGAATAGGCGCCGACGAATAGGCGCGGCCGAATAGGCGCCGAGACAAATAGGCGCGGGACGAATAGGCGCCCGTAGTTATTTTTAGTGCATTTTTTGTTATTTTATTTTTTAAATTTTTTTATATATTTTTTTGTTTTTTACAGAAAAGAATGCTTGGTATTAGTGAAATTGACACTAAAAATGGGAAGAAAAAGTTAAATTACGATGGTAGAAAAGTATCTTTTTATAAAAAGTATCTTTTTATTTTTTTTCTTTTTATTTTTTTTGTAGGGCACGGATGTTGACTTTTCTCATTTTATCGCTGGTCGTGAACCGCCTCCAAAACGTAGAAAATACCGCGAAACAGATGCCAGGAAACATTACATTTTATTTAAATTAAAAAATATGAAACAACTGAAAAATTTTAAATCTTCGCATCTTCATGAAAAACTACGATTAAGCGACAACGATTTCGATGCATGGCTCGAAGAACTTGGACTTCTTCATGGGAAACGGACCTGCGGTAAATGTGGAGGTCGAACAACTATTAAGGTAAAAAAAGACCGCCGATACGGATGTTGGCGCTGTACTACAAGGGATTGTCGGGCTGAACAAGGTTACTTATGTGGTACCTTTTTCGGAGGAACTCATCTAACAACTAAACAAATCTTTCATCTTTCTTATTTATGGGCTCGTCGATTAGGTAAATATACAGACTTAGAATTTGAGACCGACAAATTTATTAGGTAAATATGCAGACCTAGAATTTGAGACCGAAATTAGTCAAGATGCACTTCCTGATTGGTTCTCATTTTACTGTAAACCATTCTAAAAATTATGTTAATCCCGAAAATCCAGATGTCCATACTCAAAATATTGAGTCATTGTGGTCCACTTATAAACGTAAGTTTCGTCCTCAAGCCGGTAATAATTGTAACACATACCGCACATATTTTCCTGAATTTCTTTGGCGTAAGCGTTTTGGTGATATTTCAAATGTATTTTATAATTTTTGGTATCATGTTTCACTATTTTATCCTTGTGAACGTAATGAATAAAGAATTAATCCTTTCTTTGTTTTTGAACTTGCCACGGGGAACTAGAGTGAAATTGTAACCGATTCCAATTTTTATCTTATTACATTAATTATTATTTTACATTAATTATTATGTATTTCTTTAATATTTTCTTTAAAGCTAAATTTCTTTCCATTTTAATCTAAAATTTTTTTGTAGAGGAGCTATGGTTCCATCCATTGTGTCGCAGAACCATAGGTCCCCGACTGATTTTGGCAAGATGACGCATAATTAAAGGAATGATGTAAGAAAAGGTGCATGGTCATTGCCATGAAAAATATCCTTAAGCTTCGTTTCTTTTCTTTTTTTCTTAATTTAACAAATTTTTTAATCGTTAAAAATAAACATTTTCCAACCGAATTTGTACCTCCTTTTTTCAGCGAGAAAAAATAACATCATTATTTACTCTTTTAAATAATAATATTTTTAAGAAAAATGGAAGAAAAAAATAATTGTCAATTAAAATTGAATTATAAAATAATAGTTAAAATAATATGAAGAAAAGTAGTAAAATTAATAAAAAAAAGTTTCACAATTTCAATAAAATGCTATATTTGTGGATATTTAGCTAGTGGTTATATTTATTATGGAGTTATTATGGATTATTATGGAGTAAAGCAGCTGGGCTTTAGCTATTTCTCTCCTTCAACTAGTACAAAAGGAAGACAGCATCTTCAGTAGACCGGACTGATGTTTTATCATTACGCCGCGCCGCCTACTGCACAGCCTTAGGAAATAAATAGCTATATGCTTTACCTAGTAAATGCTAAAGATGTCCAAGAACGAAAATTTTGCTCTACAATCTTTCAATACCCATTATATCACTTCAAAACCAGTTATGTCCCTCCGATATCCATTCATATCCCTAATATCTCCGATATTTCTTACTAAAAAATTTTCATGTAAAAATCACGGAACTAGAACATTTATTACAATATATGTACAATATATGTATGTTTCGAACCGAATTTTGCTCTCTTATATTTTTGCTCTCTTATGAATTTTGGTGTTAGTTTCAAAGCAATGGTTATATTTATGTAGTACTTAAATATTTAAATTTTGAGTTTTATTTCTTAAGTCTTCATTTTTCTTTAGTTCCACATAGAATATTCACCTAGATCTCCTAGAATAATTTCACTAAAAGCAGCAACAACTCCAATTGAGCGAGCTTCTTTAAAAAATTTTTATAATATTTTATAAAGGAAGAAATTTTTTTAATTTCTCACTTTTAGAAGTAGGTATTGGAGTACATTTATGATGAGACAGACAAGTAACCATTGCTCTTAATTTTATTTTAACGTTTATTAGATTTATTATATTATCGAATATCTGTATGATTGATTAATTATTGTCTTCATAAACACCATCTAGATGTTATCCCACTTGTATCTCATCTTAATGACAGATTTTTTCTTTCCCAAAAGATTAGATTCGATTGTTTTAATAATTGTTTTAATATGATAGGTAATCAGTGTCATTCCGCTTCCAAGAATGGTATCTAGAACCCGGATCCTTGCGATTTTTTGAACCGAAAGAACGTTTAATGTAATGTATATTAGTTTTTCTGATAAGTTTTTTACTTGAGGCATTCACACATTCCAGCTTTACAACTATATTTATCAGCAATAGAACATTCAGAATACATCATCCCACAATTTGTTTCGTTTCTAAATACTTTTGCAGGGGATGTAGAATTACATGTTTGTAAAAATACTAACGAGATTTTACAAATTCTGAGGTCTTGAAAACACCTTTTATTAATTAAATAAATTTATTCTATAGCTAATTATTTACTTGCATTCATAAAAGTCAAAATTTTCGTCTAATTCAAATGTTCGGTTACATAGTTCTAAAGTTGGCGAATCCACCATATAAAAATAAATAAACAATAAAAGTATTAGGTAGCAGCAAATTCCTCTAAAAGTTTATTTTTGTTAATTAAATATATATTTATACCTTCTTGGAGCATTCTTTCGATCCGCTGAATCAACTTTGCTGTCATTATTTGTTAATGGGGTTGTTGCTGTTATAATAGAATTATTTGTTTGTTGTTGATGCCCAGTTTCTTGCTCAATTTCGGAAGATTGATTAAGAGGGGTTTGCGGGGTAAGTTCAATTTCAGGGTCAATTTCACGTTCCATCTCAAGTACAATTTCAGGTTCAATTTCAGGGTCAATTTCACGTTCCATTTCTAGTACTATTTCAGGTTGAATTTCTCTTTCTATTTCAAGTACTATTTCAGGGGCCATTTCAGGGTCGATTTTAGGTTCCATTTTAAATTTAAATTTAATCTAGAACTGAATTTATTCAGAATATTTAGTCTTGAATTTCAGAAAAATTATTGTATGTAGTAATTAATGGTTGATTATTTTTTAAAGTGGACTTGAATATTGAAGAATAATAAGTAAGTGAGACAGTAAACTAATTCGATTTTAAGTGATTGGAAAAAACTCCAATCGATTTGGCAAAAAATTCCGAATCTCTATCAAAAATAAAGAAAAAAAATCTAATAATCTCTCCCATTTATCATTTCGTAAAAAACCTAATAATTATAGAATTTGTTTATTATAATATTTTAAATTTTCAAAAAAAAATTATTTAAAAATAATTTGACAAAAAATAATTCTATTTATCAAACAAGTAAAATTTTCATTATTAAAAAAAATATACGAAAATATACAAAGGTAATTAATTAAAAGTACATTATTGTTGCGTAACATAAAACAATTTGTTTAATTTTAAATTCTTACTAATTCTGAAGAATAATATTTTTGAAATTAAAAGAGGCCGGAAGTAGAATCGAAAAATCAAATAATTATGGGGATTAAAATTTTGAAAGCGAACGACTGGTATATACCCATCCATGGTATATACCTGTTTAATAAGTTAAAAATAAGATCTTCCAGCTAAACAAAATTTTTCCATTAATCTACTTGATTCGTCTCATGCCTAATCCACTTTTTTCAATTCAGCTGGATTTTCACCAAAATTTCTTTGAATAACTCCAGTAAAAGCAGCAATAACTCCAATTGAACGAACTTAAAAAACATTTTCTTAAAGAAATATTTTTAATTTCTCACTTTTAGTTGTTAATGATGTAGTCATTGATGTACATTTACGTAGAGAAAAACAGTCAATCATTGTTCTTAATTTTAATGTATTTATTTAAGTTGTGTTTCTCTTGGGTATTCTTGACTTAAATTTCTCACTACCTATACAAGATCATAAAATTTAGTTAGCAACTTCTATAACAATCCAAACTAAAACCGCTTTTATTTCTTAGTATATCAAGTCGGGCCTCATTAAATCGGGCCTCACACAATTGGGGCTTAAAAAGTTGTAGGTATATATATATAATTTGATAAGAAAAATCTGCGGAAATTTAGTCCTCCCCCCCGTCCCATCTCTAAAAATTTTTTACTTGAGGCATTTACACATTCCATCTTTACAGCTATTTTTATCAGCTGAAGAGCATTCAGAATACATTATCCCACAATTTGTTTCGTTTCTAAATACTCTTGCAGGTGAGGTATCCTTACATGTATGTAATATTGCTAACGAGATTTTACAAATTCTGAGGTCTTGAAAACACCTTTTATTAATTAAATAAATTTATTCTATAGCTAATTATTTACTTGCATTCATAAAAATTATATTTCTCATTTGATTCGAATACTTGATTACATTCCCCGACAGTTGATGAATCACAAAATGATATAAAATAAATAAATAAAAATATTGTGAAAATAAACATTTTTTTTCTAAAAATTTTTTTTTAAACTTTGAATTAAATTTTAGTAAAATTAATAATTATTTACTGTCGAACCTCATTTTTAGATAAACACAGAATTATACAACATCAAACAAAAATAAGTATTTTAAATTTGTTTGGTTACTAGCTGTTCTCCATTTTAACTTATCCCATTATAAGGTACGATTTTACAGTCCTAATAGAGTATCTACGTAATAATGAGGGGAATGTTGGCATAATTTTGATGAAATAATTAATTACTATTTTAATAATCTATTTAAATTAATAGATTATTTTTTATTTTTTGTCAATAAATTAAAAATAATAAAAGTAAAATAACAACCAAATTAATTAAAAGTGTACAATTTTTTTTGTCCAAATTAAAACCTGTTTATTTTTATTTTTCAAACTGTGAAAGAAATTAAAAATATTGTTTTGAAATGTTTTGTTTATTTTATTTAAAACTTTTCTTTCAAATTTTCAAATTTCTATACATAGTAGGGTGTTTTTTCTTTACTCGATTATGCAAATAAATTTCCTTGAATCACAGACATGGAACCTGTCTTGCAAACCCCTCTTGATCAATCTTCCGAAATTAAAAAGGAAATTGGATAGCAACATCAAACAAATAATCCAAGCCTAACACCCAGAATTATGGTACAGCTGCACAGTAACGAGGCTTATCACCTAGGATTAAGAGTTAATAGATTCTTATCTAAGATTTCCGAAACTTCGGTATTTGAGCGATCGGTTAGACAAGAAGTTTCGAATATCGATCTTAAATCTTTAAAATAATGGAATGATTGAAAACGGCAGTTTTAAAAAGAATCTTGTGTTATTTTGAAAATCTTTCCTAATTATCATCTCATTCCAAACCTAAAATTTAAATTAAATATAAATTTTAATTAAATAATAATTTATGTAAGTATAGTTTAACTAATTATTTTATTTGTTTGTTATTACAATATTCTAAATTTATATAAAAAATTTATATCTAATAAAATTATAACCGAAAATTTCGTTCTTAATAAAGAAAAAGAAGTCTGGTTTTAAAAAATGTAAATCTACAAAAACATTCTAAATGTTTAATGATTTCTGTTAATTAGCAGATAGTTTAGTGTATTTTTGTCAAAATATGTGTCTAATCTTCTTTTTTCAATTCAATAGGATTTTTACCAAAATTTCCTTCAATAAATCCACTAAAAGCAGCAATAACTCCAATTGAACGAGATTCTTTAAAAATTTTTTTGTTTTTTAAAAAGAAAATTTAATTCCTCACTTTTATCTGTATTTATTGGTGTACATTTATGTTGAAAAATACAGTTAATCATTGTTCTTAATTTTAGTGTATTTAAGTTTCGGTAATTTCAACGATATCCTAATTGTTTGGGCTAAAAAGTTGGTACTGTCTGGTTAGTTCCCCCATTTTCCTTTCTTTTTCCTTCCTTCCTCCCCATTCTCCTAAGAATTACTAAATGATCAAGATAAATAATGATGGAGTTAAGACCTATGCAAATGTTAGGTCCGTGCCACTACTATTTTGCAAGTTCTTCGCAGGATCTTTTATTGTATCATTTCGCTCAATACCGCCCCTAGTTCTAAAAAGTAGAGCTAGGTACTTATCCCACAGATTATTTTCACCATTGTATTTAATTTAGAGATCGGACCAAACAAATATATATATTTGATCAAATATTTGTTTGATTAGGTTAAAAAAAGTCAAATATTTGATCAAATATCAAATAATTTGAAAATTATTTGATTTTCCCAAAAATTCCAAATTTTGATTAAAAAATCGTGAAAAATTGTTAATTTAACACCATATTTCTTACAAATTTTGCCTGCGGCGCTAAAGGTCCTTCCCTATAGCGTCTTAAAAATTAGGAATTTTTCCCATTACTCAGGGAATATATAGGTACATGGCAGATATCGAGTGATTTTGATAAATTTTTTGGAATTAGAAGGGATATCAGGGGATTGAGAGGGATATATGGGAATTAGAAGGGATATATGAGGATTTAAATGGATATCGGTGGATTAAAGGGGATATAGGGTAATTTGAAGGGATATCAAAATCAGAGCTGATATAGGATAATTTGAGGGGTAATATCTGTGGATTTGGAGTGATATCGGTTGGGGGATTAAGCGGGATATATGGATTAAGGGGATAATATCTGATAATAGTGATAGCCGGGAATTAAACTCTCAACTTAATCACCAGTATACTTTCAACCCCACGATTTGAAAATCCCTAGATCTCATGTTATCTCAATCCCCTTAATCCCTGCAAATCCCAAGTTATCTCCCTTAATTTATTGTCATTATAAATAAATATTGATTCATAAATGTTATGTAGTTATTATTATGTTAATTATTCCCTTAATAAAGGACTTTATAGGTAATTCCAAAACTTTGAAAAAATTTGATATTTGATCAAATATTTGTTTACCATTTTTGGAAAAATCAAATTTTTTCAAATACTTTCAAATATCAAATAGTTTGATTTGATATTTGATTTTGCAGTTTGTCCGATCTCTAATTTAATTATTACTATTTCTTGAAGGAGAAAGGAAGGAGAAGCAAATAAAAATGGGGGGGGGGGGGTGAGAGATAATCGGATGGATCCAAAATGTTGATATAAAATCAGGTGTGTGTATAATTGGAGCTTTGAGCAACTCTTTTATTATATGTAATTTAAAAAGGCGATGTATATGTATAATTTTGGGGGTATGTAAAATGTTTGAGATTTTTGTTTAAAAAACTGGGATGTGATAAGAACTTTTGAAAATTTTTTACTTGAAGCATTCACACACTCCCTCTAGACAACTATTTTTCTCAGCAGTGGAACATTGGGAATTAATCATTTCGCAATCTGAAGTGTTTTTAAGTACTTTTACACTGCCTCTACATGTTTGTAGAGCTAGCAGGGAATCACTACAAGTATTCGCGTCTAGTGCACACCTATTTTAAATTAAAATTTTTGAATATATTTTATACATTGAATTATTTACTTGCATTCATTCATATTGTATTTATCGTCTAATTCGTATACTTGGTTACATTCCTCCAAAACTGATGAGTCACAAAATGATATAAAATGAATAAACAAAAATATTGTTAAGAATAACATTGTTTTTCTAAAAAATAAACATTTTGAATGTTTATTCCTCTAGGGGGTCGGTTTATTAGAAGGGGTCGGTCTAATAGAGATAGTCGCACTTTAGAAGAAATACAGTAAATTACTTACATTGTTATCATTTTATTAAAATTTATTTTGATGAAATATTTAAAGTTATCTAAATTTAATAATTATAATTTTTTTATATTTTTTTGTCAAGTAAACAAAAATAGTTTTTATATTTAAACAAAAAATTGTCAGACTAAAAAAATAATTAAAGTAAAAGTAATTTAAATTTATTAAAAGTACAATTTTTATCAGGAAATTTAAACCTGTTTATTTCTTTTTACAATTTATTAAATTTAACTTTTTACTACATAACCTCGACTATTTTAGTTTTCAAAATATTTTTAAAATATAAAATTCTAATTATAATAATAAATTAACGGAAATTGACTGACTTGAGCTGGAAAAACTCAATAGAAAAAGGTTTCTCAAGCTCGAATATCTCAAAAAACGACTCGATAACACAAGGGTCAAAAAACGTTAACTTTAATTATTAGTGTCGGAAAATAACATATTTTCATTCATTATTCTTCAGAAATTCGACGAAAATTGAAAACGACTTTAATTTTTCTATTTTATAACCAAAAATATATGTTCCTGATTACTTAAAATTATTTTTACCTTAAGTAATTTTCTACCTTATTACTAGGGATGGGATTTATATGGATTTCCATATTTTTTTCCTGAACTCGTTGGGTTCTGAAACGTTCAAAAAACATGTTTTTAGCATATGGTGATAAAGCCGTTTTTGAGTTATCAATCCATATTTTTCCATATTTAAACGTTCCGTCCATATTTCCATATTTTATCCATATTTCGTCATTTTTTGTAAAATTTTGCCAAAAATTGGTTAAAATTTTCAAATTTATGAAATTTTTGGAAAAAAAATTTAACAAATTTATGAAATTTTTTTCGAAAAATTTTTGAAAATTTTTTTATAAAAATTTTGACAAAAATTTTTCAAAAAATTTTCGACTCAAATATTATCCAAAATATTTTTAGAAACAAAATAATCACTATTAATTAGTTTATTTGTAATAATTTGCATCAAAATTAACTTAATTAACATTTTCTTCTTAAAACTGAAAATTTTTCCGTTAAAAATTTTCAGTTTTCGGTCCATATTTGATCTATATTTTGGATTTTAGTCCATATCCATATTTTGAGATTATTAGTCCATATTTTGAGATTATTAGTCCATATTGTATGCAGAGCTGCGTCGAAATAAAAAAATCTTCGAAATTCGGAAATCGAAAGAAATCCAAAAATATCGAAATCGAAAATCGAAATTTTATTAAAAAATTCGAAATTCGGAAATCGAAAATCGAAAGAAAAAAACGTCGAAAATCGAAAGTCGAAAATCGAAATTTTTTAAAATAAATAAAAGAGTATTTTGAGAATTTTAGATGATCCTTAAGCCAAAAACTTCCATTTTCAGCGCCACATGCGAAAATTTTGGCGATTTTGAAAGGCCAAGTAGCCAAATTTCTTCATTTTTTGGCGCCGCAGTAATAAAATCTTAAGAGAAAAGATGATGCAATTTTTGCAAAAAAACTCGAAAATCGAACGAAAATCGAAAAAACTAAAATTATCGAAATCGAAAATGGAAATTTTATGAAAAAATTCGAAAATCGGAAATCGAAAGAAAAAACGTCGAAAATCGAAATTTCGACGCAGCTCTGATTGTATGTCTATATTTTTCGATTGATAGTCCTTTTAAATCCCATCCCTACTTATTACTTAAGGTAGAAAAGAATTTAACAATCGAATAATACTAAATGGATTGAAAAAACTAAAATTTAGTACACAATTATGTAGAAAAGAATTCTTAAGTTACAAGGAAAGCTAACATAAAAACACATTAAAAATGATTCCTTATTTTACATGTTTCTATTTATTTGAGTGTCTAATCTTCTTTTTTTAATTCAGTAGGATTTTCACCAAAATTTCCTTTATTAACACCACTAAAACCAGCAATAATTCCAATTGAACGATACTCTTAAAATTTCATTTTAGAAATGAAAATAGCTTTGATTACTCACTTTTATTTGTTGATGAAGCACTTACTGGTGTACATTTACGTTGATAAAAACAGTCAATCATTGATCTTAATTTTATTGTAGTATTCTAGTTTTCTGAGAGTTTTTCTTAATTTACCTAGTATACCAAACCAGGATTTTTTTTTATCAAATTCTATACTAATCTAACCTGTCCCTAAATATAACGTTGGAGAGAAAAGGTTTTAAATAAAATTGAGTTTGTCCATTATCGGACATTTAGTTATCTCTCCCATTCGAGGGTCAAGCAACTGAAAGAGCTCTTACAGAGTTATATGAGGTACCCCCAAACGTATGGTGAGCCCAATGTGCGATCGAGCTAAAAGTTTGTTCAAGATTATCAAATCCGGGACGCCCTTGTATGTTTAATAAATTGATCCATATCAGTGATTCGATTGTCCTGGTTTCGTTTTGTTGTTAAGTAAGACCGAAATCAACTGTCACTTTCATTATATACCTATTTTAAATACTTTTAGTGTAATTGGGATTATATAAGAATAATTTACGGTAATTTAGCTCTATTTTGAAAATATTTTTTACTTAAAGCATTCACACATTCCAGCCTTACAACTTTTTTCTTCGGCAGTAGAACATTCAGAATACATCATTTCACAATCTGAACTGTTTTTAAATAGTTTTGTAGACGCAACATCACTAGGACATGTTTGTGAAGATATAAGAGAATGTTTACAAGTTTGGAGGTCTATATAGCACCTTTTTTAATAGATATTCTCAAATATATATTTTTAATATACTATTTAATTTACTTGCATTCAGAAGTATTGTATCCCTCATTTTTTGTAAATAATTCGTTACATTCCTCTACCGTTGATGAATGACAAAATGTTATCAAATAGGAAAACAAGACTATTGTTGTCAACAACATATTTCCTCTAAAGGATATAATTTCAAATTTAATTTTGGTAAAATTAATTAATATGTAAGTATTATCTCGTATCTCATTTTTAGATAACAACTTAAGTGTATGAGATCAATTTAAAAACATTCTCTTAAACTTGGTTGTTGTTCACTTAGTGTTTGAAATACCTAACAAAGGAGAGTGCTACCTTTCTACCTTTCCACCAACTTTCATCCCGAAGTCTCTGTCGGTGTTACCAAAATTACCGTGATTCGATGATTCTGAACAAAATTATAAGGAACTGAATTTCGCTGAAATGACTGTTTTTGTATTGCTATTAGGGGGTAGATCGTCGTTCAAGGTTGAGAATTAGTAAAAGGGAATAGGTTTATGTTACTTGTACAGAACCCAACGACAGTTGACCCGGAAAACTAATTTTTCCGAATCTTAATATTTAATAAAAAGTCCTGGCTCTCAGTTGGCCCTTTTATAAGGGGCGCTCAGTTGGCCGCGCTCAGTTGGCTCGCGCTCAGTTGGCTCGGCGCTCAGTTGGCCGGTCTCAGTTGGCGGCGCTCAGTTGGCGGCGCTCACCTGGCCCGTTCCGCCAAAAATGATTTTCAAATGTATGTAGATTACTTAAATTGTTAACATTTATACTAATTAAATTAATAATTATAAAAAATTTTTTTAAATAATTTTTTGCTTAAATAAACAAAAAAAGTTAATGTTTAAACAAAAAATTGTCAGACTAAAAATAATAAAAGTAATTTAAAATTAAATCTACAATTTTATAGAAATTAAAACCTGTTTATTTTTTATTTTCTTTCTTAAATTAAAATAAACAAATAAATATTTGACTTAAAAATCTGATATACTTTGATTATTATGTAATGATTTTGCAAATAACTTGATGTTGGGTAATGTTTTGAAGAAAAGAAGCTAATGTTTTGGATTATAACCATATCCTAAGTTTTTAACTGCTGCAAGATTAATCATACTTATTTCATCGAGACAATAATTAAAATCGAGAAGATTAAATGATTGATTATTCTTTAAAGTGGACTTGAATATTAAAGAATAATAAGTAAGTGAGACAATAAACTAATTCGATTTTAAGTGATTGGAAAAAACTCCAATCGATTTGACAAAAAATCCCGAATCTCTATCAAAAATAAAGAAAAAAATCTCAATAATCTCTCCCATTTATCATTTCGTAAAAAACCTAATAATTATAGAATTTGTTTATTATAATATTTTAAAATTTCAAAAAAAATTATTTAAAAATAATTTGACAAAAAATAATTCTATTTATCAAACAAGTAAAATTTTCATTATTTAAAAAGTTAAATATACGAAAATATACAAAGGAAATAAATTAAAAGTACATTATTGTTGCGTAACATAAAACAATTTGTTTAATTTTAAATTCTTACTAATTCTGAAGAATAATATTTTTGAAATTAAAAGAGGCCGGAAGTAGAATCGAAAAATCAAATAATTATGAAGGTTATGGAGATTAAAATTTTGAAAGTGAACCCCTGATATGTACCCATCCCTGGTATATACAAGTTTAATAAATCTAAAATAAAAATTTTCCAGCTAAACAATAATTTTCCATAGTTTTTTTATTCTACTTGATTCGTCTCATGCCTAATCCTCTTTTTTCAATTCAATAGGGTTTTCATCAAAATTTCCTTCAATAAATCCATTAAAAGCAGCAATAACTCCAATTGAACGAACTTCTTAAAAACTTTTTTTAAAGAAATATTTTTAATTTCTCACTTTTATTTGTTAATGATGTAGTCATTGATGTACATTTACGTTGAGAAAAACAGTCAATCATTGTTCTTAATTTTATTATATTTATGAAGTTGCTCGCGGGTATTCTTGACTTAAATTTCTCACTACCTATACAAGATCATGAAATTTAGTTAGCAAATTCTATAACAATCCAAACTTAAACGTCTTTTATTTTTTAATATAGCTAAGTTGATAAGTCGGTTTATATTCTATGGGCAAGAAATTTTTAAAAATTGATTTGTGTTTTTCATTATTTTGGATTTGGCGTTCATTAGTTAATTAAGGAATAACGAAATAATTTCTTTAAAGCTTGAAATTTGATAAGAAAAATCTGCGAAAATTTAGCCCCCTCCATCTCTAAAATTTTTTTACTTGAGGCATTCACACATTCCATCTTTACAGCTATTTTTATCAGCTGAAGAGCATTCAGAATACATTATCCCACAATTTGTTTCGTTTCTAAATACTTTTGCAGGAGATGTAGAATTACATGTATGTAATATTGCTAACGAGATTTTACAAATTCTGAGGTCTTGAAAACACCTTTTATTTTAATAAATTAATTAAATATATTCAACATTTAATTCACTTGCATTCATAAAAATTATATTTCTCATTTGATTCGAATACTTGATTACATTCCCCGACAGTCGATGAATCACAAAATGATTTAAAATAAATAAATAAAAATATTGTGAACATAAACATTGTTTTTCTAAAAAAATTTTTTTAAACTTTGAATTAAATTTTAGTAAAATTAATAATTATTTACTGTCGAACCTCATTTTTAGATAAACACAGAATTATACAACATCAAACAAAAATAAGTATTTTAAATTTGTTTGATTACTGGTTGTTCTCCATTTTAACTTATCCCATTATAAGGCACGATTTTACAGTCCTAATAGAAGTATTTACAAAAAAATGAGGGGACTGTTGGCATAATTTTGATGAAATAATTAATTACTATTTTAATAATCTATTTAAATTAATAGATTATTTTTTATTTTTTGTCAATAAATTAAAAATAATAAAAGTAAAATAACAACCAAATTAATTAAAAGTGTACAATTTTTTTTGTCCAAATTAAAACCTGTTTATTTTTATTTTTCAAACTGTGAAAGAAATTAAAAATATTGTTTTGAAATGTTTTGTTTATTTTATTTAAAACTTTTCTTTCAAATTTTCAAATTTCTATACATAGTAGGGTGTTTTTTCTTTACTCGATTATGCAAATAAATTTCCTTGAATCACAGACATGGAACCTGTCTTGCAAACCCCTCTTGATCAATCTTCCGAAATTGAACAGGAAATTGAATAGCAACATCAAACAAATAATCCAAGCCTAACACCCAGAGTTATGGTACAGCTGCACAGTAACGAGGCTTATCACCTAGGATTAAGAGTGTAATAGATTCTTATCTAAGATTTCCGAAACTTCAGGTATTTGAGCGATCGGTTAGACAAGAAGTTTCGAATATCGATCTTAAATCTTTAAAATAATGGAATGATTGAAAACGGCAGTTTTAAAAAGAATCTTGTGTTATTTTGAAAATCTTTCCTAATTATCATCTCATTCCAAACCTAAAATTTAAATTAAATATAAATTTTAATTAAATAATAATTTATGTAAGTATAGTTTAACTAATTATTTTATTTGTTTGTTATTACAATATTCTAAATTTATATAAAAAATTTATATCTAATAAAATTATAACCGAAAATTTCGTTCTTAATAAAGAAAAAGAAGTCTGGTTTTAAAAAATGTAAATCTACAAAAACATTCTAAATGTTTAATGATTTCTGTTAATTAGCAGATAGTTTAGTGTATTTTTGTCAAAATATGTGTCTAATCTTCTTTTTTCAATTCAGTAGGGTTTCCACCAAAATTTCCTTCAATAAATCCACTAAAAGCAGCAATAACTCCAATTGAACGAGATTCTTTAAAAATTTTTTTGTTTTTTAAAAAGAAAATTTAATTCCTCACTTTTATCTGTATTTATTGGTGTACATTTATGTTGAAAAATACAGTTAATCATTGTTCTTAATTTTAGTGTATTTAAGTTTCGGTAATTTCAACGATATCCTAATTGTTTGGGCTAAAAAGTTGGTACTGTCTGGTTAGTTCCCCCATTTTCCTTTCTTTTTCCTTCCTTCCTCCCCATTCTCCTAAGAATTACTAAATGATCAAGATAAATAATGATGGAGTTAAGACCTATGCAAATGTTAGGTCCGTGCCACTACTATTTTGCAAGTTCTTCGCAGGATCTTTTATTGTATCATTTCGCTCAATACCGCCCCTAGTTCTAAAAAGTAGAGCTAGGTACTTATCCCACAGATTATTTTCACCATTGTATTTAATTTAGAGATCGGACCAAACAAATATATATATTTGATCAAATATTTGTTTGATTAGGTTAAAAAAAGTCAAATATTTGATCAAATATCAAATAATTTGAAAATTATTTGATTTTCCCAAAAATTCCAAATTTTGATTAAAAAATCGTGAAAAATTGTTAATTTAACACCATATTTCTTACAAATTTTGCCTGCGGCGCTAAAGGTCCTTCCCTATAGCGTCTTAAAAATTAGGAATTTTTCCCATTACTCAGGGAATATATAGGTACATGGCAGATATCGAGTGATTTTGATAAATTTTTTGGAATTAGAAGGGATATCAGGGGATTGAGAGGGATATATGGGAATTAGAAGGGATATATGAGGATTTAAATGGATATCGGTGGATTAAAGGGGATATAGGGTAATTTGAAGGGATATCAAAATCAGAGCTGATATAGGATAATTTGAGGGGTAATATCTGTGGATTTGGAGTGATATCGGTTGGGGGATTAAGCGGGATATATGGATTAAGGGGATAATATCTGATAATAGTGATAGCCGGGAATTAAACTCTCAACTTAATCACCAGTATACTTTCAACCCCACGATTTGAAAATCCCTAGATCTCATGTTATCTCAATCCCCTTAATCCCTGCAAATCCCAAGTTATCTCCCTTAATTTATTGTCATTATAAATAAATATTGATTCATAAATGTTATGTAGTTATTATTATGTTAATTATTCCCTTAATAAAGGACTTTATAGGTAATTCCAAAACTTTGAAAAAATTTGATATTTGATCAAATATTTGTTTACCATTTTTGGAAAAATCAAATTTTTTCAAATACTTTCAAATATCAAATAGTTTGATTTGATATTTGATTTTGCAGTTTGTCCGATCTCTAATTTAATTATTACTATTTCTTGAAGGAGAAAGGAAGGAGAAGCAAATAAAAATGGGGGGGGGGGGGGGTGAGAGATAATCGGATGGATCCAAAATGTTGATATAAAATCAGGTGTGTGTATAATTGGAGCTTTGAGCAACTCTTTTATTATATGTAATTTAAAAAGGCGATGTATATGTATAATTTTGGGGGTATGTAAAATGTTTGAGATTTTTGTTTAAAAAACTGGGATGTGATAAGAACTTTTGAAAATTTTTTACTTGAAGCATTCACACACTCCCTCTAGACAACTATTTTTCTCAGCAGTGGAACATTGGGAATTAATCATTTCGCAATCTGAAGTGTTTTTAAGTACTTTTACACTGCCTCTACAAGTTTGTAGAGCTAGCAGGGAATCACTACAAGTACCCGCGTCTAGTGCACACCTATTTTAAATTAAAATTCTTGAATATATTTTATACATTAAATTATTTACTTGCATTCTTTCATATTGTATTTATCGTCTAATTCGTATACTTGGTTACATTCCTCCAAAACTGATGAGTCACAAAATGATATAAAATGAATAAACAAAAATATTGTTAAGAATAACATTGTTTTTCTAAAAAATAAACATTTTGAATGTTTATTCCTCTAGGGGGGTTTTTAGAGGAATAAATCCCCTATAAATAAATAAACCACCTATTATTCCTCTAAGGGGCACTATTAGAAGAAATACAGTAAATTACTTACATTGTTATCATTTTATTAAAATTTATTTTGATGAAATATTTAAAGTTATCTAAATTTAATAATTATAATTTTTTTATATTTTTTTGTCAAGTAAACAAAAATAGTTTTTATATTTAAACAAAAAATTGTCAGACTAAAAAAATAATTAAAGTAAAAGTAATTTAAATTTATTAAAAGTACAATTTTTATCAGGAAATTTAAACCTGTTTATTTCTTTTTACAATTTATTAAATTTAACTTTTTACTACATAACCTCGACTATTTTAGTTTTCAAAATATTTTTAAAATATAAAATTCTAATTATAATAATAAATTAACGGAAATTGACTGACTTGAGCTGGAAAAACTCAATAGAAAAAGGTTTCTCAAGCTCGAATATCTCAAAAAACGACTCGATAACACAAGGGTCAAAAAACGTTAACTTTAATTATTAGTGTCGGAAAATAACATATTTTCATTCATTATTCTTCAGAAATTCGACGAAAATTGAAAACGACTTTAATTTTTCTATTTTATAACCAAAAATATATGTTCCTGATTACTTAAAATTATTTTTACCTTTTTTTATTAAAAGTACAATTTTTATCAGGAAATTTAAACCTGTTTATTTCTTTTTACAATTTATTAAATTTAACTTTTTACTACATAACCTCGACTATTTTAGTTTTCAAAATATTTTTAAAATATAAAATTCGGTACTATGCGTTTATATCCCCCCATGTCCGCAAAAGTTTGTCCGCACTTTTCCCCTTCTTTCTTCTTTATCCTCTCATAAGGATTAGAAATGGTCAAGTTAATAAACCCTAATTTTCTTTTTCTTCTCCTTACTTCTTTTCCTTGTTACTTCTTTTCCTTACTTCTTCTTTTCCTTGTTACTTCTTTTCCTTACTTCTTTTCCTTGTTATTTTGTTATTTTCGTGTCGGCCGTCGGTCTAGTCTTTTTTTCGGACCTTATTTTTATCGAGTCGTGCCGTAAGTCTTTTTCCGACCTTTTTTAAAAAGATTCATTTTAAAATTATTGTTAGATTGGAGTGATATTGTTATGTTCGAGGGTATTTCCGTGCCAAATATCATAGGCCCGACTCGATATTTCGATCCGAGTCGGTCCGTTTTGGACCGACTCGGATTTTTTTGGACCGAATGTCATTTTATATGAATGATACTTTGTCGTATTTGATGTTTTTTAGAATCTAAAGAAAAATTCTTGAACTTTAATTTTAATTGACCATTCTTAATATTTATGAGAAAGAAAGAAGCAAGGAGGAGAAAAGAAAATGTGGGTTTATTAATACTTACCATTTCTAATCCTTAAGAGAGGAGAAAGAAGAAGGAAAAAGTGTGACAAACTTTTACGGACGTGGGGGGGGGGGGATATAAACGCATAGTACCTAAAATTCTAATTATAATAATAAATTAACGGAAATTGACTGACTTGAGCTGGAAAAACTCAATAGAAAAAGGTTTCTCAAGCTCGAATATCTCAAAAAACGACTCGATAACACAAGGGTCAAAAAACGTTAACTTTAATTATTAGTGTCGGAAAATAACATATTTTCATTCATTATTCTTCAGAAATTCGACGAAAATTGAAAACGACTTTAATTTTTCTATTTTATAACCAAAAATATATGTTCCTGATTACTTAAAATTATTTTTACCTTAAGTAATTTTCTACCTTATTACTAGGGATGGGATTTATATGGATTTCCATATTTTTTTCCTGAACTCGTTGGGTTCTGAAACGTCCAAAAAACATATTTTTAGCATATGGTGATAAAGCCGTTTTTGAGTTATCAATCCATATTTTTCCATATTTAAACGTTCCGTCCATATTTCCATATTTTATCCATATTTCGTCATTTTTTGTAAAATTTTGCCAAAAATTGGTTAAAATTTTCAAATTTATGAAATTTTTGGAAAAAAAAATTTAACAAATTTATGAAATTTTTTTCGAAAAATTTTTGAAAATTTTTTTATAAAAATTTTGACAAAAATTTTTCAAAAAATTTTCGACTCAAATATTATCCAAAATATTTTTAGAAACAAAATAATCACTATTAATTAGTTTATTTGTAATAATTTGCATCAAAATTAACTTAATTAACATTTTCTTCTTAAAACTGAAAATTTTTCCGTTAAAAATTTTCAGTTTTCGGTCCATATTTGATCTATATTTTGGATTTTAGTCCATATCCATATTTTGAGATTATTAGTCCATATTTTGAGATTATTAGTCCATATTGTATGCAGAGCTGCGTCGAAATAAAAAAATCTTCGAAATTCGGAAATCGAAAGAAATCCAAAAATATCGAAATCGAAAATCGAAATTTTATTAAAAAATTCGAAATTCGGAAATCGAAAATCGAAAGAAAAAAACGTCGAAAATCGAAAGTCGAAAATCGAAATTTTTTAAAATAAATAAAAGAGTATTTTGAGAATTTTAGATGATCCTTAAGCCAAAAACTTCCATTTTCAGCGCCACATGCGAAAATTTTGGCGATTTTGAAAGGCCAAGTAGCCAAATTTCTTCATTTTTTGGCGCCGCAGTAATAAAATCTTAAGAGAAAAGATGATGCAATTTTTGCAAAAAAACTCGAAAATCGAACGAAAATCGAAAAAACTAAAATTATCGAAATCGAAAATGGAAATTTTATGAAAAAATTCGAAAATCGGAAATCGAAAGAAAAAACGTCGAAAATCGAAATTTCGACGCAGCTCTGATTGTATGTCTATATTTTTCGATTGATAGTCCTTTTAAATCCCATCCCTACTTATTACTTAAGGTAGAAAAGAATTTAACAATCGAATAATACTAAATGGATTGAAAAAACTAAAATTTAGTACACAATTATGTAGAAAAGAATTCTTAAGTTACAAGGAAAGCTAACATAAAAACACATTAAAAATGATTCCTTATTTTACATGTTTCTATTTATTTGAGTGTCTAATCTTCTTTTTTTAATTCAGTAGGATTTTCACCAAAATTTCCTTTATTAACACCACTAAAACCAGCAATAATTCCAATTGAACGATACTCTTAAAATTTCATTTTAGAAATGAAAATAGCTTTGATTACTCACTTTTATTTGTTGATGAAGCACTTACTGGTGTACATTTACGTTGATAAAAACAGTCAATCATTGATCTTAATTTTATTGTAGTATTCTAGTTTTCTGAGAGTTTTTCTTAATTTACCTAGTATACCAAACCAGGATTTTTTTTTATCAAATTCTATACTAATCTAACCTGTCCCTAAATATAACGTTGGAGAGAAAAGGTTTTAAATAAAATTGAGTTTGTCCATTATCGGACATTTAGTTATCTCTCCCATTCGAGGGTCAAGCAACTGAAAGAGCTCTTACAGAGTTATATGAGGTACCCCCAAACGTATGGTGAGCCCAATGTGCGACTAAAAGTTTGTTCAAGATTATCAAATCCGGGACGCCCTTGTATATTTAATAAATTGATCCATATCAGTGATTCGATTGTCCTGGTTTCGTTTTGTTGTTAAGTAAGACCGAAATCAACTGTCACTTTCATTATATACCTATTTTAAATACTTTTAGTGTAATTGGGATTATATAAGAATAATTTACGGTAATTTAGCTCTATTTTGAAAATATTTTTTACTTAAAGCATTCACACATTCCAGCCTTACAACTTTTTTCTTCGGCAGTAGAACATTCAGAATACATCATTTCACAATCTGAACTGTTTTTAAATAGTTTTGTAGACGCAACATCACTAGGACATGTTTGTGAAGATATAAGAGAATGTTTACAAGTTTGGAGGTCTATATAGCACCTTTTTTAATAGATATTCTCAAATATATATTTTTAATATACTATTTAATTTACTTGCATTCAGAAGTATTGTATCCCTCATTTTTTGTAAATAATTCGTTACATTCCTCTACCGTTGATGAATGACAAAATTATAACCTTCATAATTATTTGATTTTTCGATTCTACTTCCGGCCTCTTTTAATTTCAAAAATATTATTCTTCAGAATTAGTAAGAATTTAAAATTAAACAAATTGTTTTATGTTACGCAACAATAATGTACTTTTAATTTATTTCCTTTGTATATTTTCGTATATTTAACTTTTTAAATAATGAAAATTTTACTTGTTTGATAAATAGAATTATTTTTTGTCAAATTATTTTTAAATAATTTTTTTTGAAATTTTAAAATATTATAATAAACAAATTCTATAATTATTAGGTTTTTTACGAAATGATAAATGGGAGAGATTATTGAGATTTTTTTCTTTATTTTTGATAGAGATTCGGGATTTTTTGTCAAATCGATTGGAGTTTTTTCCAATCACTTAAAATCGAATTAGTTTATTGTCTCACTTACTTATTATTCTTTAATATTCAAGTCCACTTTAAAGAATAATCAATCATTTAATCTTCTCGATTTTAATTATTGTCTCGATGAAATAAGTATGATTAATCTTGCAGCAGTTAAAAACTTAGGATATGGTTATAATCCAAAACATTAGCTTCTTTTCTTCAAAACATTACCCAACATCAAGTTATTTGCAAAATCATTACATAATAATCAAAGTATATCAGATTTTTAAGTCAAATATTTATTTGTTTATTTTAATTTAAGAAAGAAAATAAAAAATAAACAGGTTTTAATTTCTATAAAATTGTAGATTTAATTTTAAATTACTTTTATTATTTTTAGTCTGACAATTTTTTGTTTAAACATTAACTTTTTTTGTTTATTTAAGCAAAAAATTATTTAAAAAAATTTTTTATAATTATTAATTTAATTAGTATAAATGTTAACAATTTAAGTAATCTACATACATTTGAAAATCATTTTTGGCGGAACGGGCCAGGTGAGCGCCGCCAACTGAGCGCCGCCAACTGAGACCGGCCAACTGAGCGCCGAGCCAACTGAGCGCGAGCCAACTGAGCGCGGCCAACTGAGCGCCCCTTATAAAAGGGCCAACTGAGAGCCAGGACTTTTTATTAAATATTAAGATTCGGAAAAATTAGTTTTCCGGGTCAACTGTCGTTGGGTTCTGTACAAGTAACATAAACCTATTCCCTTTTACTAATTCTCAACCTTGAACGACGATCTACCCCCTAATAGCAATACAAAAACAGTCATTTCAGCGAAAATTCAGTTCCTCATAATTTTGTTCAGAATCATCGAATCACGGTAATTTTGGTAACACCGACTCAGCTCGATGAGCTCTTTCGAATAACACCTCATTCGACCAAATCGGTATAGTCAAAAAACCTTATAAGTCACAATACCCAAAATTGGGACCAAGACTCCAATATAAGGCCGAAAAAACGAAAAAAAGTCTTAAGTTACCATTTTAAACGTTCCTTAGTCGTAAAAAGTAAGAAAAACAAAAAAAAACAACCAAGAAAAATATTCTAGAATTTTTTCTGGGATTAAATGTACTGGCTCTCAGTTGGCCCTTTTATAAGGGGCGCTCAGTTGGCCGCGCTCAGTTGGCTCGCGCTCAGTTGGCTCGCGCTCAGTTGGCTCGGCGCTCAGTTGGCCGGTCTCAGTTGGCGGCGCTCAGTTGGCTCGGCGCTCAGTTGGCCGGTCTCAGTCAAATGTATGTAGATTACTTAAATTGTTAACATTTATACTAATTAAATTAATAATTATAAAAAATTTTTTTAAATAATTTTTTGCTTAAATAAACAAAAAAAGTTAATGTTTAAACAAAAAATTGTCAGACTAAAAATAATAAAAGTAATTTAAAATTAAATCTACAATTTTATAGAAATTAAAACCTGTTTATTTTTTATTTTCTTTCTTAAATTAAAATAAACAAATAAATATTTGACTTAAAAATCTGATATACTTTGATTATTATGTAATGATTTTGCAAATAACTTGATGTTGGGTAATGTTTTGAAGAAAAGAAGCTAATGTTTTGGATTATAACCATATCCTAAGTTTTTAACTGCTGCAAGATTAATCATACTTATTTCATCGAGACAATAATTAAAATCGAGAAGATTAAAAATAAACGAGGGACGGCTCGATCAAAACATTAACGAATATTTATATTAGCAAGAAATATAAATATGGTTTGGCCAGAAAATCAATTCGTAAAAAGCTTTATTTGATCGAATTAACTTTAATTTGGATAAAGTTAGGCCATAAATAATGTGTCCTAAACATTTCTTTTTACGCTGTATACATGATTAATAAATTCTAAATAAAAATTTTCAATCGTTTTTTTTTCTATTTATGAAGATTTTTGTCTTTTTCTGTCTACTTGATTTGTGTCATGCCTAATCTTCTTTTTTCAATTCAGTAAACTTTTCACCAAAATTTTCTCCAATAATTCGACTAAAATCAGCAATAACTCCAAGTGAGCGAGCTTCTTAAATTTTTTTGTTTTCTAAGAAAATTTGTAGCTTATTTCTTACTTTTATTTGTTAACGAAGTATTCTTTGGTATGCATTGAACCAGACAGTCAATCGTTGCTCTTAATTTTATTATATTCAAGTCATGATTTCTCTACGATTCTTGTCCTACTTTTTCCAATCTAAGACCTAGAAGTATGTAAAAAGCTTAGGTGGGGGTTTATGAACATACTGTGTAGAAAAGAGAATGCAGTTTTTCTAGAAAATAAAATATTAAAATGAAATTAACATGATTTCATGTTAGCCACAGAATTATATCACATCAATTTTAAATATATTCCCTTAAACTTGGTTGTTCACATACAAATTAGTCTTTGAACTAGGATTGCAAGAGATCGAGGCCTCGCTGAGGTCGAGATCCTCGCTGATTTCTAAATCTCGACCTCGATTATGCTGACCTCGAAACTGAATCCGAGGTCTCTGCCAAGAACCTCGCCGAGGACCGAACTCATGTGTTAAAATCCCTATTTATAAAAAAAATTCTAGACCCCGAGGGGAATCTAAAATAAGGTTCGAGTGTTGGCAACTTACATTGTTGGTATTGTTTAATATATTTTTGATCGAATAATTAAATTATTTAAATTTAATAATTAAATAAAAATTTTTAAAATTATTGTCGAGTAAACAAAAAATGTTTTTAAATTTAAAGATATCAGTACAAAAAGATAGATAATAAAATTAGGGTCTAGGACAGTTCACCAAAAAGCAATTCACCAAATGACAGTTCACCAAAATGCAGTTCACCAAAAAACAGTTCACCAAATGGGGTAATTCACCAAAAGTCAATTCACCAAATAGACTATTCACCAAATGGGTAGAATAGACAATTCACCAAAAGTGTTAAATCTTAACTATATCAGCCTAGAAAGTGATCAGCCGCGATAAAAAATGAGTGATTGATCAACAAGGAGCGGATCAGCTAGTGATCATCCGAGAAATGGTCGACAAGTGATCAATAAAATTTCGATTACACTCATGTTGATCACTCTCTCGGCTGATGGCACGATCACTTCTCTCGTATGATGAAACGATAATCTGATCAGTTGATCAGATCACTCGATCAATTGACTTGATCAGCGATAACTTGATTGATCTTGATCAGCGAAGAATATTTAACGGTCGATTTCTCGATTGATCACTAGTTCGATCAATAAAATAGGCAAAAACGTGTTCTTATCACGTAGTTATAAGTTTTAGATAAGATTGATAACGTTTGGTGAATTGTCTATTATACCCTTTTGGTGAACTGTCTTTTTGGTGAATTGACGTTTGGTGAATTACCCCATTCGGTGAACTGTTTTTTGGTGAACTGTCTTTTGGTGAAATGATTTTTGGTGAACTGATTTTTGGTGAACTGTCCTGACACGATAAAATTAAAAGTAATCTTAAATTAATTAAAAGTACCAAATTTTTATGTGGAAAACCTGTTTATTTTTTTTAATTCTAAAATTTTGAGCCTTGGAGTTAGAGAAAAACTATCGAACTCTCTAAAATAAATTTTGGATTTAGATCAACAAGCCAGAAAAGAATCCAACAATTTATCTTCATCATTATCGCGTCTAACCCCAAAATTAAGTCACTAACAGATTTTTTAAACTTTAGTTTAATAATTTAATTTGTTTATTATAATATTCTAAGGTAATATAAAAAATTATTTTAAAATTTAAAATAATTAAACATTAAATATTTTGTCGGTATTAAACAAAAAATTTTTTGGTTGTCTAAAAAATTAAACAAATCTAAAAGAAAAATTAGTGAATTGACTACTTAAAAGTCCAATATTTGTTACAGATAGAAATTAAAAACAAATTTTAAATTTTTTAATGGAAATAAAAAATATTTTTGATCAATTACAGGAAAAAATCAAATAAAAGAAAAAACAAAAATAATACTATGCCGATGAAAATTACAAGATATGGGTACTAAAAGGAAAATCTAATCTTCTTCTTTTAGTTCAATAGGATTTTCCTCAAAATTTTCTTCAATAACTCCACTATAACCAGCAGCAATTCCAATTGAACGAACTTCTTAAATTTTTTGTTTTTAAGAAAATATCTAACATATTTCTTACTTTTATTTGTTTCTGAAAGATTTGATAGACATTTATGTTGAGAGAAACATTCAATCATTGTTCTTAATTTTATTATATGCAAAATTTTTTTGAGTATTGTCCTAATTTACTCAAAATCGGTATCAGATCTAGGAATTTTTTTTACCAAATTTTAGACTAGACCGCCTCAAATTTCTTAATGTATGTATTGCCAAAGTCAGATCTAATCTAAGTATGGATCAAGGATAAAAATTATACAGGGAAATTATATACTTTTCCACACTGATGGGATGGAAGTATATAAAATCGAGCGACTAATATTGATAATTTTTAGACCAAAAAAGTGTTAATGAGTTTAAAGGTTTGTCGTCAAATCCAAATGCGACAGCTGAGTTATTTGTAAGAAAAACTTTGATATGATAAGAATATTTGGAGTAATTTAGCACTCTTTTTTAAAAATATTTTTACTTAAAGCATTCACACATTCCAGCTTTACAACTATTTTCTTCGGCAGTAGAACATTCAGAATACATCATTTCACAATCTGAACTGTTTTTAAAAACATTATCAGCCGTTGCATCTTTAGGGCATGTTTGTGAAGCTATTAGAGAATTTTTGCAAGATCTCATGTCTTGAAAACACCTTTTATTTAAAAAATATCATTTAATATATTCAATATATTTAATTTACACGCAGCCATATTTGAATTTTTCATCTGACCCAAATACTTGTTTACATTTCTCTACATCTACAGTTGATGAATCACAAAATGATATAAGATAAGTAAACAAAAATATTGTTAAAATAAACATTATTCTTCTAAAAATGAATTTTGAGTGAGTTTTAAGTGATTTTTTTTAAATTTTTTTTTATTTTATTTATTTTTTTTTTTTTAATTTTAAGTGAGCTGCTAAAATGAGGTTCGAATGATTATAAATTACATACATTGTTGGAATTTTTTAAAAATTTAGTGAATTAATTCAATTACCTATATTTATATATTATAAAAAAATTTTAGAGCTCTTTGTTAAATAAAGTTTGTATTTAAACAAAAAATTTGCCTGTCTAAAAAAATAATAAAAATAAAAGATAATTTAAATTAATTAATAGTACACTTTTTATTTGGAAATTAAAACCTGTTTATTTTTTAATTTTTAAATTTTAAAAAATAGTCAAATAAATATTGAATTTAAAAATTTGATGAATTAAGATTATAGAGAAAATCCTTAAATTATTATTTAATGATTGGATAAATTTTTCTAAGCTCTTAACTGTCAGATTATCATCCTGACTTGATCAGATAATAATTTAACACTACAATTATAATGAGCAAAAAATTTATTGTGATTGTTCATACATATTTTTTATTCTTTCTTTTTTAATAAATTCGAATTTCTTCAAATTGTGGATTTTTAAGCTTAATTTCTGAGTTACGAAAAATTTTTTTTCCATTTTCTATATCCTTGTTCATCATATCTACATAAATTTTATGTTTGTTCATTCATATTAATAAGATACTCTACAGTATTTTTACTATATTAACTAGATAGAAAAAATTATTAAATAAACTGAAAACATTTTTTAAACTAAAGCAGTTTTATCGATTTATTTCATATGTTTTTGTGTGCAATAAACAAAAATTCTGTTAATGGATTGCCCTAAATTTGAAATAACCAAAAATTTAAATTTTTTAATTTGAATAAATTAAAGCTTTAAATACTTATATATTTTAGATTTCCAATTTATTCCCCGTAAAAATTACTCTTAAAACAATGTTGTCTTAACAATGCTAACTATTTGTTGTTGGTGATATTTTTTGTTTGATTTGAATTTGAATGAAATTAAAAGACCAAAACTTTCTGATATTGGCTTTTCCTGGAAGATTAAATAACACCCAATCATCTCTAATTATAATTTTTAAATTCAGACAATAGTGATTTTTGATATTTATCCCCACTTCCAGTAATTACCCCATCCAGCGATAGATTGAAACAATAATTACCCCAAACAAATGACCTAAAACACGTTCAATTTCAAACCTCGTATAATTACTCTCCCTTGATTAATTACTCCCTCCAGAGCAGAGATGCACGAAAAAAAAATTTTGCACTCAACGAAACGAAAACGAAAAAAATAAATTCGCCAATGTACGAAACGAAAACGAAACGAAAAAAATAAATTTCATTTTTACGAAACGAAAGAAACGAAAAAAATCTCAATTTTCACGAAACGAAACGAAACGAAAAAAATCTAAATTATAAATCTTTAGATTTTAATGCTAGATAATAGGTTTTTCGAGGTTGTACGTGTCTAAATGCATCAAATATTTGATTGAATTCAGATATTAGCCTCCAAATCCCCTGATATCCCTTCAAATACTTTGATATCCACTTAATCCATCATATTCCCTGATATTCCCGATTTAGGAGGTAAGAAATATATCAAGTGATTTGGAGTAATTATGAGGAAGTGTGTGGATATTATTAGGTGAGATATAGGTGAGATATTTAGGGGCTAAACGATTTAGAAGCAATATTGATATTCTCTCGGATACGCGTATTAATCCACAAAAATCTTCTAATGCTCTTTGAATCCTTATATCCCCCTCATTCTCTATTCATTTAATTTCTCTATTTCCCCAAATTTACTTCCAAAATTGCCCATTTAATTGAGGTGGTAAGCGTGGTGAGCAGAGTCGGTCGGAGGCAGAGGTGGGTCGGAATTCAGTTCCACCCATTCCTGATCTGGAAATCAGATCCCCGATATCCTTCTATATCGACTGATATCCTCACCCTTGATCCAGATCACTTCAAAAAACCAGTAAAAATGACCTTAGGCAAATCAAACTGAAGATACAAGGAACCGTTTTTAGCGCCGCAGGCGAAAATTTTGAGAAATTTGGAAGCCAATAAGCCAGATTTTTTCCATTTTCAGCGCCGCAGGCAAAATTTTTTTGAATTTTCAGTTCCCGGGAGAAAAATTTACAATTTTTGGCTTAAAAATACTACAAAATAGAAAAAAAATTGCCTAAAAGTATCGAATATTATTTTCGTCATTTTCGTCTAAAAATTGAGTTTACGAAACGAAAATGAAACGAAAATATTTTTTAACGAAATACGAAACGAAAGAAACGAAAAAAAATATTTTCAAACGAAACACGAAACAAAACAAAAATCATCAAAAATCCACGAAAATCTACGAAAACGAAACGAAACGAAAAATTTTCGTGCATCTCTGCTCCAGAGGGAGGCCAAAACAATAAGTACCAAGAGTAGTTATTAAAGGATATACTATATACATATCTTTTATGAAGACGTCTAGTTATTTTGATCCTGTGAAAAAATATTTTGCAGATACGGATCATATTATCTATCAGTATAAAAATTACTTAACGAACGAAAAATAAAAGGCTTGTAAAAGTCCTCATCTGAATCGAATTCTACGAACTCTAATGATTATGAATAAAAAATGAAACCTAGAAAATATCACTAGCAGTAAATAGTATTGTTAATGGCAGTATATGTGTTGTTTTACATTTATTAATCAACAAAAACAACAAGAAAAAATAGTAAAAACATGAAGAATCAAACAAAAACTTTGCCTCTTGAGTTGCTTTTTAACATATTTAAAGCAACATGTAATTTATTTTCTAATGGATTACAAACAAGGTAAAAGCTATATGTAGTCAAATGATTTTTACATGGTAAAAATTCTTGCAGATTTATGCGAAATTTATTCTCTGAAGATCGCAATCCTTTAAATCGCGTTATTACCCCATAATTTACTCAAAGGATGACATCTCTATCAAAATCGCTCACTTATTTTCCATCTCGGTTTTATTAAAAATAAGGCCCTCGGAAACAATTTAGAAAAATATTTGAGCGATTCGGAATACTAAATTTATGAGAAACTATAAAATAACTTAATACATTTTATAATTTAAGTCCAACAATTTTTCCTTCCTGTTTAAACAATTCAACAAAAAGTCAACCTATAAAATATTGGTACAATTATGCTAAAAATTTATTAGCTTCTTCGAGTATTGTCTATGTGTCTGCTGGAGAAATTTTAAAAAAAATTAAGGTAAGGAATTTTTTCACTGTATTATATAAATGTAGCACAAACCGGTAATAACTTCACCAAAGTATATGTAGAAATTAGCAATTATTAGACAAAAACACAAAAATTTCCAATTCTGCTACAGAATACAATATAAAAATATTATTCTTTCTAGAGTCTTCCAAGACGCTTGGTCTTGAGTCTTGTCTCAAAACTTTTCTTGGGTTTTTTCGGTCTATGTTTTGGGGTGAAGTCTTGGTCTTGATTTCGACTTTTTGGGCTTCTCTAAACTTAGACCAATGAGAATTGAGCTTTTTTTGGATTCCTTATTTTATTTTTAAAATGGAAGAAATCTGGCCTCATGACCTTCGACAATTCTCAAAATTTTTGCCTGCGGCTCAGACGGAAATTTCTAGACAAAAATATTTGACTTAAAATTGTGGTTATATGAAGGTTAAGATTAGAGATGGGATTTGAGATTGATCGTAGTTTAGATCAGACATTTTTCTGATAAAACCCTTCTATCGATCTCTAGAGCGGGTTTATTTTGGAGGGGCCTATTTTAGAAGAAATACGGTATGTAGATATTTGCAATAAACAAAAATCGAAAGGTAACTAGAAATATTTGTCAAGAAATTCTGATTTTAGTGCCGCTATTAAAAATTCTCGAAGGTGAGAGTCCTTAGATCCACTTCGATAATAAGAAATAAATTTTGCCAATAAACTCGAATTTTTGAAACATTTCTGATTTCAACTTTAAATTATTGATGGGTTATTTGAAAAATAAATCTAAAAATACATAGATAGAAAAGGTTATATACCCCTTTTTCCCAATATACCCATTTTTTGTATTTCCTATTTAATTTTAAAAATAATCCTTTTTGAATGGTTGTGTTGCCAAAAGCAAACGAAAAGGAACGCAAGAAGATGGAAATGTTTGAAAATGAAAATGTTATACTCCCAACATCAAACATAAATTCATTTGTATTTTCAATCCTTTCTATTAACCATCCTTAACCTACACAAATTATTAAAAAATAAAAATATATTTTATCAATTTTTCTGAATTTTCTTTTATTGATTTTTAATAAAAATTAATTAAGATTCAAATTTCTTAACTAAACCACAAAAAATATTTTCCGATTTTTTGTTTCGTTCATAAGTTTAACAATTCTGATATTCAATATTTAGTCTACGTAAAAATTTGCAGGTTTTCAAAATAATATTCTTCCTATTTTTGTGGAAAGAAAATTTCGGGCAACTTTTTATTAAAAATACTTAAAGTCAAATTTTTTAACCTTTGATTTTTATGTATTTTGTAGCAAAATTTCTGATTTATCCCGTGTCGGCGCAAAAGCCCCACAGACAGAAGACCCACAGACAAAAGACCCAAAACCGTTTTTCTTATTTTTATTTATTGTACTTTCATATTGGCTCCTCGCCTATGATTTTTTGGGGGGTTTTTGCTGCTGCGGAGTATGCCAGGCATGCCCACTGCACCTATAATAGAAATAGGTCTATGTTACTATTCAGAACCCAGCGACCGTTGTCTCCTTGCGAGACGGTGCCGCAAAACCCCATTGTTCGCGCGTGGTTTTGCACAAACGTCTCGCCGATGCCCATAGGTTTACGTTATTTATTTTTTGTATCGTAATTTTGTCCAATCTTGTTCTTTCAAACTTTTTGTAAAAATTCTCCTTGTGGTCTTTTGTCTGTGGATCTTCTGTCCTTGGGTCTTCTGTCATTAGGCCGACTTATCCAATTTTAACTAAAATAACAAAAACGGCCTTTTAGATTATTAAAAACTAATTAAAATAATGAGGGTCTTACGAGAATCTAGATCTCGAAAAATCCTAGATTTTTGATCAAGATCTCGTTTCTGTCCGTCTCTAACAAAACAATATTTGGTTTATATTTTTTAAATTTTATTTAATAGACCTAATTTTAAAATTAATACTATTTTTATATTTTTCTAAAATTAAAAAAATGTCTAAACAACAAATTCCATTAGAGGTAAATACATGTCTGAATAACTTCGGTTATCCGTTCACATAGTTTTTTTCCTCTTTCCCTCTCCCATTCTACAAAATATTAAAATTCAAGCAAATAGGACTAATTCTGAGATTCTTGATGTTAGTCCTGACTCTAGATTTTTTGGGTTTCCGGTTCTTTTTGCTCCGTTTTAAACAAATTTAATCTGCTGTTTTTGTATCGCCTACATATATACTTTAAAAAAGAGAAGGAATGGGTGAAATAAATAGTGAGCGGATAACTGAAAGGATTAATTAATTGTTTATAATTTCTTAAATGATATTAAACATTATTTTTAATTTACTCATTTTTACAGGCTGGCAAGGAGATAAAAGACAAAATTTTAAAATTGGAAAATGAGCGTTGTCGTTTTATAAATAAAGAATTTATTAACAAAATGTCAGAAGATGAGGCTAAACAATTTCTTCAAATACAGTTGACGCAAAAGGAGTTCAGTATGTCTATTATGCGCCGTCCAGAACAACAGTTTCCTAGTAATTTATTTACCGCAAATTCTAGGGAGGGACTATTCATGGGAGGAGGGAGGGGAAGCTTCCATATTTTTCTAATTATTAGATTGGAAAAAGTTTTGTAATAAACAATTAAAAATTTAATTCAGATCTGAATGTGACTGGTGCACAAAGTGAAGAATTTAAACCTATTGCAAAACCGCTTCTTCGTAGAGGACTACTCGATAGAAAGCTACGTTTAAAAAGAAGAGCTGGGTGGCGAAATGTTTTAATCAAAAAGGGATTTGATCCAGAGACGGGAGCTTCCATGAAGAAAAAAGGGGGAATTAAGGAGAAAGTAATTCAAAAGAAGAAAGTGATTAAGAAGAAGAATGTGCAAACGGAAGAATCGACTTCAGATTCGGAAGATGATGGAAAGGATCAACTTCCATCGACTTCCGGTACTTGATTGACTTTTTGATTTTTAAATAAAAAGAATTTTCTTAATTTATTTTGCAATTTATAAATAAATATTTTGATCTACTTTGATTATTTTTTTTTTAATTTTGTTGGTCTTAGTTCCTTATGCATTCTTTAATATTTTTCATTAAGTACTTATTGACAAAATCGAAGAAAATTTTTGTTTGTATTTACTTAAGAAAACTTTAAAACATAATTATTCAACTTAATTTAGTCCTACTATTATCTGCAAAAAATCATTTAAAAATTCCTGTATTATATTGAAACCGATGCGAAAATTAAAATATTTTTTATTAGACCACTTTACAGAATAATTAATTGAAATCCTATTTTATTTTTTATTGCCTATTTCACTTTTACTTATAGAGATTGAAAGAGAAACCATTTTTTCGAAATGTTTTATTTATTTTTATTCAAGACTTTTCTTTAAATATTGAAGATAATCTCGAAACATCATCGTAATACACCATATTCCCATATATCCTCAGTAGTAACCCCCCCCCCCTTTTGTCCCACTTAAAAGTGGGACAAAAGGAGGGGTGTGTCGGCAAATCAAAGGAAGCCAAAAGGTGAAGACACATTCTATTTCTCTAACCACCCCTTTGTCTCCACCCTTTTGTCCCAGTTAGTAGTTAACCCCCCCCAAATCGCTCCTCCCAAATCGCTCACCCCAAATCGCTCACCCCCAAATCTCTAAAACCTAAACCTTTTGAAGCTTTTTATTTTGATTATGCCGTCGACCTATACCTTTTGATGGGGTTCAAGGGAAATTTATAAAAGGGTGAGGGTAATTAATCATATTTAAAATAATTAATTACTTTTTGAAGGTAAAGGGTGATGACAGGTGTCAAATAAATTAATATGTTAAGAAAAAAGAGCGATCTGGGTGGAAAGGATTAAAAAGTTTGAAATGATTAAATTTGGCATTTTGAAATATTTTTAAAGGGACTTTTTAATTTAAAAATAAATTAATAAAAATAATTTTAATTATATAAAATTAATAAAATATAAATTTATAAAATTTTGATAAAAAATTAAAATGATTTCAAAAAAAGAGCGGAAGTACAAATGTAAGGGGAATGTAAGGGGGCGGAGCTAATTATTTCGAAATACCAACTTTCAAAATGTCAACTGACAGAATGGCAAATTTATAAATTGGAGGGAATTCAAAATTTAAAAATTGGGGGAATTTCGAATTTAAATATTAAAAAAGATTTTAATTAAAAATTCAAAATTTAAAAAATTAAAAATATATATTAATTAATTAATTAAAAATGGAGAAGAAAAAATTTTTAAAATTTTTGACAAAAAAATAAAATGATTTCAAAAAAAGAGTGGAAGTACAAATTTAAGGGGATTTCAAAATACCAAATTTATAAATTGGGGGAAGGGGGTGGCATTTAATAATTTTCAAAAAATTTCTCAATGTCAAAGAATAATAAAAATAAATTATAAAATTTAAAAAATAATTAAATTAAAAATGAGGGAGAAAAAAATTGACAAAATTCTAGAAAAAAATTAAAATGATTTTAAAAAATGAACGGAAGTACGAATGTAAGGGGCGGAGCTAATTATTTCGAAATACAAAATTTAAAAATGTCAAGCGACAAAATGCCACATCGACAAAATGTCATATGACAAAAGGCCAATGTCCAAAAGGTCACCCGATAAAATGGTAACTTTAAAAATGTCAAGCGAAAAAATGCAACATCGACAAAATGCCAACTTTCAAAATGTCATGTGACAAAACGCCTACTTTAAAGATGTCAAGTGAAAAATGATAAACGACAAAATGCCACATCGACAAAATGTCAATTGACAAAATGTCAAATTTATAAATGGGAGGGAATTCAAAATTTAAAAATTGGCGGGAATTTCGAATTTAAAAATTAAAAAAGATTTTAATTAAAAATTCAAAATTTAAAATTAAAAAAATACATTAATTAATTAAGTAAAAATAGGGGAAAATAAATTAGACAAAATTTTGAAAAAAAATTAAAATGATTTCAAAAAATGGCCGGAAGTACAAATGTAAGGAGTGTAATAAATTATTTCGAAATACCAATTTTTAAATTTTGAATGACCAGAAGTACAAACGAAAGTTAATAAAAATTTTTTGTAATATTATATGAATTAAATGTTTTTAAATATTGTAAACAAGCTTTAATTTAAATTTTTCTATTACTCAAATGATTGATGATGATTAATATTTTATCGGAAGCATAAATTTGTTGTAACTTCTCTCCTTTCTCCTTTGAAAAAGTATTTCGTAATTAGGATATACTCCAAAATCGCGAGTATAAAAGGTGAGATTTTTTCATTCTTTATATCATTCACTATAAAAACTAAAAATAATCTAAAATAAAAACTTATACAATGTCTTTTAATAATGGACAAAATGGTCCTTCACCAACTAAACGCCCAAGATTCTTTATCAAGAATCTACTTCCTCATTTATTCAATACCACACAACGCGGCGCTGGAACAAACCTGCAAAATTATTACAGACAAATCGATTATGAAACTCAATTTAATAGTAAATTTAAAATGATGGGAACTACAGGAAAGTTTATTATTGAAAAACTACCGGAAAATCCAGAGGAATTATTGAGAAAAATAATTCAAGAATGCATGGATCAAACCGTCGAAGCATCAAAGAATCAATCAATTAATCCTGACCGATTAGGAGCATTAATTTCTTCACAGTTACTGGATAACGATATATGGATACCAATTAGAAAACTAGAAAAAGATACAATAGACAACATATTAACAAGATTTCAACTTGTTTCGCAATCTAAGATAGAAAGGGGGTCGCTTTATGGGCACCCCTTCACAATAAAAGTCCAGACACTGGGTGTTTCATCACTTCAGACAAATCAATCGATTAAAGGGCGTGCACCACAAAAAAAGGAAATTGACCATTTTCAACTAAGAGATGAATTATTTATTAAAATAGCTAATCCAAACAACTTATGCTTATTCTATGCTTTGGAAATTACAAGAAAATATGTTATTAAAGAGTTGGGAGATAGAAGAAAATTTAATAGATATATGCAATACAGTCATCGCCAAATGAAAGATGTTTTTGATCTTCTAAAAGCTACAAAAATTCCAAATGACCTTCCTGAATATGATGCGGTGGTTTACGTACCAATTGTTGTGAATTTTTGGAACAATCAATATAAAGACGCAGGATATAAATTTAAAGTATTTGTTTTTGGAAGCACCAATGAGAAACCTATATTTAAATATGGAAATGATAATTTCAATGTACCAATCTCAATTTTTCACTCAAATAATCATTTTGATGGAATAAGAAATGTTGGAGGAATGTTCGGATTTAAACACAAATATTGTTTTACTTGTGAAAAGAAATATAGAAAATCAAAGGAACATGATTTGAGATGCAAATCTCTCTGCAGATTTTGTGGACGTATTGGAAGTGAACGTCCTTGTATGGCAACATCAAACTTTTTCAAAAAATGTGATGACTGTGGGAAAAAGTATTTAAATGAAGATTGCTTTGAGCATCATAAGAAAAGCAGCAATTGTCGGCAAACAAAAATATGTGAAAAGTGTGGTGTAATATGGTCAATAAAAAATTATAAAAGAGAGGAGCAAAAGCAGCACGTTTGCGGGCAAAAATGGTGTCAAATTTGCCGTCAATATCATAGCATTGAAAGAGGTTGTTACATTCGCCCTTTGGAACCTAAAAAATCACTTCCGTACCGACTAGTAACATTCGATTTTGAAGCAACACAAAATGAGAAGATAAATAATGTAAATGAAGAAAGACGGCTCCACAAAGTAAATTTCATTGCCGCAACAGTAACCTGTACAAAATGTATGGAAGATGGAAAAATATGGCGTTCACCTCTGAACCAAAATGGAAACAGTTGCACAATCTGTGGGAACAATCGATCAGTAACATTTTCACATCAGCCATTCACTCGAACAAAAGTCGATAAACAAACTGTCACACAAAATCCGCTCAAAGACTTTATTCAATGGATTCTATTTGAACTCAACCCTCAATATTCAACAATGGCATTTTCACACAATGGAGGGCGTTATGATATGGTTATGGTATTCAGAGAAATTTATCTGAAAGGAGTTGTGCCATCGATGATTCGTCGTGGTAATAAGCTTTATGAATTAAAAATTCCGCGCAACAATAAATGCAATGAGGTTATATTTCGTGACTCGTATAATCTCTGTCCAGTGGCTTTGGGGAAGTTGATTGGAGCATTTGGACTACAAATAACTGAAAAACAATTTTTCCCTCATCTGGCAAACATCCCCAAAAATTATGGGCGAACACTTCAACAATTACCCTTAAAATCTGATTATTTATATGGAGGAATGCCCCCTCAAAAGCAAAATGAATTTGACAAATGGTATGAAAAAGAAAAAAATCACCGATTTTGTTTGGACGAAGCATTGGCTGAATATTGCACAAACGATGTAGATATTCTTACAGAAGCACTTATTGCTTTCAGAAAAAAATTTATGGAAATTAGCAAAAAGAAAAATACACAACCTGGATCATCTCAAGAAGGGATTGATATTTTAAGAGATGCAATGACGATAGCATCAGCTTGTATGAAACATTTTCGACTTAATCATCTGCAACCTGAACACTTGGCAATTGTTCCTGAAAAGGGATATGAAAACTGTGATAACCAAAGTGAACTTGCACTAAAATATTTACAATGGTACGAAGAGACACGGGGAGTTCAAATCCAAAGTGCACATTCAGAAGGTGGAGAACATGTGGTAGCTGGAAGATACAAGGTAGATGGATATATAAAGGAAGAAGATAGAGCAATCGAGGTAAATGGATGTGCTTGGCATGCATGTGAAAAATGCTTTGGAAATGATTTGTATAAAATTCTACCAAATGGAAAAACAATGGCTAAGACTAAAGAAGATGATGAAAATCGTTTGGCAATTATACGACAATATATCAAAAATGTTGATATAATATGGGAATGTGAAATTCGTCAAATGCTACGCCGCAGCAAAAATATGCGAAAATCATTTGCAAATTATCATAACAAAGGACCAATAAATATTAGAGACTGCTATTTCGGTGGAAGGACAGGCCCTTTACAAATGTACTTTGATGCAGATTCAGAACAACATAAAATTGCTTATTTAGATTTTAATTCGCTTTATCCATCAACAATTGCCACAATAGCATTTCCGGTTGGTCATCCGAAAATTTATGTTGTGCCTTTACCTGAACAAAAAGTTAATTGGAACAGGGGAGATCAAATTCCATTCAAAGGAATTTTGAAAGTATTTTTAATACCGCCATCGCATTTGGATGTCCCTGTAATTCCAGTCAAATTTGATGAAAGACTTCTATTCCCACTATGTAGAAAATGCTCACTCAATTACCCAAATGGAGCAAACATCAAAAATTACCGATGTACACACAATGATGATGAAAGAGGCTGGGTTTCAACATGTACATCGATTGAATTGGAAGAGGCCTTAAAAGTTGGATATACAGTTAGAAGATTTTATAGAGCACTACATTATGAGAAATGGGATGAAAATTTATTTAAAAATTATGTGGCAGAGTTTATGGCAATGAAGATCCATGCTAGTGGGTTCCCTGAAGGAATAGAAGGAATTGAAAGTGAGGAAAGATTTATAAACGAATGCAAAGAAAAATTTGGAATTGAGCTTGATAGAGAAAAAATGGTACCAGATCAAGCTATGCGCTACATATCAAAACTAATGCTCAATTCTCTATGGGGAAGATTCAGTCTTAGGAATGGTCAATCAAGAAGTGTAGTCATTGATTCGCCAACTGAACTTATCGAATATGACAAGAACAACTCAATTGAAATACAATCTATCGATAATTTAACTGAAGAAACAATTTTACTAACTTACAAGCAGAAAGAAGAATTTATTATTGAACATGATACATCAAATATGGTGGTATCATTATGGACAACATCAGCAGCAAGAATAAAACTATTGAAAGCAATGCAAAAGGTAGCTGAATCACCAGGATGCAATCTTCTCTATGGAGACACAGACAGTATACTATTTTCTCATCCAAAGACCATGGAATGTCCTCTTCAAACAGGACCTCATCTAGGAGACTTAGCAAGAGAATATGCAGGATCTGAAATAAAAGAATATGTAGGAGGTGCGTGCAAGGCTTACGCACTTAGAATGGAAAGCAAAAAGAATGCCAAAGTTAGTAGTGTTCTGAAAGTACGTGGCATAACATTAACTGCTGATGTCTGCAAAATCTTACATTTTGACAGTTTCAAAGAAAGTGTACTTCATTATGCAAATGGAGAAAATGGTAATGAGGCAGATGATGACCTGGATAGAGGAACAATTATGATTGAAAATCCAAACTTTATACGGCGGAACGTGAAGGATGGTACGGTTTATTCAACTAAGATGAGAAAAATATTTAGACCGATAATACAAAAAGGAATTATATCCAATAACCTCAAAATTGTACATTTTGGACAAAAATGATTTCATATTTTTACTTATTAAATATTCACAACTGTATTTATTTTTTAATTGAATAATAAAAATTTGTATATTTTAAGAGAATATCACATATTTTCAGTAAAAATAGGCAAAAAATAGGGTGAGGCTGTACCACATCTAAAAATAAAATTAATTCATAATAAAAACCTATCTTAAATAAACACCCATTACTCAATATTAAAAAATATCGCTATTTAAATTAAAAAATTTAATTAAAAACTAAGCATTTGAAAAAATCTCTAATAGTTTCTTTATTACAACAAATATTTTTAAAATGTTAATGTTTTCAATAATATTCATATCTATTCTGTCCTTAGTAGTAGAGAGTTCGGACGATAAAACCAGGAAGAGAGAATTAGTGACAACAATATTTCGGAGGACACCATTACCAATATGGCGGAGAACACCACCACCACCAATATTTCCTAGCAGAGAAGAACATAATTTAATGGAAGTACCAATATGGCGAAGAACACCTCCACCAATATTTCCTAACAGAGATGAAAATAATTTAACGGATATACCAATATGGCGGAGAACACCTCCAACAATATTTCCTAACAGAGAAGAAAATAATTTAATTGATATACCAATATGGCGGAGAACACCACCGCCAATATTTCCTAACAGAGATCTTAATAATTCAGGTGAATTTCGACGAGGCGATAAATTAAACAATAGTTTATTGAATAAAACGGATGGAAAAGAAAGTTTAATTAAGAAATGGTTTGTAAAAGATATCTGTCATTTGAAGAAGAGTGATATAGCAAGACAAGTTGAAATAAAAAATATGGGGCGTTGGATTCTACGTTGGGATCTTTGGGACAAAAAGTTCAAATTTGGAAAACATAATAGAACAGATTACATCATGTATTCAAGATGGCGATTTTTATATGAACCTCCTATTTCAAATATTATAGATTTTTTCAAAAATTTGTAAACTATTTTAAAAAATAATTTTTTATTTTTGATATTAATAATCATTTTCATATGTAAATTTATAATTTGTTTAATATTTAATTAAAATAAAAATTTCAAATTAATCAATCAAAATATTGCGTTTTTCCCATTGATTGGGTTTACCTTCTATTTCAATCCACAATATTCCTGGTCTCGATTTTGGTTTAGTGGGTGTAGATGTTAAGTTTCCGTCGGATATTGGAATACTATTTAGACTAGTTGTTGATGTAGACGAACTTGCTTGTGTGCGCCGTGCTGTAAAAGTTATACCGCTTATTGTTGACGGGGGTGATTTGGGTGATGAAGGAGCAAAACATACAAGCTCAAGCGGGAAGTATCTCTCGCAAATTCCATCCTTTGTAAACGTTCTTGCGATAACACATTGATGAAACGGATATTGGAGTTTTATTTTGTGATGCGCAAAGAAATGTGCCGCAACCGATATATTAAATGGATAACTTAAATCGCCGTAGGCCTTGATTAAATGAGCCCCTGATGTTGTAATTCCGTCACATCGAATTGTATATCTCAATCCATTCCTATCTGAATAGGTTGTCTCTATCTTTCCGCTTTCATTTATAAATTTTGAAATCAAATCTGCATTTTCCTGAAGCATTAGTCTATATCTCACCAGATAAATTGGACAGTCCAATTTTATTGAAATATCTTCCAAAATCGAATTCATTTTTATCGATTAATTTAGAATGTTTTCTAAAATGTTCAAATGAATTTTAAAATGACAAGATTTAAGAAAATTTTGCCTTTTTATACTCAAAATTTGGCCTTGAAAATTGATACCTATTACGAAATATTGCAGTAGGCGGGACTTGTGTGAGTATATAAGGCAATAGATTTCCCAATTTTCATTCATTTATTCATTCATTCATATAAATAAAATTTTAAAAATAAAAATGAGCGGATTAAAAAATCAAAAAATCCCAAAACTTGAATTAATTAATGAGCCAAAAAATGAGGAAGAAGAGATAATTGAAGTAGAGATAGAAAAAGATACGGAAAAAAGCAATAAATCAAAATCTGCTACTTCAGAAATAAACAATGGAAAAATTGAGAAGAAACATGGAATAAATCCGCGTATACTTTGGAAAATTATGCGCATGAAAGATACCCCAAGGATTGAAATAAGAATTTGCAAAAAATGTGCTAATGCGCTTTATTATGATAAGAATAAATTTACTCAGAAGGACAATGGAAATATTGGAATTTGTTTTGAAATTTGTGAAGGCTGCGCGAAATTAAATATGCAGCTCAAAGATTTTGTTTCAGAGTGGGATGAGAAGAAGGTACAGAACATAAAAAAATGAATAAAATTTTCAACAATATTTTTTACATAAACTTGTTATTTTTAATATTAATTTTAATAATTGTAATAATTTAATTTAAATAAAAATTTTGGAATTTTCCTTATTATTAGTTAACATAGGAAATTTTTCAATTCATTAATTCAAATTCTCTTTTTCGGAAGCCACGCCCATTTTCTGTGTATAAATACTGAAACATTCCCCAAGATCAAACTTCCATTCAAAATTTGAATTCATTTATAAAAATATTAAAAAAATGTCAGTAATTGAAAATAATTGCCAACTCTTAGAAAAAGTGCTCCCTGAGGTTATATTTAGTGTGTCTTCGTCTGGTGTGACAATTTCATCACCACGGCTCATAACAGCACGTTTTGTGGAGTTTGACTTAGCAGGAAAATGTAAAAGTTGCAAGGGAGAAAATGTTGACATTGATTTTATTGTTACTCCGAAGGATGTAACCTTATATTGCAACCGCCTAAAATCAGAAAAAGTAGTAATGTTTGACCATATCTACGAAATTCCTCAACAATGTATTTTTCGAGTTAAATCAAAAGGGAAGAATTTCAATATCATTCACAAGGAGCCAAAGTGTAATGAAAAAGATTTTATTAAAGGAAATGAACAGATGACTATCAAGGAATTTTTGTCAAAGTTTTCACAAAACCACGCTCAAGTAGGAATAGAAGAAGAAACAAAAGAAAATATAAAAGAAGACGATAAAGAAAAGAAATTAGAAGAAAAAGATAACCTTCCAAATAAAATTAAATCTTATTAATCTTTCAATTAATAATCCTCCAATAATCATTAATCATATTTTATATTTTTAATTTTCGATAAATATTTTTAAAATGAATTATCATTTATTTTCCAATAAAGATTTGAAATTAAAACTTCCATTTGGCTGTATTATTAGCGGCCCAAGTTCAACTGGGAAAAGTACGCTTGTCCGAAAATTAATTTTCAATTCTGAACAACTTATTGAGCCTATTCCAAAATCTATACTTTATTGCTATGGCGAATATAATACTCTTGTTCCCGAACTACAGCGAGCCGGAGTCTCAGTCTATTCCGGAGTTCCACCTGAGGATCTTATTAAGAAACAAGAACAACCTGCACTAGTCATTCTTGATGATCTAATGTACTCAATTGACGAAAAATATTTATCGGAACTTTTCACAAAGAAATCTCATCATCTCAATTTTGGCATAATTTTTATCACTCAAAATCTCTTCGAGAAAAAACTCAAAGTCGCACGTCAAAATTCTATGTATATTGTATTAACTCGCGCACCAAATAGTGCATTGGCCATCCGAAATCTAGGAGTACAATTATTCCCAGGAAGATTAAACTATTTTCTAGACGCATATCGACAAGCTACAAGCAGCAGTAATTATTCTTATCTATTTATCGATTTACACCCAGCATCAGATCCAACACTTAGACTAAGAACAAATATATTTAAGGACCAAGAATCAGAAGACTCATACAATTCATTACCTATTATATTTTTACCCAAAAATTCCTCTAATTGAAACCATGTCAGCGAATATTAGTCAACTTGTCAAGGACAACCTACATTTCCTCAAACAACTCGCAAAAACTCGCTCACTAACTAAAAGAAAACAACTTTTAAAAAAAGCTTCAATCGACCAATTACTCTCTCTCACTGAAATTTGTTTCAATATTATACGCAGTCAATTTAAACTAACTAAAAGACAAAAATCTCGTCTTCTACCATTCGCTGATTTTGTTCGCCGTGTGAGTAGATTAAAAACAGAAAGAGGAGCCCGACGTACAGTAATACAAAAAGGAAGCGGTTTACCAATCGGATTGTTTCCTGCCCTCCTAACCCCAATCATTATTGAATTAACAAAAACATTAACAAGCAATTTATAAAAATGGCAAATAAATTTATATTAGTTCCTGAAGATATATATCGCGGATTACTTACTCAACCGACACCAGAAACTGGAAATATTAATTTGGATTTTACACGAGAAAATCTGGAAAATATCAAAAGACAAAATGCCAACACTGAATTAAAGAATATAAATTATAATCAGGAATTAAGACGTTATTTACACATGTTGAAGGACCAAAATGAGAGACCAATGAATGTTTCAATAAGACAAATGGAAGATCCAGCACTGGAGCAAATTAAAAAATTACTTCCCCTACTCCAAACAGACTCCAATGAAAGTAATCAACAAGTACTTAAACAAAATAAAACCACACCAAAATTTCCACATCTAGAAGAGTGTGCCGATTTAAATGAAAATGAGCTTAGTATGCATACGGCCGATGAGGAATCTCCGGATTCCAGAAGGAAAACTGAACCAAAAAAGACAGCAATAAAAGAAAAAACAAAAGAAATATTTGAAAGTATGAAGCAAGAGAATCTTGATAAATATGATGTGAGCACAGATGGAAAGATTCTAAGTAAGAAGGGCGGAAAAGAAATACAAGGAAGCAATGCACAAAAATCTATAGAGTGCATACTCCGAACAGGAATCAGTGGGAAATTGAGATGGGGTGAATTGACACCGCCAGGAACATCTGTTCTAGAAAATAAATTAAAAAGTGATCATAAAATTTGGCCGTTGATAGAGAAGGCACGAGAAAGCTGCACTCCAAAAAGAACTTATTCAAAACAAAAAAGAAAAATACCTGAATCCAAAGAAATAGCTGAATCAAAATGGAGACCTCCAGCAGAATGGAAATGATTTTAGATAAACTTTACAATGATCCAGCGAATCCAGCAGGATTTGCTGGTGTAAATCAGTTATGGACTGAGGCTAGAAAAAAGGATGCGAGTATTAAAAAGAAGGATGTTGAGGAATATTTGGAAGGAAATAGAACTTATACAATTCACCGTCCTAGACGCGTACACTTCAAAAGATCGATAACATATCCATCTGGGTATATGACAGATGTTCAGTGCGACTTGGCAGATTTTCAAAAATTATCGCGGCAAAATAATGGGAAAAATTATGCACTTGTGGCAATAGATGTTTTAAGTAAAAGAGTTTTCGCTGAACCTGTTCGCACTAAAAAATCAAATGATATGATTGATGCATTTGAAAAAATTTTGTCAAGAATGGAAATGCACCCCCACCGAATTTTCAGCGATAAGGGAACAGAATTTTGCAGCAAAGAAATTATGGATTTCTTTAGGAAAAAAGATATTGAGAAATACACGGCAACCTTTTCATCAGTTAAAGCATCTCTAGCTGAAAGATGTATTCGAAACATTAAACAGAGATTATACAAATTTATGAGTGAGAAACATACTTTAAAATGGACAGAAGCATTACCAAAGATAGTAGACGCAATAAATCATTCAAAGTGTAGGATTTTAGGCGGATTAAGACCAGTTGATGTAAGATTTAACAATGCAAAGAAAATAAGAGAAATGGTATTTGGTCCTATTGGAAAAAGTAATCTTCGAAAAAAACCGCGCTTTAATGAAAATGATCATGTGCGTATGAGCAGAAGTAAAAATATTTTTTCAAAGGGTTATCTCCCAAATTACAGTGATGAAATTCTTCATATAGATCTAGTCAAAAAGAAGGCTAATCCAAATAGATACCGCGTCCGTGACGATAATGGAGAATTATTTAAAGGATATTTCTACCCTGAGGAATTAACCCGAGTGAGGAAAGATGAGAATACTAGTTACAGAATTGAAAAGATTATTAAGAGTAGAAAGAAAAAAGATGGAAATAAAGAATTTTTTGTTAAATTTTTTGATTATCCTCAACCCCAGTGGATTGACGAAAATCAGTTTGTATAAAAGACCAATTTTTCATTCCCCATAAATCATTTGTAATCATTTTTCACTTTTATTGTTCAATTTATTATTATTATTTTTATTGAAATAAATAATGGCTAATACATTCTTTGTTGTTCTTCCTAGCAATGTTAGTGATTACCCAGATAATAAACCCAATAAATATCGAGTGCATCTGCCTAAACCAATAGAATTTCAAGGTGGAAACTGGGTATGTGGGCTCTACAGTATCCAATACCCCCAGTCTTGGGCTGCAACTATTGGCACCGACGTTAAACAATGGATCGAAATTAATTACAAAAACAAGAAACCACATAGAATTGGAATTCCCAAAACAACACAACTAACACCGAACGGACTGAGCTTCTTTCTAAAACTTGTATTATCCAATAAGGAAAAGTCTAGGAAAAGACGTGATGTTTCAATCGAGACATTTGAGGATGAAATTATCATTGACCCAGAAATTAATTTAGTAGTTGACGCAGTTAAGAAAAGACGAAGAAGGGAGGCAAGTGAGGTGGATACTGTACCGTTGTGGGTAAAGGAATTTTTTAACCAGTATCCTCACAATTACTGGGATGCCATACGCGATCATGAGCAAGAGTTAGAACAACATAAAGTTAAAGTAGAGGAAAAAACAAAAGAAGTTCTTAATGAGGAGAATGAAACAAATAAGGAAGAATTGCAGCAAGAACTTGATCACCTACATTCCCTTTCAGAGGGTAAAAAGAAGGAAATTCGTCTTTTAACAGAGGAAGCTAATAAGAGAGACAGGCGTGATGATCGACTAATAGCAAATCAGTTTCTGGAACAACATCCAAATGATTATCACGAGCAAGTAATAAAGATGGAAATAAATATAATTGTAAGATACATTGAACTAGAAGACAAAATTAGAGAAAGCAGAGGGGGTGCTGGTAAGAATGCTCGTTCTGGTGACGAGATTCAGAGGTTTATTAATTCAATAAAACGTATGAGGAAAAATTTGGAAGCAATAGAATCTGTTATTATTGAAAAAGATTTGAATATTACTAGAGATGAATTTCATCAGCAAAATTCAAATACGCACTCAGAATTTGTACAAAAATTTTTTGAAGACCATCCAGAGGATCATTGGACAGCTTTGAAGAAAAATTTAGGTGATCTACAGGAATTACACAGCCAAATTCGAGAAAAACGTGATTTGCATTCACAAGAACAAGATGAGGAAGAAAAGAATAAATTAGGGAAGGAGATTGACAACTTAAATAAACTGTCTTCATACAGAAGAAACAGATTTACAGCAATACATCAAGAGGCATACAAGAAATGGAAAAATTTTGAGCTGCCAATTCCACCAACTAAAAATGAAATTAAGGAAATGCAAAAAATTGAAGAGAGAACACACCCAGAATATTTAGAAGATGCCCTGAAAGTAGATGATAAAGGCAAACCAGTACCAATTCCTGCTCCGGTAATTACAGATGAAATGGTTGAAGTTGTCAATAACAGACATGGGTATGAGCAGGACAAGACCAAAGAGTCAGAGGAAAATGAAAGAAAAGATAAAGAACTGAAAGAAAGCAAGGAGAAATTAAAACATGCCAGAAGAATAGACAAACATGGAGATCCTATATCACTTGAGCAGCCAATAGAAGAAGAGGAAGATACAGTAAATGAGGAGGAAGATTACGAAGAGGAAAATGAGGAGGAGAAAAGCAGTGGAAGTCCTGTTTTAGATTTGTATTCCTCAGAAGAAATTATACCAACAAAAGAGATATTTGATGAGCATAAGAATGTGCAAAAAAATGATAATCTGATAAATGAGAAGACAGTCACTTTGATTGAAGAAAAGGAATCCCAGGCAAAAGATTTATATTCTGACGTTGAATTTGAATATTTGGACAGTATTGATCGCTTTAGAGTAGTTTTTAATGATCCTGAGATTAACAATATAATTATATCTTCACAATTATGTTATGTTCTCGGCTTCCCCATGGGTCGTTTGGTAAACGGTCAAATTGGAAAATATGGCATTGACCTCAAAGGTGGATTCACAAGCTTTTCTGTTTATTCAAAAGGACTAACAAGTAATGTAATAATGGGAAATTCGGTCAGTTCGTTACTAAGAATTGTGGCTGTTGAGAATAGGTCTGGAGGTGTTATTGAACGAGTGTATGATCAACCAATGTTCATACCAGTGTTACCCAGAGAGATTAATGAGATTGAAATTGAACTAAGATGGATGAACGGAAATCTAGTAAAATTTGATCACGGAACTGTAATTATTACACTAATGTTTAACAGAATGTTAAGATTTTAATTAAATGATAATTATTTTTGAAAATTGTAATACTTTATATATTTTTTATCATTTTAATAATAAAAGAAAATACGAATTCGTCTGGATTTGAATTATTTGATAATAGTGTTAGAAATTTTTTATAAGAGTATCCAGACGAAATAAAATAAATAAAAGTGATACAATGTTGACCACAAGTGGGTAAAAGAGGGTTTTGAACGGGTACATTATTAATTACACGGTTTGGAAATTTAGAAATAAAATTTTTAATTGAAATTGGTGGGTTGGGGAGTAATAATGAATCAAAGATTAATATATTCTCGGGGTTTATTATGAAAAATGCAATCCAATGTGATCCTTTCTGAGAAGATTTTTCAAAGTTGACGACCATTGAGCAAGGATATTTTTGAAAATCTTGTGGGATTTTATCTGCGGCAAAGCATCCAATAAAATGTCTTCTTGTAATTCTATTTTGTGATAAAATTTTCTCTATTTGTAAAGTGTCCATTTCTGTAAAGGAAGAAAATGTTTATATCTCTCTTTGTATCTCTCCAAGTTCAATGTCTTTGTTGATGGTTTTAATATTTTGAAATTTTCTAAGTTGATAGGCTAAAGCTGCAGCTAATAATAAAAGCCAGAGTACAATCAATGAAATGCAGTAAATAGCCTGAGGTATTGATGTTCCTGTTGAAAGAAAATCCTTGCAAAGGGCAGGAATTTGTAAATTATTCACTTGTTCCATTGACCATAAATCCAAAATTTTAATATTTTTATCTGGGTTAAAAGTAGTAGAAGCTAGACTGATATTATTTTTAAATCTTTCAGGTAGAATTGAGAATCTTGTTGTATTATTATTATTAATTTCGATTGTTGGGGGTATTGTATTGGCGTAATAACCTATATATTCTCGTAATTTTTCTCTATATTCTAGATTATCATTTTCATTAGTCATTGTATACTGTAGTGATAATTTATACAAAAAGAAAAATAAAATAATTAAAACAATGCTAAATTCAATTTTAATAGTAATATGGAACATTTTTAAATGAAATGGGAAATGAAAATTTGAGAAAAATCGAGAGTATTTATACTGAAATATCTGTGGAAATAGTTCTGTTTCTATCTAACATGAGCAGAGAATCAATTTCACCCATAGCCACTAGTACAATCCCACCACTTGGAACCGCCTCATTAAATGTCATTCTTATACTAGTTGTGCCATTTTTTATCAAATCAAACATCTCCGGTCCATTATCTTCTTGGCTATTTGTTAGGTTAAATACGAAAAAGCAATATCCTGCATAAGCATACCGAAACATAGATATACCGTTACTTTCTAACGATCCCGCATATCCTATTGCTTCTTGCATGTCATGATAAATTCTAGCGTAGTTTCCTTTTGGAAAATCAAGGGAATAAGGAGCTGATGGATAAGTAACTCCCCCAGCAGTTATAGAAATATCTCTCAAATTAAAATGTTGAAAATAAAATGGTGTTGTCTTTTGTCGTCCTACGAAATCTTTATTACCAACCATTCCCAGTATAATTCTTCGTGGCACCTGATCCATCCATAGATTAGCATTAAATTCTGTTCGGTTTTCACTAATGAATAGGGATTTTAAAGATGTTTTCCTTAATGGATATCGTGCAGGTTTTATTTCAAGTTTTTTCGCAATATCGAATGCTAAACTGTCCATTAGCTCAATCTTCTTTACATATAGCTTGCAAGCTAAAATTTCTAAATGGTATTTTGGTGCAGTGTCCCAGGGAGCACTGAGTAAGAAACTTGATTCGTGTGGGAGTAATTCAATATCAACTTCGCATTGATTCACTAAATATCTTGGTTGATTACAGATATCAACGTCTAATTTGGCCATAAATTGTGCACTGTGCGGGTTTCCATCTTCATCTAAGAATAATTTTTTCCTTGATTTGATTCCATATCCATTTGCATCAACTCCTGGATATGTTTGTGTAGCCCCATCATCATAATATCCCGCTACAGAAAGATAAGAGTTCTTTACACTTTGTGGGTAGGTTAGTTCGTAGTCAAAAATACTTTTGTAAGCCATGAGGGAATTCCCTTCAAAAACCTGTGTCCCATTAATATGCATGCGACAATTTTTCCAAATTGTGTGGCCTATAAGCTGCACGGTCGACACATTATCATCCTTTCCTATATCAACAAGTTTCCCATCTTTGTCTTCTTTTTTAATTCTAAGTTCAGTAAAAACATAAGTTTTGGCCAAATCAATATAATTTGTAGTCGCATGAATTTTGAAATGAAAAGGGGTGATATTTACAGGGTTCAGTGTGAGTAATTCAATAAATGAGGAGTTGCTAATACTGACATTCGTATGGGGAGTTTCGAAAAATGATAAAGCATTTGTTATTGCGTTACCAGAATCACGATCAATTTTCTGATGAGTAGACATTTTTATTTAATAAAGACCGAATGTATCTATTTTTTGACGTTTCTTTTTCGGTATAAGGGAGGGATGTTTACCAATAATGATTTGATGACTTTTTTCCTTTGAAAATGTTGAATGAGGTTTACGATTTCTTTTGCGACCTTTTATACTATTTCTCGCTTTCAATCCGGTTCCAAACTGTTTTTGCATTCCACCTTTCTCAAGCAATCTGTCCAATCCGCGTTTTCCTTCACTTATTACAGCTTGCTTAAAATTTGGTTTAAATTCATCATTGCCATATTCTGGATTCCCGACACTTTCCAAAATTCTTCCTCCAGTATCCAATGCTTCTTTTGCTACTGCTGTGCCCGCGCGTTTTGCATATGGCAAAAGGAAACGCCAAAAATTTCTGAGTACATCTCCGACTCCGCCACCCGCTTGTCTCCCGTATCCACGTTGATAGGGATTGAGTCCACGAAAATAGTAATAATTATCATCAGTTCCTTCTCCTATTTGACTAATAGTTGTATGGTGGTCATCGTATCCGATAGTTCGCGGATCAAAGGGGATGTGAACCATATTTAGATTAGAATAAATGTTTTATATAGTGAAAATATTATTATCCAATATTAATGAAATTTAGTTGAAAATTTATTAAATAGAAATTGAATGTTAGATAAATATGTGATATATTGTAAAAACAACAAAATTAATTAATGGTGTTTAAATTTTTATTATAATTATCTTTATTATAGATTAATAATAGACATGTTTTATTAATGGAAATATTCGCCTCCCGTTTGCTTTTTAAATACACAAATTAAATTTGGCATTTTGTCGTTTGGCATTTTGTCGATGTTGCATTTTTTCGGTTGACATCTTTAAAGTAGGCGTTTTGTCACATGACATTTTGAAAGTTGGCATTTTGTCGTTTGGCATTTTGTCGATGTTGCATTTTTTCGCTTGACATTTTTAAAGTTACCATTTTATAAGGTGACCTTTTGGACATTGGCCTTTTGTCATATGACATTTTGTCGATGTGGCATTTTGTCGCTTGACATTTTTAAATTTTGTATTTCGAAATAATTAGCTCCGCCCCTTACATTCGTACTTCCGTTCATTTTTTAAAATCATTTTAATTTTTTTCTAGAATTTTGTCAATTTTTTTCTCCCTCATTTTTAATTTAATTATTTTTTAAATTTTATAATTTATTTTTATTATTCTTTGACATTGAGAAATTTTTTGAAAATTATTAAATGCCACCCCCTTCCCCCAATTTATAAATTTGGTATTTTGAAATCCCCTTAAATTTGTACTTCCACTCTTTTTTTGAAATCATTTTATTTTTTTGTCAAAAATTTTAAAAATTTTTTCTTCTCCATTTTTAATTAATTAATTAATATATATTTTTAATTTTTTAAATTTTGAATTTTTAATTAAAATCTTTTTTAATATTTAAATTCGAAATTCCCCCAATTTTTAAATTTTGAATTCCCTCCAATTTATAAATTTGCCATTCTGTCAGTTGACATTTTGAAAGTTGGTATTTCGAAATAATTAGCTCCGCCCCCTTACATTCCCCTTACATTTGTACTTCCGCTCTTTTTTTGAAATCATTTTAATTTTTTATCAAAATTTTATAAATTTATATTTTATTAATTTTATATAATTAAAATTATTTTTATTAATTTATTTTTAAATTAAAAAGTCCCTTTAAAAATATTTCAAAATGCCAAATTTAATCATTTCAAACTTTTTAATCCTTTCCACCCAGATCGCTCTTTTTTCTTAACATATTAATTTATTTGACACCTGTCATCACCCTTTACCTTCAAAAAGTAATTAATTATTTTAAATATGATTAATTACCCTCACACTTTTATTAATCTCCCTTGAACCCCATCAAAAGGTATAGGTCGACGGCATAATCAAAATAAAAAAGCTTCAAAAGGTTTAGGTTTTAGAGATTTGGGGGTGAGCGATTTGGGGTGAGCGATTTGGGAGGAGCGATTTGGGGGGGGGTTAACTACTATCCTCCTTATCACCCAACTCACACAATATCTCTTGTAATCTCTTCAAATTTGCCTCTCTCGATATCATCCCGAATCCAATAATGTAAAATAACTTTCCCCTTTTCAAATTTCGTTACAAATTTGGAAAAAAAGTTACTGGTTGACATTTTTTCATGTGGCATTTCCGACTTCCGAAAATTTAGGCTGATTTCCGTCTTTTGAGTCATTTCCGATTCACTTCTGATATGAACGTGCAGTAGGGTATTTGGGGGGGGGGATTATTCTTTCACCCCATCCCTGGCATGGGGAGTTAATCGAGGGTGAGCAATTAATCGAGTGAATACGGTAATTTTGTAAAATTTTATCTAAATTTTCGGTCTTTTTGAATTTTCAATTATTAGTTGATTTAAAACTTTATTTATAATCTTCATTATTCATTCTTTAAGTTAGTTGCACTTTCATCTGCAAGAAATGTTTCAAAAAATTGATTAAAACCAACAGCATTATTGGATGCTCGAATATCTAAATAAATCAACAACTATTCTAAATTCTCTTTAAAAATTAATTTACATTTATTAGTTGTAGGTAAATCCCTTAATTTTGCACTGTTAGTAACTGGTTTACATTTATTTTGTAATATACAATCAATCATCGTTCTAAAAATTGTTTTTAAAAATATAGAAATCAAAATTAAATACTTAAAACATCCACAAACATTAATTTCACATTCACTTTTCTTTTGAGAACATTGGGAATAAATATCTTTACAGGGTCTCTCAAAATAATTTTTTGAAGTCATCGTTTCTTTTGTACATTTTCCATAAATTATATCTGAGAAAAGACATGAAGCGAAATCTTGAAAACATCTTAATTTGATAAATAAAATTTCGAAATAATTTTTAAAATTTTTTTTTGGTAAACTCAATAATTCCTGCGATGAGCAATTTTCGAAATTTTATAAAAAAGGTTTTTTTGATAATTTGCATTTTCATATCAACTCTGGTTGGGAAAGATATTTGGGAAATTTATATAAAAAAGTTTTTTGCACAGAAATTTTAATGGAGAATAAAGAAATTTGCCAGATTGTTAGTAGGGTTGAACATCCTTATTTTCATTTCTGATATCGGTTCAGGAGTTGGCTATCCTGGGATTTTTCTACTTATCAAAAACATTTACTTGCATTCTGCAGGTATATATTTATTTTCTGATTTCATTACAACGTCACATTGTTCAACAGTAGGCGAGGTAAGGATACTTGGATTAACAAAAATAAATAATAAAAATATTTGCAAGAACATAAGTAGAAATATTCTTAGAAATAAAAAAATATTTTTTATTGGAATATAATTTTTGGTCATATAGCGTTAACTCCCAGCAATGTCCGCAAATGTTTTCCGCAATGTTTTCTCCTTCCATTGTCCTCATAAAAAGAGAGAAAGAAAGGAATTATTAAATTAAACCTTGAAAGTCATTAAACTTTTGGATATTTTTACATACATATGAGAGGAAAAGGAAGAAGAAAGAAGGCTTTTCTTAATATTGTTCAAAGATTTAATTAAAAACTAATTTAAATCTTATTTAATAATATGTAAAATATTTTTTAAAAGAAATGGAATTTTAACTTTTTAAATATAATTTATTATTTTACTTCATAATTGAAAAATTAATTAAAGGCGAGTATTTTATTTAAAAAATTTAAAGTGAAGATATTAATTTTATTTGTTATTTACTAATAAATTATTTTTTAATTTAATAAAATTTAATAAACAAAAAAAATAATCAAAGGAAGAAAAAAGTCAACCAGTTTTTGTTTGTTATTAATATAAAGTGTTATAAAATTTAATTTCAAAAAAATTTAAGTTTAAAATTTGGATTTACTTAACTTTTCAATTTGTTTTGACAAATATTAAAATGTTAAATGTAAACAAAATATATTAAATGTAAACAGAATGAGGAACAAAAATAAAATCTATTCGATGAATGGGCAAAGTTTTGGAATTTTAATTATAAACTTAAACCGAAGTTTTCAAAAAAATTTATATTTTTTTGTGTCAAAATTTTTTGATAAATTCATGAAGCCGTTCCGGTTTTGTAAATAAAACCGAGACGGATTTTTCTGAATTAATCCGGAACAAAACAATCCGAAGATTGCGAAAAAATGAGTTGGGACCCGGACTCCAACAAATCCGTCCGGATCCGGTTCGGCGATGAGCACTAGTATTTTGTGAAAACATAGAAAGCTTCTTATAAAGTTTTGTTTATATTTTTAATCCATCCATCGACCTTTTTAGGATTAAAACGATCATTTTTGTCTTCAACAGAAAGATAAACGTTTGGCCATTCTTTTTCTGGATATTTTTCCATAGATTCTACGTTTTTATGACTTTTATCCCAAACAAAATTGTCTGTATGATGATCTTTTTTCCATCCTTCTTTGCCATATTCAGACTTTAAAAATAAAAATATTATTGTAACAACATTACAGATTTATGCAATATTAAATCCTTCCTTCCGTCCCTAGCATTCCGTCCCTAGCACCGATACTTACGGTATTCCCTAATTATGGAATACTATAAATGGAAATCAATCATAGGATATACAAAGTTATCGGGTAGGGTTTTAAAATCCTCTTCTGCCGGTTCCGAGTTGAAAATAAGTTTGTGTACCTAACTAATCTTTTGTTGATATAAAAATATTTCTGAAAGGAATTTGAAAACAATTTATTTATTTACCTCAACAATTTTATAATAATCACACAAAACATGTAAAAGCCTTCCATGCATTTCTACAGCACAAATTTCCCCAGACAATTTTGGATAAACCCAGCGCATACGCTGTTTTAGTTTAGACTCCGTACGCATTCCACTAATTGACGAGTTTTCTGATGAATTTTTTGTTTTATAGACGTAAAAAAGATCAATTCTTATTTCATCCACAAAAACACATAATTCGAATGAATCCTTTAATCGGCCCAATACCAAATAAATTTCAAAAATTTTTGAGGAGAGTATTTCACGTAGAAGAGAACTAGAAATAGGAATATTTTTAAATTATTATATTTTTTTATAAAAAATTTTTTGTTATAAATTAGAAAGTTTTGGAAATATATCCTCAATCATTTTTGAAATTAAATCAGATAAAATTTAAATATTCCAAGAATTTTCAAAAAATAAAGAAAATATAAACTCAGAGTGTTCATGACTGAATATACCAAAATCTGTATCGGTAGTGTGCGGAATTAAAGAACATTCTCTTGCCCAACCTTTAATTTAAAAAACACAATAAATACTTCACAATTTTCTGTCTAAGAACAGGAAATTTTGATATTTCTTGCCAAAAATTAGACATTCTTATGAGATTTCCGAAAATGAGTGATCTTTTTAAAAATTCAATTCACTCACTCACTCACTCCCCCCCTCAAACAAAACCGGTATTTAACTAAAGCTCAAAATCAAAATCGGGGGATTTTAAATTTGAATTAACCGAAAACCGTGGTTACCAGTCAATAATCGGTCAAGAACAGCCGATAAAGCTTTAGATGTTTTCAATAAAAAAAAGAGCTGTTTGTTGTAAATTATTCAGTCAATTGAATAAATTTAACAAATAAATTATTACCAAGCAAAGTTCCCCCCATAAGAAAAGCTGTTGCTTTATGTTTGTCTAATAAATTAGAGAATTCAACAAGTCTGTCCAAAAATTTTATAGGAATTTTTCTACTCGTATTTTTGGGTCTTTCAAGTAAAGGTGTACATTCTAAATACTTTCCGTTTTTCCAATCCCTTTTAAAAGCTTTCCAATCAGAAGGCATTTCAACATTTTCTATGTTTGATTGAGAACGATTAAACCTTAAAGAAAATTAAAGCTTATAAATATGTATACATAATAAGGTATCCGGAACCGATCCACATCGAAGTATCATTCCTACAGAATTAATCTTAATCCACAAATCCCTCTGTTCTTTTTACTCCCCCAAAACCTCATACACTTATATCCCTCTTAATCTCCTATAGCATTCTTGATTCCCTCGAATTACCGATATCACTCTCAATTCCCCTTAACCCCTTCAATCCACGATATTGGATATCTCTCAAGTCCCCTATATCCCTGATATCTATTACGTAGAAATTTTTGACTAAAAATACTGAAATCTGAGTATGATTAAAAATTTTAGATGGATTACCAGATTTAAAGAATTAATCGTCCAAAATCCCTCCCATTTGACATTTATGGCAAATCCAGTTACGTAATATAAAATTTGCTATTTTGACGCGCCTTAGTAATCAAAATGGCAAGAAAAACAAAGAAAAAGTAAGTAGAAATAGCATTAGATTATTTATCTTATTATATTTAAAAAATTTTCATCATGAAAAGGGTGGCATTCTATTAGAATGCAGCAGAGTTAAAAATGCAGATCGTTCAGTGTTTTGGGTATGGTCAGTGTTGTGGTCGTTCCATGAGTTGGTAAGACCTTGACTTGTCCGACCGTGATTTGTTATTCCTATCTTGTCTGTTCCCAAAAATATTTAATAATTTTTTTATCACCTTCTAGTTGCAATTAATTCAGTTGAATTGTCAACATTTTTAAAAAGCCAAAAATCTCTACTATTTTCTGAAATATCCAAAGTAAATTTAATTTCAATAAATTCATTTGACATTTGTGGATATCCATCAGGTATTGCTACAGCTATTGGATATGTACAGTCTTTACCCTTATTTTGATTTTCTAAACAGTCAAAATCAACAATTAATGGCTTGATTCTAAATTTAAAAAATTTTCAAGGAAAATAGTTTTCAAAATTACCCTGCGGCATAATTAATTTTTGAATACCTTCCTAAATTATTGCTATGATAATAACAAAAATTTAGGAAGAAAATAATTACGTTTAAAATGGATAAAAAAATAATAAAAATATATTTTATATTTAAACGCATTTTTAATTTAAATAATCTAAAATAAAAGCATTTCTAGTAGGGTTGTTGGCGGACGGTTAACCGAACCGGAACCGTTAACCGGTGTTTTAGCGAATTAACCGGAACCGAAAACCGGGGGTCGAAAACCGGGGTCATAGGTAATATCGAGGGCCCATGATAACCAACGCCCTTGATAACTTCTCATCTTCCTACTCCCCGATCATTGATATGTATTAATCCACCGATCATCGATATCCCTTAATCCCTCTACTTTCCTATTATACAAAAACAGCAATTTATCTCGCCATATACCCTCTAATTCCTCGAATTGTTGAAATTGGTAAATTATTCAACTCCTAATATATAGAATATTTATTTAAAAGCGTTAGAATGTGACAAAATCTCAATGGGATATTCTGGATGAAAATTTGTCCAAAAACCGGTCCCGGTTAACCAAAAACCGGGGGTAAATCAAAAACCGGGGGACGAAAGTTCGCCAACAACCCTAATTTCTAGCATATAAATTTAAACAATTTCTAGGGGAGTTATAATTTCTTAACACCCTTTTGAGATATTTTCTATGATTTTGTGGATATAATGCCCCCCCCCCTTCTTTGATGTTTATAAATATCCTATAAAAATTTCAAATTAACCGAGACCCTGATTTTTAAGTAATTCACAAGCGATTTTGGTTAAAGGCACCTGTTGTCTTTACTGGCTAAAAATTTAATTCGTTAAATGTACTTATGGCAAAATATCTTTTGTTCCCATTTTCTGTCAAAATAGACTTTCTTGAAAATATGCTGGTAAATTCTTTATTTCCAGGATCTCCCTTTCTATTGTTTTAGCTTCCAATAAGAGGGGGAGATGCATTTAAGAATAGAAAAGTAATGCAAAAATGACATATAGAAGCGTTACGGTATGGAAGGGGATAGACTCGCTCGAGGATCAATCAAAATTCGATAAGTGAATTTCTTTATTCACAGAATCAAAAGATTAAAAGTAAAAAATAATGCGAGAAGATTAGAAAAGAAAAAATTTAGAAGTAAATTTCAAACAGAATAAATGGAATTTTTGTTTATAAAGCAAAATACTAAAGTGATCGTTGATTTTTTGAATTTCTGTTGTTTGATTTTGATTAAGGAAACTTTAATTTATTTAAATCCGTTGTTGACATGCACTTATTATTTGTCAATGCTCAAATAAAGAAAAACAGCACCTTTGCAAATTTTTCAATTTCTCAATTTTTTGGTGCTTTTTTTCCATTCTAGCACACCCCTTACTTTAATCCTCAAAAAATATATAGGACCACTAGCCCAGAAATTACCAAGGGCTCATAATTTTCAAACTTCAATTTTTTATTTTGATGAAAAGATATAAAAGAAAGGGCACTTATTAATACACTAATATTTGAATTTTAATCCTCTATTCTCTGTTGTTTATGAATTTACTTTTTCAAGAAAAAAAAAGGAAATTTAATTTTAAAAAATTTGAAAAAGCCACAAAGAAATACTTAGAAACTGGTTAATATTTGGATAATAACAAAGACTAATTGAGTTGTTTTTATGAAGATAGATAAAGAAAGCCCTTCTGATAATTATAAATTTTATTAAACAAAAAAAACAACAAAAAAATCTACTAAACAAATATTAAGCCTATAAATGATTTGATATTTTTTTATAAAGTTTTGTTTATATTTTTAATCCATTCATCAACTTTCTTAGAATCAAAACGTTCAGTTTTGTTTGCTACATAAAGATAAATATTTGGCCATTCTTTTTCTGGATATATTTCCATAACTTCTACATTTTTTTGACTTGAATACCAAACAAATTTATTTGTAGGAAAATCTATTTTCCATTCTTCTTTGCCATAATCTGACTTTAAATATAAATAAAAACAGATTTAAGGCCATTTTAAAGGGTGTTACTAATTAGATATTTTCGGTAAAAAACCCATCAAAGAAAAGAAACGGTAAGGAGGCGAATGCAGCGAAAAATGATTTTTGCAGAAATGCCTTTTGCGGACATATAGGCCACGAGCTGGATATTTACCGATATTTTCCTATAACGGTGAGGAAATTACGTTTTCCTTCTCTAATTGAATTAGGAGAAGTTTAATTAAGTTGATATTAGAGATGGGTCGGTTTGAGAATAAATCGGGTCGTGGTTTAAAAATTATCGCAGGGTCTGCTTTTTAAAACAAATGGTTCGATATTGTACGCGTGTACCATACCTCTGAATTAGGCTCTCTATTCCAAACAAAGATTCTATTGGGATACTGTTGACCTATTCCAAATAATGGTACACACATTGATGGCATTGGTTCTAAAAGGCAGACCTGGACACATAAACGACAGTTTTACCGTATTCAGATTTCTAGCAAACCATCCTGGTCGGTAAACCGACATTTGCTTTTTGAAAGTGAATTCGAATACATATATAATTTACAATTAAATAACCATAATTACCTCAACAATTTTATAATAATCGCACAAAACATGCAAAAGTCTTCCATGCATTTCTACGGCACAAATTTCCCCAGACAATTTTGGATAAACCCAGCGAATACGCTGTTTTGACCAATAACGCATTCCACTAATTGAAGCGTTTTCTGACGAATTTGTTGTTTTATAGACGTAAAAAAGATCAATTTTTTTCCTATCCACTATAACACTTAGTTCAAAAGAATTCTTCAATCGACCCAGAACCCAATAAATTTCAAAGATTTTTGAGGTGAGTATTTCACGTAGAAGAGATCTAAAAAATATATTAGACTACCGTATTTCCTCTAATAGAATAGCCGGCCATACTATTTTTCAATCATCCTCCAAAGGGTCATTCTATTAGAGGGGACCATTCAAATGGAGGTGGCCATAGTATTTTTCAATGAGTAAATTTTGAAATCTCAAAAATTTTCGAATAGAAATTCAATTGCCTCAAACATTGGTTTTAGATAGTGATAGGAAAAATGCTAAAATCAAATTGAAGTTATGATGAGTTGAAGGACTTGTTCAAAGGATCGATGGATATTTTTTAGTAAAAAAGTCTCAGGCTTTTAGCTAGTCCCATGATATTATTATTCGTTAGGGGGCCATTCAAATAGAGGAAATAAGGTAAATTTAAATATGAATATTAGTGACCGGGCCGGATCCGGCCGGATTTTTCCTGCGTCCGGGTCCCAAATCCTGATTTTTTCGCAATCTCCGGATTAAAACCAGACCGGATTAACCCGGAAAATCCGGTCCGGCTCAAGTTGCAAATCCGGAATCCGGTTCCGGAAAATTCGATTTTACCGGTCACTAATGTATATTATTTTATTAAAAATAAAGAAAATATAAACTCAGAGTGTTCATGACTGAATATACCAAGATCTGTATCGCCAGTGTGCGGAATTAAAGAACATTCTCTTGCCCAACCTTAAATTAAATTTAAAAATAAAGTAAATATTTTACAAGGTTTGAGGGTTGAAAAAATATTGGAGTTGTTAACAATAAAGGCTTTTTAAAAAAATAAGTACCAAGCAAAGTTCCACTCATAAGAAAAGCTGTTGCTTTATGTTTGTCTAATAAATTAGAGAATTCAACAAGTCTGTCCAAAAATTTTATAGGAATTTTTCTACTCGTATTTTTGGGTCTTTCAAGTAAAGGTGTACATTCTAAATACTTTCCGCTTTTCCAATCTCTCTTAAAAGCTTTCCAATCATCAGGCATTTCAACATTTTCTATATATGATTGGGAACGATTGAACCTTTAAAAAAATTAAATTTTATATATGTACATTAAGATTGGCGTTACAGATAAAGCTCCGGATATCAACAAAGGAACCAAAATTCGAAAAAAGATTTTCGGAACCCCTACTTCTTTAGGGCCGGATACCTGGAGCCCACACTCCTACTAGGCTAAACAAAAGTAACACCTTTATTACACTACACCCACATAGCAATTAATCGCCAAGACATTCTTCAACTCATTCCTAAGATGGGAAATAAATCGGGCAATACAGTAGTTGCCTGTCCAACCCCAAATTTATTTTTATTACAAAAGATATTATTTAAATAATACACCTTCTAGTTGCAATTAAATCTGTAGAATTGTCAACATTTTTAAAAAGCCAAAAATCTCTACTATTTTCAGAAATATCCAAAGTAAATTTAATTTCAATAAATTCATTTGACATTTGTGGATATCCATCAGGTATTGCTACAGCTATTGGATATGTACAGTCTTTACCCTTATTTTGATTTTCTAAACAGTCAAAATCAACAATTAATGGCTTGATTCTAAATTTATTTTTTTACTTTAAAGAAAATAAAATTTACCTTATGAACTTATTATCATATTTAGTAGAATAATAACCAAAATTCATGAAGAAAAGAATTAAAGTTAAAACAGATAAAGAAAAGATAAAAGTATGTTTTATGTTTAGACGCATTTTTAATTTAATCTATAAAACAAATAAAGAATTAAATTTTTATTTGTTTTATAGAACAAATAAAATTTTGTTCTATAAAACATATTAGATAGACCTAAAGTAACAGATCTGTTGCCTAAGGTAACAGATCTGTTGACGAACAAATAAATTTAAAAAAAAGACGGGAACATACTGATGGCTTTTATACTACCATATTACGCCCATTTTATTGGCAATTTTGGGCTACGGAACAACTCAGAGTAAGGAGATTCAGAGTAGCCGATTCAGAGTACGGTAATGCCCTTTGGTGTTCTGCTTCAGAGCACGTAAATATTTTAACGTAAAAACTAAAGAGAGAAACTAAGAGAGAGGAGACTAAAGAGAGAAGTACTAAAGAGAGAAGTTTGGCTTAATGGAGTTTACAATATTCTATCAATGCTCTTTTCCATCACTAAATATTCTTAACAAGCACGCAAGACAGAACCACTTCAAAAGCAAACTGCTCGGACACAGGGTTTACAAGTCCTAAATTTGTCTGATTTATCGGATCGGTCCTATAATGATTGTAATGTTTCATAAAATTTAGAACTCCACAGAATAAAAAATTATCAAAAATGATAAAAATAATAAACTTCGCTTTTGGAATAGCCCCGATTTTTGTGTTCTACTTAGCCTAAGTGAATAATCTTCCTTTTGTAAAAATCTCTGAAAAAAATCGCCAACCATGAAAGTAGTAGAAAATATTTTTGATGTAGAAAATTAAAAATAAATAAATTATATGTCTAGAAATGTTTAAATAAAGGTCAATTATCGGTCTTTTTCTTTTAAGTAATAGACTTTTAATTTAATTTAAATTTATTACATAATATGATGAAATAATAATTGTAAATACACGTGAAATAAAAATAATTTTAAAAGTCTTGTAAATACACTTTAATTAACTAATTCGTTGAAAACATTAAGGAAATGCTAAATTAAAGGGCAATCACCAGACTTCCTTTTTAAAATTTTTGAAATATTCAAAGTGCAAGCATTTTCCCAAAATATTTTCCATATAAGCACGGAATTAATTGATGAAAAAATCAAAAATAAATTCAAAATTTAAACAACTAAAAACTTCCAAAAATGATGTTTACTCAACGCAACTTTACTCGATTAATGTTTATGATGATGGCAAAAGTGTGGGGAGTAAATGGAGGTGGAGGTGCAACTGCCCCGATTTCCGCGTTCTCTTCAGCCTTTGTGCCACCGATGCATAATAATATGCCTCTGAAAAAATCGCCAACGAATCTCCACGTTCAAGCGCTTAATTCAGGGAAATCTTTTCCGGCTGCTCAATCAAAACATTCGTTTAATAATCCTAAATTTACAATGAAGCATAAAAATGCTCAAATGCTGGATTTAGGGGAAACGATTGGAGAAGAAAAAAATAAAGAAGTTGTTGCCAATCAAGAAAAAGATATTCGTCTACTTAATGGCGCCGAAACGTTGCCGATAGCATCGCGTCGCCTTTTGTTAGAACCGAACAAACTAAAGGCTTTTGAGTTAAGCAAAGAACCGTTGAAGACTTTTCATCAGGCAAACAAAAAAATGATTATTAGACATGCTGTCCCAGAAGGTTTTTGAACTCTTACTAAAATACAGTTTGTTCCAAAAATATAACCTTTCCTATTCTTCTCAATATTTCCTGTCCCATTCAATTTTATTTTAATAATTACCTGTGCCAAAATATGTTTGGGGAACTTACCAGATCTGACGGTACCCCCAGTAAACCACTTTACGAAAGGGTGTTTTGCTGGCTATTTCTAACGGGCCCACACGCTTCGAATGCTATGAAATTAGGGGCAAATCCACAAATTACTTTAATATAGAAACATTAAATATAGTAAACGTTTAAATTAACTAATTTTAAATAAGAATTTATATTTTTATTTAAATAAGAATTGAAAATAATTTTAAATTAAATAAAGATGCCACACAAATGCGTCAATTAGCAATTTCTTTAATAAATTCTGAAAATGCTAAACCAGAAATTGAAGTTGAGCAAATTGAAAAAGATTTACAAGAAGGATTTGTGGATGCTTTAGTTATTGAAATTAAAGAAGAAAAAAAGATAATTGGTTATCTTTCATATACAATTTCTTCCTCATTAAATGGAGGGAAGGTTTAAAAGGATTGAAAAAAATATTTTTAATTAAATTAATTTGTAGGTTGTCTATTTGGGTGATTTAATTTGTGAAATTAACTATAAAGACCTTCCAGTAAAATTGTATGGAGAACTTGCAAAGGTTTTAAAAATAGGGTTGTTAGCGACCGGCTTTTAAAACCGAAACTCGAAAATGAGATATTTTTTTAGAAAAATTCCCCAAAATGAAACTGATAACAAACTAAAACTCGAAACAGAAAACAGGGTTTTTAAATTTGGATTAACCGAAAACGGAAGGTATCGGTTATAATAACCGGTCGCCTAAAACCCTAATTTATAAAAAAATTATATAAACTACTATTAAAGTTGTCATCTAAAAATGAAGAAATAAAGGAAATTCAAGCTATAGCCAACAGCAAATCTGTTGGGCATTTTCTTTTTCCAGGAATGGATTTTGTGCCAAAAGAAACTTTTTGGCAATTACAATTAAATGATAATGAAGTAGAAAAAATATTAAAAAATGGGATGAATGTACTTTGTGGAACTTTGGTTGGGGGGGGGGGGGGGTTTTGAATTAATTTAAAAAATTATTTTATAGAAATCAACACTTTATTTGCCTGGTAAATTGAGTGGAGATGAAGCAATTTATCTTATTAAACAATGGAAAGAAATGAACGGAGAAGGTAATTTATAATAGGTGAGAGGATTCCGAGCAGGCATTGATCCTGCAACCTCCTTGCAATTGACTAGGAGCTTTTGTTCACGCCATGTGCAAGTGCTTAATAGTCTTAAACCCGCGCATAGTGAGCGTTTTAAATATTTTAAAACTAACAATAAGCAAGTTTAATATTCCCTTTCCATTACAATTAGGTAAGTAACTGAGTAAAAATATGTAGAGGATGTTAAAAGTTTTATGTGTTGAGTAAAAACGTGACGATCGTCACACAGCTTTACCGCTAATTTTTAATAATAAAAAATATCCAAGATGAATCAATGTCAAATTTAACGAATTTACTAAGAACTGGACAAGTAGGAGCAGTAACTGTCCATTTAGATGTTCGCCCCTCAGTTGTTAGCATGCTTTTCTTTCATGGAAATTATTATTCTTTGTGGGATGGACAAGTAATTAATTTTTAAAAGAAAAAATATTTTTATTTTTAAAGAGTATTTGGGTAGATAAAATGTCTTTTTCTCGCTTACATTTTGATTGCCATATTCCAAATGCAATTTCTGCAATGTTTGGAAAATTGGTTGAGGTAAGTCTCAAGAAAAATAGTTGGAAATAAAAATTTATACATATTAAGCTTTCAAATGCAATAGAAGCAAAAAGAATTGGTTGGATTTTTAATGAAGAAACAAAAAAGAATTTTTATGAAATTATGGAAAATGTAAAAATAATATTTTTTATAAAATTAAAAAGAAATTATTTTTTTTAAAAAGATTGGAGCTATAAATATGACAAAACAAGAGGATTGGCATATTTATCGAAGCAACAAATCAGAATTTTCTGAATATTTAACAACTACTGGGGATAATTATATGAAATTAAATGAGACACACAAACAACGAGCTAAAGATTTGTTAACGAAACAAAAGGCTCGAGAAATTGAAAAAATTCAACAAGAATGATAAAAGGAAAAATTGTTTTTCTGACTGTAAAAAACAAAAGTGCGTGCATGTTTTGATTGGCAATTTAAAAAAAAATTTTTTTGGCGCACATCTTTGATACTTTCTCTATTTAGTCATCATTCCATTTGAATCCGTATCCGAATCGAAATTTTCTGGATATCCGGACTTTTTTTATTTGGACATTTGGTAATTCTTCGGTTCGTACCCCCCACTCCTTTTTCCTTTCTCAAAGTATTAAAAAATGGTCAGTCAGTCTTATGTTATAGAACTCGTCGAGCTGTATCGAATGACACCAAAATCAACGTGTTTAGACATGGTTTGACAAAGTTATGACATGAAGTAGACCTAACGGAGTCGGCGACTTATTTCATAACTTTGTCAAATCTTGTCCAATCATGTTGATTTTTGTGTCATTCGACACAGCTCGACGAGCTCTTTCAAATGAGGTATCAATTGTATGAACTTTCGTCCCCATGATTTTTTGCCCCCATGGTTGTTCAATTTTCAGGGGTCTGTATTTTGGTCAAATCAAGTCGGATTTTTTTGATTTTGGTGTCATTCGACACAGCTCGACGAGTTCTATAACATAAAACTGACTGACCATTTTTTAATACTTTGAGAAAGGAAAAAGGAGTGGGGGGTACGAACCGAAGAATTACCGGACATTTTGATCCACCAACTCTATCCTTTAATAGTTTATTCAAACAATTTTTGGTAATTCCCAGTTTTGTCCCCCCCATTTTTTCCCTTATTTTTCCTTCCTTTTGAATGACATAATGGTCAATTTTTTTCCTTCCTCAATTTCACTCTAGTTCCCCGTGGCAAGTTCAAATCAGACATTCTCTTTCCAAATAAGGGCTCCGGTACAAAATATGGAATCGTTAAAATATGGAATGGTTAAAATATCGAATAGGCTAAAAATGGGTTAAAATGTTGAATCGTTAAAATATGGAATGGTCAAAATGTCGACACGGCCAAAATGGGTCAAAATGTCGAATTCTTTTAAAAAAGGGTCAGATGAGTGCCGTACATTGATTGTTGATAATTTTATCAACTTATTGTTGATAATTTGATTGATGTTTCGTATGTCGTAGTCCGGCGCAATCTTTTCTGCCTTAGCTCACTGTATTTTACCGAGTAAAACTGGACCGGATAAATCAAGCATAATCGACCGGATCCGGTCTGGCATGAGCGTGCGGATCCGGAAGACAACGCGATTTCTTGATCCGGCAAAATTAGAGTGCGTGCCTAGTTTCTAATAAGACCCGGAATTTTGTTCTGTACCGTACTACGGTACGGTATACAGAAAAATACCGATCAACTTCTAAATTTTATCGGTCGGTATTGTGTACCGTAATACCGATACGGAATATTGATAAATACCGAAAAATACCGTCGGTATTACGGTACTTTCCGGGTTCTAATTTTTAGATCAATTTTTAAAAGAATTCGACATTTTGACCCATTTTGGCCGTGTCGACATTTTGACCATTCCATATTTTAACGATTCCACATTTTAACCCATTTTTAGCCTATTCGATATTTTAACCATTCCATATTTTAACGATTCCACATTTTAACCCCTTTTTAGCCTATTCCATATTTTAACCCTTTTTTAGCCTATTCCACATTTTAACCCTTTTTTAGCCTATTCCATATTTTAACGATTCGATATTTTGTCCGGACACGCAAATAAGAGGTATTAACAAAGAAAGGATTAATTTATGAATCGATTAAAATTAGTATATAAAATTAGAAAGTTATGAAAATTGTGAACGTAATGAATTCATTCATTACCTTTATTCATTACCTTGTGAACGTAATGAATAAAGAATTAATCCTTTCTTTGTTTTTGAACTTGCCACGGGGAACTAGAGTGAAATTGAGGAAGGAAAAAAATTGACCATTATGTCATTCAAAAGGAAGGAAAAATAAGGGAAAAAATGGGGGGGACAAAACTGGGAATTACCCAATTTTTTAAGCATATTGCATATTTCCATTTTCATTATACACAGTAATTAATATTTTGAAAAATGTTAAAATAAATAAATTTTTATAAAAATTATTTCTTTAATATACAGTGCTCCACATACCGTATTATCTCTAATAGAATGCCCGGGCATTCTATTTTTCAATCACCTTCCAAAGGGGCATTCTATTGGAAGGGGGCATTCAAATGGAGGGGGGCATTGTATTTTTCGATGACTAAATTTAAAAATTAGAAAAAAATTTACTTGCTAAGTATATCGAAACAACTAAAATGTGAAAAGCGACCAGCATTTTTTACAACAAATGTCGATCAAAATTCAAATCGAATAATTTAGAAATTATTTTCTTCGAATATTTCGACAAAAAATATAGTATTCAATCAAATTTCGAGTATAATTTAAGAATTTCAACAAATTCGTTGATTTAGTAGTATTAAGAGAATGTAGGGATTAATGAGGAATCAATCATCATCGGATTAAGAATGATTATGGTGGATATTATGATTGAAGTGATATGGGGGGATAAGAGGTTATTTAGGAGAAATTGAGTTTTTATCCCCTCTAAATCACCGGTTATCCCGTTGACTACACTATCATTCCAAATCCTCATAATCCCTCTTTATACTGTTTCTTCTAATACATAGAATTCAAAGCCACCTTAATATCCAACATCCCTGCAAATCCCCTAATATCTATTGCGTAAAATTTTTTGTGCAACTACCAAATCAATGCTGGATACCGGTAAATTTGCCAACTGTATTAACGGGATTTACGAGATTATACCGCGCCCCTTCCAGTCGGTATTTTGGAAAAATCTGTTCGATATCTCGGATTTGCGAATACATGTTACAATAATACTGAAATAACAAGAAAAATAAGTAAAAGAGAATAGAAATAGCGTTGGTTTGAATCTTTTTTTTTATATTTAGAAAAATTTCAGTAAAAAAATGGGGGGCATTCTATTAGAGGGGGGCATTCAAATGGAGGGGGGCACTGTATTTTTCGATCTTCCGCTAGAGGGGCATTCTATTAGAAGGGGGCATTCAAATGGAGAGGGGCATTCTAATAGAGATAATACGGTAACTATAGTTCCACTTTCCAAAAAATTATTTCCAACATTAAGAAAAATCTACAAAAATTCCAGCAAACTTATATACTTATATTATAAAAAAATAAAAGGAAACTAGGCCAATAACTTTATCCTAAGACGAGATCCTGATACCTCGAAAATCAACGTAAAATCGAAATCAACGTAAAATTCAACTTTAAAAAATATTTTCGACCCCCTATAGATTATTTTGAATTTTCATTTTGGGCTGATTCGAAAGCCCTTGAAATTTGCTACAAGACAGCAACAAACTTATTTTCCAGAAAAAATTTTAAAGAGAGAAACAGGCATTTAAACTTCGGAAGCGACCTTAAGGGGAATTTTATGGGGCATTTAGGCGCTTTTTTCTGCATCAGAGGTATCAGGATCATCGAGGTATCAGGATCTCGTCTTAGGATAAAGTTATTGGCCTAGTTTCCTTTTATTTTTTTATAATATAAGTATATAAGTTTGCTGGAATTTTTGTAGATTTTTCCTAATGTTGGAAATAATTTTTTGGAAAGTGGAACTATAGTTATGTGGAGGTGTCTTCCAACAAGATATTTAAAACACTAGTAATTTTAATCCCAAAATTAAATATTGATTTTATATTAGTCTTTTAATTACCTGAGGACAATATTTAAAAATTTAAAAAAATTGGGGTCTAAAAGGAGAAAACACGAAAATAGGGGTGGAACTATAGTTATGTGGAGCACTGTATTCAAAATAAAATAATAGTTATTTTAGGGGATACTAAAAACATTTCAAGAGATTTCTATTAAAATTTATTACCTTTTAAAAATGACAAATTAATTTTTAATATTTTTAATCAACTTCTGGATTATTTGTTTTGAGTAGAGTTGATCAAAACAATACTGGTATCGGCCAACCCGAGACCTAGATTGACCGATACTCAAGAACCCGATACCGAGACCGATACCAACATTTTGAGCCGAGACCGATACCGAGAAACGATACTGACCGAGACTAGCAAAAATTTTTATTTTATGTCAAAAAATGCGGGTAAAAATAATTTATTCATTATTTTTATCATCCAAATCATCAGATAAATACTCTTCATCATCTGGATCCGATCAGGCTTGGCAATGGATACAAATTTTTGTGTCCGTATCCGAATAGGTATATCCGTGAGGTCGACACTTGATCAACTCTAGTTTTGATAAATCCTCAAAATATCTGAGTATTTTGGTGTAGACATAACCCCTTTTCCCTTTTGAAAGTGCTCTTTGAGCTAAGTTGAATGACACTAAACTTAACGAAATCTGAGTTAATTATACAAAGTTATGATCATTTGTTTAACCTCTTGCAGCGGCATAAAAACAGCTTCCCCAACGAAAATTTAGCTTCATTATTTTTTGAGAAATATCCAATTTAACCGATTATGGTGTCATTAAACCCAGCTCAAAGAGGTCTTTCGAATAATAAATCAAAAATCGAATGGTGCTAAACCGAAGTAATATCAGAAGACTTTTAACACTCATCTTAATTGTAATCAAGAAACTAATTTAACTTTTTTTTAATTTTTAAAATTATTTTTTGTAAAAAAGCAAAGAAAAAGAAGACTTTTTCAATAAAAATTATCATTAAAAAATTGCTTAAATTTTTTAAATTAAATTTTCAAGCTTTTGTGCCATTTATTAATCACGCTGGAGTTTTAATTTGTTTATCTTCTTCACAACAAACAACTACACAACAAATATTATTCGAATATTAGTTTCAATTTCTCTTCATTTTTTACCTGTATTTAACCCAATTATTTGTATTTTAACAAACACACCTTATCGAAATGCTATTTTTAATCGTTCACAAATAAGTCCACAATAATTGATGGAGTTCTGATTTAACTTAAAATTTTTCGGGATTTTCTTAATCTCTGTATGATCTGTGTTATGACAACGCCCATTATCAGACAGAATATTCAGCTGGATTTTACAGGATTCTGAAGATTTTACAGGATTCGATCCTCTCGTGGGATGTGGTTATAATAGGGAGTGTGCTTCTGTTGGAAGGTGTGCTTCTATTAGAAGATTTACGTTATGTATATTTTAGTTTTACATTTTCCTGTGCAGTTTGTAATTAATTTTGGGGATATTTACATTTATCGCTAATCTATTTGTAGAAAATTTTATAATTACAAAAGAATAGAAATTAATATGTATCACTTTATATTAGTGTTCGGCAAATGGATTTTTTCGGTACCGGTACCGGGAGTACCGAAAATTCCAAAATTTTTTCGAGACGGTTCCGGTATCGGGAGTACTGGAAAATACCTACTCGGTATTTTCAGGAGTACAGCGGAAGTACCGAACCGTGCCGAACACTAATTTAGATTTCTAAAATAAAAGAGTTTATTTTTGTTTTTTTCGTATTTTTAATTTTTTTTTGTAATTTTTCGAATTTATATGTATATTTTTTTGTTTTTTTTAGATTTTTTTGGATTTTCTGTAATAAAATTTTATATTTACAGTTTTCTTTATATCTCATCTTCTTTTGTTCATGTAATAATAATTTCTTTGTTTTTATGTTTATCAGCTTCTTTTAGAATGTTCTCCTCTTCGTTTAAAACTTTCTCCACTTCTTCAAGTAACACATTTTGTGGGGATTTAGTTACCCATTTATTATGTAAATAATTAAACGCTTTGAAAACTTTTTCCTGATATCTTAAATAAAAATAAGTATTTTAATATAAACGTATGTACATGTATATAAATAATATCTGAATACGGGGATCCAAATTTTGGGATATCCATCAGTAATTTTTGATATGAGAAAAATTCTATGCGCAAGTCTTGTTTAATGTTTGTAAGGATATCATTGCCTATTGTGAGCATAGGTAAATAAAGTGCAGTATTTGCTCTAATTGAATGTCCTTCGGGAGGTGATTGAAATAACTATGCTCATGCATTCTGGTATGGAAAATACGGTAATTTTAGTCGACAAAGAAGTTTTGGCTCTATCTGAAAGGATGCCTGGTTGAGTTTTTTCCTTATTTCCTTAGAATGGTCTTTTTTTCTATATTTCATAACTTCTCTAAAATCGGATGAAGGGCAAAGCAAGGTCCAAATACGGAATAGATTCTATTGCTTATATTTGTCAAAAGTGTCTATATCCAGCAAAAATAAAAAACCCCTTACTTGTCTGTAGTTAACATATCCATTAGCACCTGAACAAGTTTATCTTTTGCAAAAGTTCCATCAATCATCTCTATATTTGCAACAATTTCATCATATTTGAGGTTAAAAGAATCTTCCCCATCCACCCCTCTTTTGCATCTCAATCCAAAACAACTGAAACGTTTAGGTACCTCCTTATCCGAATCGTAGCCCTCCTCTTGTATTTCTCCCATTCCAGAAGTTGTAGCTGTATCTAAGTGGCTCTTTATTGGCCCTTTTTTGGATTGAGGAGGGCTATGTCTAGATCCCGAAGTTTGACCAAAATTTACTGTTTTGTGTTCCACAGTTTCCTTTTTGTGAGTTTTCATACTACTTTTTGCCGGTGCTTTAGCAACATTGTATTTACTTTTGAACCCTGTATCTGCATTAATTACTTGTTTTCCCTTTTCCTCAATCAGTTCTTTAGCTTTAGCATTTTTGATTAGATCAGTTAAATCGGGTAAACATATTACTTGAATATTATAAGCAAAAGCTTCAATCATTCGAGAGAAACCGCAATTGGTAATTATTACTTTTGTTCCGCCTTTTACTAGAAAATATTTTTTAAAATTAAATTTCTATGAATAAATGAATGAAAATTTTTGACATTTTTATTCTGATAAAGTTTGTTTTGTTGAAGGTGACATGATCAAATACTGCTAACTCATGTTTAATAATTACTCTATTTGTCATGTTAATAGCAATTTTCGATGATGTTGCTACAAAGAGGTTTTAGGACAAATTAATCGTGATTTGAGTGTGGTAAGATTCTAAATCTAAGATTTTGAATTCAAAAATAAAACAAAATCTGTCATTAGAATTTCTGTTTCACCTCCCCTACTTACTCAATTCTTCTTGCATTATTGGTATATGAGCAATTTTAAAATTATCCGAATTATCTTCTTTATCCTTTAAATGACAATTGTATATAAAATTAACTTTATTTTTTCCCTCTAATTTATTCGTTACATCCTTTACGACGTCAATAAATATATTAACAATATCATCAAGTAAAGTTATTATTTCCTCGCAATAGTCAAGGTTTATTATAACTTTACTAGGTTTTCCATGTGATTTCAGATAAGAATCATTCTTAAAAATAGGTAGTTTTATAATAAAATCAGCAATTTGAAGAGAAAAATTTAGGAGTAGAGTTGTCAAAATGGACCAATTCGGACCGAAGACCGAGACGAGCATAGGATATTTGGCGCAAAAATGACTCGTACGATAAAAATAAGGCCAAAAAAGTGACTCGCGGCCGATCCGATAAAGACAAGCCTGAAAATGCTTCGAATGTCGGCTCATCTCGAAAATGCCAGTCCTATTTAGGAGAAACAATCCCCTAAACAATCCAGGCAGTCATCGGCTTTAGTTCTTCCATAAAAATACAATTTAAACCATTGCATTCTAATTATTTTGTAAAAATAATTATGTATATTTACCACTTTATTACGCAATTCTTTGACGTCATTCAAATGAAATCCACCAACATAATGCAAATTAACAGATTTTTTATCTTCTATAGGAAAGTTACCTAATAACTTGTCGTTGTTTATAAATATTCCCTTAATCTTTAAGTAAAGATCCTCAACTTTTACTTTACTTGTTCCTTCACCTATTCCCTCGCCTTTTCCTTGAGCTTGTTCAGCTAGTTTTAGCTCATGATGATTATTGCCCTTTACATCTTGTTTAAATTCTTTTAGAAAATCCACGAAAATGTTATCCTAGAAAATAATTTATATTTTAAGAAATTTGTAAAAATATTTTATGTTACGCAGATTAAAATCTGTCTTTAGTTTTTTTTAAATATAAGACGTTATATTTAACATTATATTGAAAAAACTCGAAAAACTTGAATGAGTTTTGTAGTATTTTATTGTAAATTCTGATCTATGTACATATATTATCCGTCGAATTTTTGAATCTTGGTTCCTCAGCTTGTCAGCTGACAAATGAAGAACGACGAAGCTTATTATTAAAATGTTTTTTTGTTCCTAAAATTATTTTAAAAAATCACCATTATGTTATGAACAGATGTATATATGCTTGACATAGTTTGGGAATCATCATTAATTTCAATTTCTTTCATTTTTTGATTTGTGTTAGACGTCCCATCTAAAATTTATCATTTAGGAAAGTACTTTGACTAATTCAAAAATAGACTATTCTAGAAATTTTCATTATTTTTAAAATACTTTTGTAGTTGGTATAAGGAATCGCGCCGACCCGATTTACGATTCCTAGAAATCGTAAATTCCCGACGATTTTTGGCTCGTGAATTCACGATTCCCGAAATTCGGGAACTTAATTTCTATCGACGCGATCCATGGTTGGTATTAGTATAAACATCTTTTTAAAACAAAAATGTAATAAAATTAAATAGAAGGATAAGATTGGAAATTTAAAAATAAATTTGCATTAGATTGGATTGGAATTTATTTTTAACTTCATAGACCTTGGTTGTTTTTTGGATTTAAATTTCTATCAAATAAATATCCATATTGTAAGTTTTGAGTATAATTAATGCCAAAAACATTCTTGATTGCTGCAAGATGGAAAAGATAGAGAGCACCAATGTCAACCGTATCAAAAAATGCCAAATCATACTTTCTGTTTATCAGGCGATTAATAAATGGACATTTATGTTTATTTGATAAAATATCTTAATAAAAATTTTTTATTAAATCGTCTATTTTCAATCGGGAAAACTGAAATTTCTTGTATACGTTATCCGGCTTTTTTAAATTCCGGCTGATTACCTAGTCTAGGATTTTCCTAATTAATCCTGCTGGATATGTTCAATTTCAATAAAAAAGTCTATCAACAGTCAGAATATTTGGCTGGATTTTACGAATTCTGGAAGGATTCTGTGATTATCTCAAAATTCCGAGTTTTCATCGAAAAACGAGTTAGTATAATTTCTAAATTAATCCCAATTAATGCCTAACTATAATTTTTATAACTAATTTTGAAAATTAGAATGTCAAATGTGTTTCATTAAATTTATAATTAGGCCAAAAAAATTTTTTATTAACCTCTAAACGCAGTGTAAGATTGACTGTGAAAAATTCTACCTTCTTCATTTTCTATTTTTATATCCCTCTTATCTAGAGTAACAATTTCATATGTATTTCTAGATTCCTTTCTTAATGAAAATCCAAATTTTGTCTTGTCAACTCCATAATTGAAATAATCCCACATTCCACCCTTATCAGTTCTAAGGATTACAAAATGCTGAATTTCATATGTATTAAGAAAAATTAAGAAATTAATTTTTAATTCCAAATTAAGAAAAATTCCTTCTAATCACCCACCACATAATAATCTTTCGCCAAAAGATCGGCACATCTACTAGCCATTTCAAAATGATAGGGAATAAAATTTGGGGCAATAAACAGAACATGTTTCTTTTCATTTTCTACTACTTCTTTGCCTTTACTCGACGAGTGTTCTCCTAACATCCCATTTAAGGTTGGTAGAAATATAGCAATAAAAGTAATAATTAAATTAATTTTAAAATAATTAAGAAACATTTTTGCTTCTAAAAAATTATTTTTAGTTACCTTGTAGGGAAGGGAAAATTGTGGCAAAAACAAAGCTTCTTGTGGGGCTGTTCTATAATAAATGAGCAACCAAAATTTAATAAATAATTAGAAATTTTAATTAATGTATGTCTAAGTTTTGGAGCAATATGAAATGACAATTTATTTCCACAGGGTGAAGCTAAATCCGTAATTTTTCTGTGAATGAAACTTCCTAACAGACAATAGTTAATATTTATGATAAGATTAGAATAAAGCGGCTGGACACCGAAAAATATCAAACGAATTGATAGGATTAATCCCGAGAAAAGCTACAACAGAATTTTACAAGCCTTGAATTAACCAATATCTAATGAAAACAGAATTCTCCACCTACCAATAAATGGAATTTGCTAATAAAATAATTTAATATTGAAAAAAATAATTTTTTATAATTAAAAAATTATGAAAAAAGCGACCCTTTTTATTGACATTAAAAAAATAAAAATAAATTTCGCAATAATTATTGAGCGCGGCTTTTCATAATTAAAAGTGCAATATTGCCAAATAAATTATTAAAGGGCAACACTCATAAATATGCACTTTTCTCAGACAAAATTTATTTTTAGATTTTGAAATTTGTTGTAGTTATGAAATCGCAAAAAATAAACATTAGCCTTTTGAAAGAGCTGTCGGGCTATGTAAATGACACCAGAATCAGTCGGGCTATGTAATGACACCAGAATCACTATGAATAGCCAAGTAACCCTAATGGAGTCGGTTAGCGCTTATGAAAGACCCTTGCGCATGGGTTTTTGAGGCACACGGCTGGCTGGAGTGAGCGGTTGCACACAAGGCTGAGACCAAATGCCAGAGGCTAAAACAAATGGTCATAACATTGTCTAATCAAGTCAGATTGTATTGATTTCGGTGTTGTTCGACTCAGCTCTACGACCTTTTTCAAATGAGCTAGCATTTGTTTAATCAAAATTTTTCCCCTAAGTAAAGTCTTTATTTTATAATGGAATTCCAAAACTAATTGTATGAGAGATGGAATAAAATGTTAAAATGGTTGTTATAATTAGTTTGTAAATATGTATATACAGGCTACTCATAATAATGTTGACAAAGCTGGTGTTTTTGCCATAAAATTGATTGCTGTAACTAAAATAAAGGAATTGGATATAAAATATTAGTCAACTACAGGCCAATGAATTTATTAGCTGGACAATTTAGCCTATGTTTTGTATTTTATGAAAAATATAGTATTTAGAAACTGGGTAATGGTTAAGAATAGGGCTGTAAATTATATGGAAATCCATATTTTTTTCCTGAGTTGCTTAGAGTCTGAAACGCACGAAAAACACACTTTCCGCGCTGTTTGCTTTCAAAAACATGGACTTTCATTTCCATATTTTTCCATATTTTGCATTTTGGTCCATATTTTCCATATTTTGTCCATATTTCGCCATTTTTCAAGAAAAAAATGCCAATATTTTAGCATTTTGTCCATATTTTCAATATTTTATACATATTTTGTCATTTTTCAATACCTATTTTTCAAGATGCCTTCAATTTGTCTCACCCCAATTTGTCCCACAGACATAAACTCCCAATTCGTCCCACCGAACAAATACCCCCAGATTATTCCAACCCATTTCGTCCCAACTCAAAATGTCCATAAGACTAAAAATACGCATTTTGTCTCACTACAAACTAAAAATTTTCAAATGTTCGCGACCAAATTTATTTAACTGTGAGTAAAAATTAAAATTTTATCCATATTTCGTCCATATTTTGGGATTTTTCCCATATTTTCATCCATATTTTGCAAAATTTCATCCATATTCTAATGCATATTTTTTGGTTTTTTCGTCCATATAATTTACGGTATCACGACTTTTGCGCCGAGAACATTTGCGCCGCGACTTTTGCGCCGCGACTTATGCGCCGGGCGACTTTTGCGCCGCGACTTGTGCGCCGCGACTTTTGCGCCGGGCGACTTGTGCGCCGCGACTTTTGCGCCGGGCGACTTATGCGCCGCGACATTTGCGCCGCAATAATTTTAAAAAATAATATCTACAGTCGGACCTAATTATAGTTTACTCCTTAAAAAATGGTATCCAGGAGCTGAAGGAATTTAAGGAAGTACAATATTTCGTGAAGTACAATAGCCCCCTTTAATAAACCGACCCCCTAGATGGAAGGTTGAAAAATATACCGACACTCTAGAGGGGTCATCTTCAAAGAACTTGACTTTTTCGGAAACAGAGATATTTGGTCTGCTACCTCTATTCACGTATCCAGAAGAGGTGCACTATAGTGTAGGGTTGTCGGGTCCAGATATCCGGATCTGAAAAAGGCCGGATAGCCGAAAATTTTAGGTCGGATATCGGATCCGGATCTTGATATCCGTAGATCTCCAACTATCCTACATTTCTATAGTGAGGTCCGGCTGTGGTTTTTCATAATTATTAATGATAGTGGCGGCGCAAAAGTCGTCCGGCGCAAAAGTCGCGGCGCAAAAGTCGCCCGGCGCAAAAGTCGCGGCGCATAAGTCCCCCGGCGCAAAAGTCGCTCGGCGCATAAGTCGCGGCGCAAAAGTCGCGGCGCATAAGTCGCGGCGCAAATGTTCTCGGCGCAAAAGTCACGGAACCTAATTTACAGCCCTAGTTAAGAAATATTGTTATTAGATAATAACTCAAAAAATAGTTTAATATCCCCATACCACATTATATATGTGTTAGTTTCAAGAACTGTCTAGGACTCTTGGTCTTGCGATTTGACTCAAGACTTTGCTTGGGTGTTTTGACTTTGATCTGAGTCTTGAATATTTTCAGTCTTGGACAGCTCTTGTAAATAAAGTTGCAAGAGGGCGAGACCTTGCCGATTTTTCATATTCGACCTCGATTTTGCTGACCTTGACCCTGAAACCGAGGTCATCAATCCTAAACATATCCAAGGATCGAGGCTAAATATAAACCCCTAAGAATTGGCTTTTTGAAATAAATGGAAGAAATCTAGCTTCTGGGCCTTACAAAATTCTCTTTTTAAATCCTCCGCCATTCCACTTGATCATCCGATATTTTCTAAATCTTTTGTAAGAAATAATCAAATAGATTGAATGTATCTGATCAAATAATTTGATTTTTTCTATCCTTCACCAATTAAATTTCAAATTGATATTATGTTAAAAAATTTGAGCAAGGCCTTGAAATTGATTGACGATCTTTATTGGGCGGCTATCTATATGATCAGAATCAGATGGGCGTTTATCCTATGTTCACAATCTTGGCCTCGGGCCCAATCTGTCAATCACGGCAATCCTCGTATCGGTTTTTTTCAAAAAACCTCGACCTCTTGCAACTCTACTATTAATTATAAAGTAAAATTGAAAATTATCAGGCATTTAGTTATTTTTATAACTTTCATTTCTTCTTTAATTCATTTATTCGACGCATTTTTAAATTTTTATGTCCACTTTTCTTTTCATTATTTTTCCTTTGTTTTAAGCCACATGAATTACATAAATCGTATTTAAATTCTGAATGAATGCGCCACTGTGTTGTTTGTTTAACTCCACAATTGAAACATTGTCGTTTTTTACTTTCGATAATTACTCCTTTAATTTTCAAAAATAAAATGTAATTTTAGAAAACAAAATTTTGTTTAAACAAATAATGTAATAAATAAAAGGTTTTTAAACAAATACCACCTTCATCATTTAACTAATGACATGGCGGAAAGGCGACTCTGTATCGCCAATTAAGTATCGGCCGATTCAGTATAAGGCCTTAACTCTATATTCGTCCGATTAGAATAAGTCTTATATGAAAAAGCCTCGTAATCCGGCATCTATTTGCTAATTAGACCGTTTGAGCTGATCATCATATAAAAAGTTATAGACAGAAAACTGATTTTTTCTGACTGTGACATTGCTTATCAATTAAACTTTTTGTAAAATTATCAGATCAGATCAGTCCGACTATGAAAGTACAGCTAATATGAGTTATCCCTTATGTTTTCAATCTCTTATGTTCGTTTCAGTTGATTCAATATTTAATTAGATTAAGGATTGTGGGGTGTTATGGGGTATGCCGTGATTTAAGGAAAAATTAATGATTGGGTGTGGAAATAAAATGGAAATATCAAGAAGAGTTAGCAGTGGGGGGGGGGGGGCAGAGATGTCTGGGAGAGACCCATGTCGGAGTTCAGCATGGTCAAAAGCTGAAATCTTCCCTTTCCAGTGCCACAGGAAAAATCCTTCGATAGAAAACTTTTAAGAAAATAGCACAGATCACTTTATGTACTTTAATAATTTTTACATACTTATTTTGTTTTCAATGTTTTTTAATTCTTCTAAACGATATCCAACTTTTATTATTTCAACTTTTTGTTTTTCTAGCAATTCAATTTTGTATGAAATTAAATTTATTTCTGCCCTATAACTTGAAAGAATTAAGTCCTCATAATTGTTAATCCTCGCAATTAGTTCCTTTTTTATATTTTCTTTTAATTCCAAATTATTTTCAGTTATTCCTATATTTTTTATTATTGATGTTTGATACAATTTAATATTCTTTTTGACAAAATTATTATTTAAAAGTGCCTAAAATATCACAGGTATCACAGGTATAACACAGGTAAATAATCAACAATTAAAGAACAACAATCTAATAGGTGAGATTCTCAGAGCTGTTAAGACTAGGGGTGCGCCCCGAACGTTCGGGGGCGTGGTACGGGAAAATAGTCGGAGTACGGGTATGGGTACGGGGTCAGGGAGCAGCACTAGCTAAGACTTTGCATTATTTAACATTACCAGTTTCTCCAAGTTAGGCAAAAATTTTTGAACAATTTCATTATTGGCTATCTCAATAATAATTTTTCTTTTTAATTGAGAGCTATATTTTGTAGCCCCGTTTACTTTAGCAATAAAAACATTATTAACAGAATCCAGTTCAAGTTTAAAAAATTTATTTCTTCCATTCATTATCAATACAAAACGCTCATTTAGTTCAACATTTTTTAAATAAATAAATTCTCTTTTTACTTTCCAATCATTCTTGATTTTCACTTTAATATTAGTTGATCCTTTGCATTTTACGTGCAAACAAATATTTAAATATAAAATAAAAGCTAGTATAAATTTAATCATCTAAAATAAGAAAATATATAAATTAATTGACTATTATGATCAGGGTGAGCGATTCCAAACCACTAAAATTAGTCGCAGCCACTCAAAATGTGACAAAAATAGGCAAAATTTGTCAAAAATAGGGCACGATTTTAAAAATTAATAAAAATCTCAAATAAAAAGCATTATTCTGCATATTTTCACTAGTTTCAAAAAAAACTCAGATAAAGAGATCAAAATAAAGAGATCAAGTGCGTGAGTTAACAAGAGCACTGCTTCAACTTTCTCTCTTAATCGTGGTTATAACAGTGATTTGGGTTGCCAGCTCAATTCTGAAGGTCAAATTGGGCATCGAAGAAGAAGAACTTCTTATTTTAATTTTAGCTGATTTCTTCTTTATAACGCAGTGGGTGGAAATTTTGAGTATTTCAAAATTACCGAAATACCTTCAGATTTAACGGTATTTTTACAACGGTATTTAAAAAAAAAATACAACGGTGTTTATACAACGGTATTTTTTCCAAAATACAACGGTATTTTTTCCTGGAGGGAAAATTTCTGCAACTATTTTCTGCAACTAAAAATTTTTGCGACTATCAATAAAAAATTATTAAGATTTTTTATTAGAAAAATTTAAAAAATATTGAAAATTGAAAAAAATTTTTGAAAATGGAAAACTCTAAATGCTTTTTTAAAACGATTTTTTCATCAAAATTAAAACAAATAGTGGGAAATTGACATTAATCATATACATTTATTTGTCTGTCTTTCATAATACATATCTTTCTAAATTTAATTTTTCCTTTGATAAAACTTCAAAGAAGTCACCGTTTTATTTTTACAAATGCACTTTTAGTGCATTGGCGGCTGTTTTATTTTTATGTTTTTATTAAATTTTATTACCGTATTTATTCTAATATAACGACAGTCTCTATTATAACGACACCCTAGAAGAGGGTTGAAAAATAAAACGACATGTCGTTATATTAGAATAAATACGGTATATTTTCATTCGAGGCGTGACCGCATAAAAGTAGCGTTGCGTATTGCGAGATTTTTGTTTATCAATGAAATTATTTGAGTACAATGAAATTATTGTATAACAATTTCAAAAGAATCTGATTGTTTGATGAACATGAATTTCCTGTCGACCCTACATTAACTCAGAAATTTTAAATCAACTTTGATAATGCCAAACCTAGAAATTAATATTTTTCCACATTATTCATCAGGGGCCTATTTCAATTGCCCACAGATTCTGTACCAACTTTTTTTCGTTTCAATAAATATATTATTTTGGAAATGCGGAAATAAAAAATTTGAATTAAACAAAAAAATCCACAGATCCACAGAAATTTATTTCCGCAGATTATGAGGAACGTTTTTCACATATTTCCACAGACTGGGGTCACCGCAGAATCTGTACTCAGAAAAGAATCTGTACTCACTTATTCATTAAGTAAAGCAGCTGGGCTATAGCTATTTCTCTCCTTTAGCTAGTTCAAAAGGTTAATCGGCGGCTGGGAGCGAACCAGCATCTTCAGTAGACCCAACTGATGTCCATTACACCACGCCGCCTACTGCACAGTCTTAGGAAATAAACAGATATATGCTTTACAATTAGTTAAATTTAATCTCTTTCTAATAATATAACCACATCAGAACGGGGGTTATACTATATATAATTGCTTATTCAAATTTTACCACAAAAATGTGCTTACACCCCCCTATGGTATTTCGATTTTCGGGCCCTATATCTCTGTGAGTTTTCGTCTCCAGCAAAAACTGAATGATAACAGGCTATAGCCCAGCTTTGTAGTTTTTTAAATTATTAATTCTTTACTAATTTCTTTACCATTTGCCTGCGTATGTAATTACAACACAAAGATTATTGCAGATATTTATTAACGGATTATTACTAATAGCAGCAAACAATTGGTAGTCAGCGTCAAGCAAAATTTGTTCATTACAAGCACCAACTCCTTGACTGCTGTGAAAAGTGATTGTGTCTGGAAATGGTTGGTAAAATTTAAATCATCCGTGACTAAAGCTTGATGAAATGATGATTACAAAAACGAATAAATATGTTGTGTGAAGGAACATTTTTAAAGATATTTTTTGGTGATGGAAATTTTATTAAGCAAATATATGTAAATGATAAAACGTTTTGATAAAACGCTTGATGTTTCTTATTTTTTTGTCACAAACGTAAAAAATACATTTCTCCATTTTATTAATTTTAATTTATGAGGAAATAATATTTTTTGTGAATTTTTATTTTAACTTTTTTAGTTTGACTTAATTTTCATTCTCTTTACATTTTTATTATTCCAAGTTATTATTTTAGTTATAATCTAATTTAAAAATAAATTCAACTATTAAATCTTTAATTAGATTTTTCTTTAATTAATTCATATAAAAATAATATTAAAAATTATTTTAGTGAATAAATTAAATATTAAAATTTAAATCACATATATTTCCCGAAATAGTCGCCGTCCGTACAATTTTTCAATCCTTGTCTAATCTACCTATTGAATACTAAATTTGAAACTAGACTGGCTCGATAAAAATGAGGCCCGAAAAAGAATCGGTCGGGCCGACTCGAAAACCCCAACTCTAGTTCTTTTTTCCAAGAAATAATCAAAAAATTTTATTTCGGTCAATGTAGAGGCACTTATAAAATATTTTATGGGGATGGACGAATTGCAAAAGCTTGTATAAAATTTTTTATTATTTTTTCAGCCATTCAGTATTGTATTGGAATATATCAATGGGAAATCTGTGGACAATTATTTAAGAGAGGAAGGATCAGATAGTGATGATAAAATGCGAACAAAAATAATTCTTGGCGCTGCTAGAGGCATGAAGTATTTGCATTCACAAAATCCTCCATTTTTGCATTTGGATTTGGCTACTCGAAATTTATTAATTAATTGGACTGGACGTTCTAAGACAATAAATAATATGGTTGTAAAAGTTTGTCCGGAAAGAAAAAAACTTTTTTTAAATTTCTTTTTTAGGTCGCCGATTTTGGGTTAAGTAAGCGTGGTCAAAAACATACTATTGACGTAAACCAACCAACAAATCTTCGCTGGCTGGATCCAGATTCCTTTAGAAGCAAGTCTGTTGATAAATTGACTGATGTTTATGGTGGCTTTTAAAATTTTTATTTAAAAATTTAAAAGAATTTTCAGCTTTTGGTATAACACTTTTTGAAGTCTTCAGTCGTCCATATGAATTTCCTTATGCTAAATGGAGTGGGCAAAAGGTGGGGGATTTAAGATTCATGAACTAGGGATGTGCGCCAAAATGGCGGCGTGGCGCGCCGTAAGCCAAACGCCAATTTTTCAAAATTTTAAAGCACGACAAATGTAAAACGCCAAAAATCGGCCAAAAATGGACGTCAAGCGTCGTGTCGCACATCCCTGGCGTGAATCTGTATTAAATTTTTATTATCTAGGTCTACGAGCAAGTCATTAATGTTCCCAAGTCTAAAAGGAAGAGATTAAATACTCCTGATGGAATGCCTGTGGCTATTGTTAGTTTAATGAAAGAGTGTATGAAATTTGATGAAGACAGGGATAAACGACCTTCATTTGAACAAATTGAGAAATTTGTGGATAATTTATATAGAAAGATGTAGAAGAGAAATATTTTTTCTTGTAGCTTTTATGCTTTTTTGTGTTGTAAATAATGTTTAAAATATATGTTTGCCCCTAATGTTGAGTTTAATTCTAAACGTTTCTGAAAGTTGATTAAGAAAGAAAGACTGCCCTTTTTGTGCGGACTAAGAATAAATTGAAATATATCCTCCAAATATATGGGGGGGGGGTTTATTACTAGATTTAATTTCGAATGAGAAAATTATTGAAATTTACAAAATTTTAATAAATAAGTAAATATAGCAGTAGTTAACCCACAGTCAGTGTCGCGGGTGGCACTAAGCTAATCCACTACCCGTCGGGGGGAAGGGTCCGATAAAACCAAAAGGGAGAGGGCATGCCGCGGCAAATATCAAAGAGGAGTGGTCACTGTCGCGGGGGTGGAGGGGTCCGTCAAAAGGGAGAGAGCATGCCGCGGCAAAGATCAAAGGGAATGGGCACTGTCGCGAGAGAGAAGTGTTCACCCAAGAGGAGGAGTGAGAAAAATCATTGAAATTGTTCAATTTGTAAAACATCAACGTCGCGGGTGGTAATAAAATCATGTAGAACGAAATGAATGTGATTAATTAGTGAAGAATGAATAATTTACAAACCTTCACTGTCGAGGGTGATGATTCGTGTACATTTCTAGATTAAACCTTGTAATCCACTCCATATCAATAATGAAAGTGATATCCATAGATTTTACCGAACCAAATGATTACCCTAGATTTTACGAAAAGTAATTAAACATACAGTTACGCGGTGATGATTATGTTTTGTATCGTTAATAATGAGACGTTAGTGATTACTCAGGCTGATATTTAAAGTGATAGCTGATAATTATAAAAATATTAAAATTCTGTATTTTCAATCCCTAGTTTCTTTTCTCCAAAATTTGGCCTTTGTTTTTAATACTTTTTGGCAAGTTTTCAGATAATTGACCTTGACACAAATATAAAATGATTTATGTTTTCTCTTTGATGTTACCGATATTTTTAAATTATGCAAATTAAACTCCTCTTTGAAGATACCGCCTATATTTTAAAAATTTATGTTTTCTCTTTGATGTTGCCGACATTTTAAATTTATGCAAATTAAACAACCACTTTGAAGATACCGCCTATAGTATTTCACAATAATTTAATCCTAAAAGTTTTGGCAAAAACTTCCTTATAAATACAACGATTTTTTAAATTTATTTCTCATTCGCTTCATTTTTAAAAAATTAAATTATATTAAAAATTCAATTTGCTCCTCATTTTTCTTTATTTTCAATAGGAGCTCTTTTCACTGGTGCTCCCCATAAATTTTTCTTTTTTTCCATAGGAGCTCTTTTCTTATAGGAGCTCTTTTTCTACAAGAATGGACTATATTCCTCCAACAAAACGCGCAAGAGCGTTCTTTATTGATAACCTCCTCTTTATTAATCAATCAGGAGGAGGCACTGATTTACAACAATATATTGAACAACTAGAAAATACGACAAAATTCATCGATAAATTCAAAATCACCAAAAATTATTCGAAATTCCTTATTCAGAATATTCCAGCCGACCCTGAGGCCTTATTATCAGGAATATTCCAGCATTGCTTCAATGAGGCTATGAACAAAACAATGGACTTGAACCACAATGGACTTGAACCAGAGGAGCTGAGTTGCACAGTAACAAGTGAGTTATTGAATTCTGATATATGGATCCCCCTTAGGCCCTCATCACAAAACACCTTCAATGTCCTGCTTAATCAATTTAATAAGGTTTCTCAGAGTAAGAAGCAGGCGGGAGTCACTCTTTGGGGAAAACCCTTTTCAGTTAATGTCATGGTTGTTGATAAGAAAAATTTGAACAAGGAGAATAATATTATCGGAGGAGCTCCTCGAAAACTTGCTCTGTTCACCATCAGATCAAGGAGAAGAACATCATCAAAATCAACAACAACAACGATGGTTATTGCTTATTTTATTCTTTATTAGCAGCACTTGTACGACTCGTTGGAAGGATGTCACGCTCTCAATTCTACAACTATATCCACGGGAGGTATGGGTCAAGACAACAATTTGAAAAGGAGACTCTGGAGCTCATGCAACAAATTGGAGCTCCTCTCGGACAAAAAGAATATGATGCTGAGGAGTGGGTGCCTCCCGTGGTCGACTTCTGGAATGAAATGTATACAGGCCAGTTTTGTTTTAAAGTTTTTATTTTTGATTGTTTGGGGCACTATAAACCCTGCTTTAAATATGGCCCCGATAATTATAATTCCCCATTGCTCCTCTATTTTGATGGCTCTCATTTCAACGGAGTTACGAGTACAGGAGGGCTCTTTGGTCAACCTTATTGTTTGGAATGTGAAACAGTGTATCAACGTCCTCAACAACATTCTGCTTCATGCCGTGCACACTGTTTAAATTGCTCACGTGTTGGTCCACTTTACCCCTGCCCTCCTAGGAATAATTTTTCGAAAAAATGCAATGGGTGCTCCAAGAGCTTTAACAACGAAAATTGTTTTGATCACCATTTGAGTTCACGATTTTGTCAACAGTCCAAACGTTGCGATAAATGTGGAGTGATCTGGGATACAAAAGACAATACAAGAGGAGGCAGGAGCGGCCACATTTGCAATGAGAGGTATTGTTCAACTTGCTCAGGATACCACGACCCAAAGCGTGGCTGCTTTATCAAACCTTTGGAGCCCAAGGAGCAAAAATCCTACCGATTTGTAGCTTTTGATCTTGAGACCATGCAACATGTCTCAGATGGAAACAACAAGAGAAATCACCAAGCAAATTTTATCGCAGCAAGAGCAGTGCAAAGTTTGTGGGAGCAACAGACTTGTAACTTTTTCGGAGCGCCCATTTTCAAAAACTCCCGTAGATCTACAGAAAGTCACCGAGGATCCAATCATCTCATTTGTCAAATGGATAATCGACTTAACGACAGACTACGACACAATCGCCTTTTCTCATTTCGGAGGGAGGTTCGATATGGTAATAGTGTTCCGGGAGCTCTTTCTTTTGGGCTACACTCCCGAAATGTTGAAGAGAGGAAATAAAATGTATGAGATGAAAGTGAAAATTGGAAAAAAGAATATGCTCATCTTCAGGGACAGTTTCAACCTGATGCCAATGTCTTTGGCATCTCTTGTCCCGGCTTTTGCTCTCGAGGTCGAGGATAAACCCTTCTTCCCTCACCTCACCAATCAACCTAAAAATTATGGAAAAGAAGTGTTTCCCATCCCCTCTGACTACTTCGCAGATGGGATGATGCCAGAGAAGAGAAAAGAATTCAATAAATGGTATGATCAGCACAAGGAGCTCCCATTTTACTTGGATGAGGAGTTGGCAGCATACTGTACAAATGATGTGGAAATTCTACTAGCTGCTCTTATTGCGTTCAGACGGGAATTTATGGATGTTACAAAGAGAGCTCCTTGTCAGAGAGCCGCTTCAAATAAGGCTCACAATGGGATTGATGTTTTAAAAGAATCAATGACCATAGCGTCTGCGTGCATGAACCATTTTAGGACGAACCATCTGAAGGAAAACCACTTGGCCTTGGTTCCGGAGAAAGGCTACGATAATGTTGATAATCAGAGCAAACTTGCTCTCAAATTCATGAAATGGTATGAGGAGGAGCATGGAGTGAAAATTCAAACTGCTCATTCAGATGGAGGGGAGAAGAAGGTTGGTAACTTCAAGTTGGATGGATGGATTGAGGAGGAGCAATTAGGAATAGAGGTGAATGGTTGTGTGTGGCATGGTTGTGAGAGATGCTACTCGGAAGACAACACTATCCTCCCTAATGGATTGACAGCAGCAAAGCAGCGGGAGAAGGATTCAAAGAGGATAAAGTACATCAAAAGTCAAGGAGTAAAAGTGCAAGTCTTTTGGGAGTGTGAAATTAGGAGTATGATGGAAAAAGACAGGGAGATGAGGAGCTCCTTCAAAAAGTACTTGGATGATGGCCCAATTGATCTGCGTGCGTGCTTTTTTGGTGGACGTACTGGCCCACTTCAACTCTTCTACTCACCAAAAGAAGGAGAAAAGATCTCATACTATGACGTCACCTCCTTGTACCCATTTATAAATGTTTCTACAAAATATCCTGTGGGGCACCCAAAGGTACACATCCTCAACGAAGACGTTCACTGGAGCAAGCCGGAGGACAACAATTTTGGATTGGCTATTCTGAAAGTCTTTGTTATCCCTCCGAGGAGCATTGATATTCCTGTGCTCCCAATGAAAGTAGGAGAAGATGATGAGAGGTTGCTCTTTCCTCTCTGCTCCCAATGTGCAAGGGAGCACCCTGAAGGAGGAGTAAATGAAAACTACTCCTGTCCACACACAGACCAGCAACGTGGATGGGTTAATACCTGCACATCACTTGAATTGAATGCAGCACTGGAGGAAGGCTACATCGTCACCAAGGTGTTCAGAGTTTTGGAGTATGACAGTTCAGACGATCAATTATTTGCTCCATACATTAGTGAGTTTATGGCAGCAAAAATCCACTCTTCAGGATTTGATAGCTCTATGAAGGGGAATTATGAGGAGGAGGAGCAATTTATTAAAGAGTGTAAGGAAAAGTTTGGGATTAATATAGAGAGGAGCAAGATGGGACCAAATAAGGGGAAGAGGACCCAAGCCAAGTTAATGTTGAATAATTTATGGGGGCGATTTTCTTTGAGGAATTTTGGGTTGTCACAATGTGCTATTACAGACAATCCAGCAGAACTACACAAGTACTACAACGACAAGTCAATTGAAATAACTGGCTTAGATGAGCTCACACCAGATATCTTGCTCATCTCTTACATCAAAAAGAAAGATTGGATTGAGGAGCACAATTGCTCCAATGTTGTCATCTCTTTATGGACAACATCCGCAGCGCGAATTCATTTGCTTCGTGCCATGCAGAAAGTTGTTCGGTCTTCAGGATGCAAACTACTGTACACCGACACCGACTCCGTGATTTTTGTTCACTCTATCAACAACTGTCCTCTACCTTTGGGACCTCACCTGGGAGAGCTAACTGATGAGTACCCATCACACAACATTTTGGAATATTGCTGTGGAGGAGCGAAACAATATGGTCTCAAACTTCAACGCAAGAGACAACAGGAAGTTGAATATGTTCTGAAAGTCCGAGGGATGACGTTGAACTGGGACGTGCTCAACAACCAGGGCCTGCAGTACAACACTTTTAAAGAACAGGTACTTTCTTATGCAAAAACAGGAGAAATTAAACCAATCGATATAATTTATCCCAATTTTTTGCGACCATCAATTAAAGATGGTCGTGTCATTTCTCAGCCCCAACATAAATTGTATAAACCCGTAGTCAGTAAGGGAATTATCCGCCCTTCTGACTTTTCTATTCTCAATTATGGTTTTGTAAATAATAGACATCCACGTATTTCACCCCCATAATTTATTTAAAAAAAAATTTTTGTCAATTTGTCCCAATATTTCTAGGAGCCGGAAAGTAGTCAGGGGTACTCCTTATCTTCTCTATACCAACTATTGTTATCGATGAATATCAACATGTGTCATTCACATATTGTGAGGTCGTCCTCTCATTGTTTACGATGATTATCAACATGTGCCATTCACATGTTGTGAGGCATACCTCTCATTGAGATACAGTGGTAGCGGACTGAGTAAATTATTACATCCCTGGTTGAGTCTGATAAAGGAGTCGAATGGCGAAGCCGGTCTCCTCCCCTCCCTCACATTTTTTATAATTTTTATTGTTTTACTTTGAAATAAATTTTTTATGAAAAACTTGTGCAATTTTTTTTGTTTAAAAGCAGGTGATTTTAGGGGTAAAAGTGCATAATTAAGGTTACGATAAGCAAAGTTTAGAGTTTGAAACAGGTGATTTTAGGGAGAAAAGTGCACAATTAAGAAACTAATGAGCAAAGTTTAGAGTTTGATATAGCTCATTTTAGGGGTAAAAGTGCATAATTAAGATTACAATGAGCATAGTTTAGAGTTTGAAATAGGTGATTTTTAGGAGAAATGTGCACAATTATGCAAAAGAAATTGCAAAAAAAGCATAGTTTAGAGTTTGAAATTGTTGATTTTAGGGAGAAATGTGCATATTTTAACAGAAGAAAATACAATTTTTAAATTTTATTAAAATTTATGAATTTTATGTATGCGTGCGTGTTTTTGGTATGCGCGTGTTTTTTAAGCCCTATGTGTTTTTGATACAAATTTTAAAATGTTTTTAAAAAATTTTATCCAAAAATAAATTGTTTACGGATAATTAATTACCAAGTATCAAAATTATTGTCTTCATCTTTTTTCAAAATAATTATTGGGCTCTTTGGCTCCTCAGATATCGTTAGCTTGTTTGACATATCATTGGACAGTTGATTCAACCATTTCCTTTCCAATCGATCCTCCTTTTCTTCAACAAATTCAAGCAATTCTAGAGGATAAAAACGATCCTCTCCTCCAAATGGAATACGCTCAATAATGCATTGTAGGTATGGGTAACGTAGGCGAATCCGGTGACGAGCATAAAAGTGAGCAGCAATACTCACATTATATGGAAAAGGTAACCTCCCATAAGCTACAAGAGAATTTCCTCCATGTCGAGTAAGGCCATCTATAAGAAAAGTTTTCTTAAAGCCATTTTTATCTTCATAGGTCGTTTGAACCTTACGACCAAGGAGCTCCTTTAGAATTAGCACATGGTTATCAGGATGATTGAGGTGATCTCTTAATGATTTTATAGAGCACCCCAAAATTCTAGTGCACTCGTCAATTACTTTATTAGACGAGGAATGAGAATTCATTTTTTAAGAAATGATGTTTTTCTCAAAAATTTCTCTTCTTATATACTCCCATTTTTGATATTTTGAAAGTTTACATTTTGATAAATAGGCCAAATTTTTTGATTCCCAAACATTTTCTCTATTCATTTTAAAAATTTTACAAAAATGAGCTACTCACCAGAAGAAGAATTTATTAAGTTTATGCATGGAACTTGCGAATATAGAGAATTTCACAAGAGGAAGTATATGAATGCTTTGAGTCAAGCTATCAGAGATGGTACCCAACTGGACTTGGGAGCACGACTGAGTGTACTCATAAATTATTTCAGAGCTGGAAAATGGTGCCATGATTGTCTAAAGTTTGTTTTAAGTCGTATGCAGTGCGAAATTATAGTACCAAAATATGAACATAATTTTAAGTACGAATTTTATCTATGTCCTGATTGTTTCAAAATTACAAAAAGTTATCTCGAAATACATAATAATTAATTCTTTATCATATTGTTTACAATTTTAGTTACAAATAAATCTGTATTATTGATTGACTCTAATAATGTTAAATATTTGGTAAAGGAGTAGCCTTGGGATAAAAAATATATTAGGGAAATACAGTGGTGAGCACAAGTTTTTGATAGGGGTGACTGGTATGGGTTAAAATTTCTTTTTACATTTTTAAAATTTTTTAAAAATGATTTAACAATACAAGAACTTATAGGGAGTGAAAGACTATCAAAATAAATTATTTGATCTTTTTCCACATAAAGAGTAATCCAATGAGACCCTTCCATCTCATGAGAATCCAAGTTGACAATAAGAGCTGTAGGGCATTTCAAACTATTAGGAGAAGGGAGCAAGTCACAAGGGAAGCACCCCTTGAAAATTTTGTTCGTCCTTTGATTTGCTCTCAAAATTTGAATTATCTGGCTGCTGTACATTTCTTCGCAAAATATTTAATCTGACCCAATGTATTGATCGAAATTGATAAATAACAAGACTTATAATAAGAAGAATGTACATACAAATCATTCCCCAACAAAATATATGTCCATATATATCTTGCGGTGACTCCTTACATAATTGAATTTGAGGGAGACTACCAAAAGGTTGAGGAGCAGAGATAGAGGGAACAGATATACTTGGAACAGTAATGTTCCTCTTTGGGGGATATCCCATTCTTTGTAAATATTCCCTATATTCTGGAAGGTTTTGAACATCTACACTCCCGTCAGTACTTAGAGTAATAACTACAGGAGTAAAGATTCTAATTAAAACTAAAACTTTTGAAATATTTTTAAAAAACATTTTTATTTAAAATGAATAAAAAAATGAACAATTTTGAGTTTATATAGTAGTATCACTTGTTATTGATCGATTTTTGTCTAACATTATTAATGCATCTGTTTCTCCCATTACTATGAGCATAACTCCTCCTTCTGGAACAGCCTGACTAAATTTGATATTTACAGCTGTTGACCCATTTTTTATTAGATCAAAAGTCCCACCATTATCCTCACCACTATTTGTAAGATTGAAGACATAGATACAGTGGGTTCGCCCATATTGTTGGTATGTTATACCATTGTTATCTGGTGTACCAGCAAATCCTACAGCATCGTTCATGTCATGAAATGCTCTCACATATCGATTTGACCCATAGTCAAAATCATATGGAGATTGTGGAAATGAGCGTCCATTAGCTATAATACTAATTTCTCTAACTCTGAAAGGTTGGAAATTGAAAGGGCTCCGCTCTTGTGTCCCTACATAGTCAGAGTTTGCTACTAATCCTAGAGTAATTCGTCGGGGGATTTGATCCATAAACAAATTAGCATGGAACTCATATCTTCCTTGACTGATAAATAATGGTTTCATCATTGTTTTTCTAATTGCATATCGAGCAGGTTTAACGTCAAGTTTTCTGGCAATATCAAGAGCAAGACCATCCATCAAGTCCAACTTTTTTACATATAACTTACAACTTATCACTTCGAAAATATAACGTGTAGGTTGAGCTCCGACAGGAAGAGGAGCAATAAGAATAAATTTTGGTTCATTGGGCAAAATTTCTATATCAACCTCACAATGGTTTACCAAATATTGAGGTTGATTGAAAAGATCAGCATCAAGTTTTGAAATAAACTGTGCTGTTCGGCTATTAACAAACAAATTTTTTCTTGAATTAAAACTTGCGCCGGCCTCTTGTGATACACCTGAATCGTAATAATAGCCTGCAGAATTTAAATGAGAACTTTTTGCTCCTAAAGAGTAAGAGAGCTCATGGGAAAAATACGTCTTATAGGCATATAATGAGTTTGAATTGAATATTTCGCGCCCGTTTATACTTATTCTCATATTATTAATAAAAGTATTTCCAATCATTTGTATAGGAGCAACATTTTCATCAAGAGTAATATTTACAGGTTGTCCATTCGCATTTTCTTTGCGTATTCGAAATTCAGTGAATAGGTAACATTTGGATAAATCAATAAAATTTTCACTTGAATGAATTTTAAAATGATAAGGTGTGTCTGTTAAAGGGTTACTAGGGAGAATTTCAAATGTTTTGGAAGATGAAATGGTAACATTGGTAGGAGGAACTTGAAAAATTTCTACAGCGTTTGTAATTGTATCAAGGCTATCTCTATCAATCTTTTTAAAAGACATTTTTAATAAAATCCAAAAGCGTCTACACGTTTTTTCTTATGTCCAATAAATGTTTGATGGGAGGGAAATTTATTCCTTTTTATACTCTTTCTACCTGTCCCAAATTGTTTTGGAAGACCACCTTTTTCTAAAACCGTGTCTACTCCTCTTTTTCCCTCACTGACGAATGCATCCTTTATCGGTTGACCCTGGATAACTCTTTCAAGTACGCGCTGTCCTGTATTAAGAGCCTCGGTTGATACTGTACTTCCAACTTTCCGTAAAATAGGGAGAAAAAATCTCCACAATCCTCTCATTACATCTCCAACTCCAGCTCCTCTTTGCCCATACCCTCTCTGATATGGCGATGCTCCTTTAAAATAATAATTTTCCGCGCCACTCCCACATTGATCTACAACAAAATTGTACCCTACTGAGTTTGTATCAAATTGAACATGAACCATTTTTATCAATAATAAAATAATTATAAAATAAAGCGAGGGTTTATATACATTTAAAAATTTATCACTTTCTTAAATATCAACACCATGCTTACTGTACCATAAGCAAATGGTACAAGTCTCCCATTATCCATCGTTCTTAATTCAACTTCAATCTCATTAACTTCTCTAGGGAGCACTCTAACATAGATGGGAGAGTCATAAATTTTCTCATGGTACTCTCCTGGTATTGCTCCTGAGACAGAGACTATTCGAAGTAGAGAACTTAGAGAATTTCCAACAATCATATTTTCAGTAAGTCCCTTTGCATAGATTGCAAAACTGGAAAATCCTCCTCTTAAATCACAAGCATATTTTGCAATTTCATTATTTTGTACAAACTGTGAATTTGCAAAACCAAGAACATATCCCAATTGAGGCGAAAATGATACATATTTGATGCTAGAATGAGTAAAGGACAATTTAAATCTCTTAAAGTCAGAGAGATAATTTATCGATATTGAATCAATAATTTGTTTTAGAAGAGTAGCTGTATATGGCGTTTTCTTACTCTCCTTTCCCAGCAATATATTTAAAACATCTTTTTTCCCATCTTTAGGTTTTAACCCAATAGTTTCTAATAGTGGTGATGGTGTTTGAGTCCATGATTCTTTTCTTTCCAATCCTAAGGCACTTAGAGCACTCAGTGTCTGTGTGTTATTATCCTTGGTAGAATTATTCTCTTTTCTTTCCTTCTTAGGAGGTGGTGGTAATGGATCTTCTTCGTTGTATGGAGAAAGTTCTTTTAGAACTTCTTTTTTCTCTTCTTTCTTTCCCAATCCTATAGCACTTAACACAGACGTATCCTTCGGTTTCTCTTCTTTCTTACCCAAGCCTATTGCACTTAGCACAGGTGTATCTGCCGGTTTCTCTTCTTTCTTACCAAATCCTAATGCACTTAGCACAGATGTATCTCTCGGTTTCTCTTCTTTCTTACCAAATCCAAATGCACTTAGCAAAGGTGTATCTTTCGGTTTCACCTGTGTTATCTCTTCTTTTTCCTTTTCAACTCGTAGAACACTCGAATCATTTTCTTTTGGTAGCTCCTTTTTCTGTTCCTCTTTTGGTTTCTCTTTTTCCTTCTCATCCTCTTTTTTCTTTTCTTCCGATTTTGACTTTTCCTCTTCCTTTTTCCGTTCCTCATCCTTTTTAGGCTCCTCTCTTGGTTGCTCTTTTTTCTTTTCTTCTTCATTTTTCTGATCCTCTTCTTTTTTCTTTTCCTCTACTTTTTTATTCACATCCACCTCTTTATTTTCTTCCACTTTTTCCTTCTCATCTGCTTGAATAGTTAAATTAATTTTATCCTTTTGTGATGTTTCTTCGACATCCTCCTGATAAGGAGAGAGAGACCTTAATGATTCATTCTCTTCCTTCTCCTCATTTTCATCATATGGTGTAAGGTCTTTCAGTTCCTCATGTTGGCGTTTATTTCTCCTATTAATAATCGTTGGTTTATCAAAGAACCCTTCAGATGACTCTTCAAGAGCAGCTGTGTTATCAAGAGCTGAACTTTGATGTCTCAAAGTTGAAATCAAAAATTGTAAAATTTCTTCAGGTGTATTATGTGACCCTTTTGGGACTGGAACTCGTATAGTTTGTCCCTTCTTATTATTATCTGTAAAATTAATATCAATCCATTGTTCATCAAGTGTACCAATGGTTGATGACCATGAATATGGGTAACATATACTATGGACACCGCATACCCAATCACCAGAAAAGTAAAGCGGTTTAGGTAAGTGGACCCTAAATTTATTCGGCTGATTCTGTGGGTAATCTGAAACATTGCTCAACAAACAAACATAAAAACTGTTTGACATTTTTATTCAAATGAGTTAAATACACTGAAATGAACCCTCCTTTTATACAAGTTGGGTTTCATGGATCCATTCCCTTTCGGGATAACCTATAAATTTTACTAAAATATCATATGTACCATCTGCTCTCTTTTTCTTTCTTATAACCTTCTCTATTCTATACTCTGTATCTGCATCCTTCTTCACACGTGCCAACTCTTCTCCATAAAAATATCCTTTGAATTTATCTCCAGAATCATTAGCAATCTTATATCTAATAGGGTGAAATTGGTCTTGGACTTTATCCACTCGCAAAATTTGGTCTCCCCAATTTGGAATATATCCTTTTTCAAAAGCACCCTTTCCAATAGACAGGCGAACAAAATCTCCCTCTTTTAGTTTTGACTTTCTTTTCTTTGAAAACACATTACCATACATTCTCTCCCACACCTCTTGAGCATTGGAAAAGTCAATATCTATAGGTCTTAGTCCATGCACTCTACACTTTGATTTATTAATTCCATTCAAGATTTTTTCCAAAATATCAACCCAATTAAGTGACTTATTTTGAGCAAAGTATCTGTAAAGTCGTTGCTTTACATTTCTTATGGCTCTTTCAGCTACGGCAGCTTTAACAGTTGAATGAGTGGCCTCTAATTTTTGAATCTCCTCTTGAGCAAAATAATCCTTGACAGTTTTATTTTTAAATTCCAACCCTTTATCGGAAAAAATCCTATGAGGTTTCATAGGCATTTGACCAATTAGTTGTTTAAATGCATCTAACATATCCTTTGAACTCTTTGATTTGACTGGGACACCAAAGAGCCGTTTGGAGAGAACATCAACTCCTAGGAGAATATACTTATTTCCTTTGTTATGTCTAGAGAGAGCCTGCATGTCAGCCAAATCTACTTGTACATCTGTCATAAAACCTGCCGCTACAGTTTTACTTCTGGGAAAATGTATTCTTTTTGGACGCATAAGAGTATATGTCCTATGCCCCTCCAAATAATCTTGTACAACTTTTCTAGGTAAGTATTTAAGAATTTTACGTGCTTCATGCCATAACCTATCAACTCCAGAAAAGGCTGCAGGAGAATCTGGGTTATTGTAAAGTCGATTTAATAACTGTGTGGGATCTGCCATATTTACCAAAGCGTTGGTTTAAATCTTTTTATACCAGCTTCTTTACGTTTAGCTTTTATAAGTCTTAGCATCCATTCTCTACCGGCTTTTGCTGATTGTATTTTTGTGACAGGTTTTACTTTTTTCAGGGCAATTAGAGGACTTTCGTCTGGACCTTCCCATTTTCTTTTTAATTTTAGACGTCTTTGAATATCATCTTCTTGTCGAGCTTTAAGTAGCGCTGCTTGATCAATTGGAACCTTTTGTTCGCGAATATTACTTTTTCTTTGTAAATATTCTCTTTTTTTCTGCTCACGCTTTAATTTTGCTTCTTCATGTTCATTATATCCTTTTTTCCATCTTTTTGTACCTTCAAACTCTTCTGACTGAACCCTTTTTGTAATTTGTCTAGTTGGAAGAGTGTCTGATACAAGAGGAGCATCAATACCTTCAGGAATATTAGGGATAGGAGGAGATGGGGGAATATTACTATCGACAGGAGCATTATATTCAGGAGTATAAGGAATTCTCCAATTTTTCAACATCTTTTTCCGTTCCAATTTTTGCATTTTATTCCTTAACTTTTCGGAAAGTTTCATATACTCATTTCTAGCCTCATTTTTATAATTAATCAAATGTTGCCTTTTATTTTGTCTATAATCATCCTCCTCAATTTTTCTCTTGATTTTTTCTCTAGGTGTAAGAGGAGTAAGGGAAATTCCATCTCTTAATATGTTTCTACGTCGACTTATGGGTGCCCTTTGCTCGTTTGAAGAATTTGACAAAGGAGGAACAATATTATATGATAAGGCTGGCGGCTCTTGTGGGTAGGCAGAATAGGAAAAATCATCGCTCATCCATAAGTCATCGTTATCGTCTGTAATATTTGTTGCAGGTCTAATAACATCTCTATTCATAATTGCTCCTTTGGGGTTAGCTACCATTTCAACTCTAACAGGTTTATTTTCACTCTCATTTCTTAATTTCAGATATCGTCTAAGTTCTTGATTGTAATGTATATTTTTGGCTGAAAGGTTTTCTTTTTTACTTTGAGCATTCTCCACCGCTCTCTTTGTGAAATCTAAATTTGGGTCCCCATAATTATTTGAAGTAAGCCCTCTATAAATCTCTTCTGGAACTAGAATTAATTTTTTTGCCATTTTATGATTGATTTGAATTATTTTGATAGGCTTTTATACTAATTGCTCGAGCTAGTTCCATTAAAACAGGAGTGAGAAGAGCAGCAAATACTCCTACTCCTTCACCTTTTTGCCTCAAAACTTTTCTTACTCCTCGTTCACTCCTAGCACGACTCATTTTACGAATAAATTCCACATGAGGTAATAAACGATTCTTTTGACGAGTGTTAAGATTAAAACGAGATTTTACAATATTCAAACAAATTTCAACAATGGATAACAACTGACTAGTATCAGCTTTTCGTAAAAGTTTCTTGTTTCTCCTTTCAGATTTTGTAAGCGCTAAAGAGCGTAAAAAATCTTTATTCTCGCAAATTAATTCGCTAAACATTTTTGGATATGAAAATTATCTTCTCTTCGTCGTCCTTAAATATGCGGGTACGGAGTCTAAGCGCAGGGTCTGATGAGGCATGTAAATCGATGAGTAGGTATCCATATGGTTCTTTTGTTGCCTGTTTGTATGCGTCAAGGAAATAGTCTAGTTGACGGGGAAACAGTTGTACTCCAATATTTCTCACAGAGAGCGCAGAATTCGGTGACCTCATTAAGACAATATATTGGGCATTTTGACGGGCAACCTTGATCTTTTTCTCGAATAGGTTTTGGGTAACAAAAACAATTGCAAAATTTTGATGGTGGGACTTTTTCGTGAATAATTCCGACAAATACTTTTCATCTATTGACAGGAGCAAGTCATCTAGAATTAAAAGTAAAGGTTTTGAATAACTTTTTATTAGCTCCTCTGGGGGAACTCCTGCATAGACATTAACCCCTGATTTTTGAAGAATGGGGATATTATCGTTCATCTCCCCAAAACAATATAGTACACTTTTTGGAGGGGGATCGATCAGATCTTGAGAGTCTGCTATAAATTTTAATAGAAATAAGCTCTTTCCACTTGAGCTTGGACCAGACAAAATCATACCAAAAGGTAATTTAAAATACAAATCTTTATTAGTAAATGATTGTGATTCCATTATTAAAAATATTTACGATAAAAAAATAAGGTTTATATAGGAACAACATTTGTATCATCCTTTTTCTCTTCTGACTCTTCCAACTTCTTCGGTGTTGAAGTTAATCCAGTCGTAGCTGCCATTAAACTATCATAAAATTCTTGGAGCTCATTCTCAAACTCTACGTTATCAGGAGGTGTATCAGGACGTGAGGTATTGGAAATAACATTTGGACAATCAGCTGGAGGTACAGTAGGAGTAGGGGAAATTTGAGAGGAGGACAAATTAGCGGGAGGAGGAGTTGTTGAAGGAGGCAATTCCTCGTACTTTCTTTTCCCTCTCTTTGGATTTTGATGGATAATTTGTTGAGGTTGTACTCCATGAGGGACATTGAAAACTCTTCCCTTATTTTTGATTTTGAAAAAGCAGTGTGTGGGTAAATCATAAATTGTATCAAACGGAACAAATCGAGTACCTGATCCAATTCGTGTACAGTAGATGGTAATCCCTTCCTTAGTCACAATAAAGTCAATTTCCACTTCAGTGCTCTTACACTCTTTGCATCTCCCTGACTGATCATAAGGAATAAATCGTGGTGTGGTAAGACGGGAACTTAAAACAGTTATTCCACTCGAAGAGATATTAAAATCTACTTCTGGAAGGATTTGGGAAAACAAATTTTGATTCATTTTGAAATAATGATACTAGGATCTAAAATCTCCCCCTTTTATACCTGTTTTTTCAGTAAATTACAACAAAACTTGCACGCCCCGTAAAAACACACGCACATATACCTAAACTCCTCAAATCCACCCTTAAAATGTTAGAGGATTGGTAACAGCAATACAACAAGATTAAATGTTATTATCACCCGCGACGTTAACCATTTAATTACAAATTGCCAATTTCAAAAGGATTCTCTTTTTCCACTCTCTTTTGGGTGACCACTTCTCTCCCTTTTATCGGACCCCTCCACCCTGCGATATTGTCCACTCCTTTGATCTTTGCCGACATGCTCTCTCTTTTTTGTCAGACCCCTCCCCCTCGCGACATTGACCACTCCCTTTGATATTTGCCGCGGCATGCCCTCTCCCTTTTGGTTTTATCGGACCCTTCCCCCCGACGGGTAGTGGATTAGCTTAGTGCCACCCGCGACACCGACTGTGGGTTAACTACTTATAGCGTTTTTTTCGTATCCCCTGGATTTGGATTTACATTAAATTCAGAATTCTTGTAATAATTAGCACATAAATACTAATTTTTATTTTAAATAATAAATTAAGAAAAATTCGTTTAAAAATTTATTTAACATTTAAAAATAGGTACATATGTATTCACTACTAATAATAAAAATCGAAAAGATGGAATATAAAAAAGAAATTATTTGAATATACATAAATATATTTTAAATTAAAGTAAAGTGTTGACGGTTCTGGATATCTGGATCTGAAAAGATGGATATCAGAAAAATTTCATTTAGATCCGGAGATTTCCTAGGATCCATCAAATATATTTAAGAAATAACTAAAATAGAGAAAGTATCAAAGAGGTGCGCCAAAAATTTTTTTTAAATTGCCAATCAAAACATGCGCGCACTTTTGTATTATTTTTTAATTTAAAAAATTTCCCCTTCTTTCATTCTTTTTGAATTTTTTCAATTTCCCGAGCCTTTTGTTTCTTTAACAAATCTTTAGCTCGTTGTTTGTGTGTCTCATTTAATTTCATATAATTATCCCCAGTAGTTGTTAAATATTCAGAAAATTCTGATTTGTTGCTTCGATAAATATGCCAATCCTCTTGTTTTGTCATATTTATAGCTCCAATCTTAAAAAAAAATTTTTTTTTTAATTTTATAAAAAATATTATTTTTACATTTTCCATAATTTCATAAAAATTCTTTTTTGTTTCTTCATTAAAAATCCAACCAATTCTTTTTGCTTCTATTGCATTTGAAAGCTTAAAATAAATTTTTTATTTCCAACTATTTTCTCGACATACCTCAACCAATTTTCCAAACATTGCAGAAATTGCATTTGGAATATGGCAATCAAAATGTAAGCGGGAAGAAGACATTTTATCTACCCAAATACTCTTTAAAAATAAAAATATTTTTTTAATTTTAAAAATTAATTACTTGTCCATCCCACAAAGAATAATAATTTCCATGAAAGAAAAGCATGCTAACAACTGAGGGGCGAACATCTAAATGGACAGTTACTGCTCCTATTTGACCAGTTCTTAGTAAATTCGATAAATTTGACGTTGATTCATCTTGGATATTTTTTATTATTAAAAATTAGTGGTAAAGCTTTGTGACGATCGTCACGTTTTTACTCAACACATAAAACTTTTAAAATCCGTTACATGTTTTTACTCAGTTGCTTAATTGTAATGGAAAAAGGAAGATCAACTTGATTAGATTTAAAACGCTCACTGTGCGAGGGTTTAAGACTATTAAGCACTTGCACATGACGAGTAAAGCCCGACCGGAGGGATCGTTCGTTATTCTCTGATAAATATCGAAAAAATATTTTATCGAGCCGGGCTCTAATGGCGAGAGCGAAAACTCCTAGTCAATTGCAAGGAGGTTGCAGGATCAGTGCCTGCTCGTAGTCCTCTCTCTTATTTTAAGTTACCTTCTCCGTTCATTTCCTTCCATTGTTTAAGAAGATAAATTGCTTCATCTCCACTCAATTTACCAGGCAAATAAATTGTTGATTTCTACAGAAAATAATTTTTAAATTAATCCAAAACCCCCAACCAACCAAAGTTCCACAAAGTACATTCACTCCATTTTTTAATATTTTTTCTACTTCATTATCATTTAATTGTAATTGCCAGAAAGTTTCTTTTGGCACATTATCCATTCCTGGAAAAAGAAAATGCCCAACAGATTTGCTGTTGGCTATAGCTTGGATTTCTTTTATTTCTTCATTTTTCGATGACAACTTTAATATTTCATATACCGTATTTTCTCTAATAGAATGACAGTCATTCTATTTTTCATATACCCCAGAAAAGTGTCATTCAATTAGAGATGTCATTCAATTGGAGACTGTCACTTTATTTTTCATAGGTCAGAAATACAGATTGGATGAATCGAATATCCTATCTAATATTTCTGAATTCGAAATTTTACCGATTTTTTGGTTTTCTATAGGTTGGTTTTCGAAATTTTCGGTTTCAGGTTTTCAAAATTTTACCGATATTCTATTTTTATACCTTTGCAAGTATACAACTCTATTTTATACCTTTGCAAGTTCTCCATACAATTTTACTGGAAGGTCTTTATATTCAATTTCACAAATTAAATCACCCAAATAGACAACCTATAATTAGTTTTATTTAAAAATATTTTTATAAATTTTTTAAACCTTCCCTCCATTTAATGAGGAAGAAATTGTATATGAAAGATAACCAATTATCTTTTTTTCTTCTTTTATTTCAATAACTAAAGCATCCACAAATCCTTCTTGTAAATCTTTTTCAATTTGCTCAACTTCAATTTCTGGTTTAGCATTTTCAGAATTTATTAAAGAAATTGCTAATTGACGCATTTGTGTGGCATCTTTATTTAATTTAAAATTATTTTCAATTCTTATTTAAATAAAAATATAAATTCTTATTTAAAATTAGTTAATTTAAACGTTTACTATATTTAATGTTTCTATATTAAAGTAATTTGTGGATTTGCCCCTAATTTCATAGCATTCGAAGCGTGTGGGCCCGTTAGAAATAGCCAGCAAAACACCCTTTCGTAAAGTGGTTTACTGGGGGTACCGTCAGATCTGGTAAGTTCCCCAAACATATTTTGGCACAGGTAATTATTAAAATAAAATTGAATGGGACAGGAAATATTGAGAAGAATAGGAAAGGTTATATTTTTGGAACAAACTGTATTTTAGTAAGAGTTCAAAAACCTTCTGGGACAGCATGTCTAATAATCATTTTTTTGTTTGCCTGATGAAAAGTCTTCAACGGTTCTTTGCTTAACTCAAAAGCCTTTAGTTTGTTCGGTTCTAACAAAAGGCGACGCGATGCTATCGGCAACGTTTCGGCGCCATTAAGTAGACGAATATCTTTTTCTTGATTGGCAACAACTTCTTTATTTTTTTCTTCTCCAATCGTTTCCCCTAAATCCAGCATTTGAGCATTTTTATGCTTCATTGCAAATTTAGGATTATTAAACGAATGTTTTGATTGAGCAGCCGGAAAAGATTTCCCTGAATTAAGCGCTTGAACGTGGAGATTCGTTGGCGATTTTTTCAGAGGCATATTATTATGCATCGGTGGCACAAAGGCTGAAGAGAACGCGGAAATCGGGGCAGTTGCACCTCCACCTCCATTTACTCCCCACACTTTTGCCATCATCATAAACATTAATCGAGTAAAGTTGCGTTGAGTAAACATCATTTTTGGGGGTTTTTAGTTGTTTGAATTTTAAATTTATTTTTGATTTTTTCCTCAATTAATTCCTCTTTTAAATGGAAAATATTTTGGGGGAAAAGCTTGCACTTTTAACATTTCAAAAATTTTAAAAAGGAAGTCTGCCCTTAAATTTTAATAGACATGTGAAAATAATTTAGCATTTCCTTAATGTTTTCAACGAATTAGTTAATTAAAGTGCATTTACAAGACTTTTAAAATTATTTTTATTTCACGTGTATTTAAAATTATTATTTCATCATATTATGAAATAAATTTAAATTAAATTAAAAGTTTATTACTTAAAAGAGAAAGACCGATAATTGACCTTTATTTTTGTAAACTCCATTAAACCAAACTTCTCTCTTTAGTAAATAGGACCACAAATTTAATAAATGAGCTAAAATCCAAAAATATGCGCATGTATATGCACCAAAAATGTATATGCACCGGCGTAAAAACATCATTTTTGAGCGTTTTAGCTCATATCCGCATACAAAATAGGTATGTTTGCCGCGCCCTAATAATAAATTATGGATCCAGCAAAAAACTTCAAATATAGTCTGAAAAGGGGAAAAATGGGGGAAATAATTCCTATTATTAACGAAAATCTTTTTATTTCCGAATTTATTGTTTATAATTTATTTTTTAATTTATTTTTATAATTTATTTTTCTTTTCATCTTTAATCATCAACCAAATTCATCAGAAAATTATTTTGTCCTGGATGTGGTTTCGCTGGTCCATAATCAGTAGCCAACAATATATTAATAAAAATAAGATTAATAGTAGCCCAAATAATTAAAGTAGAAATATTATTCATTTTTCCAATATAAGTAGGTATTCTTTATCTAAATTTAAAATGAAAATTAAATAATTTAGTTTACCTATATATTTTTGTAATGTGCCTTTGTTAGTGATATTATTAAATAAAAGCGTTTTAATCACTAAATTAGGGCTATGCTATAATAGTAAATTAATTTTAATATTCCTAGTGCACTTAAAAGCTTAGGCGGGGGTTAAACGATCTAAAAGGATAAAGTAAGAGCCTTAGTGGATGCCGCAGTGGCCGAGATCCTATACGTGGTGAGCGAAGCCTAGCAATAACTATGAGGAAGTCTTAGTTTCGAATCCTGCCCGGTGGCTAAACTTTTGCTAGACTCTTTCTATAAGAGAGACTAAGGTTGTAGTGTATCCCTCAATTAAATTAAATAAAAATTTGGATTTTTAAATATATAAAACAAATAATACATATAATAAAAGATCAAAGCTTTATTTATATTACTATTTTAACAATACTCTCGAAAACAACCTTTATGCTTACAATCCACGTTTCGTAAAAATACTTTTTATTTGATGCATTTTATTAATAAATTTTTATTAATTTTGGAGAAAACAAACAAATAAAAAATTAAAAATATAACACATTAAATGTACTTTTTTTATTTAATAAATTGGTTGATTGTTTAACTTATTTATCATCTTCTCAATTTAAAAAACCCCATGTAGATTTATTGAAATAATAAGATAACGCTTAGGCGGGGGGTTATTCTTCAGCAACTTTCGAATTCATTCTGTACTAAGTGATTTCAACTAGGATCTGACATATACTTTCTGGTTCATTTTCAGATTCAAACCGATCTTTTTAGTTGAACCGAGCTTTAAATTGGAATTGTACTTAAAGCTTTAAATTGTACTGGCTGATGATCAGTTTCTAACACTAATTGAAATAATAATTAATGAATTATAAATTAATATTTTCCAAAATTCATTACATGATATTGGTAAATGTCCAGCTCGTGGCCTATATGTCCGCAAAAGGCATTTCTGCAAAAAGCATTTTTGCTGCTTTCTCCTCCTTACCGTTTCTTCTCTTTGATTGGTTAACATCTTGGCGCATCTACTTTATGGAGTAAGCGGATTTCTAAAATTTAGATTAAACAAAAACCGGGGGTACCGGTTAATAACCGGTTGCAGACAATCTTACTTAAATAGGTATTTTACTAAAAATTTAAGAAATAATTGTCTTAAATTTTAATAAAATTATAAAAATAATGAATGAGGGTGTTAAAAAGCGACATTTTTTAATTTAAAAATTTTTAATTTTTTTCACAAATTTATATTCTTTAAATTTTTATTTAATTAATTTGTACATAAACTCTTTTTCATGCTTACTCCACAAAGTAGATACGCCAAGATGTCAACCAATCAAAGAGAAGAAACGGTAAGGAGGAGAAAGCAGCGAAAAATACTTTTTGCAGAAATGCCTTTTGCGGACATATAGGCCACGAGCTGGACATTTACCCATGATATTCAAAAATAAATTTAAAAATTAAAAATAGAAAATTTATAAAAAAAAATTTTATTATATAATATTTGTTTGTTTTGTTAGTTTGTTTAATTCTTATTTTGATAATAACCCCTTTTAGTTTAAAATTTATTTGTTTTGTTTTTTATAAATATATACACAGAAATATTTTGATCAATATTTGAAAATAATTTCAAAAATGTGTACAAAAATAGTGATATTTTTTCTCGAAAATCTCCAATATGTTAATTAATAGCTTATAGAAGATAGACAAAATTGGATAAGAAAATTTATTTTAAAGTTAAGTTCCTAATAAGGGACAGCATTAAATTGAGGATATTACATCAAATAAAAGTCGTCTCAGTCCTGCCAAAAATCTCACCGAGGCCCAAGGCTAAATATGCCCCCATAAGGATCGAAAGAAATGGAAATTAAGAATTAAAAATTTTTTCTCAATTTTTGAATTTTTTGTTTTTGAATTTTCAATTTTTACATTTTTTAAAGTAAAATCTTTCATATTTGAATTCCCAGCTCTTTAAATTTTAATAAATATATGTGTCAGGGATGCGCCTTTCAGGATTTAAAAAGCGTAATAAAAAGAGCAGAATCACATCCCTTGTATGTACATATATGTAGACAGCCCATCCCTGGTATATATCGAATCCGAGGCGGTTTTATTATATAGTATGTAGTAAAGCAGCTGGGCTACATATAGCTACATATTTCTCTCCTTTAGCTAGTGCAAAAGGTTATTCGGCGGCTGGGAGCGAACCAGCATCTTCAGTAGACCGGACTGATGTGTTATCCATTACACCACTCCACCTACTGCACAGCCTTAGGAATTAAATATGTAGCTACCTATATGCTTTACAATATCCTTTTTATTTATTAAAAATTTTTTAATCTGCCACTGCTTAAAATTCAAATTGAATTTAATTTTAAATTCCTAGTCAAATTTTTAAAAATTTAAAAATTAAAAAAATTAAAATTTTAAAAATAAAAATTAAAAAAGTTTTAAAGATCAATATCGCAGTCGTTACCTGCTGTGAATTATCTATTTTAACTTTAAACTAGCTGTGGGTTTAACCACTGGGGTGCCTATTACGATACTGTGGCGGTAAAATTTTGCTTTGGGTTTAAATTTTGCTCTGCGCGTTGGAAAGCCTATCGGCTTTGGGGCGCGCTTCGTGCGCTGCTAGAATGTTTGGATGCAATGAATATATTTGATTACCCCTGCCTTTTCTTCCTTCGGCCCTCGCCGGCAAAGATTAGCCCTGCCTTTTCATTGCTTCGGGCCTTCGGCCCTCGCCGGTAAAGTTTTGCCCTGCCTTTTCATTGCTTCGGGCCTTCGGCCCTCGCCGGTAAAGTTTTGCACTGCCTTTTCATTGCTTCGGGCCTTCGGCCCTCGCCGGCAAAGATTAGCCCTGCCTTTTCATTGCTTCGGGCCTTCGGCCCTCGCCGGTAAAGTTTTCCCTGCCTTTTCATTGCTTCGGGCCTTCGGCCCTCGCCGGTAAAGTTTGCCCTGCTTTCGACTATTGCTCCTCCTTTTAGATGGGTTGAAAGCTCGGGCCTTCGGCCCTCGCCAAACGGCGGGCTTCGGCCCGCCAACTCCTCGCCCTGTCTTCGACTATTGCTCTGCCTTTTAGATGGGTTGAAGCTCGGACCATAACACTCCCCTACGGGGGGAGTGCCTCTAGGAAAATTTTCGGTAAGGCTGCGCATAGGTAATTTTCAAACTATTACCAAAAATTTTTTTATTTCCGAATTTATTGTTTATAATTTATTCTTTAATAATAATTTATTTTTATATTTTATTTTTCTTTTCATCTTTAATCATCAACCAAAGTCATCAGAAAATTATTTTTTGGTGGATGTCGGTTCGGAGCCGGATAATCAGTAGCCAACAAGATATTAATAAACATAAGATTAATAATAGCCCAAATAATTAAAATAGAAATATTATTCATTTTTCAAAATGTGTATTCTTTATCTAAATTTAAAATTAAAAGTAAATAGTTTAGATTATATATTTTTGATTCATATATGTATTTTTGTATATAATGTCCCTTCGTTAGCTATATTATTAAATGAAAGCGTTTTAATCACTGAATTGGGGCCATGCTACAACACTAAATTAAGGCGAGGGTTAAATGATCTAACAGGATAAAAGAGAAAGCCTTAGTGGATGTTCCGTAGAGTAGTGGTAGAGCTCCTATATGTGGTGAGCAAAACGAATATTAATAACTGTCAGGATTGCTAAACTCTTTCTATAGGGAAACTATGTTTGTAGGGTATACCTGAATAACAATTTAATAAAAATTTAGGTCTTTTAATATTTAAGGCAAATATGTAGAATAATAATCAGATTTATTTATACTATTTTAACAATACTCTCGAAAACAACCTTTATGCTTACAATCCACGTTTCGTAAAAATACTTTTTATTTGATGCATTTTATTAATAAATTTTTATTAATTTTGGAGAAAACAAACAAATAAAAAATTAAAAATATAACACATTAAATGTACTTTTTTTATTTAATAAATTGGTTGATTGTTTATTTAGCCAATTAATTAATTGTCTTCTCAATTTAAGAAACCCCTATGGAGATTTATTGAAATAATAAGATAACGCTTAGGCGGGGATTATTCCTCTGCAACTCTCGAATTCCTTCTGTATTCAGCTGTTTAAACTAGGGTTTAAGACACATATTTTCAGGCTCATTTTCAGATTCAAAACCGCTGTTTCTAGTTGAACAGAGCTTTAAATCGGAGCTCGAAACACTGACCTTAATCGAGGAGTACTGGCTAATGATCAGTTTCTAACACCAGTTCAAATAATAATTATTTATTAAATTATAAAATAATATTTTTCAAAATTGATTACATGATATTCAAAAATAAATTTAAAAATTAAAAACAGAAAAATAATAAAAAAAAATTTTATTTTTTAATATTTGTTTGTTTTGTTACTTTGTTTTATTCTTATTTTGATAATAAAACTTTTAGTTTAAAATTTATTTGCTTTGTTAAGTTTTTCAAGGTGTATTTTTAAAGATATATGCTCAGAAATATTTTGAAGATATACATATTTTGTAAAATATAAAATTTCAAAAATACATGTTCAATAATATTGAGATTGTTTTCTCAAAAATCTCTAAATGTTAATTAATAGCCTAATGAATATATGTAGAAGATAGACAAAATAGCACAAGAATAGTTAAGAAACAAAGGAGAAAAACAAAACAAAATCTACAATATTATCACTAAGGCTGTGATTTATAGGCAAATGCCTATTTTTTCTGCAAGCTTGGGATGATGTAATACGTTCAAAAAACGTGTTTTTAGCTTGGTTCGAAGAGTCTAGTATGACTTTTAATATGCCTATTTCTGCCTATTTTGAAATTTGTGGTACTATTTTTGCCTTTTTTAGCGATTTTTTCGAAATTTTGCCTAAAAATCGGTGCAGAATCTAAAAAAATCAGTCCCAAATTAGAAAAACTCAGTGCCAAGTCCCATTATTGATTTCTAGTTCGGTAAATTGTTTATTTTTACTCTGTTGGACATTTTGAACTGGGACGATTTGGTTTTGGGACGTTTTGAGGTGCGGCGTTTTGTGTGTTGGGCGAGATTTTCATTTTGTCAATTATCGACATTTAAAAAAAATTTACTCCATTTTTTTCAAAAAATAATTTAAAATGTCGAATAAATGGTAAAATAGTTTAATAAATAGTTTATAATTTAAAAAATGACGATTAAATGGTTATTTTTTTGTTTTTATCTCCATCTGATAACCTTTTTTACATGCCTATTTTTGTGCCTTTTTTGGCTTTTTGTTGCCTATTTTAGGCGTCTATTTCACTGATTTTACTTGCCTAACTATCACAGCCTTAATTATCACATTTGCTTACTAAATAAACCACTTCATCATCCAAAATTTCTTTTCTTCATTGTGCTCTGCACCATCGCGTTGAACGTGCTTCGTCTCCTGTGGATCTTCGACGTATACTTACAATTACCAAAAATTTGACTACGAATTGATCCTTCAATCGTTCTTCTACTTCCCCCTGAATCTGAAAGAATTCTGATTGAATTAATCAAATTTGGCTTTCTAAGCTGGCATCTTCTCGACTGACCACGGTGTTCAGCCTAGGGTCTTAGACCTTATATTCAACTCTGAATTTACTAAGAGTTGTCCCTGGCACTCAGACTGTTTTGCCATTTCTGTTCTTGTTACAGACTAAGACTTCCATGTCGTTGAATAGAATAACTCGAATCATTTGAATTTTGGAATTTTGCCTTGGCTCAACCATTTCTTTGGTTTCCGGTAGTTTCGAAATTGCCCGATATGCCACAATTGTTTGGCTTCCTCGTTGCTCTGAATAATTCAAATTTCCGAATTGACTACTCGGAATTTGTTCGTTTTGACTAACATTATTGTTATAAACGCGCAGGTTCACTTTTAACTTTTGAATTGCCTCTGCCTTCATTGCTAAATGGTGTACATAAGCTTTTTTTTCACTGTGTGAAATGGAAAGGCTCCTATACAACTCATCCAATCGTTAACTCATCCAATCGTTAACTCATCCACACGGCCAAAAACGTTCAACTCATCCAATCGTTAACTCATCCAATCGTTAACTCATCCACACGGCCAAAAACGTTCAACTCATCCAATCGTTAACTCATCTAAACGGCCAAAAACGTTCAACTCATCCAATCCTTGAAATATCGGGTCCTTACTACGGGAATGTTGATAAACTCGGAGAAGGTTGTTCCAACCATACAGGATGAAACAACGGGAAGACAACTGTTCCAAGTAGTTGTTGCAGGAATGAATAAAAAACTAACCAAAATAAAAGAATATTTATATTTTATGTAAAATCACCGAACAAAAATCATTAAAACTAGAATCATTGAACAATAAAATAATAATTAAATAGTCAATAATAAAAAATAAAGTAAAATATTAATAAATAAATAATGAACTAGAAGTTTCTAAATGGTCTTGACTAATAATTTGACTTTCTAAAGTTGCGCTATCCATTCCATCTTCAGTATCACGTTCTTCCTGTTGACGTGTAGCAACTCGCAATCCCTCAACATACCCACTCATTTGTAAGCCAAGGAGCCCCTCTGTGTAATTCCTTGTTCAAATTTTATAAGATTTGCTTCATAACTTTCCTCATTCTCCTCATCAAGATTTGCTTCTGGTTGTAGTTCATTTAAATCATAAGTATCATTAATTTGTAACCTTCGTTTCCGAACTTTTTGTAATTTCGCTAGTGTTTCCCGTACATCCATTTAGTAAAATTCTAAATTAGGAATAAAATTATAAAAAACATGGTTAACTCTAAAGATATTAATATTTCAAGGATTGGATGAGTTGAACGTTTTTGGCCGTGTGGATGAGTTAACGATTGGATGAGTTAACGATTGGATGAGTTGATCGTTTTTGGCCGTGTGGATGAGTTAAGGAATTTCAGCCGTTTAGATGAGTTGAACGTTTTTGGCCGTGTGGATGAGTTAACGATTGGATGAGTTAATCGGACACGAATGGAAAATGTAATTTTATCAACTAATATTTTATAAATTAAATATACAGGATGACATAAAAGTAACTGCACACAGTATTTTTGAAATAAGTATTTCTCACAAGTATTTTTCAACAGAAACCTAATTTTACTTTTCAATAGCACCGCAAACGAAAATTTTATGTTTAATTACTGCCCATATTTAGGGTTGCAGTTTTAAATTTTTTAAGCTTTTATTCAGTTTTATTCATGAGCAGCTAATATTCGAATTTTTTATTTAGCTAAACATTTACACATATGTTTTTATCTTTAATTAACTAATTCTTATTCTTCCTTTATATATTTCTAAGTTCTTTACTTTTTCAACTAATATCATCTCCATCAGCATTGAACATAAGTAAATAGAGCATTATAAGCATGCCCCACTGCCAAATTTTCAAGCTGCGCAAACGCAGCTTGAGACAAATCGGCGTGTGTTGAATCACAACTTGGGCATTTGTCTTTGATGGGGACTGTGATACTAAAAATAAAATTATAGAAAGGTGTTTGATATATTTAAATTCCTACCTTTTGCCTTTATAATCAACTTTAAGGCAGATATTACGGCAAATTGGATCATTATTTGGATTTCCTCCAATCCATTGTGTATGGCTTATAGCAACCAGCATTTCAGTTTCAGCGTTAATCTGCTGGCCACAAGCACCATATCCCTTATCGTTATAAAACGTGAATGAGCCTGTAAATTGTTGGTTTAACGGCACTCCATGGCTAAAGCTTGAAGAAATAATAATTACCAGAGGAATAAATAAATAGGCGAACATTTTTGAATATATATTTTTTTAAATAATTAAAATATTTATTCAACAAATTAATAATGAAATACTGCGAAATATATTGCTTTTAGGTACTCATGAATAGCCCTCCCCCTTAGTTTGAATCTCAGGGTTTATCTTAGATGTATTTAATGGTCAGACTTGATTCCTTCCTCAATTCCTTCTCTATTTCCCTGTGGCAAATTAAAATGAGAGGCACTATTGATAAAGAATAAAATCTGACCATTATGTACATCTAAGGAAAACTCTCAGACTCAAACTAGGGTGGAATTTATTAATTTCTCTCAGATTATTGTTATTTTAAATTTTCTTTTGATTTCTGCTCTTATTTTTAAAATTCACTTGCATGTTTATTATTCTAGTTTACTAACAAAGGAGAGGCTTATGGGTGTCCATGGGCAGGGTATGATCTACTAAAGCAGGGTATGCCAAATTTCATCCCGAAGTCCCACGGACACCCAAAAGCCCCTCCTTTGTAAGTGAATTTTAAATTACTAAGTTAATAATTTTAAAAAAGTCTTATTTTTAAATAATTAATAGCTTCAGATTCCGAGGCCTTTCGAGAATTAAACAAATTTTATTTATAAAATACTTTGTTTACACTTAAATATTTACAAATATATGTACTAACGGAAAAAATACATAAGTGGACAAATCAAATAACCAATCCGATTTAATATATTAATGACCATTTGGAATGAGTATTTATAGAGAGACGTTTACAGGTCAAGGGAACAGTAAAAAGTAATAACAAATAAAGATAAGGATCAGGAATGGCGATAAACTCATAGAACGGTCGGGAATCCTTTTAAGGAACGGTCAAAATATATTTGCATGCGAATGCATCGTGAATACTGCAATAATATTCCATATAAACAAAAAATTTTTTTCCGAAGAGGTCAACTTTTTATATTTTGGTTAAATACAGAAAATAAATTTTTCTGATAAATACCTAAGTTAACGAAAAATATAAATTTAATCAAATAGAATTCTATTTTTCTTTCTTTAAGTAAAATTGTAGCATATATCTTGAAGGGATATCACAAAATATTCATGGCCAAAATTTTCTTAAAAAATTTTTTTATACACTGATCACCAAATTCCTCTCATCTGACACCAACAAAAGGACAAGACTAAACACAATGCTTTATCACCAAGCAATAATATAATAGAAAGTTAAGTATTAATTTACGAATTTTATTCATTATACCTTTTTATTTCGTTATAATAATTTAACGAATAAATAGTTAATTTAACAAATCTCCCGAAATAACTATTCTTTTCAACGTCTTTGTCTAAGATTTCTCTTGATTTATGATTTATGCAAAAGAACGGTTAATTAAAAGCAAAGATAAAAGACCGGTAAATGATAGCCTTCTAACCTCATTTTTGCCCGTGCCGGTCTTTTAATGCGACGGTCTTTGTACCGACACGAGCAAACCACGCCTGAACTTTCTTTACTGTCTCTTTGAATTTATTCAAAAATATTAAGGTATAATTATTATTTAATTAATTTATGCAAAAGAGAATTAAATATTCCATCAAAATAATTAACAGTAACAAAAGATGTATTAAAAGGTTTATTTTTGTCCATAGTAATTGAAGATTCTACTTTATAATTTGTAATAAACCAATAAAAGTTTTGTAGTGATTTATTTAATTTTTTATCATGCAAAGGATGGCATTTATTTTTTGTTATACAACCAATCATAAATCTTTAATATAAAATTTATTTCTTTTTTAAATATTTGACTTTAAAAATTCATAAAAATATTTTTAATTTATTTAGAAATTAGTTGTGTTATTCACGGTACTGTATTACTGTTTTCCGGTATTACCGCGGTATTGTTTTCGGTATTACCGATATCGTACTGGCCGATTTTGAAAAAAATCGGTATTTTTTCGGTATCGGTATTTTACCGAAAATGCCTATGCCGGTACTGGAAAAACGCGTTTGAATAACACTAGAATTAGTTACTGTCTAAAGGATAACATCTTAGCAATAATGTTATCCTTTAGACTATCAAGTTACAAGTAACTAATACTTTGACAATGATTGGAAATTAAAAACCCTCTATTCTTCTAACCAAAACGCGGCTAATTGGGCAAAAGCCAGCTTTAATCAACTTCAACTTTTCTCCCCCATTCTAGCGGTACTAAAATTCTTCCCTTTATTTGTCTAATAAAAATCCGTTCAAAAGGTACACGTTTTTAATTCAAAATAATTTTTTAATTATTAAATTACTATTAGGGTTAAGATTTTTAGGATTTTTCTTACGCCCTAATCCTATTTTTTTCAATTATTATATTTTTTTATTTTAATTTTTGTAGCTAATTTTAAAACTCTCATTACTTTTCACATTTACAATAACCATCTAAACATCCATTTTTCTCAGCTGTAGCACACCCAGAATATAAATCTTTACAATTTGAATAATCAAAATAATATTCCCTATTAGTAAAACTTTTTTCCATATCACATTTTAATTCGGTCGAGAAAAGGCAAACAAGTAATTCTTGATAACAACTTTAAAAATTGTAATAATTTTAAGGAAATTTTTGAAAAAATAAAAAACATACAAAAAACAATTGTGAAGGTAATCATTTATATTATCTCTAATTTTACATTCATCAATTGTTGGTGGATTACAATAAATATAATTTAATAAAAATAATAATGTAGAGAGGGATAAAAGCATTTTCTTTGAAATATTTTAAATAGGTAGCTTGACATTTAAAAAATTATTTTAAATAATAGAGATCGAACAAACGGAAGAATCAAATATTTGATTAAATAATTTGAAAATTATTTGATATTTGAAAAAATATAAATTCTTCAAAAATTCATCAAACAAATATTTGATCAAATAAAATCAAATAAAATTTGATCAAATATTTGTTTGGTCCGATCTCTATTGAATAAGAAAATATAAAAATAAGTATTAATAACAAAATTTACAATATATTAACTAGTGTGCGGCACGGGACAGGATCCCGTACGGGATTTTACGGGATCCCGTCCCGAAATCCCGATTTTTAAACGACGAACGGGATTATCGGGATTACGGGATTTTCGGGATTACAGGATTTTTGAAAAAAATCCCGTTACGGGATCCCGAGAATTTTTTCTCAATTTACGGGATTTTTAATATTGTCACTCAAAATCTTCTTATAACCCAAATATCACCACAAATATCCCTAATATTTTTTTAAATCCCTTAATCCCTTCAAAACCTCTTATCTCCCCGATATCTATTAAGTAAAAATTTTTTATGTGAAAATCCCGAAATCCCGCTAAATTTTAGAACGGGATTATCGGGATTTACGGGATTAATCCCGCGGGATTCTATCTCGTAAAAAATTTTGAAAAAAATCCCGTTACGGGATCCCGTGAATGCGATTTTGCCGCACACTAATATTAACCATGATTTAAAAAATGGGAGGTGCGCCAAAATTTTCGCATGGCGCGCCAAACGCCGATTTTTCAAATTCTTAAAACAAACTTTAAAAACATCAAAAAATTTTTTCCCTAAATTCATCCAGTGTAAATAATCATTATCGATAAAATTAATAGATTAATAAATAAATTAAAACATCATCGACTTTCACTTTTTTCTCCTAAATTAAAGAAAAAATAAATTTGTCAATTAAATTTAAAAATTAAACTCAAGTCAACAAATTTATTGTATTAAAATAGATAATTAAAAAATAACCAGTTTTTAGGTTAGTTGACTAGGTATATTTATTCAAAAAACCAGTCATAATAAAATAAAAAATATTCAAGTGGAACCCAAGATAGATTTGATAGCATAAAGACGTGATCAACTTTATTCTTTAAATTTTATCCATTCTGAAGTTCTGATTCTGCTGCTATTTATGCATCCAAGACAAAATCTTTCTTCTTTACAATTTTGTATAAGGAACCGAACCCGAACCGGTTCCAGAAGTAGAACTGGAACCGGGCAAAATTATAAAATCGGTTCCAGAATATATATAAAATTATTTAACTGTAATAGTATAAAATATTTTTCTCTTCCGAAGAGTTTGTGCCTGTACGAAGGAAATTGCGTCATATCTGAATGTAAACATTTCACAAAATATATTTCCTTTAATAAAGTTTAAACTAAAATTAGAAAAGGGGAGGGGATTATACTATATTTTTGTTAGACGCAATAAGGGATCCGTTAAGGATTTATAGTTAATTTACTCTACCACTAATCTCATATACCTACATAGTTTCTGAGGAGGAATTCCGTTTTGATTCGCCAAATTAGGAAATTAGGCTACATTTTTGAAAATTTCAGAAATATTTTTGTTTCAATTAAAAAATTAATTTTTAGTTGGCAATAACTACAAAAGCTGCCGATTAGATAGATGCATTTTATCAGGAATGAGTACATTTATGTTTAAAGGAGTGATTAAAACATCATTGGCTAGGATTAACGAATTGATGGATAAACGTCGTCGAGAGGTTATTGAGAGAATATTGGAAGGACAGAAGGAGGAAGGGATGTCGTGTTAGATTCAATTTGGAATGCCCTATTACAACAATGTACTTTTTTAAAGTCCCAAAGTTATTGTCTTGATTAGATACTTTTTTCAATTTTATGAAAAATTTTGATGGAATTATAATCCATCTGTTGCAACGCTGTCAACAATCGAAAAAATTTTTTAGGCGTCTTTTTATTTAATCTCTTTTATTAAATTATTTTTTATTTCGTAAAGCATAAATCTAACCCACCTCTGATTAATGAAGAGCTTTTAATAGATGCTTTACATTAAATCAGGCATATACATATTATTACAAGATATTTACGATAAATTAAGATTTAAGCAAAGGCTTAACAAACAAACAGGGCTGGAATTAACCAGTACCTCTGTAATTTAAGAGTTGATTCTTGGGACCGAAGGAGCGAAAAATCGACAGTTCTTCGGTTCGTTTCCAAAGCAACAACCCTATTACATAAAGAAAGCTCTACTTTCCCATTCCTGTCAATCAAGCGTTAAATGCTAGCCAGCTGGAATTTAATAAAATAAAATTAATATTTAATTCAAATTGTTTGAACAGGACTTTAAATTTTATTTGAATTCAATTTGTTAAAATGTCATTAACAAATTATATCAATGAAGGATTAAATGAAGTAATGGAAAATGAGGGCCTTCAAAATTTGGAAGATTCAACTGATATTGGAGAGAATAACAAAGAAATTAACGTTGAAAATAAAAAAGTTGAAGAGAATAAAAATAAAAATTTAAAAAATCGAAAACGGTCAGCAAAGGAAATTCAAGATCGAAAACGGTCAGCAAATAGAAAACCTTCCTCCTTCTGTCCTTCCAATATTCTCTCAATAACCTCTCGACGACGTTTATCCATCAATTCGTTAATCCTAGCCAATGATGTTTTAATCACTCCTTTAAACATAAATGTACTCATTCCTGATAAAATGCATCTATCTAATCGGCAGCTTTTGCAGTTATTGCCAACTAAAAATTAATTTTTTAATTGAAACAAAAATATTTCTGAAATTTTCAAAAATGTAGCCTAATTTCCTAATTTGGCGAAGCAAAACGGAATTCCTCCTCAGAAACTATGTAGGTATATGAGATTAGTGGTAGAGTAAATTAACTATAAATCCTTAACGGATCCCTTATTGCGTCTAACAAAAATATAGTATAATCCCCTCCCCTTTTCTAATTTTAGTTTAAACTTTATTAAAGGAAATATATTTTGTGAAATGTTTACATTCAGATATGACGCAATTTCCTTCGTACAGGCACAAATAGAATTTTTGATTAATTGCTGTACGTCGAAAAAATTGACGACAACCTTAAATGAAGCAATTAGAACTTAAAAATTGAGGAAAATCTTACGATCGCAACTAGCAGATTTAGCTTTATAAAAAAAATAGCAACATGTCAAACGTCCACAAATATTGCAGTTCGTATTGATTCGACGAGAATTTTTCTCTTTATTGCCAGCTTGCTCTGACAATAATTGTTGATATATTATGGATTGTTGAGTTAAATCGTTAAATGACATTCTGGAATTTAAAAATATTTAAAGAAAGAGTTATTCTAAAATTATATATTGTGTAAATATCCTCGAAAAAATATCCTCGAGAAGCTTCGAAACACAGAACTATCATAAAGCTTTCAAGAAAAATCAAAGCTTTGATCGTCCGATATTTAAAAATAGTTTTTCTTTCCAAAAGGTTAACCCACGCTTTAATCAACTTATAAGAGTTAAACGAAGCTATAAAGGTTAATCAACTTATTCAAAATAAAATTTAATTAAAGCTTTGGTGATAAAACTTGTTTTGAGTCTTGTCTATAATGTTAACCGTAATACTTTATATTTTAAAAATATTTGAATTTAAATTAAAAATGAAGGCAAGTAAGTAAAACTAAAATTAATGCCAATTTCTCAACATAAAATACTACCCAGGGAAGACGCTAAATAAAATTTAATCACAAGCTACACAATGTGAAGTAAATACGAAATTAAACCAGGGAAAGATCAATCTCGACAGTTAATTTTTTAAAAATTTGTCTCGATAAGCCAAAAAAATTCGAGACTTGCTAAATAAACATTAGAAAAAAATTTTTTTTTAACATTAGCTTATAATAAACATTAGCTTATAATTTTTTTAAACAATCCTTGAAGTACCTCAAATACTCTTAAGCTAATTTTACTTTGATTTTTATATCCTTGAAAGTATTGGTACCGTCTATGTCATCAGTACAATGAATCAAACGAAACCGAATGTAAAATTCGATACTACTAAACATTTTACAGACTATCTTATAATAACAAACGTCTTACTGTTAACACTCAACTTTTTAGTGTACTAGGTAAAGGCCTTTTCACCCTCCCTGTTACCGCTCCCTCCCTGAACGGTAAAAGGGAGGGAGAACATGCTCCTATAGCTCTTTCTTGTCCCTTGAAACTAATCATTTTTAATTTAAACTTTTAAGAGAAAAATAAGAATACCACTCACATCTATTTGCCAATAATCGTCTAGTCTCGTCTGTTTAAAATTCCTCGTTAATAAATTCGGGCAATTTTCTTTCAAATTAAAGGGCAGTAAATTGATTTACTTTAAAAATTTAAGAGTGGAATAAGCTTCTAAGGATCATTTTGGCTTAACTCTCTCCTTGGTAAAATGATTTGATCGAGCCTATTTGATTGTAATATAGGTAAATACTTTAAGAAAACACAGGGATTAGAAGGAAAGTTGCTTGCTATGACATTAACCGGGAGGCTTTGAAGGTGGTAAATTTAGAGGGTAAAATTGCATGAGGGATTTGGTAAGTTATTTGATTTTTCCCTGCGCTGAACTATTAGAACTAAAAAGAACTCGTCTATTTCGAAAACGGGGTGAGATAGCGGAAACTGCTGCTTAAACTATGAGACCCAAGGGAATGTTGTTGAAGCAAATAATTTTTTGAGGTGTTCGAGTTCCAAAAGCGGGCGAGGACCGAGGCCAAAAGCGAAGCTAGCCCAAATGTGAACGAGGACCGAAGGTTCGAAACGAAATCCATACAAAAGCGGGCGAGTTGCGAAGGTTCAAAGCGAAACCAATCCAAATATTAACAAATGCCGAAAGCCCGAAGCGAAATCAAACTAAAAGCGGGCGAGTGCGGGCGACCTTTATTGACCTTCTAAAAATTTTACTTCGCTAACAACGCTAAAGGAAAAATTTTAGCTTGAAAAATTTATTTCTCTTAAATTTTTTCTATCAAACCAAACAGTGTTGGGAAACACTGTTCGGAAACACATAAAAGGAGGTAACACATACTGGAACCAACTTGAAACCCGATGGAGCCGTTTCATCATAAGATGCTAATTTTTATTTTCGCATAGCACCCCATTTACTATGTGGGATAGGCTTGTTTCTGTGAAAAAAACCAAGCAACAATAGTCGAGCGACTGAAACATAAGTTTACTTCGACCATTATGAGCCTTGCAATTAAATGGGGTTTAGTCAGATTGTGTAGCCAGGTGTGTGAAAACGATACTTTTAGCCTACAGTTATGGCCTACCGTATGACCTGTAGTAATTACCTCAATCAAATAATTACCTCTTTTCACTAAAGTGATAGGTTGAAGCAATAATTACCCAGGTTAGTTATTCTAATAAATGCGGTATCTCACAAAAACAAAGGCTAACTTTAATCACAAATTTTTTTGTCTAATAACTCTTTTTTACCGTGATCAGGGGAATAATAATATTATTTAATATGCAAAGCTTTTGCTGTAAACTTTTAAGAGAAAAATAAGAATGCCCCTCGCATCTTATTGTAAATAATCGTCTAGTCTCGTCACTCTAAAAGTCCTCCTTAGTAAATTTACTTCTCGCGCAGTCACTTAAGGGAAATATTTCTTTTAATTTAAAGGCAGTAAATTGATTTATTTTAAAAATTTAAAATCGAATAAGCTCTTAAAATCATTTTGGTTTAACTCTCAACTTTTTAAGATGATTTAGTCAAGCCAATTTGATTGTAATATCTCTTGCCGAGTTCGTGTTTTTATATTATTTTAACTTTATTTTGTTTTTTAATTCGTGTTTTTTATTTTGTTCAATAAAAAACACGAACTACCGACGATATTTTCAGCATTTAATCGGTAGTTACGGAATACCATCCTATAAAATTTAATTTCATCGGTATTTATCGGTATCGATATTTTTACAAAATTTCGGTTGTCTTTCTATATTTTTAGGTATTACGAACTAAACTTCCGATCACTAGTCCGTCTATTTTCAAAATGATTTTATATAGTAAGAGAGCGAGGTAAAAGTTTAATCCCGGGCAGGCTTCGATCCTGCGACCTCCTGGCAGTTATTGCTAGGCGCTTTCGCTCACCACGTACAGGTGCTCTACCAACTGAGCTACCGGGACGCTGCTTTCACCTTCTCTTTTATTAGATCTTAAACCCCGCAGTCAGCGTTTTAAATGCTAACTAGCTGGATCTTTTCTCTCTCTTTCTCTTCCTTACAATATGAATTAGTTAACCTATTACAAATAGAATTAGTAGCCTTAGAATCTTAGTTAATATTAGGATGATTAGGAAAGTTCAGGAGATAAAATAGAATCCACCCATATCAATCTTAAATCTATCCATTAAATCGACCGATATCGCCCTAATATACATTTTGTATAAAATTTGCATGAAAGAAAATAAATAACCAAAGTTGATCAATTTTTATTTAAAAAAAGTTTTATTACAAAAAAATTTAAATTTAGTCTCTAGAAAATTAATTCCTTTTTATTTAATTCTTGACATCTTCCGGGAGAAATCCATTGACAACTCCATCAAAAGTTAAATCATTATCCGTTGACCGAAGTTCTGAATTAAATAGAAATTAAGAAATTTATGACGAGTAATATCAGTTTAGTAGGGATGTTCAGAAAAAAATTCTGAAACACAAGACTTAACTCTAAAGCATCTCAAAGAAATGTTTAGAAATACTGAGCGTACTTTATAAATAATTATATACTCCGTAAACTTTTCGGTTTTTCCCCGTCTATTTTATAAAATTTCTTACATATAAATAACTTTGGAAATAAAATTTGGAAAAATAGGAAAAAATCCTAAATAATAAATTTAATAAATAATCTAACTTCTTATCGGCATGCCCAAACTTTTATTAGATACCGGTGTACATTGGTTTTTGCTAAAACATTCTATCATTGGCCTGAAATTTATCTAGTAAAACTTTAAAAAATATTTATTAATTATTTTATAATAGATTGTCGGATCCGGATATCCGGATCCGAAAAAAGGCCGGATTTCGGTTCGGATCATAGAATTGCAAAAATGTAAGAAATCTGTCCAATTGGACCTTCTATCTTCACAAAATTTTCGCCTGCGGCGCTAAAAAATGAACGACTCTTGAACAAGAAAGACTTGTCCCACTAGCCCATTCAGTTGACCTACAGATTTGTGTCCGCTCGATTAATTCCCTTTTGTATATAGTTGAGGGCCCAAGGAGTGATATGGCGGGACTAGAAGTATCTAAGAGGGCTTTGGATATTGGCAGGGATATTGGGATTTTTGAGATTAGCAGAGATTAGCTCCATTAATTTTTCACGACTTGGAGGGATATCTGCGATTGGTGATATTAAGGTTGTTTCAAAGGATTGTGGGGGATATCAATGTTTTGGAAAGGTATAATATTAGGGTCTTTATAACGAAGAATGTCTTTTTTAATTTCTTTCAATCAAAACTCACATATAACAATCACACAATCCAATTAAACATTTATTTTTCTTTTCTTTAATAAAAGTAGCGCATGTAGAATAAGTATATTCACAAGAATTATTCCCAAAATATTTTTGATTTGGGTCCGAATGTTGATCGCATGTATAGTTTATGTATAATTTGAAGATACATTCAAATACGTCTTTGAAACACCTTTTATTAAATATGTATTTTAATATGATAAAATTAAATAAATTTTTATGTTAAAAATGCACTGCGATTCATAAGTATACCTTTAATTATACATCTTAATTAGGGTTGGACACAACCGGTTATTAACCGGTTATTAACCGGTTAATCCAATTCTAAAATACCTAGTTTTGGTTTTTAAAATTTTCTAAAAACGGTTAATCCCGTTATGTCCATTTTTTAAAAATCTAGGCATTTAATGCAAAGATTTATAAGGAAATTTATAAGAAAGCATTTAACGCATTAATATAATCCATTTACTAATACTAAAGCAGTTAATTCATTAATGCATTTTATGTTTATCCAAAAACTAGGGATTTCCGATAGAAAGTTCAAGATATCAAAAAGGGAAGAAAAAGGCTTTTTGGTCTTTTGAATCTAAAAAATTATTCCTCAACCATACTATTTTTGTGCCAGCATGTGCCTGGAGTGTTTTCCACCCCAGATTTATTATGCTTAAGCCTTTAAAAGGTTTTCAGATTATAATTTAAATGAATTTATTTTTAGAAACGATATTTCAGCCGTAAAGATGTATTTAAAAACAGAATTCATCATTAATTTTCATTAAAAAAATATTTTTTTAAATATTCGCCGGCCCGGTCCGGTCCTAAAGATCGAGTCGGGCGGCATCGAATTTTGGCTTAAAAAAGCCTCGGTCGTGCCGGACCGAAAAAATAAGGCACGAACAAAATGTCTCGAAAGTCGGCCTGATCTCGAAAGTCGGCCTGACAACCCTACATACATATTTCCTAAAAATATAAAAATTATTTACTTGCAGTCTCTAGATCCATAAATTCTACTCCCATTTTTCATAACTTTATTACATTCTTCCAAAGATGGGTTACCTCCATTTACTTTTAAATTTAAACAGGATAAAACAATTAAAATAATTAATTTTTTAATTAATTTGTTAGACATTTTTTTAAAATTATTTTTAATGAAAAAGGAGGGATTACAAATTTAATAAAATTTTAGAAAAAAGTCGTATACCTATATTGGTAATTTGTCATTATTTTTAAACAAAATTATTTTTCAATTGTTTTTTTTGTTTTTTATTTTTTTTAATTAAATTTGGTTGGAATTTAAATTAATTAATGCATTTTTGATTAATTAATTAATTTTTAAATTACTATGATGTTATTTTAAATAAAATAAGGCTGTTTTCATCAACATAGATATCGATGGAAAAAAATAAGCAGTTGACATAAAAATCCAAATCAGCCCATAAAAAGTCGGATCTCATCCTCAATACTCGGTGCTAAAATATTGCATTCAAAAATGAGGGATTACTAGGCGTATCATAAAAAAGATATCCCCTCACCCCCTGAGAACAAATTTTAAAACAAGTATCGAAAATAGAGGTGTATCTACTAGAGAATAAGTTTAGCAAAAGTTTAGCCAAAGGGCAAGATTCGAACCTGCGAAAACGCTGACACTGATCTACCGGGGTATCGACTTATGCTTTCTCTTTTCCTTTTTAGATCGTTTAACTACCTCGTAGCAAATGAGCATTTTAAATGCTGCTAGGTAATCATCCTTACCCTAGTTAAGACAATACTAACTTCATGTGTAACAATTAAGTAAAACTTCCAAATCCAGTCAGAAAATAGCAAAATAATTGGATTGATTGATTCTGATAGCTTTACGAACAATAATGTTAAAATAAATGATTCGAACATCGAACATCGGTTTTTTCCTTGTTTTTTTTTCCTTGATTCGAACATCGAACATCGGTTTTTTCCTTGTTTTTGTTAACTGACTGGGAGGAAACTTCAACGGTTTTATTGGCGAATTCTGTGAAATTTTCATATATCCGGATCCAGAATCGATGTTCGAATCGAGAAGTTCGGATATCTGATCCATTATCTTTATTTACATAAAGCTGTAGGATTTTTTCCCTAATATTTAAAGAAATCCTAGTTTAAATTACAATCAATTCAAAATCCAATAACTTTTATTTCGCAAGAGTAAAAACAATTAATTTAAGAGAAGGAGAATATATATTTTTTAATAATTTTATTGAAGAGTGTTTTAAGGGAAGTTAAAACAATATATTTATAGCAATTGTTTTTGGAGGAAAGGGATTTCAAAATATGTATGTGTGGGAAATTTTTATTAGTGATTAATATATTTCATAATTTTAATAAGTTATTTTAAATAATTAGGTGGAATTAATTCGCAGGATGCGACAAAGCTCATCGAACATCCAATTTAATTTTAACTAATTTTTTCTTATTTTTTGTTTAAATTTTTAAAGTAATTTGTCATCAATTTGTGTGTTCCCTTTATCTATTTTTTCAATCAAAATTTTATACCCTCTAATGTTTTAAAAATCAATCCTCTCTTAAATGATTATAAATTTTTTAGTGATCAGACATTAAAAAATTTCTAAAATATTTTTTGTAAACACATTACATCATTTATTTTTTTTTATTTTTAAATTTTCTTATTTTTCGAAATTCTCGTGATTAGTTTAATTAATATTTTTTAATTTGATAAATAAATTTAAAACTAAAATTAAATTAAAACAATATATAGGACAAAAAAACGTAAAAGTACTTTTTTTTTAAAAAAAACTTCCTTTGTCTAAAACTTGAACCTAGATATGTGACCCTTTGTTGTAATCAATCTCTTAAAACACGAACTCTAAGATTTTCCCTTAAAATGACTCTCGATTTAACCAGCTTTTCGGTCCTTTTGAATTCGTTATATCTGTAATCGAATAACTCTTTTCTCTTCCTAATTTAATTGTTATCTAAGCAGAAATTTTGTCAAATTTTCACTCAAATTTTAATATTTGTTTTAAATCTTTTTTATCAATTTTTAACCGTTTATAAAAAAAATTTAAAAAAATAAACAAACTAAATATGTATTTTAAAATATTTCAAAAATTCTTATTAAATTAAATTTAAAATTAACCCCAAAATATTGTTTATAAGGAGTGTCAAAAAAATAAAAGAAATACTCACAAACACACACATAAATATTTTTTCCTGCCAGCCTTTTTTACTTTTTTTAAATCGATTATTCTCTGTCTCTTTACTCATCTTTATTTATTTTTTGGCCAAGAATGTTGGCCAAAAAACTATTTTAAAAGGAACGAGACTCCATTTCTTAGAAATAAAGAGCTTTTAGTTTGGGTTTGAGTTTTATTTCAAAAATTTATGAAAATATTTGTAAATTTTTAAAGATTTCTATTTGTATTTTCGCTTATTTATTGCAAAAATTTTTAAGGAAAAAAATTAAATGAAAGTGCCTCCTCCAAATTATCACGAAACAACACACGAACATATAAGTGTGTATCCACCAAATCCTCAAATAATGGAAAATTCGCAAGTTACAATTCCCCAATCCAATTTAGCTCTTGGACCCTTTCCGCAACAGGTAAATTAAAAACGTTTTTTTGTAAATTTGCTTTTTGAATCTTGACTAAAATCGTGACTAAAACCAATTAAAGCTTTCGAGACTGAAAACTCGAGAAGCTTTAAGATTTACAGGATGTGCTTAAGGGAACGAGCCGTCCATATTCCCGATTCCCGAAATCGGGAAATGTTAAGCACCGACCTGATGTGGTCGGTGCTTGGCATTTCCTCCCTCAATAAATTTTGATTATCATATTCACTCGATTAATTATCCTCCCCGAATGCTTTGTACTTTCCAGAAAGAGACTGTAATAATATTTACCCAGAGATACAAAATTCTATAAAATATTAAACAAAATTTCCTTTCAATTTTTAGGCTTATTGTCATTCATGTAGACAACAAGTTCAAACTAGTGTTAATTATGTTTCTGGAACATTTGCGTGGTTATTGTGCTTTTTGTTTTTGCTTTTTGGGTAATTTTTAAATTGAAACAAACTTTTATCTTTTTATTTTTTAAAGACTCTTTTGTGGTTGTTGTTGTATTCCTTTTTGCGTTAACAGCTGTAAGGACGCCGAACATCGCTGTACACGCTGTGACACTTATATTGGGACTTACCAACGTTTGGGAAGCAAATCAAGAGCCCCAAATGTTGTTATAGTCAAACAAGTTTAATGACAATTTTTGTCCTTTTTTGGGTTTCTAAATGATTTTATTTGGGCAGCAGATAATAATAATTTCTTTTATTTTTACGATAAGTTTGATCATCTAACGTTAAGTTGGATCACAAAAGTGAAATCTCTCTTTATTGCATCACCCCTCAGACCAATGCTTACCGTCGTAAAAGATATAGTGACAGAGAGCTTCCACTGTAGTATAAAAAATTAAAAATCATAAATTTTAATACAAGTTTTCTTAAATTTTATTTTAATGCCTTTTTGCTTTTATGTTTCATTTTATCCAGATAATCCCTCCAATTATTCAAGTCATTTATATTATTAATAAACTTTACTAATTATGTTTTGGTATTTTTAATCAGACCTGTGCATGGATACGGATATGGATACAAATAATATAAAGATGCCTGCGGATATCCGTCTGTATCCGCCGTATATATCCGGATACGGATACCAAAATTTGTGTCCATGCACAGGTCTGTTTTTAATTATGTAAATAGTTTATTTAAATATTGCTAATAGTTAAAAATGTTTACCGTAAATAATATCATTCATCAGAAATTGCTTTCTTGTTAGATTTGATTTTCTATCCATTTAAAGCATAAAGTTTTTTTAATTAAAATTTTTAGAAATAATTTTGATTGATTCTCTTCGAAATTTTTATTTTTCAATTAATTTTCTTTAAATTTAAAAATATTTTTTGAAGAAATGAGTATATCATCTTTTGATTTTGAAGAAATGGTTTTGTTACCTCCAAGTTATCATGAAACACCTCCGAGTTATGTTGAGACATCAGAAACATCCCTTATAGAGCAAAACAACATTAACGGCAATCAAGAGAATATCCATCTAATGTCATATCTTCCTCAATTAAGGACGAGTTTGTCCTCTTCTGTTAATGATGAGTTACACTCTTCACCTCCAAGTTATCATGAGGCGCCTCCTGTTGAAACAACAGAAACGCCCCTTATAAACCAAAATGTTTCTAATACTAACGACACTCAAGACAATACCAATCAACAGTCAAATATTCCTCAAGTAAGGGAGAGATTAATATTATGAAAAGTCATACATATGTATATTTAGTCAAATAATTTAAAATTCATTGACGTTCGCCTAAAAGATTTTTATTTCCTAAAATATTCTAATGATAATTTTTTGCTAGAATTTAGAAATGCTTTTTCTTTTTTATCTTCTTAACTAAATATTTAACCACTCGCCTAGCTCAAATGCTGCCAGATGAATCGCCCTAACAAAAACACTATAGAGTATTACTCATGCATGGGAAATAGAAAAATCATAGGATGCGAAGCCTTTGATTATTTTTAAGATATGTATCTCACGCTAAAATTAATCTTTAATCAAAAATTAAATTTTCGGCACATGGCCAGTTTCCAAAGTTATTATGTACTTCACTCTCTATTTTGCTTACAATTCTTCTAAATTAGTTGGCTAGTAGATGGGAAGAGTTACCTAAGCGATATTCACCAACTTTGAATACACCTCATTTTTACGTACATTTTCCTCAAGGTTTACACGTACACTCGGGATTTGACTGGATATTTATCTTAAAATTGATTTAATTAAAATTTTTATCAAATTTATAGCGTTATTGCCAAACGTGTAAACAACGAATAATCACTAGAATAATGGTTTTAAAATGTTTGTGTATATTGTGTATTCTAGCATGGATTTTTTTGTATATTTAAATTTAAAAATTAATTAAAAAAAATTTTTTTTTTTAATTTCTATAGAATTCTTGTTAGATTTGAAGATAAAAGAGGGAGACAATGCGAATCGGTTATTCTAAAATTACTTAATTCAACAAAGTGTTTAGAACGAAATATTACAGAAAATAATAGTAAGTCTGCAAATATGTTTTGAATTGTTTTACTATTGGGGTATTTTTATCTTGGATTTTGGCAAGAAAATGACAGAAGGATCCCTTAAGATCAAAAATTTAAGTTTTGGCAAAGGTGTTCGATGACCGAAATATTACAGAAAATAATAGTTCTTAAATTTAACAAATGAGTTGGCTAAAAAAATTGTTGGCTCGTTTTCAGAATTTTAGTTGACAAGATTTTTCACAATTTTCAATTCCTGCTTGTCCTTCATTTTGTTGTTACTTTTTCTCTTGCGTGTTCTTCAACCTTACTTATTCACTTCAGAATTTGGTTAATGCCCTTGTCTATTCATTTAAAGCATAATACCTGGATTTATGGAGATTCGAATGTGCATATACATATTCAGCCGAGACAATAATTCCTAAATTTGAAAAATCTTCAAGTCGAATATTCCAATGACGTTAAATCTCAAATACCCAAAACAAACAAATATTAGCTTTACCCTTCAAATATCGATAGTTTCTTTTCTTTCTTCTCTTTTCTTTTTGGCAAAAAGAATAATGGCCAAGTGCTTGGCAAATAAGAGAAGCTGCTTTTCCTTTACTTCTAACATAGAAAGAAAGAAATCGTTTTTTAGTCTTAACACTTTTTCTACACATTATTTGTTAAAATATCAAACTAAAATAGATTATTATTAGATCAATGTTCATTTCCGATCACTTTTTAAATATTTCAAGAAATATTAACGTTATAACAGCGATTATTAGGGAGTTTAGGATTTACAAGAGAGAAAGCACAGTCATCGTCCACTGTAAAGCAATTCTCAATTCCTCTCTGGCGATAATCTCTGACGATAAACTTTTTTTTAACTTTTTATTGGAGTTTAAAATTAGGAAAATGCCGGATCCGGTTTCGGGATTTAAATTTTTTTATCCGACCGGATTTTCCTGAGCAAAATCCTAACCCATATCCGGTCCGCGTTTAAACTTTACTTTTTATACATAAAGATGAATAAGGGTATTACGCGTTTTAGTTATACTCTAGTTTTAACGAATTTTTACAAAATATTTTTCCCAATTAGGTAATATGTATATTAAAAATTCCAATGGTAAATGTGGAAAACATTTCATCAAATTTTTACCAAATAAATAGTGTATAATTGATTAAATATTTTTATGCGGATGAGTCATAAATTGTAAAAATAAAATAAAAAATACCCCAATTAAAATTCTAACCGTTTTAATTTAAAATAAAATTTCAGAAAAATTTTATTTTTCTGAAATTATTATATGTATTTAGAAAGCTTGCCCAACATGTAAAAGCAATATGTTGATTAATACAGATATTTTGGGCACATCTTCAAATACAAATTATCGCTTTTTGTAGGTAATTTTAAATTGAAATTTAGTAATAATTTCATAGAGTTTTTGCTACAATTTTGAATCAATTTGTTGGATTTTGATGCTAACTGAGTGATAGTTTTAATAAAATTTAGAGCAAAAATTGGTGACATTGTTAACTTCAACAATGTTTATATAAAGGTTTTCTAATTTTATAAGAAAAAATATATTGAAGTATTAAGGTCCGGTCCAATATTTTATATTTTTCTGTGACTTCAGCATAGTGTAAAACGTTCAAAAAACATGTTTTTGCTATTTTTGATCAAACTCCGAATCAAGACAACGCAAAGTGCTCGCCCATCATGAGAAATATAACGACACATAAAGTCGTAGAAATAAGGTTTCTTGGAACTTTATTGATGGATTTTTTATAAAATTTTCTCAAAAATTTATTTATATTTTTGTTCTTTGATTTTTAAATCGAAAATAAAAAAAGAATAAAATTTCTTTTTTTATTTCTATTAATTGTTGAATAACAAAATTTATTTTTATTTTCTTTTAAAAATATTCTTAAAATAATATTTAGATACATATATTTAAAAAAATTAATTATTTCAAAAAAATGAAAGTCCCTCCACCACCCAGTTATGACGAAACAACAGGGACAGCACCTCCCCTAGACGAGTCTACAAACGTTTATCCACCAATTCCGGAATTTAATGACCAAACTTTTCCACAACCTTTAATGGGTATTCCTCCACAGAATGATGATGCTCCTTATTCACATCCACATCCCAATGTTGACCAATTTCTTGGACCTTTTCCGCAACAAGTAAAAAATTCTTAAATTTATTTTAAAACAAATTCTGAATACAGCTATACTCAAAATTAGCTCCATTATTAAACGAATATAAAATAAAGTCACCAAATTAGAGGCTGTCTGTTCCTGGAAAATCTTCAGGTTACCGGACGCGAACAGAAAATTTTTGAGATTTCCAGTAGTTTAAAAAGGTTTAAGAATTTCCAGACTTTACCCTTTTAACGCTACAAGCAAAAATTTTTGGAATTTCAGAAGGCTAAGTAATCACTTTGTTTTCTGACCAACCGAATCGATATACGAACCTAAAATTCAGGATATTCGCAACCGTACCGAAAAAAACCTTGGTTCATCGGGTCGGTTTCATTTTTGGAATTGGAAAAAATTATTTAAAAAAATTTAAGAAATTCCAACAAAAATTCCTATACCCAAAATAATAGAGAAAATTAGAGAGGATTTTCAAAGATTCTACTGAACATTTTTACATAATTAAAAATATTACTTATATTAGGCTTATTGCCCGTCATGTAAACAGCATACACTAACTGAAGTTAAATATGTTTCTGGGTTGCTTACTTGGATTTTGGTTTTTGTCTTCATAATTTTTGGGTTAATAAATATATTTTTAAATTAAAAAAAATCTTTTAAAGATTTGTTTGTTGTTGTTGTCTCATACCGTTTTGTGTTGATAGCTGTAAAGATTGCCAACATCGCTGTACTCAATGTTATACTTATATTGGGACATATCAACGTGTTTTTGGAAGTACTCGAAGTAATCAAGGGAATGTTATTATTGTGAGACAAAATTAAATTGAAGGGGAAGAAGAAAGTTTGAAGATATATTCTAATTGATAGAGACCAGGCTATTCAAATTTTGATCTGTGAACATCAGAGCTTTGATCAAATTTATTTAAGACTGTTTAGCTGCCGCTTTCCCACATGATCCAAAAGTTTTAAGCTTTTTGTGTTATCTCACCCGTAGTCAAAAATTTGGCCGATTGTGCATGATGGGTAGAGGGGAAGTCAGTATTTAAGTGGACGGTTCCGGGTAACCGGAACCAAAAAACCCTGGATATCTGGGAATTTTCGAATACCGGTTCCGAATATTCAGAGGTTTCCCAGGAACCGCCAACTTTCGTCTGTAGTAGCGAAAAATAATTTGATCAAACTTCTAATTTACGAATTTGGCCAGTCTCTTGTATTTCAAACAATGATGCAACTTTTTAATTATTTCAAAATTAACCAGATTTATTTTTAAGTGACTTAAAAATATATTTTTAACTTGAAAGAATTGAATTATTTTGTATTAATCATTCTTTGCAATTTTCTATATTCAAATTATAATAAAAATTTAACATTTTTACAGATTGAAAATACGTGCGGTACCGTATATGTAAATATCGTACTACCGAAAAATACGGATACCAATAAATACCGATAATATGTTCAGTATTCCCTAACGTATTTAAAAAATTGATTGATTGTTTTGGAGGGAATCAAAGGATTTATAGGGATAACGGGGATATAAGAGGAAATTAGAGGGTTAAGTTGAATTTAGAGGGATATCGGACTATTTGGAGTGATTAAGAGGATATGAATACTTTGGAGTGGATATATGTATGTATGAGGATTATGACGGATATTGGGCCTTTCCGACTTGTCGCTGGCTTAATCATGAAATAACCGAAATATTTTATAATATAAGTCAATATAGGTATATTACTCAGACTTGATATAAAGTTGATAGACTAGTTTTAGTATGATTTTGTTATTGCGTTACTGTTTATTTTATTTTCAAAAAATTTAAGATTATTGAACCTAACACTTTCTAAACACTAAAACAAAAATTTTTATCTCATATGTAAACGTTAAAGTTGTCAAAATTTAAAATAATATTACGAAACTATAGAAAAAATTATAAAAATTTTAACACATTTCAATTACTTAAATTTACAATCGGATGGAAAGCTTTAAAGGATGAACACTAGAGATGTCCGAGACCGAAATTTTTCCAAGACTCAAGACCCAAGACAAAATTTTTTCCAAGACCAAGACCAAAACTCCAAGACTCAAGACCAAAAATAATATAAAACTCGAGACAAGTTTTAGGTCCCATAGGTCAGATTTTTGGTTTATTTTTTGTTATTTTGACACAATCACAGTCAACTTCAGCACAATCACCTATAATTTCGAAAAATCTATGCGAAATTTAAAGAATTTTGGGGAATTTATCCGGGTGGAAAATCAATGAGATATATTATCTCAGAGGATTTGGGTCCATCCTCAATTTTATCCATCGTCTACTTTATACCCACTAGCGGAGTTGGAGGAATTTTAAGCCAAAAATTTTCTCATCCCAGCGCCGCAGGCGAAAATTTTGAGAATTTTATAAGGCTGTAGGCCAAACAATTTCACTTTTTCAGCGCCGCAGGCAAAAATTTTTGAATTTTGGAGCTCAAAAAGCCAGATTTCTTCCCTTTTCTGCGCCGCAGGCGAAAATTTTGAGGATTTTGGATGGCCAAGCACTAGGTCCAAAAAGGCCAAAAAACCAAGACCAAAAAATAAAACCAAGACAAGACCAAGACAAACACCCCAAGACCAAGACCAAGACCAAGACCGAAAAAAAACCAAGAAAAGTCTTGGTTCCAAGACCAAGACCAAGAGTCTCGGACATCTCTAATGAACACTATTGCATTATACGCCAAGATTTTATTTTCCTTCTCATTTTTTTCTTATCCAAGAAAATTTTCTAAGGGTTGGACTCTATGCGATACATACCCCCCTACTCTACGTGTTAGAACCTATGGTTCGATAATATGGGATATTGAAAAAGTAGTACGCGCAGCCCAAATTAATTTCCGAATAAATTACCGAAAATATAACCTTTTTTTAAATTTGTCCTTTAAAAATTTTTAAATTAAAATCCGTACCGCGACCCGAACCCCGACCATTTTTTGCTCCGAGACCCGTACCACCGCCCAGAAACAATTCGAAAATCCCGTACCGCGATACAACCGCCCCCAAGCGTTCGAGGCGTAACCCTACATCTGGCACAGACTAATTTCTGTCCGGTCGTTATTTTCAATATTTTTTGAATTTTATATTAATATTTTCTCTTTTCTACCGGATTATCTGGAATCACCATGTGTACTTTTTGGAGAAAGGAAAAAGAAAGAGGAACAAAATAACATGTTGGCATATAATGTGATAATACCAGGGAATTTCTTAAATTTTCTTTGTCTGCTATAACGTTGTTTTATTTATTGGAATTGAATATTTCGTTAATCGAATCCTCCATTCTCTCAACTTCTCTTGTAATTCCTTCCTTGTCTAAATAAAATTCATAAATTCTTTCATTTAGATATGGATCTATTGAAGCAATTTTATTATCTATTTGACAATTATTTGACAGCCGTTCATTGTAAGCATTCATCTGTCCATCTTCAATAGCATCAATTTCTGTTTTTGTTATGTAAATTGATAGGGAACGTCTTAAATTTTTCAATATTTTTTTCTCCAAATCCTCCATTTTCTTAAAAATTTTAAACACACATTTTTCCTCATTTTTCTTTCCAATTTTAACGTAGAATTGAATATAACCGTCATCGAATGGATTCGTAATAATAACAAAATAATTGCCTGGATTCTCAAACTTCACGCAAATTTCAGTGTGAGAAGAATATTCCATTTCCTTTTTATATTTATTACTAGTCAGTGAAAATGGCTCAATTAAATTAGCTTTTCTAAACTTTCCTTCTCTCAAAATTTTTCTAGGTCCCTCCAAATTTAAAAAACATATTAATCTTGACAATTTATATTTCTTTTCAATTTTTGTTTGTAATCTTGTTTTCACCCCGTTTATGTCTATATATTTATTATTATAAAAATAAACCCTTGGAATTTCTTCAAATGACAGTTGATTTGCGTCCAACTCGATTTGTGCATTAAATATTGGTATCAATGTCATTAATTCCTAAAAAATACATACTAGAGTTAGGAAATTTTAAAAAACTTGATCTTGACTTTAGGTAAGGAACATGACACTTGTCCTTTAGTCAAGGAAAAATTACCCTAAAAATGCCTTGATCTGAATTATGGATCCATGAAAAATCAAGGTCTGAGTCCAGATCCAGGCCGATCTCTAATTAATGTTATATGGAATGTTGAGGGATTTGTTACTGTCCGCTAGGGATCAAGTATTGTATTGGATAGATATCAAGGGAGTTGGATGCAGTGATGTCAAAGTTCCAGTTCCGGAACTAATTAGTTCTAGTTCCAGAACTAGAACTACTGAACTAATGATTATCTGGAACTAGTTTGGAACTAGAACTAAGGAACTAGTAAATGCCTGGAACTAGCTTGGAACTGGACTAAGGAATTTCAAAAATGGAGTTCCGGAACTGGAACTAGAACTATATAAATTAAAAATTAAGTTCTGGAACTGGAACTAGTTCCAGACAAATTTTGGAACTTTTCCATCACTGGTTGGATGACCATCCCTGATATGTATATTCCAAAATTCTTCCATAATAAAAATAATTTAAAAATTAATAACCTTTCGAGTATTTTTGTTATTGTTATCCATAGAATCTAAACAAATTGTTATTCCCCATCTGTATCTTCCATAAATATCATTCCCAATTAGTATTAATTTGTTCCTATCTTCACCTGTATTATCCTTTATAACTTTTGTGGAAATATCTTTAGATAAATCGCATTTGTACATTTCTGGATTTACAAAAAATTTATCGTTTAAATTTTTCTCATTAATTTCAAGTAAAATTCCAATTTCATATGGTCCCCTTTCTTCTTCCATTTCATACAATTCCATTCTCAATAATTTTATTTTAAAACTTTTATCCTCATTTTTGTTATTTTCTGTGGATTCAACCAAAATTCGTTGATTATTTTTATAATCAGAAAAACAAAAAGAAAATATTAAAAATAATATTTGGTAAAAAAATAAAAATTTAATAAAAAACATTTGACAAAGAAAATATTTTTTTTTAATTTTGAAAAAAAATATTGAGAAATATTTTTCTTTAATTAAATTCAAATGAAAAATAAATTAACACAAATTATAAACAATTATTTCAAAATAATTAGTCTTGTGTATTGCCTATATTTTGTACTTTTTGGGTACAAAATTATGTCCTTTTCATCAGAGCTGTTTCGAAATTTCGATTTTCTAGTTTTTTTTCGATTTTCGAATTTTTGGACCTAAAAGGAAGAAACCCGGCTTCATGGCATTCAAGTAAGAAAGTGAAAGAAAAATTTTTTATTTAAAACTTAATAAATGGTCTGTTTTCATAAGTAACTTTTTATTGTTTAAACTTTTAATTGGGAGATATTTTTTTAATTAAATTCACATGAAAAATAGTGCATTAACACAAATTAAAAACAATTATTTTAAAATAATTAGTCTTGAGTATTGCCTAATATTTTGTACTTTTTGTTTACAAAATTATACACTTTTCATATGATGTAATTTTATGATTAAGGCACTAAGGTTGACGGTAGTTGGAAATCTTCGAATATCCGGATCCGATATCAGAACCGAAATTTTCGGATATCCGGCCTTATTTCGGATCCAGATATCCGGATCCGCCAACCTTATACGGATACGGCACGACTGTCATTTATTTTATTTTTAAATAAAGCCAAAATACTTTAGATGGATACATGGTGGCCCCTTCCAAAACACTAAAATAGGGCGCAGCCACTCAAAAATAGGGCAAGAATAGGGCAAAAATAAGGGCATAGCTTTAAAAGCTTAAACATAATTAAATGTTCAAATAAGGCGAGAATTTTTGGAAGGCCAAGAAGCTAAATTTTTTCCATTTGTAGCGCCGCAGTCGAAAATTTTGATGATTTTGGGAGGCTAAGAAGTCATAAATCCTTTACTTTTACCATTTTTTTAACAAAACCCGAAGAATTTATAAAATTTTACAAGATTGTAAAAATAGGGCAAAAATATGGCAAATGAGAAAATAGGGAAAAAATAGGGCGAAAAGGTCAAAAATAGGGAAAATCCTCTATAAATAGGGTAAAAGGGCCACCCTGGATAGATATGTATTTTAATTAAGTTTTTTCTTAGAAAAAAATACAATTATTGTAAAAAAGCGTCTAATCTATAGAGCATTTTTCAAGTTATTTGTAGTAGAGATCAGAATTTTGTATCGAGATAGGAATTTTTTATAGGAGGTACGAGAGGATTAAAAAATACAAGCACATGTGTTTGTATTGTTTACGGTATTTTTATTTATCCGTAGAAAAAATTATAATTATTTTCATTTAAATAAATTTTAAAAACACAAAATTAAACAAAATTTTATTAAAATTTTTTGAGATCATAAATTAAATATAAAAAAAAATACTATAAAAACAAATAAATAAAATTTTTAAATAATTAAAAAATATTTAAAATAAATTATCTCTTCTTATACTGCATTCGTTAATAAATCCATTTATTGGTCTAGAAATTAAAATTTTAATTTTAAACTATTTTTCAATTATTTACCTATTATTATTTGTTGTTGTATATTGCATACTATTGCTATGCCTTAATTGATAGGGAGGTGCTGCTGTTGGGAATTCTGGTATAGCAATTGTAAACTTTGGTGGAGGGGGAGGTGGTGGTGATTTTGGGGGATTTAGATGAACTGGAAAATTAAAATTTTAATAAATTATTATTATTAAGGTTGGAGTATGTTTCATTGAATTCTTCGGCTAAAATTAACTGGCCAGACGAAAATGTTTAAGAAATTCAAGAACCGAGTCCAAAAATCAGACTAACTGAAAACCGTAATGTTTGAGGAGTATAAAATTGTATAAAATTTGGTTGAGAGGTACTATTTAGTAAACAATTATTTTGAATTTTAAATAAAAACATTTTTGTGTTTCATCATTTTCTTCAAAATTATCTAGCTGTACAATGCTTGAATAATAATCTTCTCCAATAGATGAAGAGGATGAAGAAGAATTTTCATTTTCATTACCATTATTAGGTTGATGTTCATTAGAAACCTTTTTTTAATTATTATAGAATTAAATATTTAATTTATTTTGACTACACCCCGATGTACCGCGAGCTGATGTTGTTCAAAATTGTTCAAAATTGTCGAATCCGTGGCGCCCTAGTATAGTTCGATGCGGCTAGACCGGCTGAATCGAACCATTTTAGGGCGCCACGGATTTGACAATTTTGAACAAAATTATAGTTCGCGCCACATTGGGCTCGTGATACACTGGCCTGCTCGCATTTATTTTACCTTTAAATTTAAAGGTGATTCTCTTTTTTGATAATCAGTAGAATTTAGAAGAACTTTGGGGCAATTTGCACAACCATAAAATGGACAATGTAAACTATAATATTTAGAAAATATTTTTTTAAATTATTTTTTAGAAACCTTTTAATTCCTTTTTCTTTCCCTTTTTCATAAATTAAGGATTCAATGTAAGTAGAACCCGTAGAATATAAATATGGTTGCTGTTGTTGGGTACCGATAATTAATTTTGGGAAGAGAAGGCTGTTATTATGTTGATTTTGTTTGTTATTTATTTTTTGATTTTTTTGACTGAAAAATTTTGCAAATATATATTTTTAAGAATAAAATTTTATCAATTAATAATTCAGTAAAAAATAATTTTCCAAATCTTCCTCTAACTCTGCTTAATTTCAATAAATTTGATCCGACCGTACATCCCATCTGTAGATGCACTAGTATGACACTCTCACATTAGGGTCGGGTTACTTCAACATGAGAGGGTTAGTACAAATGAGATTCTATTGTAAAAAGATCTCGAAGGGATAGAAAAAAGGTTCGGCTTTTCGAAAAATTTACTAAGGGCCCTATATCGAGATTTAAAAAATACATATATTAATTTACCTATAACAACAACAACAATCATTATTATCAGATATAATACTCGTTCTTCTACTATTATTTACTTTTGTAGTACAACAAAAACAGTACAAAAGTAGGATAATACTTGTAAACATTAATAAAGATAAACCGCTAATTATTGTTGTTATAAAATTATTTTTAAAAATTTTTATATTTTCTTCTTTTCCGTTTTCTAAAAATGGTGATGATATAATTTTTATATTTTCGCATTCATTCATTTTCTGTTTGGAAAAAAATTTAAAAATTATTTTAAATTTAAATTAGGAGTTCATGTGAAGGAAGTGGATAAGATGATAATCTTTGTTACCATATTTACTCGATTAATTCCCCTGGGGAATTATTTTTTCAATCCATCCGTGGCATAGGGAATTATTCAAGGGAGGGGAATTATTCGAGTTTTAAAATTTGAACGTGTAGTAGGTTATTTAGGTGAGGGTGATTATTGTTTCAACTCATTCGTAGCAGGGGGAATTATTCAAGGGAGGGGAATTAATCAAGTAAATACGGTAATTCCCCAAAAATTCTGAGCATAATTTAAAGTTAAAAATTATGATTAATGGAAAGGCCATCCCCTTCTATTTTATTATTTTTTTGCTTATAGTAACAAGTAGAGACTAGTCTGGAAGGTTCATATAAGAATCGGGCTTGATAACTCAAACTTAACCAGATAACCGAGATTTGCGTTCGAGATCTCGTCTCAGTCCAGTTATATTTGAGGTTCTCTAGTGATCAGATATAATACATATTATTATACTTCGAGTATCCATGTTTAAGGTTGTAATTTCAGATTTTCAAAAAAATTTTGTTTTGAAACAGCGCTGATTGTAACTTAATTAATTTAAAAAGCTAACTAATTATTTACTTAAAGTAACAGGATGAGGATCAAAAAGTTTAGAAAAAATTAACCTTATAATTAAATTCAATTAAAGGAATATTAATATATTCATTTGGTTCTTTACATAAAACTTTTTCTACAAAATTAACACCAGTTGATTTTAATTTTAGAAGAATTTGGGGAAGAAAAGAAATTAATTGACAATCACAATTCCAACGATTTCCTTTTAAAAAATTATTATTTAAAAATAATTTAATTATAGAAAGCTTCGGTTTGGGGTGTGGGCGGCATGAATATACTTACATTTCTGAGCTAGTGCTTCTTTTTAAGACTAATTTTTAGTGTATCACCGGAACCAAAATTTTGACCGGAACCGGCTGGAACCAATTAAATTTCCGGAACCCGGAACCGGACCGGAACTTTTCTAAGTTCCGGTCCGGAACTCAAAGCCTTGGAACACCAAGATCTCTTAGTCTCAATGTCAAGCATCGACCGTCTGGAAACCAAAATATAGCCTCGGGAAGTCCCGAGTCCTTTGAATCAGGATCTTTGGATTAATAGTGTAAACTATCGAGATTGAATTAGAGAAGGGTCTAAAACATAATCTGGACCCAGAAATTTTTTATTTGAATTTACCTTCCAATTTTAACATTTTAATTTTATTCCAGTCCAAAAGCAAAACAGACAAATTAGATAATTGGCAATTAGTTAAATCCAAATATTTAATATTTGTCTCCAATTTATTTTCTAAAAAATTTCCAAAAGCTTTTTGATCTATTTTTGAAAGAAATATTGAATTTGCAAGTGAAAGACTTTCTAAATTTGGAAGTAAACTGAAAGAGTTTTCCTAAAAATAAATTAAATATAAAATTATTTTTTAAATTTATTTATACTTGTATTTCTCTTAATTGAACCATTTCTTCAATTTTTAGTATTTTTAAAGTTGAAATATTAAGTGGAGGAATCTGAAAATTTTTTTTAATAACAGTTTGGAGAATCTAATTTTAAAATTAGTAAGGTCGGATCGTTATTTTACATATGTACATCTTGGGGGATAGGAAAAGTATACAAGATTAAGATGTATTCAAAATTGTGTGTATCGCTAAAGGTTCACATAAAAGTCGCTTTACGTCCTGCGACAGAAAATGGCATCCAAAACAATGAGACACAAAATCTATTCTGTCGTATAATTTTATATTGAAAAAATGGCCCCTTTCTTATAAAGTGACCCATCTTTATAGGAAAGTTTTTTTGCATAATTGAATGGCTAGCTAAACAATTAATTACTCAATTTAATAATAACTTAATTGGCCCTACTCAATTTGAAAAAATTCTTCAAGAAATTATTTAAAATTTAAAATAAATCTACCTTCATCCATGAATTTCCAGAAAGGTCCAAATATTCAAGATTTTGAGGAAATAAATTTTTAAGTCTAGTCTTTGTCGGAATTTTATTATTATTCGATTCGGATACAAAAGAAGAAAGCTTTAAGTATTTTTAAATTAAAGAAATTTTTTTTAATTTTTACCAAATTTTTTTCAAGTCTCAATTCTCGTAATTCTTTCAATCCGTTAAAAGCGTCAGCAGAAATATAACTGATTAAATTTGAACTTAAATCGAATTTAACAAGTGAAGGTAATGAATGGAATAAATTGGGAGGTAACTAAAAAATTAAATTTAAATTCTTTAAATATTTTGAAAATTATCTAAAATTAATTATCGTAAAATTAAGATTTTTAATAATTCAATAAAGAAGTTAATATTTTTTTTCAACTCTTTACTGTAAAATACGAATTTTTAATTAATTCATAGAAACATAGTTTGGGTCAGAGGTCTGTCGGAATTCCAATTTCCGACTTTTGGGCAGTTTCCGATTTCCGACAGTTCCGATTTCCGGCACCTTTGTCATTTCCAACTGACCTCTGATTTGTGTTGGAGATCGAATTAAACAAAAATGTGGAAGAAGGCATATGTACCGCGAGCCCAATATACTGCAGAGCTATAACTTCGACAAAGTGGTCGAATTCGAGATCACTTTGGTATGCTTCAATGCGTATTGACGAGCTGAATCGAACCATAATAGTTCGTTCCGGATTCGCCCACTTTGAACAAAGTTATAGCTCTGCGGTACTGTCATGTCCGAGTGTTCATGCTGTAGAAAAATTGTGGATGGGAGATGGAATTGAACCATCAAGGAATGAGCCCAGACCGAAGCACAACCGACTGTGCCACCATCCAACCCATTTCTGGGTTATTTATTTTCATTTATGTTCTTTCTGCAAGTGCGGACACAACAGGTACAATGGGGGTTTACCCCAAAATGTATATAACGTTATCTAATCCCAAAAATTGAATAAAATATCTAATTTTGCAATTTATCCGATCTCTTGATAGAGAGTTTGGCACCTGGATTTGGTCCCTCTCCGAAACACAAATCAAAGTTTAGTTGTGAAAATGCCCTAGTCCCGGCTTTCCCCACATACCCAAAATTAAATTTAAAAATACCTCAGCCAATAAATTTCCAGCAAGTTTTAATTCTTCTAGATTTTCAATTCCTTCAAATAAACTTTTATCTAAATTAATTTCTTCCTTTTTAATTTTTATTTCTTCCAATTTTGAAATTCTATTTCTCGTCAAATCCAATATTTTTAATTTATTTAATCCCAAAAATGTTTTGTCTGAGAGAAAATGTAGTTGATTGAAAGAAATATTTAATGTTGATAGAGAAGATAATAATTGAAAGGAATTTGGAGATATTCTTTCTATTTGGTTATTTGACAAATCCAAATGCTAAAAAATAAATTTTAGATTTATTAGTATTTTAAAAATCATTCTCAAATTAAAACGGGGAAGGTTTTAAGGCTTCAGCCACCTTAATTAAATTAATCACAACCCAATGTAAAAATGCCACCAATAGACATGCTAAAATCCAAATGTAATTTAAAACTACTATATAATTTATAATTAGAGATCGGACTGAGACGAGGTCACGTTCCAAAAAAAATCAGTCTCTAGTTATTACAGACGGTACGACAATTGCGGATACGCACGTGCGGATGCGACGATTGCGGATATAACAAAACCGCTGGAGATGTACATAAGTCTTGACTCAAAACTTTTTTAGGGGTTTTTTCGGTCCTAGTCTTGGGGTGTAGTCTAGGTTTTAAGTCTTGAGAATTTTTCGGTCTTGAGCATCTTTACATCACGCCAAGCCTTCAAGGTGTTTTCCGTAGCTTATCATAAAGGAAAAAATAAAATTAAGATTCTAAACTTAATTTTAAAGTCTAAAATAGTGTCTGATCTTAGATAGGCTAATCTCGATTCTCGCGATCGATATTCTTCGAGCTATTAATCTCGATTGCCCTTCTCAGTCAGGTCTCTAATAAGGAGGGTCCTACACTTACATGCACCTTTGGAAAGGGCTTAAAATGGAATCAAATTCGAAAATTATTTACTTACTTCTAAAGTTTGCTTTGATTTTTCCCTAATATTTTGTCCAGTTCCAAACATTTGATCATCAATTAATTTTAACCGATTCCCCCTCAATGATAAATATTTTAATTTGCTCATTTGTGAAATAAATCCAGGCGGAATTAAATTAATTTGAGAGTCAGAAATATCCAAATGTTCTAATTCTAAAAAGAAATTTTTTAATATTTTTATACATATTAATTAGTGTTGGACAATGCCGGTCTTAGAACTGTAAATTTTAATATTTTTTGCCAAAAATTAACCGATTTTTATGAAATTTTAATGACAAAAAAATTTTTTAAATGAGTGATTTAAAAAAAATCCCAAATAAATAAAACTGATATTCAACTAAAACTCCGAATCAAAAATCGGGATTTTAAATTTGAATTAATTGAAATCCAAGGGTACAGGTTAATAACTGGTTATGTACAGTAAAATGATTAGATTAATGAAGATACCCTGATATAAAGCTATTGAAAATGTGTCTAATTTCAATCCGTTTGAATTCTTTATTGTTAAAGATTTAAGCATTGGATTAAGTCTAGAAAATTTTATAAATAATTAAAAAAATATTTTCTTCAAATTACAATATAGGAACAGCATTAATTCCCGAAAAATCACAAAATACAGTTAATAATTCATCGTTACATTCACATCCTGGAGGGCAAAATGCATTGCTGAATGTAGCTAATAAATAAAAAGTAAAGGCAATTTTTGTTGTTTTTTGAAAGAATTTGGAAAGAAATAACATTTTTTAAATAAATTTTACTAAAAATAAATAATAATAAACCTCAAAATAAATGCAAAATAAATACACATCATATACATAAATTTTTTAAATTGGTAGGCAAATGGGTGGGGGATATGGACAATATCTCCCCTAATTTAAGATACCTATCAAAGTATAAATTTTTTTTTAAATTGTGACAGAAAAATTTGATCAAATTAATAAAATAAAGTAGAATTAATAAGTAAATAGAGTACGTAGTTTATTTTGTATATCAGTTAGAGATCTAACAGACTTGCGCGTGGATACGGATAATATCCGGACATCCGCAGATATATCCGGATACGGACGGATATGGATAGTATTTTTAAAAAATCGTACGGAAACGGATGCATACGGATATGGTAATGTTCGTCATAATTCTATCACGCAACACAAAAAAGTGAATTTATTCGCCTACGGCCTTCCAAAATTCTCAAAATTTCAGCCCTTAATATAAACCCATATACAGCTCACTCTATGTTACAATCTCGCAAAGTGATCTATAAAAAATAGAAGCCCAAAGCTTTTAATAGAGCATTACTTTTTTAACATTAAAAATCCAAAAAAAAAAATCTTTTTAAATAAAATCAACTTTAATTCTTTTTAAAATAAATAGCAATTAATTTCAAAATAAAATTTGTTTTAATAAAATGCTTGTTGCAATTGGAGAATATATTTTATTTATTTACGAGAGAATCCTCCCTCTCACTCCCTTAAAAATACGAAGAATGTCTCACTCAATTTTCTCCTTTTTCAATTTTATTTATTTTTAGGGGGGAGGGGGGTGGTCATATTATTTTTGTTGTGTTCGTTATTTTGCTTCTTCTATTTTTGCTTTTTCCCTCTTGGGATTGTGAAAGCGATAAACACTCGTTTTCTCAATGTGTGCTCATGGACTAAAAGAAGCCCACCAAAAATCCAAAAGAAGCTTTTAAATAGAGTAATAATTAAATATAAATTTAAATAAACTTAAAAATTATTTAATTTTGGGTAAATAAATGGAAGAAATAACAAAATGAAGGAAAATTAGGTTAGGGATTAAGTTAAAGCTTTAAACACGCGTATAGTTGGTTTTCATAGCGGACATTCGACCAGCCGCAAACTTTGAATTTTCATCCCAAAATTTCATTAAGTTGAGAAAACTTTCTGGTCGCCATTATATTTAGCAGTAAGGCTATCATGTACGGATATCCAGTTCCGAAAAAAGGGTGGATATCCGGAAATTTTCGGTTCGTATATTGTGTCCGGATCCGGATTTCCGAAGATTCACAACTATCCGACAAACTTATTTGACAGGTTCTATAATATTTGTGCCAGTATTATTTTCCAAACTTAATCTATGATAAGTTTACAAAAAACCTACAATTTTTTTGTAGAGTACAGGGTTGACAAATTCTAAAATAATATTGGTGAATTCCCAAAAAAGTCCGGATATAAGAACATTTTCGCTTCGGATATCGGAATAGGGGATTGTGTAGGGTCCTTCAACCCTACTCTAGAAGGTTGTTAAAATAATCGTTAATTTTTAATATATTTATGAAAATAGAGGTCGACGCGGGACGGGATCCCGATCCCAAAATTCCGGATTTTTTGATTTTCGGGATCATTCGTGATCCGGGATTTTTTCGGGATTTATCCCTCGGGATCCTGTCCCGGCATCGGTTAAGAAAAAAAATCCAGACTTGGGATCCCGGAAGTACGATTTTGCCGACCTCTAATATGAAATAAAAATATATTTTACGTAATATTTTGAAAAAAGTTTCTTTTTCTTTTAAATATTTGTAGATTTACATAAAAAATTTATTTATTTACATCGGTTAAGAAAAAAAATCGGTTAAGAAAACATCGGTTAAGAAAAAAAAAAATTAATTAAATAAATTAATTGAACAATTAAATAAATTAATTTGTTTTGTTGTTGAAAATGAGCGCGCATTTTGTATTTATTTATTGTAACGGATTTTCGGCAGTCGTCCGTTACAGATACTTCAATTTAGCTGTTAAACATATGAGAGAGAGGGAATGAACAAATATTTGGATATTACAACAATATAAGGAACAATTAAATAAATTAATTAAAAAAAAATAATTTCTTATATAGAAAATAGTGCTATGCATTCACAAAAAATCATCTTTTGACAGACGTTCGGCGTCAAGGCCCTTATGGCAGATACTGATATTGTGGTTACATAAAATCAGTCATAGTTTGCCGCTATAAGATTTTTATCTTAGCGAAAGAGGTCGATCGGAATTCCGATTTCCGAGTTCCGAAAATTTATCCTGATTTCCGACTTTTGAGCCATTTCCAATATCCTACATCTCCGATTTCCAGCACCTTCGCATTTCCGATCGACCTCTGCTTAGCGGAAGATGCCGATTGTTGGTTACTGGGTGAGGGTACTCTCTAATTAAGGGGGCACCCCTATGCAAAGGTGAGGGGAGGGAGGGTACCCCTATTTTTAGAGGTGAATCCCCAAGATAAACCTTTTAGGATATATTGTTTCTGTGTTTTTACATAGAGGTCCGACTAATCTAAATCAGATTCAGAAAAGATTATTTTGAGGATTAAAATAAACTTAAAAATTAAATTGTTTGGTGTTGATATTATTAGACAGCTGGATAAACAAATGCGCGCAAATCAATTAATATGCGAATGTAATGAAAGAGTAAAGAATAAAAATAATTTATTTAAAAATAATAATATTTAATAATTACTCAAATTATTTGACAGAAAAAATAAACGAAAAAATACACTTAGAAATAATTATAGTAAAATAAATCTAGTCTATAAATTAATAAAAATGATTAGATCCAATAAAAACTATTAGGTAATTTATTTTAATAATACGGGCGAACTTCACTATAAGATGCATTAAATAATAGATTCACCTAAATTTAAAATAGGTACCCCTCAGTACAAGTAAGGTTGGCGGATCCGGATCTGAAAATTTGAGTTTGGATATCGTATCCGGATATTAGAAGATTCAAGGTTGCCGGGGTAGAGCCTTCAGGGGTCGGTTCAGATTTTTGCCACAAAAATCGTCGGGGTCGGGGTTTCTTGGGTCGTTGCTACCCTACTTTTAATTGACTAAGAGATGCATTCTACTTAAAGAAACACCTCATTATTTGATAAAATTTTTCAACATAAGGGTGTATCTTAGACTTGAGATCTGACTTTATTTATTTATTTTATTGAGGGGAAACAAATATAAAAAAGGAAGGAAAAAGCCAAAGAAAAACGCCTCTATTTTCCAAATAAAACCTTAAAAACATATTATTTTAATTGGCACTTTAATCTAAAATAAAGTGGCAGAGAATATCGCCATTTTAGTCATTTAATTGAAGGTCAAAAATAAATTTTTAACAAAACCTACAATTTTGTATTTTAAAAAATAATGCGGGCAAGACAAAAAACGATTTTTTATTTAAAAAAGGAGAAAAATAGGTTTGGCACGCAATTTAGTAATGCTTTTTAAATTATTTTTTTTTTGGTTATAAAAATATTTTTAAAGAAAAAATATTTTGGAATTTATAATATAATTGTTTTAAACTATTTATTAACACGATATTAGATCGTTACAAAGAAAATCCCATCAGAAAAACCCATTAGCCCATAAATCCGATTCATTTTCTATGTGTGAGCTCTAGTTTACTCATTAAGGGTGGGCTCATTAAGGTCAATAAGGGGCATTAAGGGTGTGTAAAAATTCCTAAAATAATTTTTAAGAGTTGAAAATAATTATAGCCACGGGGGCTTGAGGAGGGGGAACAAGCTTCGACCCTATAATGTCCCTAAATCTTAAGTTAGATTAGAAAAAAAGCTAATTCAGTATACAATATGGAAATGGAATCAAATTCTAATAAATTTAAACAATCAAAAAATATGTCCCTTCAACTACACAAAAATTTTTTTTAATTTTACCTCCAAAGAAAAAACATATGTCAACATAAAATGCAAAAAAGGATTAAGAAAATAAAAATAATTTTTAATTGCAAATTTATTTTTGAAAAATAAAAGCCAAAAATTAATTAAAAGAAAAATTTGGAAATGCGCAAAAATAAAACAAAAAAACAATTTGTAAAGAATGATAGAAAATTCATAAAAATTAAAAACGTATCTATAATTATATTCTCATTTTTCATTATTAATTTAGGTATACATATTTTGGCTAGAGAAGAGACAATAGATAAAATTTCTAATTTATTTTTTGGGGGGGGGGGGGGGGGGGGGTTAACTTAAAATTTTCTGTTTATTATTCGTTTTTAAAGTTAAAAGTAATTTTTTGTGATCAGAAAATGTTTTTGCCTTATTAAAATTTAGACAAATATAGGAACCATCGTACAGTAAAAACCGTACAATTTCCATTAAATTAATCATAAAATAATTGATAAAACATTTTTTAATAACCAGATAATATTTATCATGTTTGGGTCATGCCGCATTTTAAAAAGCGGAAGACGAAAAGCGGAAGAAAGCGGAATAGAATAAAAATCGGAACGCGGAAGGGTTAAAAACATCTGAATTGCGAAAGACGGAAACGGAAGACAGCCTATCACTCATATTTATCCATAAAATATACAAAGTTTGAGGAAAATTTTGGAATAAAGTAAAGTCTTAACAACTACGAAATCTGGGTCGGAAACAAATTAATGACCATATCTTTTTGATAAATATTGAAATTTAATTAATATTATTAAATTTTTTACGATTTTATAAATAAAAACAAAAAAATAGTAAAGCGAAAAGTCAGAAATTCTTATTATTATTACCCATATTTGTCAAGGCAGCAGGTGTTTAATTTATTTGAGAGGCCTTTCCTTAATGAGAGAAAAATAATTCTCGCTTTTTTTGTTTTTATGGAATTGATGAAAATGAATTTTATATTTGGAAGAATAGAATAACTGGAAGTAAAAAAGAGAAGAAAGAAAGGTTTTTAGGGGGATTTGGGGAGGATTTGAGGTTGATTTCTTTTTCCTCTCCTGCTGGCTTTTCTCTTATAATTCTATGCAAAGTGTTCAATTTTTTGATGAAAGTGATGAGATGGAAAATAAGATAAAATAAAAGAGGAAGGGTGAAGGATTAACTGTTTTTGGATAGATTTTTAACTATTATAAGCCCTTCCCTCTTTCCTACCCCTTCCCTTTTTAGAATATCCCCCTCCCCTTCCAAAATCTCCCTTCTCCTCCCCCAAAACAGTCTCTAAACAATCTCTCCCTTTCTGCATGTCATCACTCTTTACAGAAAATCCTTGCTATTAAAATGGTTAGGATATAAATATTATAACATTCGCGCGCTGAGATAAATTTATATAGATAGGTTAGGGGGATTGGAGAGTAAAGTGAAAGAGATGTTGAATAAAAAAGGAAATTTTATTATTTGAATGAAAAGACAATAAAAATAAATTATTTATTTGATGAAATTTGGAGATAGATAAGGTTATTTTTTATTTTATTTTAGAAGGTTTATTTTTACTGTATTTCATTCAATGAATGTTTGATAGACTTAATTAATTCTTAAAGGGTAGTAATAAGAATGATTGGGCAAGATATTTTTTAATGGAATTCTGATCCTAAAAATTAATAAAACTAATACGAATCATAGAATAAAATGTTAATAAAGAATAAATATAGAGGGCCGCAAAATTTTATAGCAGAGTAAAATAAAAATAAAATAAATTAAAAAAAATACAATAAAAATAAATTATTTCGGGGTAAGTTGGTAACGTCAAGGGTGGTTAGGTTTAAGGATAATTCGGTTATCCGAGAGAATAATTCAAAATTCTACTCGAATCTGATTTCGTGTCGAAAAAAGTGTGGGTTTCGAGTAGTCCAACACATCCTAGATTGGTCTCATAAAAATTTAATTTAGGTGCCATTCGGCAAAACTCAAGACGTGTCAAAGCATAACAACTTTAGCTAACTTTGGCTTTTTAAGAATTAATAGCTCTGTTTATAGACTTAATGTTAAAAACTTATTTCTATTTTTATTTATATACAAATAGGTATGTATTTTCTTTACTTTCCTACAATAATTTTATGCATTTTGTGTCGGTATTATTAAAAAAGACACTTTTACAAAATTGCTGCAGATAATTGTTTTTATTTTCCCCTTTAGCCAGGAATGCGCATAAAAATTTATTTAAATAAAACAATAAAAAGGTAAGAAAAAAAAGTTTTTACCCTTCGGGAAGGTAGAAGAACATCTTCTCCCTTTATTTTACCGCCAAAAAGATAAAAAAATATTTTTATGTATAAAAATTATTTTTTTTGTCTCTAAACGAAAATTTTTTTCAATTGTTGACTTTTTCAAGAGCCGCACACACAATTTTATGTCCAAAGGCTTAATATAAAGCCTTCACAAAATTAGAAAAATAAAAATAAATTTTGAGGGCATTTTGGAAAAATAAAACAATTATTTCCTTCCATTTTATCCAAGTCTTTTATTTTAAGAAAATTTATAAAAGCAAAATACTTCCTTAGGGGATGGAAAGTATTTTTGCTAGTTTTTAGTTTTTAAAAATTGCTAGAAGGGAAAGTTGCCTCTGGGGATGGACAAAAAGTGTGCAGTTTTAGGGGAAAAATATACAAAAAAATAAAAAAAAATAAAAAAAGATTTTTTTGGAAAATAAAGGAAAAATGGAAGAAATTAATGTTGTATTGCATGTCAATTTCAGTAAAAACTATAGTAGGTAAATAAATAAATTTGTTTTTTTGGTTGGTAAACAATTTTTAATTAATTAAAATCTATTTTTTTCAATTAAGGTAATGGGAAAATAAATTTTAAAATAATTATTTGATTTGTAAATTTATTTAAATAAAAGCAGAGGAAATGAGTGCAGGCAGAACATTTTGAAACTCAAATTAAAATTTAAAACAACGAAAATTTAAAATCGTATACACATGTCTAGTATTCGGACGGTACCGTAAATTTTGTAGCTTATCGGTATTTTGGTTATACTTCGGTGTTAGGGTATCTTTCGGTATTTTTCGGTATTACAGTACGGAATAGGGTACGGTATAAAATTCCGATCACACCTGTTTACACCAGGGCTGCACGCAATTGCGGATTGCGAGCTGCGGATTGCGAGTTGTGAAATCTTTTTTTTCAATTGCGTGCAGCCTTGGTCTACACTTCCATGTGATACATGTCGCGAATCAGAACTAGAATTTTCCATAATCTTTAATTTTCGATTAGCATGAATTTTTTTAAATTTCTTGCCTTTATTTTTAATTTATAAAAAGGGAAAAAATATTTTTAAAAAATTTCTTTTCAAAAAAAAATAAAGAAAAAAAAGGATAATCTTCAATTATCAAGAATATCCCCCAACACCTTTCACTCCTTTTTAATTTCCCCTTTCTTTCAACCTTTCTAAAGCCTTATTATTTTTTAGTCTTTTCTCGGGGTTTTTTGATCCTCTCAAAAAAAATAAAAAAATCTCATACAAAAAACGAATAAATTAAAAAAAGGAAGAACGGATTGGGAAACAAAAAAATAAAAAAAATATTCAAAGCACGCTGTGAAATAAATTTTAGAATGAAAGATGGTAAGTGACCGTTCATTCTCTCAAGAAGAAATGGAAAAAAATATGCAAATTAATAAAATATATTATTTTCTGTCAAGGGCAAAATAAAAAAAAATTTTTTTTTTAAATATCCGTTCAATCAAAAAAAACTTTTACAAAGTTAGTATATTCTAAAAATATAGCTCTGAAATTAATAAGAAATTAAAAGAAATTTGACAAATACCCAAAAACCTCATTTAATGCAAAAATATTATCGCAGACCAGATTTTGGCTTCCGGTTGGCCATCTGCCCTTTTTAAATTAAAAAAGAAAATATTCAATAAATAATTCGAAGAAAAATAGATTTTAAAAGAATTTACAGAAAGATTCCAAAGTCATTCTCAAAGGATTATATAAAGCAGGTTAGCACACCGAGACTTCGGGGGCTTGAGTGTCGGGTTTCGGGGTTTGATGGGGTAGAGACCTCGGGGTTCTCGTCGGAGTTTTTGCCTAAAAATTCGTCGGGGGTCAGGTAGAGGTTTCGGGGGACTGAATATAAAGCGATCTAATTTTAATGATAATGAAAAAAAGTTAGAGATACTCAACTTAGGAATAAAATTGAAGGTTATTTCTCAAGAAATAAGACTTTTGTCATCCGTTTCCCACAGATTTTTGTTCAAAATTTAATTAGTTTTGAAAGAAGCCTTAGATAAAAAGACTGAAATTATGGATTCTTCCGGAAGGAGTTGTTTATGGATAAAATAAAATACCTACTTTCTTAACTAGAGTTATCGGTTTCTGGAAATTCTTTGGATATCAGAAACCGAACCGAAGAAACGAAAAATCCTCAGTTCCTGGTCCGGTTCGGTCCAAAAGACAACCCTAGTCTTAACACTCAAGTTTTTGCCTTTTGTAATTCAAAAAATTAATTTAAATAAATTTATTATTTTAAATATTTGAAGGAAAATGAATTAAAATGAAAATAAAAAGCTTTTTAATATTTGCATATTTTCCTTAAATGTTTGTGCTTGGGAAGAATAAAAACAAAATGAAGAAGCTAAATATAAAAATAAATATATTTTTCTAATAAAAAGCGATGATAGATGAATGGGCCAGAGGGAATATTGAAAGGAAAGAGTTTTGTGAATTTAGTGGCCAAGACTTTTTAGAAATTGAAGGCAATTGATGTGGAATAATAAAATGAAGAATGGTTATTTAAAGAAGATTTGGACCAATTTTGGAATTTAGAGCTATTTTGGGAGTAAAGATTGTTCGGTTGGGGTCAAGTGAGTGCGGCCAACTGAGTGTTGCCAACTGAGAGCGGGCAACTGAGAGCCGAGCCAACTGAGAGCGAGCCAACTGAGAGCGAGCCAACTGAGTGCGGCCAACTGAGAGCCCCTTATGAGAGGGCCAACTGAGTGCCGATAATAAAAACTTATCAGACTTATCAACAACATTATCAACAACAACAACAAACAAACTTAACAAAAAATCAGAATTTTTGACCGATTGATAAAAAAGTAATGATTTAAAAACTAACTTTTTCAAAAAATCTGATTTTTCGGCGCTTTATCGATCATAACTTTTTTACCAGTCGGTCAGGAATTTTGATTTTTTGGTATATTGTAGCCTATTTAATGCCCTATCCAATGGTACCAAGAGTAACAAAAAGTGACCATTCCTTCATAAGTTATAAGGTCCCCCGACAGTTGAACAACCTCCCTCCGACAGTTGAACAACCGTCCCCGTCATTTGAACAACCTCCACCGTCATTGGAACAAACCCCCCGTCATTGGAACAACTCCCCCCGTCATTGGAACAACTTCCCCCGTCATTGGAACAACTTCCCCCGTCATTGGAACAACTCCCCCCGTCATTGGAACAAACCCCCCGTCATTGGAACAACTCCCCCCGTCATTGGAACAACTTCCCCCGTCATTGGAACAACTTCCCCCGTCATTGGAACAACTCCCCCCGTCATTGGAACAACTCCCCCCGTCATTGGAACAACTTCCCCCGTCATTGGAACAACTCCCCCCGTCATTGGAACAACTTCCCCCGTCATTGGAACAACATCCCCCGTCATTGGAACAACTTCCCCCGTCATTGGAACAACATCCCCCGTAACTGGAACAATTTTTTATTATCGGCACTCAGTTGGCCTTCTCATAAGGGGCTCTCAGTTGGCCGCACTCAGTTGGCTCGCTCTCAGTTGGCTCGCTCTCAGTTGGCTCGGCTCTCAGTTGCCCGCTCTCAGTTGGCAACACTCAGTTGGCCGCACTCACCTGGCCCGTTCCGAAGATTGTTTGAATTTTACATATGTACATATAATTGAATTTGAAGAATAGACTGGATTGGTTGATAAATAATTGATAAATGATAAATTTGACGTTGATAAATCTTTTTTCATCAAAATCTGAAGGAACTCCTCGATACAAATAACAGGCTATTAAATATTTTTTTGAATATAATAAAATTTAAATCTTTCAAGATTAGTTTTAGGACTTTTTTCCAATTTAAAACAGAATATAAAAGTACTAAAATAAACTAAAATATGAAAAAAACAATCAGGACAAGCTGTACACATTCGTGGAATATCCACATGCAAAACATGAAATTTAACACAAACATAAAAATTATAAGAAAATGATGACAACATTTAAAATAAAATTTAGATGACAACAATAAAATAATTTTTAAAGATGAGGAAATAACAATAAGCAAATAAATATTTATACTACATATGTACAATTTTTAAAAACAAATAAAGTAATAAAAATTAAACAAAATTTTTGAAAAAAATATTTTTGTGTTGTGATCAGAAAATGGAAAAAGAAGGAAAAACTTAGAATTAAGACAAATTTAGTTTGTACATAGAGACTTCCAAGACTCTTGCTCTTGAGTCTTAACTCAAAACTTTTCTTGGGTTTTTTTTCGGTCTTGGTCTTGTGGTCTCTAGTTCGATTTCACGGCATTCCCCATTTCCCGTGTCACTCCCCAGCTGCGGGGAACGTGACAACAATTTTCTACTAAAACTCTATTACAAATATTCTTTCTAAAACACACAAAATGTAACGAGAAAAATAATGAAGCTATAAAAATTAGAAAATAGTGTCGATGAAAAAAGTGAAAAAGTTGCATGCAAAAAGTTAATTTCTTGTAAGATTGTAAGAGAAATGAGGAAATATATGCAAATAAATGCCAACGCAACATTTGAGAAAAAATTAAAAGAAAGTTAAAAAGACGTGTCAAAGAATAGAATAAATGGTGTATATAAACAAAGGATGAACACAAAGATATCAATATCAATTACTTTCAATTCAATAAAACCAATTGGGTGGAAAAGCCCAAAACAAAATGAAGAAATTAATTCAATTACAAATACTTTGGGCAATAATAATTGGGGTTAGCACGCAAACATGTCAACCACCAACAACTCCCCCAATATGTACTTGCACATGGGAAACCTCTCCTGGCGTTACATCGACTGTTCAAATGACAACAGCTTCAACAAGCACAGCTGGCCCTACTAGCGGATCTGTGACTCCAGCAACGAAAACCCCAAAAAGTACAAGTCGTACTAGAAAACCAGTAAAACGGATTGATATTGATGTCCCCCTAATATTTTGGTGATATTTTGCAGATAAATAAGATAAAAAGCTTTTTAATATTTCCATATTTTTCTTTAATGTTTGTGTCTGTGAAGAATAAAAATAAAATTAAAATGTTAAATATAAATTTCTAATGATAAATGATGATTTTTAAATCTTGATTTAGCAGCAAAAACCACTTTGTCTCACAAAGACTTTTAGCAGACCAATAATTTTATCAAAAGTTATGATAAATTTTCAAAAAATCAACCGTTCCAAATATCCTCAAACTGTTTAAATAAGCTTACAAAAAATCCTTCAACAATAACTAACAAAAAAAATAAAAAGTTTTAGGAACATTTAGAAAGATATAAAATAGAAAAGAATAATGGTGAAAAAGACAGTTTTCGACTTAGTTTTTTTATTTTGTATACCTACTGATATTTATGCTCACAGAAATTTCTGTAAAATTTTAGCTGCCTTCTAGCCATAATAATCGGTATCGCATTATTTTTTGAAGAAATTTATAACTATGATAAGATTATTAGTTCGCTAAAATTTTTTGTAAAATAAGGTAGTTTTTGTTGCTGAATCAAAATATAAAATGGTAGAGTGTTTCTTCTAAAAAGTCCGTTCTCTAGGTGCCGTGTGATTTGGGCAGTGGTGAATTGGGCAGTGAGTTATTTGGGCAGTGAGTGATTTGGGCAGTAAAGGTTTTTTAAAAAATAATTTTACACGCAAAAACAATTTGAGTAGCATTATAATAATAATTTTGAGTGATTTGGGCAGTAACATAATTTTTATTATTATTTAAAATTGATAAGAAAAATTCCGGAAATTTTTATTTAACTTAAAGTAATCCAAAATTTGAACATATTTCTCCAAAACTATTTTGACCTTTTCAGATATTTTGACCTATCTTGAGACCTAAAAACTGAAAATAGGAATTATTTCTCAATTTTTCATACCTAAATCTACTTATCACATAGGGAAACGTCAAAATTGAGACCAAGACAATTTCAATAAAGGGTAATGTTGTACCTACAACGTTATCAAAATGAAAAAGGGGTGTGGTTCTTTGAGTTTTTGTGTAAATAATTTAAAAATTATGTTACTGCCCAAATCACTCAAAATATTCTTCTAACGTTACTCAAATTGTTTTTGCGTGTAAAATTATTTAAAAAAAAACGTTTACTGCCCAAATCACTCACTACCCAAATTACTCACTGCCCAATTCACCACTGCCGTTTTCACCAGACACGGTTCTCTAAGATAAGCCCCCTCTAGAGGACAATTGAAAAAACAGCTCCAAGGCCTATCTTAGAGGAAATACTGTCAAAATATTTTTAATAATTTTATATGTATTAGAGGTCGGCAAAATCGTGTTTGCGGGAACCCGCATGCGGGATTTTTTTTAAATCCCGCGGGATAAACCCCGTAAAATCCCGCGCGGAAATCCCGCGCGGAGACCTCTAATATGCATTAATGTTAAAAAATATTTGTAAATATCCAAAAAAATGTTAGTAATAAAATACTAGAAAAATATCACCCAAAAATACCACATTAAAAAGGCAATTTTCACAAAACAATAAATTACATTACAAAATAAAAATGCCAAGAAAATAATCGCGGGTAAAGAATCTCATGCAGCGACGACCCCCACTTGTTATTTATGCCTTTTTTATGTTCATTCATTCTCTAAGCCCACCCTAAAATAGTAAAAAATAATATATTTTTTAATTCTCAATGTCGGGGTCATTTCTAACACTACTTCAAGTACATTACTATGCTGGTAAAGGGAAGGGGGTCTTTTCGGCGTTGACTAATTAAAAATTGAATTGAGTTAGTTGAAGAGCTTTAGTTGAGAAGAAAGATGAATTTTAAATTAATCTGACAGAGGGAAAATAATTTTATAAGAAAAATAAAAATAATTTATTTCTAATAAATAATAGGATAAGCAAAAATTAATCTTTGGGAAAAAAGGAGAAATAAAAGTTTTGAATTCAGGAAAGAATCAAGTTTGCCAGCAAGTCGAAAATTGCTGAAAAGCACGCTATTAGGATCTAGCTATGAGGGATGGTCTGAAAAAAAGATTAATCCTGGTGAAAAAGCCGCGGCTTCCGCCTTCCGCAGAATTCCTCTCTTTTTTGACCCTTCCGCGTTCTGCTTCCGCTTTTTAAGATGCGGAAGGGCCCATACCTGGTAGCTAAATATCAACGCCTAAATAACCCAGACATCTCCTTCCATTTATTCATTTTATAACACACTTAAGAATTCAATTTTAAATCCCATTGTAATAAAATTTGTCTTAGAAATAAGTAAAGATATTAAGGAAAATAAAAAAAAGTCATGATCTCAGATTAAGGTCAATTTTTTGTTGAGAAAGAAATAAATATAAAAATAAAGAATTTTACAACATTAATTAAAATAGGAGTGTAGGTAAGCGTGTCGGGCTAAAACGCGGAACGGACAAAACGCGGAACGACAGAACGAGGAACGACAAAACGAGGAATTACCAAAACACGGAACGACCAAAATACGGACCATACCAAAACGAGGAATAGACAAAACACGGTCTTACCAAAACACGGAACGGCCAAAAGGCGGAACGACCAAAATACGGTCCAGGGAAAAAATAAAATAAAAAAATAAATATATTGTAATTTAAAAAATAATGACAATTAAATACATAAAATCAATCAAAATGCACATAATTAACACATTGAGTAAGATAATCATCTTCATCACTATTGTGATAATTTTGTATTAAATTCAAGAGGCGTTCATCGCTTGTCTATATTCAGTTAAAGAATTTTGATTTAAAAACGGTAATAATTCTTTATAATTTTAAAATATTTTAAATAGGTATTATCAAAAAAATATTTAAAATAATGGGGTTTTAAATCAGAAAGATTCTTAAAGTCAGAATTTTTTTAAAATCAAAATATTTCTTTCAATCGGAATTTTTTAAAGATCAGAATTTCTTTTAAATCAGAATATTTTTTAAAATCAAAATTCTTTAAAATAGAAATATTTTAAAAATTTATAAAAAAAAATTCTGAAAAATTCTGATTTTTAAAAATATTTTGATTTAAAAAATCTTATCATTTTTGAATAATAATTTTTTGATAATATTTAAAATATTCTAAAATTATAAAGAATTATTTTTTCCCTGGACCGTATTTTGGTCGTTCCGCCTTTTGGCCGTTCCGTGTTTTGGTAAGACCGTGTTTTGTCTATTCCTCGTTTTGGTATGGTCCGTATTTTGGTCGTTCCGTGTTTTGGTAATTCCTCGTTTTGTCGTTCCTCGTTCTGTCTGTTCCGTGTTTTGGAATTCCTCGTTTTACCCCTCACCCGTAGGTAAGTATTGAGTTTACAACTTTGTTTTGGATAGAAGGGAAGTTTGCCTAAGTCATAGTAAAACCTTGAAAAAGTAGATTGTAGATTGTATAAATTTAAAATGATGTCAAAAATAACAAAAAATTCAGAAATCTGAACATAATTGAAGTAGCTAAAAGAAGAGATTTAATTCTGGTGAAAAAGGAAAAATAGACTTTCTGAACGCCTAAATAATCCAAACCTACTTTATACATATCGTCCTCTAATACAGTCGGTCTTTTTCAACCATCTTCCAAAACTGTATTAGAGGATGGGCAATTTTTTTTGACACAAAGGTGAAATGGCCATCCTTTTTTGTTTTACCTGTCTTGACCAAAATCCCTATGTAAAGTAAAGAAATGATTTCTTTCATCGATATTAGAATAAAATTTTAAAATAATTTGTATAATTATAATTTAAAAAGGTAAAAAAAAGTCAAGTAAAGATTAAAAGAATTAATATCGTCTATCTACTCTGTTCGGCTATTTTTATGCGCATCTAAAAAAAGAGATGGCACTTCCGATAATGGAAGGAAATGGACGGGATTGAAATATAAAAAATAAATAAAATGGAGTAAATGGCCTTCGCCAACATCAAAAAATAAAAAAAAAAAATTTTTTTTAGGTAGATAAATAATAAATAAAGTTTTTCTTAATAAAAACTTGGCGAAGAGTTGGACTTCCATAATAAAGATTTTTTGGTAAAAGCTAAATAAAGTTTTTGATATTCGTGCCAGTTGGCAGCATATTATTAATATAGTTTTGATTGGTTTGAAAACCAACAAGCCATAATTACTAGCCAAAATTAAAGTAAACTAGGTTAATCATTAGAGATCGAGCTGGACCTGGACCTAAGCCTGGGTTTTGACTGTCCCAGAGTCCAGGTCCAGGCATTTTTTGACCTTCCTGGGTTTTTCCTGGATTACAGGCCCAGGATTTTAATACATAAAAATCAGGATAAACTTTGTCAAATAAAAAGATATTAATTAAATTAAATAAAAAAACTTAAAAAATTTTTATTTCAAAAAATAAAATTATTTAATTTTGTATAATTATAATTTATTATGCTAATTGTTTTAAAATAAAATAAGCAAAAAATTGAAATTTTAAAAGAATATTTTTCTTCATTAAATTTATTTTGAAAAGTTTCAAAAATATACTCCTCTAAGACTATCTAAAAAGGATCTCATCAACCAAAATGAATTTTTTGGCTAAATAAAATTGCTATTTGCCTGCCTACAATTGAATTGGCCACCCCTCAAGTAGAGCAAAAAAAAATTAAGGAAAAAAAAAGAAAATTGGATTTGACCAAAGAACAACAACCAATAAATAAATGAATAAATTTTTTGAAAAGGAAAATTGTCTTAATAAATATAAAAAATAAAAATATTTTTGTGGAAAAACTGGGGAGGAACTTATAAAATTAGTAAATCAGGTCAAACAATATCGCCAAATGAAAGAAAATAATTTTTAAAATCTAAATCTCAACAAACGAAAGATTTTGAAATGAGATCTCGTTTTTTTCTCGTCTCGACCCTATCCAAAGTTAAGTCAGTTAATCCAGAGAATTGTTATTTTAATTGTTAGTTATATCTGAAGAAAAAATAAGTTATCTGTAAATTAAAGATAACATGAGTTAACCAAAACCCGGACGTTTTTGACCAGAAATTCGAACCCCAATCCTAAGGAAACTTTGAAAATCCTGCCCGATCTTTTCTCAACCTGTGGCATAACTTAACTAAATTAATAATGTTTTGCATGTTTTGCGCGATAATATTTTGTAAAATTTAACAAATTTCTTCTAAACTAAGAAAGGTTTTAACATTTTTTACCTATAAAGGTAATTTTACTAAATTTAATTATTAATTATATAATGGAAAAATAAAAATAAATGCAAAAGAGTGCTGACGTTTTTATAATTAATTCTTTCCCTATTTTTGCATGTTTTGCGCGAAAATCTGAAGAGAAGAAAGAGCATTTGAAAGATATATTAAGCAATTAGAGGAAGAAGGATGTCAAAAATTAAAAATTAACCAGTCTACTCTTATAATTACATATGCGGAATAAATCAATTAAATCCCCTACAAAAACAATTTTTAGTAATTAATTTAAAATCCAATTAAAGATTCTGTAGTTTTTGTTCAAAGGAATTTAAAGAAAAATTACACAAATTAATGAAAAATTTAGATTAGTAAAATAAATATAAACATAAAGAAGTCATATAGTAAAGCGATTTTTTTTATTGTTCAACGATGTTAGACTAAATAATTCGAATCAGACTAGGTTGTCTAAAATTTTATTTTTATAAGCAAATGCTAAATTTAAGCCTGTGTTAGACTATTAGGCTTGGTAGATAGAGGTTACGCATCAGGGCTGAGCAAAATCTGAAAATAGAAAGCGAAATGCGAAATTAGCACAGCCCTGTTGAGGATTGAAAGTGTCGTCCGAGAATCGAGATCGATATATTGAAAAAACCCTAATCCCAATAAACGATATTTTTGATCAAGATCTCGCCTCGAAAGGTCTCTAATCTGAAGGAAATCCTCGATACAATTGAGAGGCTATTAAATTATATTTTTGAATAAAATGAAAACTATTATAAAATCGGCGGTACGACATTTGCGGATACGCACGTGCGGATAATTGCGGACGACAATTGCGGATATAAAATTTTTAGAATAATTTAGCTTTTTTAAAGTTTTCAGTGCCACATTAGTCTTAAAATGATTTGGAAGCCGTCAGAAGTCTGAAACTGACAACCGGACTAAAAAACGGGATATAATTTGAATCATTTTAAAAATTTTTTAAAAATTGTCAAATCCGGAATTGGGCGTAGTGACAGAAGACCCACAGACAGAAGACCCAAGGACAGAAGAACCACAGACAAAAGACCCACAGACAGAAGACCCACAAGGACAGAATACCCACAGACAAAAGACCCACAAGAAATTTTTTTAACTAAAACTTTAGAAGAAATTTTCAGAAATTTCTGAAAAAGATTTCCAATTTCTCAAGGCACAAAATTAATAAATTTTAAAATATAAAAAATTATTATAAAGTCAATCAAAAGAATTTTTAGCGTTAAATTTTATGGATTGAAAAATCGGGTGATTAATTACCTAGGATATGTAGGAATATAGGGGTAAAATCTCGAATCAACCGATATCTATTCTTATCCGTGAATTGTGTATAACAGGAACCAGGAGAAAGAAATTAACAGTAAATCAGATATGTCAAAGAATTTCAAGTGATTAAACCTTTTAAGCTTTTACCACTAATCCGCTTTTATCCACCGATATCCCTCCATGTTTCTCAGAAATATAAGTAATCTCTACTATCCCAAAGATCCCCGTTATCCTTGCATATCTCCAATACCCTTGATCGCTTCTAATCCTTCTATATCCATCCATGTGGACTTAACTGACTCTCGCTATAATCCAGTTAATCCTAAATACCCCTTGATTCTAAATATCCTTTGATCTACTTTTCCCTTTCATCGTTACAGACAAGATTCTGGAAATTTTAGAAGGACAATTAGCTATTTTTATACTATTTTTTATATCTGAACATGAACGGATCCAGATTTTTTGACACGACATGGACCGGATTTTTCGGATAAAAATCCCGATAATACGGGAAATCAAGATCCCTCTTCGTTAAACAAGCTCTCCAGTAATTGGGACAATATTCCCATCATTGGAACAACTTCACCCGTTGTTGCAACATTCCCCATTGTTAAAATAACATGCCCTTGGTTGGAACAAGCTTCCCTGTCATTGGAGCAACGTCCCACACTGTTTGAACAACCCTCCAGATTGTTAGAACAACCTTCCCTAATATTGAAAAAACTTTCCCGTTGTTTGATCAACACCTTATTATGGAAAACAAATAGAACTAACAACATCCCTCCGCCAAAATTTATGCACAATAAAAGGGAAAGAAAAAATAGTTGTGGGTCTTTTGTCTGTGGGTATTCTGTCCTTGTGGGTCTTCTGTCTGTGGGTTTTTTGTCTGTGGGTCTTCTGTCCTTGGGTCTTCTGTCTGTGGGTCTTCTGCGTCGACACGCCGGAATTGTCGTCCGTAATTGTCATAGCGCAATCGTCGTCCGCAATCATCGCATCCGCACGTGCGTATCCGCAATTGTCGTAACACCATAAAATCAAATAATCGACAATGTATAAGAGTACTGAAATACAAGAGTACTAAAATAAACTAAAATATAAAAAAAACAATCAGGACAAGCTGTACATATTCGTGGAATATCCACATGCAAAACATGAATTTAACACAAACATAAAAATTATAAGAAAATGATGACAACATTTAAAATAAAGTTTAGATGACAACAATAAAATAATTTTTAAAGATGAGGAAATAACAATAAAGAAATAAATATACAATTTTTTAAAATTATACATACTAAGGGATTGTGACAGTAAATAAAGTAATAAAAATTAAACAAAATTTTTTTGAAAAAAATATTTTTGTGTAGTGATCAAAATATATTGTAATGTAGAAGAAAAAAACTACATCGAATTAAGACACATTTAGTGAAGGGATCAGATTCGAATTGGAATACAAAGGGTATTCGAGTTTGAATTTAAAATAAAAATATAATCATAGAAGGAAACAAGAAGGAAAAACATGGAAGAGGAAAAGGAGCCCAATTAGAAGAGGAACAGAGGTTCTGTGTAGATCTGATCCACGAGAATAGGGAATTAGCGACATTTTTGGTTTGGGAATTTTCGATTCCGCAAATAAGAATTGAAATTTTCCAAAAATCGGGAATTAATTTTTTTGTCGCCTAATATATAGATTTTCAACAAAACAAATCTGGAAATTGTAATTCAAAAAAACTATTTAATTTTTAGATATGTATAATAAATGTATTGAGTGTGTCCTAGTCAGGAAAAAAATTATGTATTATTTAGCGAAAAAAATACTTCGTGTCAACAGTTTTTTAAATTAGTAAAATTTTAGAGAGAAAAGTTTTAGGAAAAAAATCTCTAAGTAAATATTGTTGTCAATCTAAGGAAGGAAAAGAGGGTGTATGTTATGATAATATTAGACCAAAATTTAGCTTAAACACACTAAATGTAACGTGGAAAATAATTGTTGAAGCTATAAGAAAATAGTGTTTAAATGAAATGTTAAAGAAAAGGAGGAAAAAGTTGCAAAAAATTATTTGATCGTAAAATTGTAAGGAAAATGATGAAATAAATGCCAACGCAACATTTGAAAAATTAAAAGAAAGTTAAGAAGACGTGTCAAAGAATAGAATAAATGGTGTATATAAACAAAGGATGAACACAGGGATATCAATATCAATTACATTCAATTCAATAAATTCAATTTGGGTGGAAAAGCCCAAAACAAAATGAAGAAATTAATTCAATTACAAATACTTTGGGCAATAATAATTGGGGTTAGCACGCAAACATGTCAACCACCAACAACTCCCCCAATATGTACTTGCACATGGGAAACCTCTCCTGGCGTTACATCGACTGTTCAAATGACAACTACAATAGCACAAACTATAACAACAACAGCAGGAACAACAGCTTCAACAAGTACAGATAGCCCTGCTACTGGATATCCATCTGTGCCTCCAGAAACAACTGAAGCACCGTCAAGCACTTCTGGCCCAACAACTGGAGCACCGACTAGCACTGCTGGCCCTACAACTATAGCAGCGTCAAGCACTGCTGCTCCAACAACTGGAGCACCCTCAAGCACTGCTGGTCCTACAACTGAAGCACCGTCAAGCACTTCTGGCCCAACAACTGGAGCACCGACTAGCACTGCTGGCCCTACAACTATAGCAGCGTCAAGCACTGCTGCTCCAACAACTGGAGCACCCTCAAGCACTGCTGCTCCAACAACTGGAGCACCCTCAAGTACTGCTGGTCCGACAACTGGAGGAACAACAGCTTCAACCAGTACAGAAAGCCCTGCTACTGGCAATCCATCTGTGACTCCAGAAACAACTGAATCACCGTCAAGCACTGCTGGTCCTACAACTGAAGCACCGTCAAGCACTTCTGGCGCAACAACTGGAGCACCGACAAGCACGGCTGGTACATCTACTGAAGCACCGACATACCCGGCTGGACCGACAACTGGAGCACCATCAAGCACGGCTGGTCCAACAACTGGAGCACCATCAAGTACTGCTGGTCCGACAACTGGAGGAACAACAGCTTCAACCAGTACAGAAAGCCCTGCTACTGGCAATCCATCTGTGACTCCAGAAACAACTGAATCACCGTTAAGCACTGCTGGTTCATCAACTGAAGCACCGTCAAGCACTTCTGGCCCAACAACTGGAGCACCGACTAGCACTGATGGTACATCTACTGAAGCACCGACATACCCGGCTGGACCGACAACTGGAGCACCATCAAGCACGGCTGGTTCGACAACTGGAGCACCATCAAGCACAGCAGGCCCGACATCAGGAGCACAGACAAGCACTGCTGGTCCAACAACTGGAGCACCATCAAGTACTGCTGGTCCGACAACTGGAGGAACAACAGCTTCAACCAGTACAGAAAGCCCTGCTACTGGCAATCCATCTGTGACTCCAGAAACAACTGAATCACCGTCAAGCACTTCTGGCCCAACATCTGGAGCACCGACTAGCACAGCTGGTACATCTACTGAATCACCGTCAAGCACTGCTGGTCCTACAACTGAAGCACCGTCAAGCACTTCTGGCCCTACAACTGAAGCACCGTCAAGCACTTCTGGCCCAACAACTGGAGCACCGACAAGCACTGCTGGTCCGACAACTGGAAAACCAACAATCACAAAACCTACCCGAGTTACACCTTGTCATGAATCAAGCACAGCTGGTCCGTCAACTGGAGCACCATCAAGCACAGGTGGTCCGTCAACAGGAGCACCATCAAGCACAGCAGGTCTGTCAACTGGAGCACCATCAAGCACAGCGGGTCCGTCAACTGGAGCACCATCAAGCACTGCAGGTCCGTCAACTGGAGCACCATCAAGCACAGCTGGTCCGTCAACTGGAGCACCATCAAGCACAGCTGGTCCATCAACTGGAGCACCATCAAGCACAGCTGGTCCGTCAACTGGAAATCCAACTGTGACTCAACCGACTGAAGCTTCGACATACCAGGCTGGACCGACAACTGGAGCACCGTCAAGCACTACAGGCCCGTCAACTGGAGCACCATCAAGCTCAGCTGGCCCATCAACAGGAGCACCATCAAGCACAGCTGGTCCGTCAACTGGAGCACCATCAAGCAAAGCTGGTCCGTCAACAGGAGCACCATCAAGCACTGCTGGCCCGACAACTGGAGCACCATCAAGCACAGCTGGTCAGTCAACTGGAGCACCATCAAGCACAGCTGGACCGTCAACTGGAGCACCATCAAGCACAGCTGCTCCGTCAACTGGAGCACCATCAAGCTCAGCTGGTCCGTCAACTGGAGCACCATCAAGCACTGCTGGCCCGACAACTGGAGCACCATCAAGCACAGCTGGTCAGTCAACTGGAGCATCATCAAGCACAGCTGGTCCGTCAACTGGAGCACCATCAAGCTCAGCTGGTCCGTCAACTGGAGCACCATCAAGCTCTGCTGGTCTATCAACAGGAGCACCGTCAAGCACTGCAGGCCCGTCAACTGGAGCACCATCAAGCACAGCTGGTCCGTCAACTGGAGCACCATCAAGCACAGCTGGTCCGTCAACTGGAAATCCAACTGTGACTCAACCGACTGAAGCTTCGACATACCCGGCTGGACCGACAACTGGAGCACCGTCAAGCACTTCAGGCCCGTCAACTCGAGCACCATCAAGCACAGCTGGTCAGTCAACTGGAGCACCATCAAGCTCAGCTGGCCCATCAACAGGAGCACAATCAAGCACAGCTGGTCCGTCAACTGGAGCACCATCAAGCACAGCTGGTCCGTCAACTGGAGCACCGTCAAGCACTGCTGGCCCGACAACTGGAGCACCATCAAGCACAACTGGTCAGTCAACTGGAGCACCATCAAGCACAGCTGGACCGTCAACTGGAGCACCATCAAGCACAGCTGGTCCGTCAACTGGAGCACCATCAAGCACAGCTGGTCCGTCAACTGGAGCACCGTCAAGCACTGCTGGCCCGACAACTGGAGCACCATCAAGCACAACTGGTCAGTCAACTGGAGCACCATCAAGCACAGCTGGACCGTCAACTGGAGCACCATCAAGCACAGCTGCTCCGTCAACTGGAGCACCATCAAGCTCAGCTGGTCCGTCAACTGGAGCACCATCAAGCTCAGCTGGTCCGTCAACTGGAAATCCAACTGTGACGCAACCGACTGATGCTTCAACAAACACTGCTGGTCCATCAACAGGAGCACCGTCAAGCACAGCTGGTCCGTCAACTGGAGCACCATCAAGCACAGGTGGTCCGTCAACAGGAGCACCATCAAGCACAGCTGGTCCGTCAACTGGAGCACCATCAAGCACAGCTGGTCCGTCAACTGGAGCACCATCAAGCACAGCTGGTCCGTCAACTGGAGCACCATCAAGCTCAGCTGGTCCGTCAACTGGAGCACCATCAAGCTCAGCTGGCCCATCAACAGGAGCACCATCAAGCACAGCTGGTCCGTCAACTGGAGCACCATCAAGCTCAGCTGGTCCGTCAACTGGAGCACCATCAAGCACAGCTGGTCCGTCAACTGGAGCACCATCAAGCTCAGCTGGCCCATCAACAGGAGCACCATCAAGCACAGCTGGTCCGTCAACTGGAGCACCATCAAGCACAGCTGGTCCGTCAACTGGAAATCCAACTGTGACTCAACCGACTGAAGCTCCGACATACCCGGCTGGACCGACAACTGGAGCACCGTCAAGCACTTCAGGCCCGTCAACTGGAGCACCATCAAGCACAGCTGGTCAGTCAACTGGAGCACCATCAAGCTCAGCTGGCCCATCAACAGGAGCACAATCAAGCACAGCTGGTCCGTCAACTGGAGCACCATCAAGCACAGGTGGTCCGTCAACAGGAGCACCATCAAGCACAGCTGGTCCGTCAACTGGAGCACCGTCAAGCACTGCTGGCCCGACAACAGGAGCACCATCAAGCACAGCTGGTCCGTCAACAGGAGCACCATCAAGCACAGCTGGTCCGTCAACAGGAGCACCATCAAGCACAGCTGGTCCGTCAACTGGAGCACCATCAAGCACAGCTGGTCCGTCAACTGGAGCACCATCAAGCACAGCTGGTCCGTCAACTGGAGCACCATCAAGCTCTGCTGGTCTATCAACAGGAGCACCGTCAAGCACTGCAGGCCCGTCAACTGGAGCACCATCAAGCACAGCAGGCCCGTCAACTGGAGCACCATCAAGCACAGCTGGTCCGTCAACTGGAGCACCGTCAAGCACTGCTGGCCCGACAACAGGAGCACCATCAAGCACAGCTGGTCCGTCAACAGGAGCACCATCAAGCACAGCTGGTCCGTCAACTGGAGCACCATCAAGCACAGCTGGTCCGTCAACTGGAGCACCATCAAGCTCAGCTGGCCCATCAACAGGAGCACCATCAAGCACAGCTGGTCCGTCAACTGGAGCACCATCAAGCTCAGCTGGTCCGTCAACTGGAGCACCATCAAGCACAGCTGGTCCGTCAACTGGAGCACCATCAAGCTCAGCTGGCCCATCAACAGGAGCACCATCAAGCACAGCTGGTCCGTCAACTGGAGCACCATCAAGCACAGCTGGTCCGTCAACTGGAAATCCAACTGTGACTCAACCGACTGAAGCTCCGACATACCCGGCTGGACCGACAACTGGAGCACCGTCAAGCACTTCAGGCCCGTCAACTGGAGCACCATCAAGCACAGCTGGCCCATCAACAGGAGCACAATCAAGCACAGCTGGTCCGTCAACTGGAGCACCATCAAGCACAGGTGGTCCGTCAACAGGAGCACCATCAAGCACAGCTGGTCCGTCAACTGGAGCACCATCAAGCACAGCTGGTCCGTCAACTGGAGCACCATCAAGCACAGCTGGTCCGTCAACTGGAGCACCATCAAGCTCTGCTGGTCTATCAACAGGAGCACCGTCAAGCACTGCAGGCCCGTCAACTGGAGCACCATCAAGCACAGCAGGCCCGTCAACTGGAGCACCATCAAGCACAGCTGGTCCGTCAACTGGAGCACCGTCAAGCACTGCTGGCCCGACAACAGGAGCACCATCAAGCACAGCTGGTCCGTCAACAGGAGCACCATCAAGCACAGCTGGTCCGTCAACTGGAGCACCATCAAGCACAGCTGGTCCGTCAACTGGAGCACCGTCAAGCACTGCTGGCCCGACAACTGGAGCACCATCAAGCACAGCTGGTCCGTCAACAGGAGCACCATCAAGCACAGCTGGTCCGTCAACAGGAGCACCATCAAGCACAGCTGGTCCGTCAACTGGAGCACCATCAAGCACAGCTGGTCCGTCAACTGGAGCACCATCAAGCACAGCTGGTCCGTCAACTGGAGCACCGTCAAGCACTGCTGGTCCGTCAACAGGAGCACCATCAAGCACAGCTGGTCCGTCAACTGGAGCACCATCAAGCACAGCTGGTCCGTCAACTGGAGCACCGTCAAGCACTGCTGGCCCGACAACTGGAGCACCGTCAAGCACTGCTGGCCCGACAACTGGAGCACCATCAAGCACAGCTGGTACATCAACTGAGGCACCGACATACCCGTCTGGACCGTCAACTGGAGCACCATCAAGCACAGCTGGTCCGTCAACTGAAGCACCGACAAGCACCGCTGTTCAGACAACAGGAGCATCATCAAGCACAGCTGAGCCATACACTGGAAATCCAACTGTTACATTAGAGACTGATGCTTCAACAAGCTCTGCTGGTCTATCAACAGGAGCACCGTCAAGCACAGCTGGCCCATCAACAGGAGCACCGTCAAGCACTGCTGGTCCAACAACTAAAGCAATTCATTCAACTAGATTGCCATCATCTTCGCAACGTCCTAGCCCAACTCCAAAGAGTTACCTTTCTCGTTAAATATTTCATTAATTCCTTTTTCCTTTATAGAGTGCTGCAACTATATTAAATGCCAAGTTTGCAATAAATATCAGGTGTGCAATGAATATAATTATCCAAATCCTTGCGTGTAAAGGAGGAATAATTAATACATTTATTATTGTTAAAAATATTACCCTGTCTCTTTTATAATTCTATTTTTATTCTTAGCTTTTCTTTTAACATTTTCGAGAATGAATAATAAAATTTTTTATATGTAATAGACTTCTTAGATTGTGATTTAAAACTTTATATCTATCCAGGATAGAAATCATCCATATAGGGCTAACTCAAGGAACAGATAAATTAAGGAACGACCAACTTATGGAACGACAACTCATGTAATATTTTAAAAATCGGAATTTTTTTTAAATCTGAATATTTTAAAAAATAAGAATTAAAAAATTAGAATACTTTTTAAAAAAAATTCTGAGAAATTCAGATTTTTAGAATATTCCATGATTTGGTCGTTACATGAGTTGGTCGTTCCTTGATTTGTCTTTTACCTGAGTTGGTATACCTGGGGTTACCCCTCACCCAAATCATCAATGGACTCGAGTTTTTTGGTTGGCCCCAAGTTTTGTTAAACCCAGAAACATACGAAACTGGAAAGAAGATCTAAACAAGATTCGATTTCTTCAATAAAATTTCTTTTTAATGGGTAGGTAATTCTAACAAATTTTCTTTAAAAATATCATTTTAGAATTTTAAATTATATATTTTTTTTCTTATGTCTCGTTTGAAAAATATTCACAATGTTATCGAAAACGCGAAGAAAATTAAGAAAAAGAAACATGGAAAATAAGTGAGTAATTCAATTGAGGGAAATTGAATAGAGAATAATGAAAATAAAATAAAGTTGAAATTGATGAAGAGTTTTGCAAGAAAATTGCAGGAAATAAGGGAAAAATGTCCAAAGATTATTTTTCTTTTTATGTATATTTTTAAAATGGAATAAAATTGAAAAAAAATAAAATTTATTAAGAAAAGGGTTATTTTAAAAATAAATTTTAGGAAAATAAAGGAATTTTTTTTCAAAGATTTTTAAAATTTATGGAAGTTAAAAAATATTAAGTAAATACACTTTGAATTATAAGGACGGTCAAGATTCTTCCTAACTTAGTAAATATAAACTAAAAACGAAAATAATCATTCGGTGGGGCTTTTTTTCAATACATATAAGTATTAATAAAAGAGTCAAAATACAAACTGAGAAAATATTTTTTAATTTATACGATAATATCAAAAATTGTCGTTTTTCAATAAATACAGGAAATAATTTTTTAGTATTTCTAAACAAGGAGTAACTCTTTGAACTTATTTTTTTAATTTTCTAAATTTTGATTAAGTAAATAAAAATAAAGCAAAGGCTCTAAGATGTTTTTAAAAATAAAATTTATTAACTTTACTTGATGTTTTCCTCAACTAATATAAACCTTTTATTGCTTATTTTTCTTTCAAAAAATTCTTATGAATAGAGACGTTATAATTTAATTTATATTTCTTAAAAAATTTTAAATAACATTAAATAAGAATAACTTGACAATTTTTTGTATATCTCCACATATTTTTAATAAAAATTTTTATATTTTTAATAAAAAATCATTTAAATAAATATAAAACTTTTAGATTTAAAAAATATAGAAGTATAACTAAATTGTGAAATTTTTAATGGTTTTGTGTTGTGATTACAAATTTAATCTTATACATGCTAAAATGCTTTATAATTTAATTTAATCACTTAAAAATATCTAATTGAATTAAATTGTCTTCTTAAATAATTGATAAATTAAATAAAGAAATTTAAAATAAACTTTTATAAAAATAAAAAGGGGTTCTTTCGACTACAGTTAACGAATTCAATTGCCCTTAGTAATCATTTGCTACTTCTTACCAAAGAAAGGGAGGCAGGTTAATCAAATGACAATTAATCAACAAAGTGTACTTAATGCAGTCTTACTCCAAGATTGCTCCAAGAGATTTAGTCGATATATTCTTGATGAATTATTCAATTGGGACCGGCCAGTATTCGGCTTTAGGCAATATAACTGTAGTCGGATTATCTTGTAGTGTCTGTATTTTCATTTTTCACTTAATCTAATGGGTTGACCCAAAAAGAATGAGCCCTTTGAATGAGCTAGATTTGAAAATGTACACTGGGAATTAATTCCTAGGGGCACCGAACTTAATGGATATCTGATATCGTACAATCCTGGACCGCGTTCAAGTTGCCATTGATGGTTTCACAGTTCAGGGACGACGTCAAGGCCAGGTTGATTTTCATCAGGACAACGCGCCTCCACGTTGTTCTGATGGAAACTCGTGCCCACATTACTGAAACACTCGGATGGGAAATTCTACCGCATCCGCCTTACTCACCGGACATTGCGCCATCTGATTATAACTTATTCCGGTCTATGAAAAATCATTTACATGAATTTCGGTTTCAAAACGATACGCAAATCAAAAATCGGGTAAATGATTTTCTAGAGGCAAAATCAGCTACAATTTTATATCAAAGAGGAATTTAAAAGCTACCCAGAAAATGGCAAGAAGTAATAGATAATGATGGGAAATACATCGTTTCTTGATTGTTTTTTAATTTTTTGTTCTAGTGAATTATTTGCATTCATAAAGGGCTCATTCTTTTTGGGTCAACCCATTATATTACAATGACACGCTCTATTGGAACCTTTTTAAACGCTTCACAATAGGTGCACGTCTTTTCCTCTATTTATCAACATGCGAATTAACTTCAGGTTCCTCATTCTTCTCAAGCATAACCGTACCGAGTGATCTCCCAGAATCTGATTTTTCTTGATATTTAAAAAGTTCGTAAACACTGCCGGAAGTATTTTCTGAATCTCCGTCTTTCTCTTCCTTTCTACTAATTTCCTCTTCAACCTCTCCTTCCCTATTTTTATTCTCTTCCTCTTCGAGATTCTTAATCTCCTCCATAAAAGCATTCTCCTCGTCTTTCTCCTCATTATTCTCTACATCCTTCTCCTCATTATCCTCCTCGCCTCCCTCCTCATCTTCCTCTTCATCTTCCTCCTCAGCCATATCTTCATCCAAAATATTTTTCATCTTCAAATCAACTTCCTTCCTGTGTGCTCTAGTCCTGTTTTTCCAACTTGTCTCAAACTTGACACTTTTACCTTTCAAATCAACTTGAACATTTAAATATTCCTCCAGATTTGGGAGAAGAATTTTATTATAAACCTCAGAAATTTTTTCATAATCAGCTTTTCCTCTTTTTCTTATAGATATTGTGTTATCTGCTTTATCTATTGCATCTTTTATTTGTTCTTTTGCACTGCTTGATTTTTTAAACTTTTCGTCCATAACTTGTGCAAGAGCAAGAAATGCCCGAAACAGGAAAAGATTGTATGAACAACTTCGACGTTTGGCTGTTATTTAAGAAAGTATGAACGTATAATTAATTAAATAAAAATAGGCATGCTTCTTTATTTTATTAATAAAAGTATCAAAATTAAAAAAGCAGTTCCAGAACTGGAACCGGTTCCAGAGAAATTTTGGAACTTTCCCATCACTGGCTCTAACGACTCTGGCTTGTTGACTCATTTCTTGCTAGCTTTCTACTATTTTAAAAATAATATCTAACCGACAGAATAAGCATGACTCTTGATGTTTGCAAAAAAGTCGTACAAATCCTTATACTTCTTATTTCTGTTGGATGTAAATTTACTAAACGCTTTTTTAAATTCTTTGTTTTTCAAAGTATAACATAAATCTGCCTTTCTTCTCTGGGATAAAAATTTATAATTTTTAATTTTAGTATATGTTTCCATAATTTTTAATATTTTTTTATAAATTCTATCTGCTTTTACTTCTTTCCATTTAAATTTATAAAAATCTGTAAATAGTTATTAGAGTTGTCCTCGACTATACATAAATGCAAAAATACCTCTTTCACTATAGAGTTCTATTTTTATATTATTTTTAATTTTATTTTCAAATACTTCATATCCTTCTTTATGCAATCCCCCAAAATCCTCAAACCATTTATTTATTCCATCAATTATCCTTTCTCCCGCATCTTTATAATCTAAGTGGGTGTCATTGAGTACACGTATTAATTCAAATTTCGATTCTAAACTTAAATAAAGCTCGACTATAACACGAAGAAGAAACATATCGTAGGCACATTTTGCTCTCCAAATTCTGCCTTTCTTCTCTGGGATAAAAATTTATAATTTTTAATTTGAGGAGGTTTTTTTAATTATAAAATAAAGCTATATAAATACGGCTATTTATTTGTGAAATTTTAAAAATAATTGTAATGCATATAACTATTTAAATCCTAAGGCTGTGCAGTAGGCGGCGCGGTGTAATGGATAACACATCAGTCCATCATTCCGGTCTACTGAAGATGCTGGTTCGCTCTCAGCCGCCGAATAATCTTTTGCACTAGCTAAAGGAGAGAAATAGCTTACTTAAATCTAACACAATTTAATCTCTCTAGTTTGCCCCCATCACAGATCATTTCTTCGACTGTAAGCAAAATTAGGTCCCGGGCAGAACTGCGTCCAAACTGGAAAATTTAATGAATGCGAAATTTTAACGCAGTTCTGGACTTCTGGTTTTGAAACTTTCAGGTTTTGGGGGGTTTTTTCGTAGACATAAAAACATTTAGGTTTAGGGGATTCAAGGAAGGTGATGGGAGATTTCCGACTTCCAGGGATTTCCGAAAGTCGAGAATGGAGTTTTCTGTTGGTAGCTATATTTAATTAAATAGAACCTTTTATAACAGGTATATCAAGTTTAGCATTGCAAAACAACTCATCAATCTTTTTAATTCCAGATCCTTTATATTTCATTCTTTTCGACTCCAAATCCTTTATATCTATATGTGTTTTAGTCATATGCATAAAATTTAAATAAACATTTGTGTTTTCTTTTGCCTTATCTTCTTCTTCTTTATCTATATCTCCGTCTAAAATTTCATATAAAATTAAAATATATCGTTTGATGTGATTTTGATTTTGAGAAGGGTGATCGAAGAAACTCGATCGAAGAATCGAAGAAACTCGATTCTTAGATCCGCTCGAGGAGGATCGAAGGGACATAGAAGAGGGAAGAGTTTCGTATGACATAGATACCCTTTCCCTTTTTTAAGAGGCAGAAGGACCCATCCCTAATAGGTATTGTGTCGAAACTGACTTTATGAGCGAAGGTCTTGGCCTTCAGTACAAAAGAAGCTGTAGATTCATGAAGGGTTGTGAATCTATTTAATCGGTGTTTGAGTATCAGGGAACGAGCGGTCCCGATTCCTGAAAGCGGGAATTTCATTTTTATGTCGGCTCATTCACTGATATACCTATATGAATTCAAGGTCCGGATAAACAAACTTTCCTGTTCGCATATGGATCTGATTCACGATCAGAAATAATTTTTATTACAAAATTTACCAATTTCCCCAATTGTTGGAATTTTATCTCTTCCATGCAATGCAGAACAAATTTCATTTAGCTTAGCTTGTCCTTTCCAAATATCCATTAAAATATTTTTTGTTAAATCTTTAATAAAAAAATCTTTGGCTTTTTGACGTTCCAAATTGATAATAAATTCCTTTGCATTTAATAATTTTAATAAAAAAATATTTGTTAAAATTAATAATATTAATTCCTTTTTAGTTAACATTTTTAACTAAAAATTAAAAGAAAAGTTTAGAAAAAAACATTCATTATTAAACACTCAACTCAATTTAAGAAAAGTGTTTTTAAATTTTGGCTAGCTATTAGGGTGGGGAGCTGTCAATGGGGAGATCTCAATGCCAATCTCTTTTAAATTTTCGATCGAAGATTAACGACTCCATGTAAAATCATCATGATGTAGAATAGAGAATAAGAAATGGGGAAGGGGGAGAGCAAAGTGGAGCGCGCTTGCCGATTTGCCGCGATGTCGCAAAGCGACCTTTATGTACACGTAGCTTAAGCAATATCCTCTAATTAAAATACACCCCATTATTAGATAAAATTTTGAAGGCATGAGAGTAAATTACAATGAGTTCCAATCTTTAAAAGTTTTCAACAGCAAGAATAAACAACAGGAAATATGTATTAAAAAATATCTCAAATTTCTCGATTTTCAGGGATATTGCAAAATAACGTAAAACTTTTATTAACTACTCTGGGTAATTATTGTTTCGACCTTCTGCTGGATTAATTAATTTTTTTAATTAATCGAGGGAGGGTAATTACACGAGATTTGAAATTTGAATGTGTTTGAGGGCATTTTATTGCTTCAATCTATCCCTGGATGAGGTAATTAATGAAAGCAGGGTAATTATTTGAGGGAGGGCAATTAATACAGGGTTTTACAGTGGCTTTTTTCAACTTTATAATTTTTAAAAATAAAAGAATGACTTTATAATTTGAGTGGGGCAGAATTATACAGTAATTGGGAAATATAATAATTTTTAAGAAATTATAAAAAAGTATTTTTTAAATCGTCTGGCTTTTTATTAAGAAATCCTTATTTAATGCACTTTTTTGTCGGCCTTTTTTAAAATTTTTTAAATTCATATACATAAGTGGCGCGTGTTATTTTTTCCCGGATTTTCAGACCCCTGAAAATCGAAAACCATAGGGGGGACCAAGCTGATTTTTGGGGTCAAAAATTCGATTATACAAATTATACCTCATTCGAAAGAGCTCATCAAGCTGAGTCGAATGACACCAAAATCAGCCCGATTGGATGATTTTTTAAAAAGTTATGACCAACGGAATCTTCGCTGAAAAAACTGTTTTTGTGCTGCTACGGAGGGTAGGCCGGGCATGGTCTTAGCTACACGATGGCCGTGCTTCGCTGCGGTCGTGCTCGCTTCGCTCGCGGCGACCGTAGCAAAGCGGCGGCCGTCGTTCCGCTCGACATGCCCGGCTTCCTCCGCAGCGGCAAAAACTTTTTTCCGCGAAAACCTTGTGGAAGGGGTAAAAACAAATGGTCATAACTTTGTCAAATCAAGTCGGATTTTGTTGATTTTGGTGTCATTCGACTCAGCTTGATGAGCTCCTTCGAACGAGGTATAATTTGTGTAATCGAATTTTTGACCCCAAAAATCAGCTTGGTCCCCCCTATGGTTTTCGATTTTCAGGGGTCTGAAAATCTGGGAAAAAATGCTATAGCCGACCGTTTTGAGCATTTTTATAATGATATTTGTACTCAGCGCATTTTATTACACTAGAAAAACATGTTTTTTGTTGTGTTGATGAGCGATAGTATAGCCACATATTTCTTCGATATTTTCTTTAAAGTTATTTTTTAATTTTTCCTGTGCAGGGCATTTAAATAAAAAAATAAAATCAAAATTAATTTTTAATAGACAAAAAATATTTAAAATAAATTATACAAATTATATTTTAATTAACAAAAAAAGGGGAAGGAAGGTCATTTTAAAGGGATTGAAATATCTTTTGGAAATCAAAAAATTATTTTTTTTAAATTCCGATCCCTTAGAGATTAAAAAAATATTTTTTTATTATTCTGTTAATATTTAAATTTATTTTTTCAATTAACAACACTTTTCCGCTGCGGACATAACAACAGAGCCTACCAAACAATTAACCAAGCACAAAACAAATGCTCCGAGTGCCAAAAAGAAACTGTAGCTAATATCGTTGTTTTCAATTGTTTTAATATTGTCCCAAGCTTTTAAAACTTCTAAAAAATAAAAGTTTAGATTAAATACCAACAAAAATTAAAATAAGAAGGGAAGCTTTCCTTAGCGTCCTCCCTTTTTATTTTGCTAAATTTGACGACCCCTTCTACATCAATTTCTCTCTAACGTCTGCAAAATTCAGACTGAAGGGTGACATTATATAAAGATTTCATTGTATCCCCTTGGGGCTCAAAATTATTTCTTGTAATAAGGGGTAAATTAAATAGAGGGTATAGTTTGGATAGCTACGCTCTACCTAGAGACCGTCAAGATAACAAACTTGGTAATTTATGGATATTCACTCCCCTCCCTTCCTCCAAGGTTTAATCAGAGTTATTTTTTCCTTTTTTAAGCTATACATAATGGTCAGACTTTCTCATTTACTTAAACTGCTCGAACAAAAATTATTGAAAAAAAACATAGAAAACAACTTGGAGACCCAAACAAGGGGGAGGGGGGAATATCCATAAAGTACCCCAAAACTCAAAATTAAATAAAAAAATACCAATATCTTTATCGTTGTTAAAGTAATAGATGACTAGTGCAATTAAGAGAAGAAATGCTGACGCAGATGCCAATGAAGGCAATGGACGGAAAATTCCTCCTACAAAAAATATTTTTTTAAATGAAAATTACAAAAAAAAACCTTTCCCAATACAACAACAAAATGTCAAAGCATTCCAAATAAAGGCAGCAATAGAACAAAGAAGGGCAAGAATCATAAATATCAAAACAAATTTTTCATATGTTGGTTGATTCTGAAAAATAAATTTTTTTAGTAAGGGAAGAATTTCTCCAGATTTCTGAGTAAATATTAGTTAAGGCTAGACTTTCTTAAAATTTCAGGGTTAAAGAGTTGCTATCCACACTTTCTGAAATTGGGTAATTTTTCTTTCCCGTTTGCTTTTGTTTGTGTTTGTTAAAATATACACAAGATGAAAAAATTTAAAAAGGAGGAAGAGAACTGACCATTATGAGACTTTCAGAGGGAAAAAGGAAGGAAAAAAAAGAAAGAAAAAACTAGAAAAGTCACCAATTTAAAAACGCGATGGATAAAGGCTATTGCAATGAAATTTTGAATAAAATAAAGTCTATCTCAGAAATTAAGCAAATATGGTCAAGTTAGGCATGGGTCTTTACTGTTCCAAGAACCAAGACCTTTTCTAAGGTTGTTAGCTCTTTTCAGGATTTTAGACCCCGGATTTGGCTTTTCCACAGATAAATACAAAAAATATACCTCCCACCACTTTTGGCAATTAGCATCAGTCGCAGTCTTGTTCAAATGCAACTCAGACTTCCCCAACTCCCAACCACACGAGAAAGGGAAAATTCCCAAAGAAAGTGTTTGATTAATTATTTTGCTGCGGTCTTCTCCTTCTTTCACTTCTGCCTTTATTTTGCGCCAACCTAAAAAGAAAAAATATAAAATAATTCTCAAGTAATAAACCTGGGGTAAACATTGAAGCTAAAGTTAAAGCAACAATAGAAAGAGCCAAAATCCCATAAATTGTTTGTCCAAGTTTGGAAATACACATTTTTTTGTTGTTTTTAGGAAGTATAAGCGTTAAATAAATGAAGAAAAATTAATTTAAAAAATCTGAAAAACAAATAGAGGTCGGTAAAATCACATTATTTCAAGTTCGTACGGGACGGGATCCCGCGGGATTAATCACGTAAATCCCGGTAATCTCGTTTTTCGCTAAAAATTCAGGATTCCGGGACGGGATCCCGTAAAATCCCGTACGTGGTCCACCTCTAATTTGTAAGAATAATGATGAAACAATTTTAAAAACTTTACGAAATAAATTTTTACAAATTGGGAGCAAATGTCAAAAAATAAAATTATTTTGGCGTTGTGTTTTTAGAAGAATTTTTAAAGTTAAATGAATGGAGATTTGTAAAAATAACAAAAACTAATTATGTATTAAAGGGTAATTGATGATGAAAAAGCAAATATGTAAAACGATAATTTATGGCGTTCGTTATTAGGAAGTTAAATAAGATTGAAAATTGTTTTTGTAAAATGTCGCTATTTTTATAGAATCTGTTTGACCAGTAATTACTAGAATGCGGACGGGACAGGATCCTGAACGGGATTTTGTGGGATACTGATCCGAAATCCCGTGTTTTAAGCGACGAACGGGATTATGGGATTACGGGATTAATCCCGCGGGATTCTGTCCCGTACAAAATTTTTTAAAAAATCCCGTTACGGGATCCCGCAAATGCGATTTTTCTGCACTAGTAATTACTAGGGGTGCCAATTATATGGAAATCCATATTTTTTTCCTGAATTCCTATGACTGTGAAATGCACGAAAAACATGTTTTTGGCTTGTTTTAGGGATTCTAGGATGGTCTGTAAATCCATATTTTCCATATTTTTCCATATTTCGGCATTATGCCCATATTTTCCATATTTGTTTAGCCTTTATATCCATATTTTATATCAATATTTCTCCTTTTTTGAAAATTTTGGCCCATATTTGGTCATTTTTTGTTAAATTTTAGTAAAAATTGGTGAAAATTTTCAAAATTTTGGGAATTTTTGGGCAAAAAATTTTTTTTGAAAAATTTTAGGAAAAATTTATTTTCAGAAAAATTTGAACAGAAATTTTAAATCCATAAAATCTTTTAGAATGCTCTTAAAATGCAAATTTGAAGGCAAAATTATCGTTTTCTATATAAAATACTGATTTTTAAAACATCTTTTCACTATCTTTTGATCCATATTTTTCGATTTTATATCCATATAATTGGCACCCCTAGTAATTACCCTTATAAATAGAGGTCTTTTAACAGCCAAACTCCATTTTCAATTATTGAATGATACCGGTTAAACCCATAATTATGTATATTTCGTACGCATTATTGGGGGTACGATTAGTCAGCCCTCCTACCCTGCACAATGATCAACCGGAACACGCTGGAAAATCTGACCCTTATCTTTAGCTCGTGAGAGAAATCGTTTAAACTTAATTTGATAAGATTCGGAAATATCGAAGCAGTTATGGCTTTGTGCGGCTTTACCCTGATCAGACATTAAAAAATATACCTAGAATGAAAGTTTGGTTCTACGCAGGACTGAGACTCGGCTGTAGCAAAGATGCCATGGTTACCCGAAAACTGATACCCTGACTTTTTTCCAACTCAGAACCCGAACCCTGATCCGAGAGATTTTCCAGACCCTTCGCGACTTTTTTTACATACCGTGTCATTTCTGGGCTGCAGAAACAAACAAAAATATAAATTAACATAAATTAACGAAAAAATAATTTTTAAACATTTAAAATAATTTCGATAAAAATTTTATTGCTTTTATATAAAATAATTAAATGACTCATATTTTATTTTTGATTCAGCGAATATCAAAAGTTTTTTAGAGGGAAGAGAAGAACAAACAAATAATACATAGTGTGTATTAAAAAAAATTTTTTTAGTGTTCTCTTTCATTTAAGCGTTTTAACGATTTATACATATTTTTAAAAAATAGAGGGAAAATTTCTAAAATAATTTAAAATTTTTTAAATTTATTTTAATTGAATTAAAAGATAAAAGAAAGTGTCTGAATATTATTAAGAAAAATGTGTCTGAATATTATTAAGATTTCACCATCACCGATTTAATGTTCTCATTTGTCGGGACATGTTTTCTGATAGACGTAACTTATTGTTATCAGTTGAACTGATTTATTCAGAAAACAAATATCGAGGCTCATCCCTGAATAATTATAATGGGTAATTATTTTCTTAATCTCCCATCTGGAGGAAAATTTTAATAAAATGAAGACGTTATTAATCGAGAGAGGGCAATTATGCAATCGAGGTTGGGGGTAATTATTAGAGAAAGTCAGTTACCACCTAGCTAGTAGGGTGGGACAAAATCGTTTAATTAAGAAAAAACCGTATACTGTTTATGCCGTTTATCTGAGACCCGTATACCGTTCCGTTTAATTTTACTAAAAAACGTGTTTACCGTTTAGCTAAACGGTTTTGTCCCACTCTACTAGCTAGGTTATATTTTTCAATAAAAACATTAAAAAAATTAAAAGATAGCTTAAAAATCCATAATTCGATAGTGAATTTATTTTTATTTATTTGCCCTTTATTAATATTTAATAATCGGGTTATTAAATTTTCAAATTTTTTCTATTGCAATTTTGTAAAATCCGACAGCTATAATAATTTTTTTTTAAATTTTTTGTCAAAGCCGACAAACTCAGTCAATATTATAGTTTGAACATTTCAAAATTTTACAAAATACAAAAATTTATTTTTGTATTTTATTTTTCAATCATTTTTTTGAAATAAGGGCAAATGGAGAATCTAACCGTCAGTCGCCATTTTTTTCTCTCCATATATGAGAGTGCCTTTAATTTAATTTTCATTTATTAATTACTATATTCCCCTTTAAAAATTCCTTTTGAAAAATCAAATTTTCGACTTTTCAGATTTAACTGAAAGAAATGAAAAATAAAAATTATTTTTCATTATTAATGTTAAATTTTCTAATTATTTCTCTTTTCTTCAATTATTGCAAAGCCCCTCCTAGAGGAATGAAAGGAATAGCTAATATTGCTAATAAATTAACCCGGAATAATCGGGAGGGTAAAAAGGCAAATAGGACGAAAAATATTGAGGGTACTGAGGTAGCAAGTTATTTTTAAATTGAATATTTTTATTTAAAATATGTTTTGAACATTTTATCTCATGAAATTTAATGTAAAAATGGTCGATTTCACAAGTTCATACTAGGGTGGGACAAAACCGTTTAGCTAAACGGTAAACGGTAAACACGTTTTTTAGTAAAATTAAACGGAACGGGATACGGGTCTCAGATAAACGGCATAAACGATATACGGTCCTTTGAAAATTAAACGGTTTTGTCCCACCTTAGTTCATACCTTCAAAAATTCATACTCAATGTCAAAGTCTGCCTTGATACACTTAATCAATGCTTAGCGCATTGACTGACCTTAATTATACAGGAAACGTTGAAACATGTGATTAAGAGATCTCTTAAAACTTACCAAATATTCTATAAAAAATTTTCAAAAAATAAATTTAAAATTTACAGCAAGTAAATAGCAATTTGAGTAAATTTAAAAATTATTCGCCTTCTGAAGGATCATCATCCTCTTTTACTTCGAATAGAGGGATGAGAAATTGGAACCAAAGAAATGAACAATTTTCAATGAATTCGACATTTAATTACGGTTGCCGCGGGTTCCCGAATTGTCCTGATTCAAATTCAATCTGAAACTTAAACTTGAAAAATTTAATCCTGATACCGATACCTGCCTCGGTATCGGCATCAACACGAATTCCAAAACTCGAAAAATTTAGGTAGACTTTTAATACGATCAAACACTTTTCTCAACCCGCGACAACTGATTCAGATCATCCAAAAAATTATTCAACATCTGGAGAAAATGACGAGGGAAATGATAACTACTTTTGCAGTAAAAGTAAGAAATAGAATTTAAATTCAGAATTTAAAATGTTATTGACAATTTATATTTTTAATTTTAATTAACAGAAAAGGAGTTATTACTTTCCACAACATTACAAACACAAAAGTATATATTAGGTAATGTTAGTGATGATTTTAAAGGAGCAATCAAAGCTATTAATCAAGCTGTTAATAAGAAGAATGATTATAGTATTCATAGATTTTTTAATCTTCAAAAAGTAAAAATTGGTCAAATATTTAATAAGGAATATAAAAGTAAATATTAGTTTTCATATTTTTTAATTTTTTTAACAATTATAAATGAGAATAAACCCAAAATTTTTCGAATTTTCCCTAAATATTTTAAAAATTTATTTGAGGATCAGACTTTTGAAAAAATCAAAATTAGTACATATCAAAATTTAGCAGATAATTTTGCTCTAAATTTATTTTTATAAACTATCACTAATTTAAAAAATACTAGATTATAATTACAACACCATTTAAAGAGACCAGTGGTTGAAATTTTGAAATTGGCTACATGCCTCATTTTTTCTCATACACGTACTTGCCTATTTATTTGCTCTAAATTGAGTGGATCTATTTCAGTAATTGGAACTCGTACCTGTGTACTAGGTACGAGTTCCAATCACTGAAAGAGACCCACTCAAAGTAGAGGGCCTCTTTAAATATGAAAATGGACATAAATAATTTTTTGTAATTTAGTAGATTATTCTCAAGATATAATGGAAACAACAATAAATACTAAAAAATACTTTGAAAGAGTTATGGAAAATTATTCTTTAGAAAATTTGTCAACTGAATGGGGGTTAAGTGTTGAAACAAAAAATTATCTTCGAAACGATGATATTAAATCTATGGATCGAAATATTTTGGAAAAATTAAAACTGTTTAGGTAAAAATCTAAAGTTAACTTTCAACTCTTTACAAAGATTTAAATATCGCGAGCAAAAATAATTTTTTAAATTGTTATGCTAGAACAAAAATTTTTGAATTTTTGTTTCAATTTTCAGCAGGGGGTAACGAAAGTGCCGGTAATCGGAACTGTCAGAACTCGGAAATGGCTCAAGAATAGGAAATCGGAATTCCGACCGAACCCTGCTTCTCAGGAACAAAATCTATATTTTATGTATATGTTAACTAGACAATAATTTTGTTTTCCTTTTATTTCTTATTTAAAACGGACTAGAGTTATCCCAATGTTACTTTATAAGGATTGTTTAAACAACTGCCAATAAAAAATGTTTATGTATCATTTTTTCATCCAAATACATACAATTGTTTCATTAATATAAGAAAACTAACACGTTAGCCACATTACTGTCTAGACAATATTCCTGATCATTTACAACCTTAACTAACTTTGTATTGGTGAGAAAAGTATCTATTACAAACTTAGTAGAGAGTATATCTCTAATACCTCACCCATTCTGAACAGATCTTGTTAACATATATAAACAAAAATGATATAGAAATTCGGAGAGAGATTTCACGGTATTTTCATTTAATAGGCAAAATGCCTTTGAGCACCTTCCTTCTACAATTCAACAACTTGAAAAATATTCAATAGAATGTTATGAGGATTTTATAATATTCACACGAGATGAAAAATTAAACATTATTAATGCAATAATTACTCAATTACAACTTTTTGTGCTTCGTGTTGAATTGATAATATTTTTATTGGAAGCACAAAAATATTCTGGGGATAATGGAAATTCGGGAATTGTAATATCATTAATTTTAAATTTTTTAAAAATATTTCAGTAAAAATAAATATAATCAGCCACCATTTTTAAACTCTCAAAATAGAATAGCCGGTGTCTTTGGGTGGGAGAGCTACCTTAAAGATACCCTACCTAATATATGCATACTTTCATTATAAAGGGACCATCCATAATAGGGCTTTATCTTAAAATGAGGATTTAAATTTAAAAAATTTTTCCTAAATTTTATTTCAATTAAATGAAAACTTGCTTAAAATAAATCTATCAGAATATTTTAAATAATAAATATAGGTACTCGCAGCATTAAATAATAATTACAATATTATTTCTCGCCTCGTCCACGCTGTATCTGCTGCTGCTAAAAAAATGGTCGAAACTAATACTAGTTTAAATTGGAAGTTTGAAATTGCACCGTTGAACTACAAAAGAATGAACAAGGTTATTAATAATAATTTTATAGTCAGTTGGAGAAACTGTTGAAAAGAGCGCCCCACTTATAGGCTCGTTGTTAAGAAAATATTTTCGCGTTTTGCGATCAAAAATAATAAAAGATGAAATTTTTGATTAAAAGATGCAAAGAGATTTTTGCCTCAAGGATTTCAAAAAAAATATATGTTACTGGAAACCCAATATCTAACACCTTCAAACGTTCTGAATATTGTAAAGCATATAGCTATTTAATTCCTAAGGCTGAGCAGTAGGCGGCGTGGTGTAATGGCTAACACATCAGTCCGGTCTACTGAAGATGCTGGTTCGCTCCCAGCCGCCGATTAACCTTTTGCACTAGCTAAAGGAGAGGAATAGCTATAGCCCAGCTGCTTTACTATATCCTGGATTAAACATATTTTATACTCCCCCTCTAGTGTCATGCACGATATTTTAGTGTACGCTATTTAAATGTGACTGCCCACCAGTGATGGGCAAAGTTTCAGTTCCGGAACTAGAACTACGGAACTAACGATTATCTGGAACTAGTTTGGAACTAGTTCCAGAACTGTAACTAAGGAATTTTAAAAATGGAGTTCGGAACTAGAAGTTCGGAACCGGAACTACTAAAATTAAAAACATAGTTCTGGAACTGGAACTAGTTCCAGAGGAATTTTGGAACTTTCCCATCACTGCTGACCACTGCTTGGTAGATGGGTAAATTTCATGATCCTCTGTTTTGGGTGCCCATATTAGTTCAGCCCTAACTAGGAACTTATACTTTAACGGTTTTATTTCAAAAAGGAATGGGCATATGCACTTGTTGAAGGAAATATACAAAAATACAATGAATTTACTGGACATGAAGACAATACTAAAATTGTTATAATTGAAAGAATGGTTCTTCAAAATCTTGTTTTGTTTGAGTTATTCAATTAATGTCGGACCAATTTGGAAATTTTTGAGGAGATTTTTGACTGATTTTAAGAAGATTCTAGTTGACTAATTTTTTTGATAATTTATTCTGTTTTAGCAAAAATTAGTAGTATTCTTTGTAGTATTTTTTAAATTTCTTTTCCCCAATATTTTACTAGCTTCTAAATGTTTTTAGTTTTTAATTTATTTTATTTAAAATATAGATTAAAGTAAATTTTTACAATATTTTTTATTAGCTAGTATTTTTAATTTAAATTCCATTTATTGATAAAATATTCTTGTTGATTTTATAATTTAAATTTTTTAATTTATTATTTTTTAATTAATTTTTTAATTTAATTACCTCGTGTAAACCTTCTTGCAGGAGAGGGTAATTAACCGAGAGAGGGAAATTAATTAATTTCGAAAATTTGAAATATCTGAAAATTTGAAATATCCTACGGCCTTCGAAATTTTAAAAATTTTCGCCTGCGGCGCAAAAAAGATGAAATCTTGAGCTCCAAAATTCAAAATTTTTTTTTTTTGGCGCCTGCGGCGCCGGAAAAGTGAATTTTTTTGGCCTACGGCCTTCTAAAATTCTCAAAATTTTCGCCTGCGGCGCTAAAAATCAAAATTTTTGGCGCCTTCGGCGCCAAAAATTTGGCGCAACATTGCCTCTTAATCCTTCTTCTCAACATCGCCTCTTAATCCTTCTTAATCAACCCAAATCCCTCGATATTTCCTTCAGCACTTAACCTTCTCATCATCGATATCTTTTAATCGTCTATTCTCTTTTCAAAATCGACCGATATACCAGTTTATCACTCCAAATACCCCTTAATCAGTGCTTCGAAGCCCGTACCAAAATTCGTACTCGTACCTCGTACTCGTACTCGTACCTGGTACGAAGTACGAGTACGAGTACGAGCGAAAAAATGGGGCAGGTACGAGGTACGAGTACGAGTACGCGGCCAAAAATAGTGAAAAGTACGAGGTACGAGGCCTAAGTACGAGCTCGTACTTCTCGTACTTAGGGTTTGAATTTACTCACATTAAACAATTGGAAGAAGAAAAAGAATCGAAGCAAAGCAATGGTTGATGATGTACTAAGTTTTTGGGTTACTTATGAAAATGTAATTTTAAATTTGTTTAAGAAAATTTCAATAAAATTTTTAGAAGTTTTCAATCCTTTCAAAGCTGGCAAAATCGGTACTAGCAATTCCAGCAACAACGAGTCATGTTGAACGCATGTTCAGCCAATTAACATTACATTCGTCATGGCATAAGTCAAGTACTAAAGATAAACGTTTAAGGAATCGAATTTTGATGTCATTTAATAAGAACTATAATGATATTTAGAAAAAAATTAACATTTTTCAATTTTTTTGATAAAATTAACGAACTTTTAAAAAGTACGAGTAAGTACGAGGTACGAGTACGAGGTACGAGGCCAAAAATAGGGGTGGTACGAGGTACGAGTACGAGTACGAGGCCTAAAATAAGAGTGGTACGAGGTACGAGTACGAGTACGAGGCCAAAAAAAGAGGTGGTACGAAGTACGAGTACGAGTACGAGCAAATTTGAAATTTCGAAGCACTGCCCTTAATTACTCAAATTGTTGAAATTTTAAAATTAGTCAGCGCCTGATATATAAAATATTCCTTTGAAGCATTACAAATAGATAAAAGGTGAATGGAATTTTCTGGAACGGAAATTTAGTCAAAAACCGGTTTCGGTTAACCGAAAACCGGGGGTCAGTCAAAAACCGAAAACCGGAGGTACCGGTTAATAACCGGTAGTGAACAACCCTAATAAAAAGTAAAAAAATATTATACATACGTATAAAACGATAGACAAATTAAAAGTCCAACTTTTTAAATCAAAACACAAAAATATGTAAATATAATTTTGCTTTTTGTCGGCTTTTATTTGCTAAAAAAATAAAAAAATTGCCTTTGACATAATTACCTTTGACATAAAGCCATTGCTCTTTAAGATACAATTTATTTATTTAATTGCTATTTATTGCTTGCTAATTCATTAATATTTTTTTAAAATAATTAAAAAATAAAAAAATAAAAATTAAAAAAAATTAAAATGTAGTAAAGCAGCTGGGCTATAGCTATTTCTCTCCTTTAGCTAGTGCAAAAGGTTAATCGGCGGCTGGGAGCGAACCAGCATCTTCAGTAGACCGGACTGATGTGTTAGCCATTACACCACGCCGCCTACTGCTCAGCCTTAGGAATTAAATAGCTATATGCTTTACAATGTCAATTGCATTTATTTTTATTTTTTTACTTTTTGTTGCTAGTTTTCCTATAAAATTAGTTGAAGGAATGGAACACGGTAATAGTTTTTCATTTATTTGAAATGCTGCCTCAAATAATCAAGCAATATGTTAAGCGTTTGGAAACTTCTCAAAAAATTTCGGCCTCCTATTAGTTTAAGGGATGTTTTCCTAGCCCCAAAATTCGAACGGTTCCTGACAGTTCCAGGCTGCTTTGTGTATCTTTTAAAAATAAAAAAAACGCTTGATTTTTATTTTTTGTTAAACTGTTAATAAATTTTATTTACAAAAATGTTAAAAATTTCTATTTAAATATAAATAGGATTTATGCGAAGTGGTCAAAAACGGCCTTTGATTGAACCACCTGACAACCGAACAGTCTTTTGTTTGACAGAATTATCATTTCTGATAATTACTTTAGTATATACTACTGATGATGAGTTATTTGGTGAACCTGGTAATGTGACACAAGTCAAAACAGTTTATGAAATTCTTGAACAAATTGGTAATGGAAAACTTGAGGAATTTGGACTTCAAAATGATCAAAATTTTGGACAAATTACTCCTAAATTAATTAATGTAAGGAGCTAGAATAAAAAATCCCTCAAAAAGTGTATCTAGGAACATAAAGTACAGTAGTTTATATATACCCACCTGGTACTAAACTCGTACCAAGTACGCGCAAAAGAAGTTACTATCTAAGAAACACGAGTTATGGACCAAAAGTAAGGGGCATGGTCAAAATTTCCAAAAACTGCTTTGCACTGAAAAAATTGTACCCTAGAATGAGAGGTCGATGCCTTGGAAAATTTCATTGGCAGGGCTAAATTATTCCTAAATTAATAAAATATTATTATAGAGGAAATGCACAACCGACTGTGCTTTTTACTAATCCGAGGTTATTTTATCTAAGTCAAATATCTAACTCAATTTATGAGTTAGACATTGATACAAAATCACAATTAAAATGCAAATTTTCAGGTGATTAATCATTTTGAAAATAATTTTAATGAACATCAAGCAGCGATAAATATCAGAATAAATCAGCTTATTGAAAATTATAACAATGCTTTGAATGCAGGGGACCACTTAAGGGTTAACCAAATTCGGAATGAGAAAATAAATTTTATTATTGGAAGATTAAATGATTTTACTGAGTTAAAAACAGATGAGAATTACGAAGCTTTTTTAGGAGAATATGGCCTTAGTAGGGAAATGGTTAATAAAGATTACATTATGGGATTAAGGTGAAAATTTCGGCTAAAATAATTAAAAATTAAACGAGCTTAAAGGCACAGATTTAACGTAAATTAAATTTAATACAGTCGGATCCCACTTATTTTTCAAAATCTAGTTAGTTAACTGAAGTGGAAAAATGCCTAGGTGTAGAGCTTCGCCGAAAGTTCCGGGATTTTTTGGTTCCGGTTCCGGTTCTTGCCAAATTTGCGGTTCCGGTGAAGGACTACTAGGCAACCTCCAGTCTCGTATGAATTCTAATTTAATACCTATACGATCTGAATAAAATTGTAATATTAACCTAGTGATCAATTCATCGACCAATTTTTAAATGTTTTAAAAACACCTTCAATTGAAGAAAATAATTTATTTATTTTCTTCCATGTGCTTGCAATTACACGAACTCTTATAATGTTGTTTGTTAGATACAATACAATTAATTATATGTTTCTCTTAAATAGAATGAATTTGAGGTAATTTTAAAATTTAATTGATAAAGGAAGCACAAGGCTGTCGGATTTTGGGAAAACCTCTGATATTCGTATTTGGAAAACGATATCCGAGCCGAAAATGAATGAAAAACTCCCCCTCTGTTTTTTAATAAATTTTTATTAATTTAGAGAACAAATCTCCATCGTGGAATATATAGAATCATTAGACACGTTTGAAATTCATGCAAACAATAAATTTAATAAAATAAAGAAATTGTTAATTTATAAAAATGTTGAAGTTATTTTCGATAATCATACTGGTAAGCTTAATTACCTATATTAATTAAAATTATTCATAATTAATATTTAAATTAATAATTTAGATGGCACTTTTATAAAGGTGTTTTTAGTAACAAATGGAAACTATTTTTTTATTATTTATAAAGGACTTTTAATTAAAATTAAAAATTTATATCAGAAGGACAAAGGTTGTCACATAAGTATCCCTTTGGTAGATCACTTGTAAACGTTTAAACTAAGTTCGAAAAAAGTTTAAACTCTTACTCTAATAAAATAGCTTATCAAATATACCTAATTTTATTTCAGAAGTTGTTAATGATCTTATTATGAGTTTGGAATATGTTGAAATCGGATTATTAGGTCGGATACATTTTGAAATGAACGAAAATTATGAAAACGTTAATAATTTTCAACCATACTTGAATTGCTGTGTATTTACATTCAAAAGTAAATATAAAATTATAAATAAATTCATTAAGTATAGGCACATTAAGCTTTATTTAAAACCTAGAGGGATCTATATATCAAACCAAAACCATTGTCAAAGCCGAGCTTGTGTCCTTTATCTGAAGCAGTATTCACTAATTGTACATGACCTAGTGAGATGTAAGGTTCACTCTATTCCTCAACCTTCTCCGATCTTCCTGTAGTGTCATCTCTTCGAAAATACCTAGTTTCTGAGCCCTTCACCGTCGAATAACAACCCCATTTTATGGACATCAGAATTATTTTAGATTTATCAAATAACATTAAAAGTATAACTCCCCTCGTCTTAAGACATGTTTAGTAGAGGTCGGACAAACGGCAAAATCAAATATTTGATCAAATAATTTGAAAATTATTTGATATTTGAAAAAATTTGATTTCTACCAAAAGGCATCAAACAAATATTTGATCAAATTATTTGAAAATTATTTGATATTTGAAAAAATTTGATCATAAAAGTCAAATATTTGATCAAATATCAAATTTTTTAAAAAATTTTGGAATACCATATAAATCGGGGTATTTGATAATATATCGGGGATATTAGGATATAAAGATGATATCGGAGGATTAAGACGGGTGTGTAGGGATTAAGGGTGATATAAGTGAATTGTAAGGCTTAACGGGGATATAAGGGGATAAGGTGAGATAAATGGGCTATGAAAGGGTATAGGGATAATAGTCCTCGATATCCTTCCCAAATCCCCCCCATATCTCTCTTAATCCAATATCTCTCTTAATTTTCACAAAAATTTCGGGAATCGGGAACCCACTATATCCCCTTAATTAACAAATCCTTCTATATCTTCCTTTTCACTACCCAAATTCTCGATATCTCTCCTAGTCCCGCGATATCCCTTCCAATCCCCGAAATCACCTGTTATCCATTTTATCCGCCAAAATACCTCTACTTTCCGTCAAATAATTTTCAAATTATTTGATATTTGCTCAAATATTTGATTTTTCTGAGTTTCGTCAAACAAATATTTGATCAAATTATTTGAAAATTATTTGATATTTGAAAAAATCAAATTTCTTCAAAAAGTCATCAAACAAATATTTGATCAAATAAAATCAAATAAAATTTGATCAAATATTTGATTTTCCGACGTCAAATATTTGTTTGGTCCGACCTCTAATGTTTAGAGCTGTTACTTTATAATTAAGACATAGAAATTAGGTAGTTCAAAAATTTTATCAACAAGGTTAAAATTTTACATATACCGTATTTCCTCTAATAGACCGACATGTCGTTTTATTTTTCAACCTCCCTCTAGACTGTCGTTCTATTACAGGGTGTCGTTCAAATAGAGGCTGTCGTTCTATTTTTCAACATATTTTTTTGCAATTTTTTTGAAATTTTTATTAAGATCTATATCATTTTAATAATTTTATTAATGAAGAAAAATAGTTAAATTTTATATTTCAATGGAATTATCACTAGCCCTGTCCCATCAGGCCCTGTCCCCCTGTTATTTTCCAAGTTCCAAGAAATTATTTTCCAATTGTTTCTTCTGAAATTGGAAAAGGAAGATTTTTGGAGGGAAATGGAAGAATTGTCGCAGATGACCTTAAGTAGTAGGGGGTATCAATGTACTTGTAAGATATCGAGGCTTATGAGGATTTGAAAGGAATAGAGGTGGATTAAAGTTAAGAGGGATATCCGGAGATTTGGAAGGATTGAAATAAACATAAAGGGATTTGTGCGCGGCAACGAGGGATAAAGAAGATATCGTTCGATTTGGAGGGATATCGAGGGATATAAGGAGATTCTAAGCGATTAATGTGAAATCAGTGGGTTAAGGTGGATATCGGTAGATTTAGAAGGAGTAAAGTTATATTGTGGATTTGAAGATTCAATGGATTTAGGGGATTATGAAGGATATATAGGGATTTTTGGGAATTAGGAAGTATATCAAGTGATATCCCTCCTAATTTGTTGGTATCGACTCTAGGTCTCGATCCGAAACTCGGTCTCGGGGTTGATTCCCGGTCTCGGTCTCGACTCTCGGGTTTTTTTAACTCCCGACCATCACTACCGCTTAGGTAAATAATTAAATTAAAAAAAGAAAGGGTGTCGTTCTAATAGGGGGTGTCGTTCAAATAGAGGCTGTCGTTCTATTTCTCAACCTCCCTCCAGACTGTCGTTCTAATAGGGGGTGTCGTTCAAATAGAGGCTGTCGTTCTATTAGAGGAAATACGGTAATTTAAATTAGAATCGGATGATTCAAGTATTATGCTTACTCCTGAGGAATTCGCAATAATAGAACCTTACCGTATTATTCTATTTACCAATTTATACAATTTATATTTTCTTTATTATTTCTCTAATATTCAACAAAATCTTAAATCAAAAATAGAAGAACATTATATTAATCCTCAATTGATAAGAACACTGTTTATTTATAATCCAACTATTACGGATTTGATAAAAAGCGCCGATGGTCAAATTTCAATTCCATCATTAACTCGTTTTGTAATCTTTTTTTAATGTCTAAATTTGTTGGTTATATATTGTATACGATGTTCATGCTGTAGAAAAATTCATTGGATGGGAAATGTACGTGAACCATCACGGAATGAGCCCAGACCGAAGCACAACCGACTGTGCCACCATCCAAACCGATGAAGGGTTATTTATTTTCATTTACATTCTTTCTGAAAGTCCGGACATAACAGGTTATTAGTAGTAGGAAACTACTACTAGTAGTAGGAAAAAAGCATTGTTGATCACCACAATCCGAATTTACTATTAAAATTCCTGGAAAAACTAATATACATTAAGTATTTTAAATTCTATTTGAAAGTGCATGTAATTGTAATCTGTTGTAACAATTAAGGTATATATTTCTGACCGACCTGAAATTGGAGGAATTAGTCAACAAGCTGGCGAAGAAACTAGTCAACCTGGTGAGGGAACTAGTCAACAACCGGGTGAAGGAGCTAGTCAACAAGCTGGCGAGGGAACTAGTCAACCAGCCGCTGAAATGGGCAGTACCGGAACAAGACGACGACGCCGTCGGAATGGAAATGGAAACGGCAATAGTAACGGAGATGGAAATGGCAACAGAAGTACTAGACGCCATCGACGTGGAAGAGGAAATGGAAATGACGAAGGTGGTAAATGAAAAAGTTTAAGGAAAAGATTTAAAGCTGAAAATAACTTCTAAAACGTAGCTCGCAATCCGCAATTGTGTGCAGCCTTGGTTCAATTAGAGGGTACTTTCGGGATACCTAGTTTTTTTGTCCTTTGCCTTTTACTGTCAATGACTTCTGTAGCCTAAATCAAGCAATAATTAGGGATGTTATCAGAATTAGAGGCTTTTTTAATTGCCTCATATGGAAAACCTCAACGTTACATCAGAAAAACGCAATGCATTTCTCAACGTTTCTTAATTTTTAAGTCCTTAAAATGCCCTTTTGTTATTTTACGTCAATTATTGCATGATAACCCTTATGTAATAGTTTATAATTTTTTATTATTTAATAGTTTTTTAGAAAAAATGGAAATAAAATTTAGTCATTTCTTTAAATTATTTTATAAAATTTTATTAAAATTCATCTTTAAAAATAATTACCGTGTTGCCTGTATTATAGCCCCCTTCGAATTAGAGACCCCTGCTTAATAAAGCCCTCTTTTGGAAGGTGGTTGAAAAATAGAGGTCCCCGTCTGTAAGAAAAGAAAATTATGGCTCCCATCCTTAATATAACCCCCGTTTGGAGGACAGTTGAAAAATATAGCCCCGTGGGGCTCTAATACAGTAAATACGTTATTTTAAATTTGTTGTAAGACATATTTCTTTAAAAAATAAGGTAGTTTAAATTAGAGTACGTCCGAGTCCGAGTATTTGAGAAAAACCCGGATAGCGAGTAAAGCCGAGTTTGAAAAACCCGAGTAACGAGTCCGAGTTTTATTTTTTGACCCGAGCCCGAGTACGAGTAAAACTTAATCCGCCTATATCACTCTTAATCCGCCGAAATGCCATGATACATCAATGGATAATATTATTTCGAGGGATTTGTGTAGGTTATGCGGATAAGAATGAGAGGAATGAGATGAATATCAAGGGATATCAATATTTGTGCTGATTATTATGGGATTTGGGTGTATTAAGAGCAAAATCTGGGAAATTCGAGAGATTAATTGGTATATCATTGGATTAGGTATGTCGTCGAAAGTAGAGATCGGCCGAAGAGGTCGGTCGATATTTTTTCGATAAATATCGAAAAATATCGAAACCGAAATATGTCGAAAAAAAAGTCGATATTTTTCGATTTTTCAAAAAATTTTTATAACCAATGAATAACAGAATAGACCAAATAGTTAAAGGAGATTAAGATTGATTAAATGGGATATTGGTGGATTTGGACGGATTAAATTGAATATCAAGGGCTTGTATTTGTTATCGAAGATCAATTGAGATATAAGTGATTTTAACTAGGGATAATGGATTTTAAGGAATTAAGGAGGCAAAAATTTTGGGAAATTTGGAAGGCCAATGAGTGAGAGAAGTGAGAGAATGAGAGAAATTTGGAAGGCCTTAAGCCAAAAATCTTCCTTATTGCGCCGCAGATAGGGGCATAAAAATACTCGGTTTACGCCGAGTCTGCCGAGTATTAAGTTACCGAGCAACGGTAACGCCGAGTATTAAGACCCCGAGTAACGAGTCCGAGTAAAACAGCAAAAAACCCGAGCGAACGACACGAGTATACTCGTACTAGTTCGGACTCGGACGAACTCTAGTTTAAATTATTTTCCTCATTAAAAATCTAGACAAAATATCCTCTCAATGGACATTTTAAAAATAATAATATTTTTATTTATTTTCCCAACTGAATCAACATTGTTTAACTCCCGTCATAAAGCCCTGACTAATTTTGGAAGAATAATAACTAGTCAAATAATAAATAAAATGGAAAATATTGGGGAAAATAAATTAAATAAAAATGTAAAAAATTTGAGCTTTTTGGCTAAAGCAAAGAATAAAATTATGGAAGTAAATAAACATAAAAGTTCCTCAATTTGGGAGCAAAATTTGAATAAAGGATTTATTAAAAGAATTGAATCCTCACCATTTTCTACTCTGCAAGGAATGAATTATTCACAAAAAAATGGTTTTATTTATTAAACATACAGTCGGAACTCCTATAACAAAAAATATGTATTGGGAAAAATACTCTTCTATAAAAATACCCTTCTACCCTTGGTTCTGTAAAATATTAGAGAATAATCTTCAGAATACGTCTAGAATCGTCTATAATCCTGATTCGGTCTCGTGGGATATTTTAGCCCGATTTAACCTCCAATCACATCTCACTCTTATTCATACATTGTTCAATCCGGTCGCAGATCACTAGCGGTATCTTAAACAGTAGATATCGCAAGATGGTTCCACCCTACGTTAGCAAATCATAAAATTCGGATCAAAATGAAGACGGAATAACCTGAAATTTTCGGTTCGTATACCGGATCAGGGTATTTCTATGCTCCTTCAACCATACTACTCAGTCAAAAATAATTATTCTATCTCTCAGTCAACTTAAAATAATTTATTTATTGTTTTACAAGATTTTGAATTTGATCAAAACAATTTAAAAACTTCAATAGATACTTTATTAGAAGAAATTGAAATTTATTCGAAATCTTTTTTCGATGATTATTCTAATATTTCAATTAGAAGAAGAAGCACACAAATAGTTTCTGGACGAACAATTTATGGATATCATTTTTATGATAAATTGCCAATTCCAAAACTTTCAGAAATTAATGGAAAAAATGTTTCTGATAAATTATTTAAAGCATTTTTAAATGAATGGAATAAAATTAAAGCAATGTTAGAAAATGGAAGAGTTGAAGGTTATTTTATATAATTTTTAAAATCAAGGTATACAGCAAGGATATGTCTTGTTAATCGAAACTCAATACCCGAAACAAGGACTTTTCTGAACCCGAAACCCGACCCGAATAAAATTTTGAAAGTCGAATTCGAACCCAGCCCCGGCTTGTTTATCAACCGACCTATCATTGGTGCACATTCTGCTTCAATTTAAGATAAGCCCAACACAAGATATTGGGGATCCATCTCAGATCCAACTCACATTAAGATACGTTTTTTAAAAATTTAGTTTTCGTTAGGTTGAAAAGTCGCTTTGCGTCTTGCAACAGAAAAGATGACGTCTTTTGAATGATTTTTTCTGTCGCAAGACGCAAAACGCATTATATGTGTCACGCCATAAGCGATACTCCCTATTTAAAATAAACCTCAAAATGAGATAACAGTGAGGTCTGTGCACACTAATGAATTTCTTCAAATTTTCAATAAAAATATTAATTTAGTAATTCATCCCGAGGAATTAAGCGAAACTGCAAAAGCTGCTGACAAACAAATGGAAATAGAATTGTCTAATCATTTACCTCAAAAATTATTATTAAATTTTAATTCAAATTTTGCTGATATTTTTGCTAAAAATAATTTTTCTGATATTTTTTACAAAGATGATGAAATAATTGAAGAAACAATTGAATCTATTAAAAATTTATTAATTTATTTAGATAAGGTTTAAATTAATTATAAAAAAATAATTTTAGTAACAATATTTAGTAACAAATTGCTAACAATATGTTCTTTATCTAGGCTTCCGTCGCGCACAATTTTTATTTATGCGTAGCATGACAATTAAAATTGTTGCCGAAGCACAAGAATAAGACGTACACGTACACAGGAATGTTTAAGACATCAATCGGCTACATCTTAACTTTTTATGCAATATCACAGAAGAGTGTTAGCGGATCCTAGGATATCCTCGGACATCCAGATCCGAACTGAAAATTTCTAGATAGCCAGAATTATTCCGATCATAGTTGTACGCAATTACGGACTGCATAAATTGCGTGGTTTTTTGGACTTGCGGATTTCTGCTGCGGAAAATCTGTTTCAATTGCGGACAGCCCTGATTCCGATTCTGATAGCTTGATCCACCAAACTTAGCACATAATCAACACTGCTACTGTTTAATTTTTTTAATTTTCTAATTTTTTAGAATCTTGAAGACAATATAAACTCAATTAATCAAGAGTTTAATAAAAATAAAGAAATGCTGATAAATAAACGAAATCGAAAAGAAAAATTTCGAAAAGATTTAATTAATCAAACAAACTTGTTTTATACAAGAATGATTTTATTAAAATTAATTTTGGAAGCTAAATTGGCTTTGAATAATTCAGAATGGGAAGAATTGGAAAAGGTTAACAAATTATTAAAATTAAAAATTGGGAAAGAATTTTTAAACGCTCTATTTTATAAAGTTATACAAGATTGCGAGTACACCCCAACGAATCGCAGAGCATAACTTCGTTAAGGATTTTCGAATCCGGGCCGCCCTGATATGATCAGATTTAATTTGGGTGAAGGTTTAGTGAATGAGACCATTTATTCGAGGTTTCTTGATTTTCTGTCTTATCAATCTGATAGTAAATTAATTTAACAGAAATAAATTTAAAAAATATTAATTTCTAACAAAATTCTTAACTTATAAACAATTTCAAAAATTTAAAAGATACGTCAATCTTCAAAAGCTCTCCATTCCCGTTTACAACAAATGTCAAAAATATTAGCCCATCTCGAAGAAATAACTAATTATGCAAATAGAGAAGCTCAAATTTACAATAATAATCAAATTAAAAAACAAATAAAATCAAAAATTATAAACAAATATTTGGTAGAAGTCGTTGAAATGGAATTATTTTCTTTATTTCCGAATAATTTTTTGAATGAGAATTGGGCACGAAGAATAAATTTAAAAAAAGGAAATGAAGATTTGAAGATATTTACGAACAAACAATTTATTTCTGATGATTTGATAAGTGTTTTGGATAAAAAATTGTTAGAAGAAATATCTGCTTTAATTGTTTTTTATGTTCCGAAAATTTGAAAAAATGAAGTAAATGAAGAAAATGATGATTTTTTTAATATAAAAATATGTAAATATATTGTAAAATAAATTAGTGATTGGACCGAGAATAGATCTAGAACAATATGTTTTCGAGATATTTCATACAGAATCCGTGCGCTCTCCTCCTGGTCCGGTTTTTAGAACGCGAATTATAGTGTCCGGCAAAATTATTGTTCTGAATCTGGACACAATAAATTTTTTGTAATCAACCCATCATGAAATACCCCTAATACAGGAATTTTTCCTGTCCCAACTAAAAAATCGGACCCGAACTTTATCTCCGGTCATAAGCCGCACAATAATATTTAATATGTACAGATTTATTTTAATTACTGAAAAATCACTGTTAGACTTTAGAAAATTTTGAATTAAATTTCAAGAAAAATTAAAAAGATTGAATGACCACACCAATTGGTCCCATAATTACAAACTATCTTAATCAAATTTATTTCCTTTAATGCCTAGTTAACTTGTGTAATTGTATATTGTAGTGCAGATTTAAATATTTTTCTATTAATATATCGTAAATCAATTGATATCCTCCAAATTTAACGAAATCCCCTTTAATCCCTAAAACCACGACACAGATTACACACCATAAACGAGGCTTTACAAAATTCTACAATGCTGCATAGTTCAAAATCTATCAGGTAATTAGATACGTTAGACAGGATATCAATGGTATATAGGGTTTGTAGATATCGGAGGATAAATGAGATTGTTTTAAATTATAACGATCCTTGATTAAAGGAGGATCCGTCCAAATTTCCTGATACCTCCATTGTTTCCTTCAAATCCATAATCTCTCAATATTTATCCTTTCAAATTATTTAATCTCTTTAAACCACCCTTCATCCCTCTAATTCCCCATATACCCCCAGATTAATATAAAATTTTATTGACTTTTTCAGTTAATTCAAATTAAAATTATTGAGTATAAGCAATTTTAAAAAGAGAAAAATTACATTAGAAAAATGCAAAGCTATCCAAACTTTATATTTTATGGAATTAAATTTATTTAATAAATGTTTGTATTGGGCGAGAGAGAGTCAGGTAATGAAGATAAAGATTGATTAAAAAAAGCCTTCGTTTAATTCCGACATATAAAATTAAAATAAAATTTATATAAAATTTAAAATGTATTTTTATTTAATAAATTTATTTATTTTAATTAAATTAATTAATTCCCAAGATTTATTTACATCTTCTGCAGAATTACAACAATTAGTACATGTAGAAAAAGAAATTCCAAAAATTATAGAAAATTATATTCTATTGGAAAATAAACGTTTAGAAAATTTAAAAGGGTATTTTTTTAATTAAATTAATATTTTAATTTATAGCAGGGATGTACGGGTCATGCAAAATGCTAAATCCTGTCTTAATAAAGTTAATTAAATAGGCTTTAGTAAATTCAGAAAAGAAAAAGTATCATGGTTAGTAACCTGCGCCGGACCGGATCTGGGCCGGATTTTTCCACAGTTCGGATTCCAACTCCGAATAATCCAACCGGATTACAAATCCAGAAGCAGGGTTCGGAAAATCGATTTTGCCGGCCACTAATCATCGGTAAAAAAAGGTTTCAGATTTTGAAAAATGTTTTAAAAAAAGATTGATGTGAAGAATGTTCATTCCTTATTTTTGAAAGGCTACATTTAAATTGAAAAATTTTAGAGGGAAATAAATATAATTTTAAAAAAGTCTCAGAAAAACTAAAATTAAATTAGGTAACATACTACTACTCGGTATATTAATAATTATTTTATAAAGTTTGTTCTCAAAAATTAACTTATGTATAAATAATTTTTTAGTATAGCGAATAAATATTTAAAAGAAAAAAGTGAATTATTTGAATTAGAACCAAAAAGTGTTTTAAATCCTTTAATTGCCCTTAGAGTAATCAAAAAATTAACAAAAACTTGGAAAGAAATTAAAAAAGAAATTCAATCAGATTTGACTGAAAATTATTTAAAAAATATTTCAAATCAAAGAGAAACTCGTTTTCCTAATGAGGTGTGCATTTTTTTTAAATTTTTTACTTAAACGTGGGTATATAGAATATTAGGGCAGAATTGAAAAATAAGTGAGAGGCGTAAAATGATGATTTTGAAATTAGAGGAGAATGAAATGAGAAGTCCCAGATTAATTCAGACATGGCCAACGGATAATATCCGGATACCCGCGGATATATCCGGATAAGGACAAATATCGATACTGTTTTTAAAAAATCGGGGGATACGATATTGACCTCACGGACATACTATCTGGATATGGATACCAAAATTCGTGTCCATGGCCATGCCTGAATTAATCACTAAATACTTCTCTCTTCCTTGTTGATGCCTCTCGTCATACATCCAATAATATTTTTATTTAAAAAAGGATGATCTAAATGGAGCATTTGAAGGATTATTACGTTTACAAGATACTTACAATTTAAAAACTAAAGATTTGGCTAATGGAATTGTTGAGGATATTAATATAAATAAACAAATGGATGGTTGGATTTGATTATTAGATTTTATGAAATAATTTATTTAGCAAAAGATTGTTATGATGTGATACATTTTTATTAATTTAGTTTAAATTTGTTTAATTTTAATTATTTTTGGCGTTCCGTTTTGAATCCCTCCCTTTTTTTTTCTCTTTATATTCTTTACCCGCTCCCCAAAAGACATTCATTCATATAATTTTGTTAAAAGAAAATAAAATAATTTATTTCTCAAAATTATTCTTATTTGGATTTTATTTAAAATTGTTTGGACTTTTTATTTATTAAACAAATAAATTTTATTATTACTTGGCGCTCCTGCGACGAGTCAATTCAACGACAAAGTAAATTTTGAAATTTTTACGCCCCGGTGGGTAAAAATTTTTTCTGGTGAAGAATTTTCTGTGGTCTTCACTCAACAAATTTTTTTTCGTTATCCCTCTGTGGGATAGGAAAAACTCTTCGATTTTTTTTTCGCTATACCCCTGTGGTATAGGAAAATTTTCGTTTTCGACTTTCATTTTCGCTATCCCCCGGTGGGTTAGGAAAATTTTTGGTTGACTTCGTAGTTTTCGTTATCTCTCGGTGGGATAGGAAAACTTGAGTAGAATCGATTCTTCTAATGGCCAAAGTACACATGACAAGGCAACAAACAAAAGAAATGGGAATTTTACTCGACAAAGATGGGAAACAAATTTTAGACCCAAATTTAGAAGAGGAGGGTGAAGAGAACACAGAAAATTTGGAAAACAATCAAACTGCCCTCCCAAAAAAATCGATTAAAAGCAAAAATAAAATTCCCATCACCACTTTAGACATGTCTCAACAATTAAACAACTTAGAAGAAAGTCTAATAAGTGGTAATGGTGAAGAAGATGATGTTGTTAGTTTGGATGAACAAGCAGTGGATCAGCTTTTGGAAGAAGAGAAAGGTAGACAAAAACAAACTAAAACTAAAATCAATAAAATGGGGAATGAAAAGAAAGGACAAAATACTCAAGCCCATTTCCAACCAAATATGGCAAGCACGCCTATTGCAAACAATCAATACGCGCAATTTGGTCAGGTTCCGCCAGTTCAAGCTGGTTTCCCACCTTGCTTTCCTGGATACCCGATTAATCCACAACAGCAAGCAATGATGTATATGCCTTTCTATCAGTACCCACCTAATATGCAACCAAATCCGGCACCTCAGATAAATGCTTTTGAAAGTTTAACGCAGGCACTTGTATTAGATAAGATACCAGACTTGAAAGGAAATGAGGGAAGTGATGGGATAAGGAAATTCTTTAAGAAGTTTGACGTCGCTTCAGAAAGTTGGTCAGAAAAGAAGCGTATTACGTTACTGGAGTCTAAACTTTGTGGTAGAGCAGAGCGAGCTTTTAACGCTGCTGTAAATTCAGAACCCTATCGTTACGACTCGATTCGACGTTTTATTATTAACCAACTTGAAGAGACAGACTCGAAAGGAATGGAAGCTTTTGACACACTTATGAGAGGCGTTCATCGTAATCGAAATGAAACTATAGATGAATTAGGTGAAAAGATTTCTGGATTAGTTCGTCGGGCATATCCTGGTCTTCCAGCACACCTACATGACGAATATTCTATTAAACACTTAATAAGGAGCATAGACAGTCCAGAATTAGCGCTCAATCTTGAATTATCGCGCAGAAATGCTATGTCGCTTGACGAATTCATTGCACTTGCAGCGAGAGCTGAAGCAACTCAACGCGTAATTTCTAGGCGATATAGCCGTTTTGAGAACAAACAAAATTTCTCTAATCAATATTCGCCACAAAGAACGCAATTCTATGACCAAGGGACAAGTAGACAGAAGGAAATTAAGTGTTATAGTTGTGGGAAAGTAGGGCATTATTCGAGTGATTGTAGAAACAAATGGCAACCACCTACCCAAAATAATGTTCAAGCTTTAGTACCACATCAAAATTCAAGCGCTAATAGAAATTTTGCGACTAATTCTAATAGTGTTGAACTAAAGGGCAGTCGAGATCATTTTAACAATAAACAGCCATTCCGTAACCAACTGAAACAAAACATGCTTAAAGTTGAGCAATTTGACGAAGTCAATATCCCCCACGTAAATGCCGTACATACTGCTGAGATTTCTGAATTTTTCGAAAAAGATAATAAGGATGCTGAAGAAAAGTCAGTTGAAGATAAAAGCGGCTTGGTTGGAAAAATTATTGCACTTCGAGTAAATGTCCTAGGAAAAGAAGCACTTTCCATTGTTGACCCTGGTGCCCAAATTTCTCTCGTAAATGCTGGCTTTCTTGTGAATTTACTTAAGTCAAATGAAATTAAATTGAATGATAGTGCTTTAAAATTTTCTAAATCGGCTGAACAAGTTTTGGACGTTAATGGAAATAAAGTGAATTCTCTCGGTGTTGTTAATTTACCAATAAAAAGAAATGGTATGGATGAAACTTACATCCGAGCACACATCACTAAGGCACCGTTTGGTTACGAACTTTTGTTTGGAACTAATTGTTTAAAAGACCTAGGCTTCAAACTTTATGACGAGCCAAATGATGAAATGATTAATTTTCAAGAAGCAGAGCGACAAAAATCTGGAGCCATTAAAATAATTTTTCACACAACCATACCACCTCGTTCTACTAAATTAGTCGAAACACGAATTGAAAAAGAATTCGAAGGAAAGGAAATTCTTATAGCGCAAGAGGAGGAAAGCGAAATAAGAATAGAACCAACGCTAGGGTGCGGCGAAAAAGGAAAGGTTGTAGTGCCGGTTACAAATACATCAGAACTCCCTATAAAGTTGAAAGAAAATGAAAGTATTGGAAAAGTTGAAACTGTAAATCAATACGGCGAGGCTGAAAATTTTCTTTATTTTGATTGGGATTTTAATGGTGTTAAAGTAAATTTTGTGGGCGGTACAACTTTAGACTTAAGTGCCGAAAGCAAAGAAAGAGAGGACGAAATTAAGTTGCAATTAGAAAAGAATACAGGAAAATTGAAAGAAAATCAATATTCTGAATTAATTGAGATTGTTAATGAGTTTGAAGGAATTTTTGCTTTAAGAGATGAAGAGCTCACGCAAACAAATCTAGTAAAGCACGAAATACACCTCGAAAACAATCAACCGATTAGATCTCGTCTTCGTCCAGTTCCTTTCGCATATAGAGAAAAGATAGCCGCAATGTTGCAAGATTATTTAGGGCGTGGAATTGTGCGACCGTCTCACTCTCCTTATGCAAGTCCAATTGTAATTGTGCCAAAAAAGGATGGAAGTTTGAGATTTTGTGTTGACTATAGAGGGATAAACTCGGTAACCGAAAAAGATGCATTTCCATTACCGAATATTGACAATACCCTTCTAATGCTGGGAAATAAAAGAATTTTTTCCACTCTTGATTTTATGTCGGGCTATTGGCAAATCAAAATGGAAGAGGATTCGATCAATAAAACTGCATTTATTACTGAATTTGGGTTACATGAGTTCTTAGTAATGCCTTTTGGTTTAGCTAATGCAGTTGCCACATTTCAGCGATTTATGTCAATTCTTTTTGAGGACCTGATAAATGATTTTGTTTTTGTTTATATCGATGACATTCTAATAGCATCGAACTCATTCGACGAACACAAGAAACATTTAAAAATGGTCTTTGAAAGAATCAGAATGGCTGGCTTAAAATTAAAAATTTCTAAATGCAAATTTGCTGCTGAAGAAATTCCCTTCCTCGGCCACACCTTAACCCCTGAAGGAATAAAGAAAGATGCTGAAAAGATTAAGCCAGTAATAAATCTTCCAATTCCTAAAACAAAGAAGGAACTTCGATCTTTGCTAGGATTTATGACTTATTACAGAAAATTTATTTATTCTTTCGGCGCAATTGCAAAACCACTTTTTCAATTAGTAAGAGAAGATGCAGTTTTTAAAATTGGGGAAAAAGAGAAAGAGGCTATCCAAACATTGAAAGAGAAAATAATTAAGGATGTTTTGCTTTACTTCCCAGATTTTGAAAGTGCTGTGAAAAATCCAAAAAGAGCGTTTATTATAATGACAGATGCAAGCAAGATAGGTCTTTCTGCAGTTCTTTGTCAACCTGATGAAAATGATAGGATTAGACCCATTTACTTTGCATCAAGACAATGTAATAAACACGAAGAGCGCTATTGTCCAACTGAATTAGAGGCGCTAGCAGTTCGTTTTGGAGCTAAGAAATTTGCGCAGTTTATAACTATGATACCCACACGTGTTCTAACTGACCACAAAGCACTTGTTCCTATGTTTAAGAGCAAAAATGAAACGGGGAATTCTAGGGTTGATCGCTGGATTATGGAATTAAATGCGCGTTTTATTTTGAAAGTCGAATACAATCCAGGAAAATCCAACACCGTAGCTGACCTACTGTCGAGAATTCCTCCACCTGAAAGCAAAACTATTCAATTACTCCAAATTGACAAAGAGACGAATGAAAAGGAGATTGAAAATTGTTTAGGAGTGGAAATGGGAAGAAAAATCGATTGGATTGAAAAGACGCGTGAAAGTGAATTTAAGGGACTGTATGAGTTTTTAGAAAAGAGAGTTCTTCCAAATGACCAAAATGAAAGCCAAAGCATTATAGCGCGTTGCCAAAACGCAATTCTCAATGAGGGCTTACTTTATTTTGTTGATAAGGAAGGGGAATTGAAACTTTTTGTTCCTCGAGAATTTAGAAAGGAATTACTTGAAGAGAGACATGAAGGCGTTTGTGCTGGACATCAAAGCGGAAAAAAGCTTTTTCGCCAACTTAATGAACGATACTTTTGGCCAAATATGCGAGCAGAGTGTAATACAATTGCTTTAAATTGTCGAATTTGTTCTCACGCAAGAAAAGCCCGAATAAACCAACCCGAATTACAAATGCGAAAAACAAGTGAACCGCTTGAACTTGTCTGTCTTGATGTTCTAGAAATTGGAAAAAGCAATGCCTTAAACCGTTATGTTCTCGTTATTGTCGATCACTTTACTAAATGGGTTGTTGCCGAACCAATCCCTGACAAATCTTCAGAAACAATTGCTCGCGTTTTTGTTGAAAAATTTGTTTTAATCCACGGAACACCCAAACAAATTCACTCTGACCAAGGAAAAGAATTTGTAAACAAAACTTTGGAAGAGATTTCTAAAATTCTAAAGATATCAAAAACAACCACACTAGGCTATGATCCCAACGCTAACGGTCTTGTTGAGCGAATAAACCAAATTATTTTGGGAATGTTGAAAAGAAACACTGGGTCTGTATGGGAATGGGACTTGCGTTTACCATTTTGTGTTTTTGCTATCAACATAACTCCATCCGAATCAACAGGATATTCTCCATACCATCTAATGTTTGGGCGAACTGTTAATTTTCCCTCAAGCGAATCTATTCATCTCCCAGTAAATCCGGCTTATACTATTGACGAAGACACTTACCTCCAACTCTTTCGAGAAAACTTAGCACAATTGATTGCTGAAGCAAACAAAAATTTGGAAAAGTCAAGAGAAAAGATTGCGTCCTGGTATAACGCGAAAAAGAATGTTTCTGGAAATAAATACAAAATCGGCGATCGCGTGATGGTTAATTTTCCCGGGAAAAATATTCGAAACGAACATAAGAAGCTGTTGTGGAATAATTTCGGACCTTACAAAATTATTTCAATGGGAAAAGCCTCAGCTGAATGTATTCCTACTGACAATCCAAAAGCGAAATCAATAACCGTTCCAATTGAGCGATTAACGAAAGTACCTCCTGGTGTTCCTAACATTGCTACCCTCCCAACTGGAAAGAACCCTTACAAAAATATTATAAATTTAATGACAATGAAAATTAATATTGAAGAAAAAAATCATGGGACGATTTTTCTTTTAGGTGTGGAGGCGATAAAGTTTGACTGGACAAAATTTTGCTCTAAAAACGAAGAACATAGTGAATGTAAAATTTTACATGCTTCAGACCTCGACCCTGTTTTAGACGAGACAACTAAAATTGGAAAATTAGAAATAAAAACGGGCCTTCAAGCTCTCTTTACAATATTTTTGTTGAAAAAAGAAACAACGAATTCTTTAACTACTGCTAAAGCCTTACTTTCAACAATATTAAAAGGAGATCCTGGCTTTGAATTAATTCTATTTTCTGGAAAAAGAGGAGATCTAGTAACAACAGGAAAAATGCCAAATGAAAAAGACATTTTCGGGCAAAAAGACATTTTCGGGCATTATTGTAGGAAGAGACAGTTTACTAAATGGTGAGACAGCAGAAAGTATTGCTGAACAAATAAATCGTTTGATCACGTTGATCAAGGATTTTAAACATGTTCGTATTTTTGTAATGGCTCCACCATACGTGCACCGGAAAAGTGAAGAATTCAATGAACTTTATTTTCTGATAAAGAAGATAACGGAGAAGAATTCCATTAATTTCGTCTCGGTGACGGAGAATGGAAGAAGTATTGTTGAAATATTCCGGAAAGGCACCACATTTAACGACAACAATGTTACCATCACGGGGCAAATAACTAATATTGGCTTGTGTTTAGTCCGTTCTTGGCTTTTTACACAAGTGCCTGATTTCCCTGGAGATCAACAAATCGGACGTCTCCCACCAACAATAAACTCTCAAATTGTCATTCCGGATAAACGACATGAAAGGACTAGCGGGGGCGGTCTCGGTGACCGGATCTCGTTTCGACGTAGTCCATACCGCCACAACAGCTCCACGTCACATTATTCGAGCCGACGACCCTCTACCTCACCCAGACACAAATACTCTCGTCGTCGTTGATTTGACTCACCACCCAAAACCTTATCGGAACAGCTTGGAATTTCAGATGTCGAGGACGCCATCTTTTGAGACCCTGGGGATGTGATACATTTTTATTAATTTAGTTTAAATTTGTTTAATTTTAATTATTTTTGGCGTTCCGTTTTGAATCCCTCCCTTTTTTTTTCTCTTTATATTCTTTACCCGCTCCCCAAAAGACATTCATTCATATAATTTTGTTAAAAGAAAATAAAATAATTTATTTCTCAAAATTATTCTTATTTGGATTTTATTTAAAATTGTTTGGACTTTTTATTTATTAAACAAATAAATTTTATTATTACTATGATATAGGTCTTGCTGCATATAATAAAGAGGTTATTTTATTATCAAAGAATAAATTAAGTCGGACCTTTTTTAAAATTCGGTAGGGTATCCGGAACCGAAAAACCCCGGATACACGGAAATCTTCCGTTTGGTTATCGGTTACGGATACCTGAATGACCGAAAAAAGAATGAAATCTATAGCATGGCCGTAAAATTACCAAAATTTTCGCCTGCTGCCTGAAAAGGAAGAAATCTTGCCCTTGGCCTTCTAAAATCCTTAAAACTTTCGCCTGCGGTGCAGAAAAAAGAAGAAATATGTTTAGTGAAGGAAATGTCGAGGAATTTTGTCATGATATCAAGGGATTAAGTGTGGTTGAGGGAACTGTCGGATTTTTAAGGATTAAGGGGATTTGGAAGGACCAGTAAACAAATTCTTAAGTTACATGATTTAGTCTTAATGAATTTAATTTAAAAAAGGATTATTATCACTCAATATTATGGATGGAAGAAGCAAATGAGCGTTATTATTTACTCGAAAAAGAATTTACACAAAATAAAACTGATATTTTAAATATTTTGTCAATTTCTTTATATAAACAAGGAAATTTAAAGAGAGCTTTAATTATTAATGATAAGTTAATTGAATTAGGTAATTATTGAAAATTAGAAAAATATTTTTTTCTTTTCCCTTAAAAGATCCTTTATATCCAAATGCAACAAATAATTCAAAATTATATGAACAAGAATTATTAGATAATGGAGTTGTTGAAGAAGATTTTCGATCAAATATACCTCTTTTAAATAATTATAGGATATCAAACGATCCTATCAAAGAATTTTATGATCATCAAGTTTATGAAGAACTTTGTCGCGGTGTAAAAGAAATTGTTTGTTCATTAAAATTAATCAAATAATTCAGGGGCCGGAGTTTCCGGAGTACGTGTTCAAAAATTTCTTTTTGCTATTTCCGGATTTTTCTGATTACTCCAGAAATTTTTTAAAATTTTTTTTTGAAAATTAAAAAAAATTTCGGATTAATCGGAAAAATCCGGCTGGATCTGGTCCGTCCCATGTTACAAAAATCCGGAATTTGGGTCTGAGAAATAGATTTTTCCAGTCATTAATAATTTCAATTAATTTTTTTAGAATATGACAGAAATATCCCAGCTTTATTGTTATTACAAAATGGATCGTCCTTTCCTTCGTTTAGCCCCAATTAAAGTTGAAATAGTTCGATTTGAACCTTTAGCTGTTATATTTCGAAATGTTATTGGTGATGGAGAGATTGAAATAATGCAGAATTTATCCTTAACAGAATTACATAGATCTATGTTTGAAGGCAAAATTTCCAACTTTAGAATCAGCAAAATGTTTCTTCTAAATAATTTATTTTAATTTTATTTTTAATTTTTAAAGTGCTTGGCTTTACACAGACACCCATCCTGTTGTTAAACAAATAGTTAATCGTGTAGAATTAATGACTAATTTAAATATGAAGTCTGCTGAACCTTTACAAGTCTAAAATAATAATTTTTAAAAGGATTAAGATTTTTATTTTGTAAAGGTGGCAAATTATGGAATTGGCGGACATTGTGAACACCATTATGATATTGTATGAGTTTGAAATAAGATAATTAAAATTATATTGTAATGGCTAAAACATGACTAAAAATTTTAAAACTCAAATTAAAATATTGTTGCGCCTGAACGCTCGGGGGCAGGTGTATCAGGGTATGGGGTTTTCGAATTGTTTCGGGGCGGGGATAATGTGAATAATTGTCCGTATTAGTAAAAAATCAAGATAGGCATTTACATACTAGTGGACCAATATTCGTAAGGATTACCACAAGTATTAATAATTTTAATTTAAAATATAATCTTGTAGGATTCTGGAATGGTAGACGAATACAGAATTGCGACAGCTTTATTTTATTTAAGTACCCCAGAAAAGGGAGGTTATACAGTTTTTACTGATATAAAAACTATTGCTAAACCGACTAAAAATGATGCCATATTTTGGTATAATTTGTGGAGAAGTGGAGATGGAGATTTGAGAACAATGTTTTTTATAGATATATTTTATTATTTAACGTATAACTTATTTAGGCATGCAGCCTGTCCTGTTTTGTTGGGTGATAAATGGGCCATGAATAGTTTTATACACGAAAGAGGACAAGAATTTATTCGTCCTTGTGGTTTAGATCCTTCAATACAAGAACGTTATGTTGGTGATTTGGGAGGTCCGGAACCTAAAAAATATCCAAATATATCTCCATATTGTGAAAAGGGATTATATTGTGAATGACGTTGGGAATTTCTAAAAAAATATTTGTGATAACTAAAATACATTTTTTTCTTATATGTATTTAAATTTCAATATTTGTACCTAATAAACAATATAAATAATTATTCGTGAGCGGAAAACTCCCTTTTCTTGGTTCAGAAATCGGATTCTGGATTTCACTTTCATGCCTGATTTAAACCTGTCTCGTTTTAATCCTTTAAAATAATTTCCGGATCCGGAAGAATTTACACGGATTCCTGTATCAAAGGATAACAGTTGATTTGGGAGATTGGGTGGGATGTCATAGAATGTTAAAAAATTACGGGTAAATTTGGGCCGGGAGATGTCGAACCCGAACTTTAGAAAAATTTGGCGAGATTGGGTTAGGTGCCGGACACCAATATTTAATATTTACAAAATTATTTTAATTAATGTATAATCACTATTAATTTTTAAAAAATTTAAAATAAAATTTAAAGAAAAAATAAAATCAAATTTCTCATCCAATAGATAAACATCGCAACAAAATAAGTCCCAAGTTAACCCAAACACTTGCAATTAACATAATCTTCAAAATTAAAAATCATCTCTCTTAGCACATTAAAAAATTACTTTTATTACTCCATCCCATCCCCCAACATCATCTGTTGGCCAAGGCCTCCGATGGAGTGCGCATAATTTGAAGGCATCCACTCTAGCTTCTAATAAATTATTGAGGAAGGCACAGAGCGGTGCGAGAGGAAAAGCGGGTGAAAAAAGGAGTACATAACCTTTAATTTTATAAAGAATATCTTTTAAAACTTTCATCATAAATATCAAAATCTGGCCGTAATAAATGTAGAAAAATTTCAAACTAATTTGCGGATAAGCTTTATTTTAATTGTGAATTAGCTTTAATTTTGTAAATCCCAATCTGCAACTGTCAGTAGCTCCAAGAATTAATAGTTTTAGAAAGTTGCATCTCACTATGTATAAGCGAGAGCCGTCGAGTACGAGTAATTTGAGGAAAATCGACTTGTTTTAAGTATTAGGATATTAGGACCCTCCCCAAGTATTAGTATCCCAAGTTCGAGCCCCAGTAAAGACGAAAAAACTCGAGCGTCTGTAAAAATGGATGAGGGCAAAACTACTCGGATGTATTCATGATGGGAACTGTTTAAGATTTACCCTTTATTTAATGAACACCCCATTATAAGATAAAATTTTTAAGCCTCAAGAGTTTATCTTATAGTGATTTAACCTAATTGAATAAACATTTCTAAATAATCATCCAAAGGCCGTCCATATTCGGATAATGCTGCTTGACGTTCCTCTTCACTAGGATTCTCTTCTTCAAAATTATTAGCTGCTTGATGTGCCCTCCAATGACTAACTTTACGCTTTGCCTCCAAATTTCGAATAAAGGCATATTGCATTAAACGTAATTCGCCATAAATTAGAGGAATTCCAATTTCAGTAAAATTTTGAACAAATTGGCGTGTAACGAGTAAAGTAGCTAAACTCTTGAAAGATGAAAATTATTTTTGAATTTAAAATTCAAATCTCACTATAAGACACACCTTATGGACTATTAAGATACGCACCATGGTCTATATTAAGGGTGTACTTTAAATAGAGGGTATCGCTTTACTAGCCCTCCCCCACCCTCCCTGTAGTATCTACATTATTTAAAACACTTTATTTACTGGATTTATTATAATACATAGTACCAAATGTGGTTCTATTTTTCAACTCCTCCATTTTATGTGATTATATTAGAGACTGGTTCTATTAGAATGAGTATTGAGCGTATCTTTAGTACTGAGCGTATCTTAGAGAGAGGTTTGACCATACTTGTTGTAAACGTTTCCAATCGCCAAGCCAAAACGCAATATAAAATAAAGGGCAAAAAGAACTGATAGATTGGAATAAAGCCAATCTCGCGACCAACAAAAAATCATTTTTCCTCTTTCCTCTAATCCATTCAGTTTCAGCACAACGTCTATAAATATATTCGGCACCCATACAAATTAAAGCTTGTAAAATAACGGGAGCTAAACTTTTCCAATTAGAACTTCCAAAATTTTCTCTAGACCAATCTTGTAGTCTCGATAAAATAATTAGTGTTATTAATAAAGAAATTAAAGAAAAAATCTCTATAGGACGGCAAATATTTTTTAATAAATTTTGTCGAAATTTGAAATTATTTTGATGGTCTAGAGGCATTTTATTTTGAATTAAGTTTTGTTTTTGTATTTTCCAACTGTAGAGAAATCCAATAGCCCATAAACAATTAAAAATTGCGAATATTATGAAGGCGGAAAATTCAAAATTTTTTGTTGTTGTTGAGGATGTTTGTAGATAAATGAGAGTTCCTTTAATTTTAAACTACATTGAATTTTTAAATAGAAATGACTTGAATAATCTTAAGACCGTAATTATTAATTTCAGAGAATAAGTGATTTTTTAAATATTTAGATCACTTAAAAATCCAGCATTTACTATGTAGGACCTAAACTAGAAGTAAATCCAATAACATAAATCCAATAATAAATAAAAAAAAGTTTATCTGCAATCATTTTATTGAGACTACTAGATATATCCCAGTTAGAGAAATTTTAAGATTTTAGTTGGTCAATTGGTGGGGAACAGTCATTGTGATTGCGCCAGAACCTGAGACACTATTTGAAAAGGGTTTGAGCCGGAACCATACAACGCCCAATACTTTACACAAATGGGGAGATGTGCATTTTATTTAATTTTTTTCAGCTCAAAATCTAAAATCCAGGTCCGACTCTGTGTATTTAACTAATCTACCTATTAATGCCGGAGCAATCAAGCATTTCGTATAATGTGCCAACCAAGCAAAATATAAACTAATTTCTGAACCAAAATATCCAGAAATTTGTTGAATTGGAGGATGTAAAAGTTCTGAAGGTGAAGAAAATACCCAATTAAGGAAAAGTTGGCTAAGATGATCAGGTTGATGCAATGGAATTAATGAATAAATAATTTTTGTTGATTTGGAAAGAAGGAATGGTACTGTAAAATTGTAAGAGGAATATTTGAAATATGTAAGATCTAAGCTTATGTATTTGCGGACAAACTTTTAAGCGTTTTTATTCACGTATAATCTAATCTCTCTATAGAATGCAACTGAAAAAAATTTCCAGAGTCCGGAATCCGCAAGTCCAAAAAACAGGCAATTCCACGTAATCCGCTGTCCCCAATACGCAATTGCGTTCAGCCCTGACCCGAATATTTTTTAGTTTGGTTGCATATTGGGTAATTGGGCTGTCTGAATAATTCTTTCTAGTTAAAATATCCCTCATTATAAGATTTAAGATTTACAGTCCCAAGGGTTATTGTAGAGTGAGGCTGTCTGTAAATCAAATATGACCGCAAATTTTTTCCCAAAATCTCAAATAAACAAACTTAAAAAAGTGCCAGTTGGAATGTTTAAAATAAATGGATGGTTATCAAAAATAAATTTCAATTGCTCCTCTTTATCAGTTTGTGCCTGTTCCAATAACCTTCTAATTTTAACTAATATTTCAGTGGAATCATTTAAACTGATTAAAAAAGATTTTCTATTTAAAAAATCTAAACGAAAATTAACCAGGTATCATTTTTCAGGCTAAAAGCTAATGCATATCTTCGTCTTTTATTTTGCTGGCGAATATTCACATAAAGAGTTGGGCAATAATATATTAGCTAAAACTGGGGTTTAAAATATTTAATTTTGGCACCTGTAAAGGATTAATTTTTTGCAGATTTTTTGCGGAAATTCTTTGCGACCATTTTTATTAGATGAATGGGGGTTTATAAGTCGAACCCAATTTTTAGAAAGTCGAACTTAATTTTAGACCTCATTAATTTATCATTATATCGCTTGTGGAACTCCCCCCACCTTATGGATAAGGTTGACGAATCCGCATATCCGGATCCGAAAAAAACCGGATATCAGGAAATTTTGTGTTCGGATACCGGATTCGGATATCCGAAGATTCCCACCTATCCGACAACCTCATCCTAGTGGAGGATGAGGGCCGATTGTTTATTCTTCTTCTCCAACTTGAAGAATAACATGTCTTTTAGCAAATAGGTCCTTTAGTCTGCAAGAATTGTCCGCAAATTTAATCATTCTTTATAAATGCCAAAATTCCCAAACCATTTTTGCCAAGCTTTCCGCATCATTTATAGCCACTTTCTTTGAGAGGACGGCCAACACAGTTTCATTTGAAGGTTCCACAGTTTCAGGCAAATCATCTGCCCATTTTAATATTTTTCTCATTTTTAACGAATTTTTTAATGAATTTTAAGCAAAATTCAGAGAAATATAAAAAAATTTCACAGTCGATTAAATTTAAAATTCGTCAGGTGTATTTCGAGAGAAATGAAATTTTGGTCACCAAATAAATAAATTCATGTTCCTCATTTTGATTCTTTTTTTCCTTAAATTTATTTGAAAGGAAAAGAAAAAAGAATTTTTAAAATGAACAGTTGTAAATAAAAAGATTATTCACACAAAACTAAAAATAGGAGGAACAAAAAATCAAAAAGATATACCTAAAAGAAAATAATTCTTTTGATCAAGTTTCAAATTTAAAAATAAATATATAAAATTAATTTAAAATATAACAAAAATACAATTTAATACATTAGTAAATAATTATGTAAGAATATATACATAAAGACAAGTGTAGAATAATTAGCTTTAATAATATAATTTCTATTAAATTTTAAGCATAAAGTTATTGTAAAAAGGCTATATACATAATACCTATTTAATTTTATAAAAACAAGCTATATAATTATTATCCAGGAATTAACAAGGTTGGAAAACCCATGGCTATAGATTAACGCCTAAAAAATAATAAGCTGAACTGGACTGGGGTTTCCGGTTTAGAACCTCGAAACGCCGGAAACCCGGATTTTATCGAAATACCCGTTTCATGGCTACTAAGCCCGGTAAGCTCGGTCCCGGCCCGGTTTCAAGCTCTATTTTCTTTATATCTCTATTTATTAGAGATGTCCGAGACCGAAATTTTTCCAAGACTCAAGACTCAAGACCCAAGACAAAATTTTTTCCAAGACCAAGACCAAAACTCCAAGACTCAAGACCAAAAATAATATAAAACTCGAGACAAGTTTTAGGTCCCATAGGTCAGATTTTTGGTTTATTTTTTGTTATTTTGACACAATCACAGTCAACTTCAGCACAATCACCTATAATTTCGAAAAATCTATGCGAAATTTAAAGAATTTTGGGGAATTTATCCGGGTGGAAAATCAATGAGATATATTATCTCAGAGGATTTGGGTCCATCCTCAATTTTATCCATCGTCTACTTTATACCCACTAGCGGAGTTGGAGGAATTTTAAGCCAAAAATTTTCTCATCCCAGCGCCGCAGGCGAAAATTTTGAGAATTTTATAAGGTGTAGGCCAAAAAATTTCACTTTTTCAGCGCCGCAGGCAAAAATTTTTAGGATTTTGGATGGCCAAGCACTAGGTCCAAAAAGGCCAAAAAACCAAGACCAAAAAATAAAACCAAGACAAGACCAAGACAAACACCCCAAGACCAAGACCAAGACCAAGACCGAAAAAAAACCAAGAAAAGTCTTGGTTCCAAGACCAAGACCAAGAGTCTCGGACATCTCTACTATTTATGACTCACTTTCAAATAATTTTAAAAGCATTTTACAACTCTTAAATTGTTATTTAATTTAATTAATAAAATTATCCCTATAAATATACTTTAAATAAAACAACAAAAAAACTTTTTTATTCAATATTTTCCTTTTACCAATTCCCAAAAGACTCATTTTAGGGCATCTGTCAAAGATTTATCTATATTTTTAAAAAATAAAAGGAAAAGATTTGTTTTGTTAAAAAAAAGAAAATTTTTGTTTTTGTCCAACTTTGTGCTCTTTCTCTTTTTTTTTAAATTTTACTGGCATTTTCTTAAATATATTTTTAGTATTATTTTTGGATATTTCCTCAAAAATTAATTATAATTGAAGTTTAAAAGAAATATGAAAAAAAAAATTTTTTTAATTGCAGAATGGATTATTAATTTTATCATAATTTTTGGATTATTGCGAATGTCTTAAAATATTTACAATAATTTAAAAGCTTAAAAAGGATAGAAAAAAATAATTTTAGGTAGAACGTGATGACTCTTCAATTAAAGTAATTTTTCATAGTTTTTTTTGTAAATTCTGAAAAATTAATTTATCAGTTTTATTTTGTTTATTCCGGTCCTTATATTAGTTACACTTTGATTTTAAATATACTTTGATAAGTAAAACTGAGTCGAGAGGGCGACGAGATTAGTCGATTATTTGTTCCTTCAAAATTTAAAAATTGAATCTAAGATCGAGGAGTATCTAAAATTAATTCATTTAAAACCCAAATTCGAACTGTTTTTTGAAAAAAATTCTGATTTATTTAAAAGGTATTTTGATGGAATTTCTGATTCCACTAAAATTACAAATCCACCACCTATTCTTGTCTATAATGATGCACAGTTGGCTATTACAAGTAAAATAACTATTTTTTTATATTTTTAAATTATAATTTAAATTTTAAAGCTATTCAACTTTTAAATAATTCAACAGACAAAAATAACAATAATTTAAATAAAAAACAATTATTTTATGCTAAATTGAGTTGTTCTGGTTCTGATAATAGAATATACAGAACAGAATATTCAAAAGAGGCAAGATGGGATGATTTGGTTTTTTTAAAGATTTTTAAAAAATTAAAGAAATTTTCTATTAGAATTTCCTCTTCCCAGCAGACAAATCGTCTGAACTAAAAATTCGTCTAAAAATTAATTTTGGAGGGTCAAAGTTGTTTTGGGCATCTAGAAGGAGCAGTCGAAACTTGATTGGAGAAGCTAATATTCCTTTCGTAATTATTTCTAAATTGGAAAATAAAAACTTACCAAGAATATTACATACATTCTCTAACATTTGGATTTTCACCTTTTAGCTTTTAAAAACGATTGTTCACCCCAAAGGGGTATATAAAAATGAGATCTGTATCTAAAGATACAGATCTCATTGAGATCTGTATCTAAAGGGCTATTGGGTGGGTGTCCGGAAAATTGGGCTCTGGAAAATTGGGCTCCAAGATTTTTCGGAAAATTGGGCTCCAACTTTTCGGAAAATTGGGCTCCAACGGAAATTTGGGCTCTGAGTGAGAAAAATGGAAAATTGGGCTCTAAAATTTTAGGCGCGGTGCATTTTGGGCGTCGGAGTAAATTTTTGGATTTTTTCTAAAATATCACAAAATTCTCTGGAGTGCTGATATTTAGTGGTTAGGTCGGCATTTCAAAGCTGAAAATCAGTAAAAAGGAATAGGTTTATGTTACTGTTGTAGAACCCAGCGACCGTTGACTCCCGCGAGGCGTGTGCCGCAAAACCCCGCGCGAAGCGCGGGGTTTTGCACAAGCGCATCGCCGACGCCCATAGGTTTACGTTGCTTAATTTTGTGTTATTTTCGAATAAATCCAAAAATTTACTCCGACGCCCAAAATGCACCGCGCCTAAAATTTTAGAGCCCAATTTTCCATTTTTCTCACTCAGAGCCCAAATTTCCGTTGGAGCCCAATTTTCCGAAAAGTTGGAGCCCAATTTTCCGAAAAATCTTGGAGCCCATTTTTCCAGAGCCCAATTTTCCGGCACCCATTGGGTGTAGTGAGATACGGAGCGTTACAGCGATACCCACCAATTAAAAGTACCACGTCATAAGCTGAAATTTTATTGGCATATAGAGTTCGGACCGTATATGTATATCAACTAGACTTTTTATTACATTAGTATTTGTTAATTTATTATTTTTAATAGTTAGAAATGTTAGAACGTACGTCTATTAATGGAAATTGGTATTTATATTTTAAAACCTTTATTTAAAATTTTTTCGCCTATATTTTAACTAAATAAGTACATACTTATTTTCCTTTATTTAAATCAAACAAATGTAAAAAAAAAATTTTTTTTATCTAAATTTAAATAAAATATTCATATATCTTGTTTAGCCATCATTTTGCCTTTTTACTACGGCCCCATTTTCAAAAAATGGTGGTGAAGTGCAAACTTATCCCTCCGGTAAAGCAACCTCTTGTTGGTATGTTTAAAAAATATTTTTTTAATGTCAATCATCTTTTGTCATTCATTTTGACTTTTTTTTTGTTTTTTTATAGTTGAAAATTTTTTTCAAAATAAAAACATTTTCACGTTGTTGCGGAACATAAACTAAATCGTTATAAACGCACAAACGTCTATTGAATCATGTATTTTTGAAATACATCAAAACCATTTACATACAAATATTTAACATTAATCTCAACCCGGAATCTATTCTGGATGTCTATAGAGCAGAATGTGGCGGGTTACTCAAACCTGGACTTTTTTCGATACTAAACCGGCCCGATATGTCTCTAATGTCTCTAAAACCCATGCTTGGTTCATAAGTTAATCTCGCCCCTCCTAGATTTTCTAATTTAGTACCTAATATCTTAATTTTTTAGAAACATTAACAACATTAGGATATTCCAATTTAAATAAAAATTATTTAAATTTAACTTCATCTTATTCTTCTTCCTCAGTAAAACCCTCATCTATTTCATCAAGTAATTATTCAATTGATAACAATAATAATACCAAAATTAGCTCAAAAATGGAAAGGTGTTTAGAAAAGTAATTTAGTTATCGGAAATCGCTATAGTGTTACCTCTCGACAAGAAAAAATCTGAATGAGATTCAAGTGTGGTGGCTAGAATTGTTTCCCCGTCAAGGGGGTAGGGCCACTGAGAACAAGGACGGGGTTAGTGGGACGGGGAAAATCTCTGACATTCGAGGACGGGGAACAACCCTTGTGTGACACTATAGTGAGGTCGAATTCTATCAACTCAAATTACAAAAAATATTTTAATTCATTTTCAAGTTCACCACCCTCAAATTCAATGTCCGCCTCATCTTCCTCTTCTGATAATTTTAGCAAATTACCTAAAGGGTGGGAAATGCGAGTAGATGGACAAGGAAGAATTTTCTATATCGAGTTTTTGCTATATTTTTTATTAAAATTTCTTTTTCAAAATTATAGCCACATTCATCAAAAGACAGCTTGGACACCTCCAGTAAATTTTTATATTTTCAATATTCAAGCATGATAGAAATTAATGTTTCCTGTAGCACATTAATTGTACAAAAAATATGACATTAAAATGAGGGTGACATACTGCATTTACTCTTCGATTGTCCTCCCTCAGATAACCCCCCCCCCCCCCAAAAAAAAGATATAGTTGAAAATCTCACCTAAGATTTTTTTAAAAATATTTATTTTATATACTTAATTTACTCTTATAAATAGTGTATTTTGGAAGCACTTGAAGAATCTGAATATTTTAATAAAAATTCTGAAAATATTTGTGACGAAAATCGTGTTATCAGACAAACAATGGAATTTTCTAAAAATAATATTAACAATAATTTATCTATTCCACAAACACCAAAACAAAGGGCTCTAAATATTTTGCTTAGCAAAGAATTGTTTAACCGCCTTTTGCATTCGAATAATGTAGAGTTATCTTTTATGAATTTTTTAGATTATTAAAGCTAATTTTCCTAAGTATTTTTTAACAAAATACTGTCAATTATAGGATACACATCTGGGGCTGAAAATCGTGCCTTTTAAAGAAAGAGTGGTAATGTTAATTAGAATTGGCATATCTTGGAGTCTCTAAATATCCGGATCCGATATCTGAATCGAAAATTTCCGGATATCCTGAATCTTTTAGATACGGTTATTTGGACCCAACTCTAGTGGAAATGGAAATTTAATTATTTTTAAAATTAAAATTTATATTTTTTATTCAAGTTTGCTTATGAATTATACAATGAAAGTCGTATTTTAAAACATATTATACAGAGAATACGTCGAGAGCCAGAAAAATTTTCTCAATTTGAGCAAAATAGAGAATTAGTAAAGTAAGTTTATTTTTATTTTTTGAAGAGAAAATCGGGTCCGATAACTCAGGCACGAACGTATTGGGTTTTTGACTCGTTTCAGATTTTGATGATACTCTGACCGATTCTTATTCAGTACTCGACGCGTTTTTGAGTAAATGGTACCAGAGAAAACATGCTAAGTTTTTTTTATTCTTGAAAAAAAAGGAAGATTCTTTTCAAGCTACAACTACAATTCAATGTGATTTGTAGTCGGCAAAATTTAACCTAATTTATTTTAAATAACTTAATTTATATTTAAATAAATTTTCCAAAGTTTTAATATTTATTAAAATATTTAATAAATGATTAATAGAGAAGAAGTAACTAAAAAGTAAAGCAATAGGCTTTTATATAAAACAAAGAATCTGATTGTGGGAGGGAAAAATAATTAAAAATAAAAAGCTCTAAAACAAGAGCGAAATACAACGGAAGTGAAAAGAGAGAGGAAAAGTTTGTTGTTGTAAATTATGGGAAATTACAACAATGGACTTTGAATGGAAGAAATATATTGAAAATTAACTAAAAAATTAAATAAAAATAATTATTAATTTAATTTAACTTCTGAGTTGATTCTTATTCCTCTCAATTCAGAACATTCTAGCCGATATTGGAACCATTATAACAAAAAATTCGTTAGAGCAAGATCCAAATTTCCGAACATAGACCTAATTCTTCAATATTTAATTTTCAAGTTTTATCAACTCATTCACTGATCGAACACAACCCTTACCTGCTGGATGGCAATTAACTAAACAGACAAATAGTCCAATGCCTCAAATACTTTTTGTGGACCATATTGGAAAAAATATTACTCCTTTTGATCCTAGGCTGGCATTTATTTGTTTAAATAATAAGAGAACCAGTAAACAAGAAAAGTCAAATTCCTGCCGAAGTGCGCCTCCCTTGCGACGCTTAAAGTATGTAACTGTTAAAAATATTCATACACAGCACTTAAGAAAGCTTATCTGAAATTGGATGGACTGAAATTAGTTGGGAAATATTCTAAACGATACCATTCTATTTAATAGACATCTCTATATGATACAAGTTTTCTAGCCTCAAGGATGTATCTAAAAATGAGATTCTACTACATATATTTAATTTATTTAAAAAATTAATTATCTATAATATACAGTAAGAATTCAACGACAACCTTTTTTGGAAATAATATAACAAACTCCCCGAGAATACAAAATCAAAGACGCTCTCAACAAATAAATAATGATCGGTTGTCCCTTGATGAAAATGTTTTAGGCCAACTTGAAAAAGTATTAAATGATCAATACAATCCTCAAATGGCTCAAAAAGTTAATTAATTACATAATTATTTCGTTGAAAATTTTTTTATGACCTTATACCACTAAAAAATTCCTAAAAATAATTCTTATAGATAAAAACCAAACTTCGATTAATCGCTAATTTGGGTGATAGAGCATTGTTGCGCTATGCTAACGATGTCGACGTAGCTAGCGCATTAAGTCTATTAGATCAATTAAATGAAAAAATATTGAAAAATAATGAAGAAGCACAGCAAAATGAAAATAATGAAAAAAATTTGAATGAAAGATTTTTGAAAGTTATTGAAAGTTTTCATGAAAAGTTGAAGCAATTGGGTTATGCAAAAAGTCAAAACAGATTGAGGTAGATTTTTAATTTATTGTGGTTATTATCTAGTACGGATTGGACTTTTGATTTTAAGTTAAAATCTGACTTAAGATATTATCTAGTTTTGGTTTATTTTTCGTGTATTTTTAGGCCTCTAGTAGGAATGCTATTCGAAAAAGTCTAGATATCCGGAAATACTCGGTTCAGAGTTCCCATAATTTGGCAATTCTAATCTCTAGCATTTTTTGACCATAAAAACTTGACATGTGTCATTATTTCTGAAAAGTCAAAATTAACGGTATAACCTTATAAAGTGAATTGAGTCGGGATAATGTGAATTGATACTAGCAACAACAAAGTTAACTAAATAAATAAATTTCCAAGGGAATTGATTAAAATATTCTTATTTTTCCTAATCCTAATTTATTTAAATTTACTATAGGTTTCGTTTAAGAAGAGATAATTTAATGGAAGATGCCTTCCAAAAAATTCTTTGTTTAAGTCCATCAAAATTACGAACATATCAATTAATGGTTAATAATTAATTTTGTTATTTTTCATTTTAAATTCTTTAAGGTAAATTTTGCAGAGGAGGATTGTTTAGATTATGGGGGTCCTTCAAAAGAATTATTTTTCCTTTTATCAAAACAACTTTTTAATCCAAAAAATGGTCTTTTTGAATATACTAGCATTAATTCTAATAGAATACAAGTAAATAAAATTAATTATTAAAATGCTACTTTATTCCTAGTATTGGGCTATTATTTGGGTTTTTAAACTGAAAACTTTCTATCATTTAGATCTTCGAAAGAATTATTTCCTCAATTGTATCTACATAAACCAGGGGTAGAATTGGAATTCCGATTTCCGATTGCTTAGATTGGAAGACCTGTCTTAACCTTACCTCCAAGTTTATAGGTTTTACTTTTTCCATCCCTAAAGGTGTGCATACAAGATATACTTTATGTATATTTTTAACCAACGGTTTTCAGCTTGAAACAACAATTTTTATTTTAAATTTTCGCCTAAAGACGGCAATGCTTTTAGAATATTGATATTTAAAATTTAAAAAATAATAAAATTTTTACATAGATCAGTCCAATGTCCAAATTTATTGATAATTATCTTAGTTGGATGGAATTATGTGGTAGAGTGTTGGGATTAGCTTTATTGGTATTTTTAATAATTTTAACGTTTTTCAAAGAATATTTTTTAATTTTTGAAGCATCGTTGCCTTTTGGATTGTTTCTTTACAAAACCTTTTTATAAAATTTTGGCAAAAATGTTTTTTGTCGTTTTTAAAAATTAAACATTTTTTTAAATTTTTTTAGCCCTTTAGAATTAAACGATCTTTTAGAAACAGATAATGAATTATTTAATTCTCTTAATTGGATAAACAAAAATTCTGTAAATGTTGAAAATTTAGAATTAAATTTTTGTGTAACAGAAGAACTGGCTGGAGAAGTATTAATTTAATCTTAATAAAAAAATTTTCTTGTTTTCTCATAAATAAATTTTATTTTTTGTTGAGCATCGAAATTAGAGAACTTTTTAGACTTAATAAATATTATGGATAACCCTTAAAATTATTTTATCGGAAGAGACGAGGTTGAGGATAATTCTTAACATTATTGAACTTCAACTTCTTTTCACCCTTAGAATTAAATTTATAATAATTTATTTTAAAAAGTAAAGCAAGAAAAATTTCTCTATAACAAGTTATGTGAGTTAAGTTAGCAATAAGTTTTCCTATTTTAAATTAAGACTAAATAAAGCAATAGTAAATTAGTCTAAACAATCTAGGAATAAGGTTTGGATGGCATTGAGGGTAGCTCTTAGAAGTAGGAGTTTTTGACATATTAACCAGACTTGAAGTAACCCTAACCGGGCTTAAAATTTTCGTTTGATTACCGATTTAAACCTATAATACATTTTGTTTTTTAAAGATTTCTGATTTTGAATTACTTCCAAACGGCAAAAATATATTTGTAAATAATGAAAACAAAAAGAAATTTATTGAATTAATTATTTTATGGCGGTTAATTTATTTTAATTTTTAAAATTTATTTTAAATTTTTAAGTGTTGAAAGAGGTATTCGAGACCAATTAAAAGCTCTCCTATTTGGATTAAATGCGGTCGGAAATTTTTTTGAAAAATTTTAAAAATAATCTTTAGGTACTTGACCAATCATTGTTAAATGTTTTTGACGCAGAACAGTTGGAATTTGCAATTTCTGGGAATATTTTTATTGATATTGAAGATTGGGAGAAAAATACTGTTTATAAAGGAGGATATAGAGAAAATCATGTAATTAGAAAAATTTTGAATTATAATTTACTCGTTTCCGTTTTTCAGAAAAATTTTAATTTTAATATACCGTATTTTTTCGATTAATTCCCCTGGGGAATTATTTTTTCAACCGATCCATGGCCTGGGGAATTATTCAAGGGAGGGGAATTATTCGAGTTTTGAAATTTGAACGTGCAGTATGGTATTTGCGGGAGGGGAATTATTGTTTCAACCTATCTTTGGCAGGGAGAATTAATCGAGAGGGGGAATTATTTGAGGGAGGGGAATTAATCGAGAAAATACGGTACGTAAATACAACCAGCATAAGTATAAGGGATGGGATCGCTTCCGTCCACCTCCCATTCTCGCTTCTTTGGCCCTTCTTTCGACTTCAATTTTTTACTTTCTTTCGTTTTTCCGCCTTCTGTCTTAAGTTTTTAATAATGCTGAAGGGCCCATCCATGATACAAATCAAGGGGAACATAGTGACTTTTCGGGTTTAATTTTTAGGTAATTATTCATTGGTTTTGGCAATGTGTTAGACAAATGTGTAATGCTGACAGGCTTAAACTTTTACAATTTGTAACTGGAAGTGCCAGTGTTCCCTTTGAAGGATTTAAAGGATTGAGAGGTTCAAATGGGTTAAAACCTTTTTGTATTGAACGTTGGGGAAATGAAGTTTGAAAATTTTGATAGAGAATTAAAAACCTAAAAAGTTTTTATTTAGGAAAGTCTCCCTCGCGCCCATACATGTTTTAATCGTTTAGATTTGCCTGCTTATTCTAACAAACAAAAAATGTTTTCGAAAATTATGGTAAAAATATTTTATTTTATTAAAAAATAAGGTAATTCTTCGGTTTACCCCCCCCCCTCCTTTTTCGTTCCTCAAAGTATTAAAAAATGGTCAGTCAATCTTAAGTTATAGAACTCGTTGAGCTGTGTCGAATGACACCAAAATCAAAAAAATCCGACTTGATTTGACCCAGATACAGACCCCTGAAAATTGAAAAACCATAGGGGCGAAAAACCATAAGGACGAAAATTTGTACAAATAATAGCTCATTCGAAAGAGCTCGTCGAGATTTTGGCGTCATTCGACTCAGTTCGACGAGCTCTTTCGAATGAGCTATCATTTGCATGAACTTTTTTTATTTCAAAAAATCGCCCCTATGGTTTTTCAATTTTCAGGGGTCTGTATCTGGGTCAAATCAAGTCGGATTTTTTTGATTTTGGTGTCATTCGACACAGCTCAACGAGTTCTATAACTTAAGATTGACTGACCATTTTTTAATACTTTGAGGAACGAAAAAGGAGGGGGGGGGGGGGGGGTAAACCGAAGAATTACCAAAAATAATGATGTTTCTTTTTTCAGTTAGCCATTTCAGAAAGCTCATATTATGCGATTGAATAAAATTTTTTTATAAAGTATTTTCTTTATCCATTTTTTAAATTTTAAATTTCTATCTACATTTTTATATATGTAAATAAGTTTTTTTATTTTTTTTGATTAGAGGGCGGATTTTTATTCAAATGCATTTTTTTGCAAACTTGTCAGATGTAAATATAATGCACAAAAAAGTTTCCGCTCGCCCCAAAAATGGCCAACACACATAATGTATCAACCCAAAAATATCCCACCCCAAAATGTCACACAGCCAAAACGCCTCATCTAAAAATGTCCAACAGGGTTAAAATACTCAATTAATAAAAATAGGTCTTTAAATTTTTTAGGGTTGTTGGCGGTCGAATAACCCAACCGAAACCGAAAACCGGGGGTCGTAAACCGGCCAAAACCGAGGGTACCGGGTTTTAACCGGTCGCCAACAACCTAATTTTTTTGACTGAATAAAGTAAAATTTCTAGGTAAAAATTGTATTTTTGCTGCATAATTTCGTGCATATTTTGGTTTACTTGCATATTTTTTTGCATATTTTGTCAATTTTTTATATATATTATAGTGCATATTTCTCATTTTTTAATGCATAAAAATCCGCCCTCTATTTATGATGATTGTGATTTAGCAGCACGTAAACGACAAATAATGAAAAAAAAAATTATTTTATGTAAAAAAAATAAATAATTTTTTTTAAATAAAAGTATTTTTTTAAAGTCATTTAATTTAATTTAAATCTTTACAAATAATTTCAAATAATTGAAAAAATGGAATTAAAAACAAATAAAAATTTTATTGACAGAAATTAGGAGGTTCTTTTTGGTAAAATTTGGTTCGTGAATCTTTCATACTCCAAATACGAAAAAATGGTGTTACGACGATTGCGCTCAATTCCACATTTTACATTATGGATTTAATAAATTTTTTTTAAAAATTGGGGAGAGAGAGAGAGAGGGGGGGGAGGTCTAAACCACTTTTACCAAAATTCATTTTCTTTACAAAAAATTAAACCTTTTTCCTTCCTTAAGATTGTATGTACATAATGGTCATATTTTTTCCCTTTCCTTTTTTCTTTATGGCATATTCAAACAAGAGAGATTAATTTTGCATTCATCAAATTATTTTTTGCCTTCGGAATTTTTTTTGCCTTGATTTGGTGTATAACATTATTAATTTTTGTGTTGAAACTTATGTACTTGGACCTGCCCTATAATTTGTGGTATCATGTTGCAGTTTTCATCTTTGTTAACGTACTGAATAAAATTATAAATTACTCTCATTACACTGCTAAATATGCAACAGCGCAGATTAAGGAAGGAGAAAATCTGACCATTATGTAAAATCATAGGGAAGGAAAAAAAAGGGGTGACCAGCTTAAGTATTCCCCTTATCTCCATAAACCATTCATATATTCAGTTACTTCATAAACTGTAAATGCATTTGGTCTTTCATTCATATTTGGATGCATACAAGATACAATTAAAGCTTCAAGATGAGGAGTATATCTGTCATCGGGTATAGGCGGGTATTCTGCAGTCTGTATTTTTTGCATCAAGGATTGAAGATTTTTCTTTTCACCATAGAATGGTGATTTTGTTGCTGCCATCTGTATTTAAAATTATTTTTAATAAAATTTTAGTATCCAGCTTATCTCTCGAAATCCATGACCTTAATCCCCTTATATACTCTCCTAATCTCCCGATGCAACGTCAACTCTCAAATCCACCTATATCTAGGGATTATTATCCTTGTTAATATTCAATGCCCTCTTAATATTTTAATACAAGATGCGCCCCATGTATTTTTTATTTCGTCTCGTCTGAAAATTTATTTTATTTAGCTCCGAAACGAAAGGGAAAAAAGGGGACGAAAGAGCGAAAGGAAACGAGATTTCCCCCAGCCCTGTTCGACACTGAAATTAAGGGGGGGGGGGAGGAGGAGTTCTAAAAAAGGGTGGTCTAAAAAACTTTTTAAATTTATCAAGAATTATTTTAATAATACCTCATACAAAATACAACCCAAAGACCAAATATCAGAAGCAAAAGTATACGATTCTTTAATAATTCGTTCAGGTGACATATAATAAGGAGTACCACAAAATGTTTGTGCGTGAACAGCTAAATTTAAACGAGAAAGGCCAAAATCAGCCAATTTAACAATTCTATTTTTAGTTAAAAGAACATTTGGAGGTTTTAAATCTCGATGCATAATTTTTTTTGAATGAATATATTTAACAGCTCCAGCAATTTGGCCAAAAATAAACCAAATATCTCTTTCATGCAAAAGGCATGAATAGGAAATTGCACGCTTTAAATTTTTAAGTCAAAATTTTTTTTATTAAAATTTAAAAGTTAAGAGTTTTTTAGGCAATCGTAAAGAACCTGGAACCCAAAAATTTTTTTTGTAAACTCGCAGAGATATATACCATTCGATTCGTCTCGCCGAGCTGAGTTCAAATATGGAAGAATTTTCTGTCGTAGATGAAAACTCGCTGAGATATAGGCCCCTGAAAATTGAAAAACCATAGGGGGGAGTAAGCTCGATTTTGGGGTAAAATTTTTAGGGTTCCAGGTTCCGTTTTTATATATAAATTAAAAAATTTTAATTGTTCATTTTTCAAACGAAAAATTATAATTGATTGTGCATATATCATAGGCAAATAAGGTTAAATATGAAAAATGCGAGATACAAATCAGGGGTGTGCCGTTTCGTCTTTCGCCTTATTTTCGTCTTTTTTGGTGTTTCGTCTTTCGCTTTTTAAAATCTGTTTCGGCACATCCCTGATACGAATCCCCTTCACTCTTTATATTTTCTCTGATTGGAAACATTCTAGCTTTGATAAAACTTCTGTTTGTATGACGCATTTTTTTTCTTTTTCATTTCCTAGAAAAAATAGGGAAGTATTGATATTTTTGAGGTTAGTCAGTAGTTAATTAAGTGAGATAAATTCAAATTTTAGAACAAATTTTATTTTTCTCCAATTCCGGACCCGAATTCGAGATCGAAGAACGTATCAGGTTAGCCATAAAATTTTAATTCAAAATATCAAAAAAGCACTTCTTCCCCATTTTTCTAAGGAAATGAAAAAATGCGTCATACAAACCGAAGTTTTACCCAAGTCGTTTATAATCACCTGAATCAAAATTTCAAGATCACCACCATTAACGTATTCCAAAACAAGAACGAGGTACTTATTTTGCTAAAATTAATGTAAAATTTTATTTTAAAAATCAATTGTTCACCGATAAAGGCGAAATCTCTTCAAATGAACGAAAACATTTGACAATATTTTGATGGTTTAAATTGGTAAAAATTCTAACTTCATTTATTGTTGTTTTGTAAATAGCCGGATCAGTAATAGCAGCAAGCTTAAAAAATCTTTTTTAAATTAAAACTAGAGATCGGACCGTACCGTACTACGGCCGTATTTTTCAGTATTTATCGGTATTCCGTATCGGTAGTACGGTACGGAATACGGTACGGAACAAAATTCCGATCTCTAATTAGAACATCAACTATAACAGACATTAATCTTTTTAAGAGCAACTTCTCGATACGATTCTTCTCGAGCAACTTCTCGATACGATACATGCCTTGGATTAATCAATTCTAAGCCTCTATAAACTTGTGCAAAAGAACCAGAACCAATGTGAACTACGTTACGAAAATTATTAATGGAAGTAGGTGGAACTAAAGTTGTATAAGAATATGAAGACGATGATTGTTGTTGAGTATACAAATAATTATATTGTCGTTTATTTTGTGGATTCATTGAAAATTGTTTTTTAAAAGGAAAAAATATGTGAGATTGTAATAAAGTTAAAAATCTGCCAAAAATAATAAAGTACTACTAGGATATCATAAAATATATACATATAGATGGTACTTATTTAGTTCCCCCCAGTCAGTTTTTTCAAAAAATATGTAAAAATGGTCAGTCTGAACAACAATTGTAGAACTGGTCGAGCTGTGTCAATGACACCAAAATCAGCAAAATCTGACTTGATTGGATATATTCCGTATTAAAATGAGACCCGTGAAAGAACATAGGTAATATACTTACATAAAAATGTGCCGCACAAAAATGTTCTATATATAACAACATCAAAAAAATTTTTGTGAAATTTTTTGTGATACGCGTGAATGAAAATTCTACAAACAAAACCAAAATATATACTAATGCCGAACAAATAAAAAGGGCGTAAATGGCGTTGGGCAAAATGCCCACAATATATAAAAATGGAAAAAAACGACGCCAAAATTGAAAAAGAAAACGTAGATAGATCAGGATTTTCTTTTTACCCTATGTATAGGGCATTTTCCCTATTTTTGATCTTTTCACTGATTATAAAAATAATCAACAAATTTTGGTTGAATACACAGAAAATAACAAAAATGAGGATAAAAGTTTTAAAATAAAATTATTGAGAATGGAGTTCTGTGAAGAAGATGGCGGGCCATATAAAATTGAAATTTTACTTGAAATTAATGAAAAAATTTAAACAATAAATTTTATGTAATTTCAGAAGGTTACAAATTCCATATTTCCACAAATGTTGTAAAGGCTGGCGAAGATGATAATAAAAAGCGAAATGCGAAACTTTATACGCCAAAAAATGCGAAAATGCGAAATAAGCCGAGCCCTGGTCCTTATGTCAGATTTCTTTCATTTTATGCGCCGCAGGCGAAATTATTAGAATTTTGGAAAGCCTTAGTTGAAAAATTCAATAGTACATATAAAATAAATTCTCAAATACACCCCGGGGGTTTTAATGTCCCAATCAACGTTAAAAAGGTGTGTTTATCTCGACATAATTTTACTGTTTAGAATTTTCGCTGACATAAACTTTTTTTATAAAACTAATCCTTGTTTTCGTGAAAAGTTATGTTTGTACCAGAGCTGGGCGAAATCTAAAAATAAAAGGCGAAATGCGAAAATCGAAACTCTTCGCGCTGAAATGTGAAAAATGCGAGATACGAAACGCAAAATGGGAAATTAGCCCATCCCTGGTATGTACTATAGTGTTTAACTAGCCTAACAAAACGATGAGGAATACAATTTATTACACAAAAACAATTTATATAATACACAATATTTCAAATAATATCGAAATTACATATACTATCTACTTGATTATCTTTCCTCTTTCTCTTACAATCTACCTAAATTTGATGCACAACACAATTAGCAACGATCTGAGGCGTTTTAGGTTGACTAGGAGATTTTTTAGATTTCTTAGAAGAGTTTCCAGATTGATTAGGGGATTTTGCAGGTCCCCGACTTTTCACGTCGGCTGCTTTACAATCGGACTGCATATTACGTTCAAATGTTCCGATATAAGTATTGCATTGACTACAACGATGCTCAACGTCTTTGCACGCGTCGAGGCATAGAGGGACTAAACAACAACCACAGCAGCAACTGAAAGAAATTTCTTTTTAACTTTAAAAATTCTGAGAATTTTACCAGCAGAACAGCAGAAGAAAGACTAACGCACAAGTAAACACGCCAGAAACATATTTGGTTTGAGTAAGAACTTGTTGGTCACATGTAGGGCAATAAACCTAAAAGGAGAGAATATTGCCTCCCTATCTTGTAAATTCACCTGTTGCGGAAATTGGCCAAGAACATTTGTTTTTTGGTCAGGAATATCCACTACTTGATGCTGCGGCGGCAAATTAGACTCTGCAGATTCCGAACTAGCACTTCCTCCACATACTCCTATTTCTACACATGGAGAACATTTTGATTGTTGAGTGCTGTTGGTTTTGATGCTGTAGTGCTTTTTGTGTTTTTTCCCCATGACAGAATTGAGTTTGACGAGTTGTAGGGATAACAAAGGAATGAGTATAACTTTAAATTTGTGCTTTTATACTAATTCATAATACAACAATTGCTTTTGAATGGAATCGAATAAGAGAATAAAAGTAAGCAAGAAACAGCAAGGATAGCAAATACACTTAACGAACAATGCCGTGAATTTTTTAAGAATTCTTTAGGGGAATATTTTACTATTCCCTTTTCTTAGGTGAATATTTTAGAGGGGTGAGGGAATTTCAGAAAATTTACGGTATTCCTATCACTAAACAATTACTTTTGGCCTTTTTCATTGACGAACAAACAAATCTTTTCCTAACATCTTTTCTTCAATTTGTCATCCCTCATTTAATCGTTGCTATGATCCAAAATTGATTGAATGTTTTTAACTTTTCTGCATGAATAACTCGAAGTTTTGTATTTCGAATTTAAAAATTTCCCTCTTGGATTTTTTGCTTGATAAGCTAAGAGCGCTATTCAAAGTAGACTTTTGTCGATATAAAAAAATTTTTGCCTAAGACGATAATTCGTGGTTCTATTCAGTTTAATATCGTTGTAACTTGGTCGAAGTCATAATCTTATAAAATTATTTTTTTGAAATTAAAAAAATGTATTACATATCAAAAAAGTAATATAAATAGTACATATCACATTCCGAATTCAATTTCAGTCCAAATTTAATTTCGCAGGCCAAATTGAAATTGGACTAGAATTTAATTATGACTGACATATAGGTACATAATATATTATTTTTAAAATTAATTTATTAAATAAAAATCTTAAAAAAATATTTAATTGAGGAAGTTATTTTTAAATTATAGCTAAGTTAACTTCAAAGAATATAGAATAATAAATGGTTATTGTTAAAAGAAAAAATTTAAAATAAAATGGAATTGAAAACAAAATTTAAAAAAATTATTTTTCTGTAAAATAACAATAAGATGAGAAATTTATTCCACGACAACAATTTAGTAATTTTGTGTGGAGATAAAAGCAACATAGACAAAAATGGTTGATCAGCTATAAATTAAATGAAATTTTCTATTATCTTAAAAATAAGTAATTTAGAACTTCATTCTTTTCTTTGACAAAAAGTGCATGATGGTCAGAAAATATGAAGCAAAAATTTCTCGCAAATAGAATCCGCAACATGCAATTTTACGCAATCCTCAATTGCGTGCATCCATGTTGTTTAGACAAGATTCTGCCCTTCTTTTCAATGCTAATTTTTATGAAAATATATCATTAGGCTTGCTCATATGTGATTAATAAAAGGTTTAGAAAGGTAACTTTTTTGGAATGTCTGACCATAAAAAAGTCTAAACATTATGCACTTTTTGAGGAAAAAAGTACTTAGAAATTAAAGGATATCCCTCTTGATTTTACAAGATCCTCCTAATCACCCGAATCTGTTAAAAATATTAAATTATTTGAACTTCGATCGCATTTCGACAAATTTTGGCGAATAACTCAGAAATAAATCATTTTCGAATTTGAAGTATTGCTTCGATGTCGACTTCAAAGTCGAATCCTGAAGTTTCCTTTCACTATCTAAAACCGAATCCTGAGGCAATTGAATTTGCTAGTTCAAAAATTTTAAATTTCAAAATTTACTCATCGAAAATACAATGGCCCGCCCCTCCATTCGAATGGTTTCTTCTAATACAATGCCCTTTGAAGGATGATTGTAAATTAGAATGGCCGGTCATTCAAAAATAAATTTTACGCTAAATTATTTTTTTGAAAAATGTACTTTTTCCACGTAAAATTAAAAAAAAATTATCTAAAGTTGCAAAAATATAAGTAAAATAATGTGTGTTGGATAATTTTTAATAAAAATATTTTCAAATAAATAAAATATAGTCTAAAATATTTATTACTTAATTTTATGATTAAAAGTCATGAAAAACATGTAAATATTTACAAAGAATAGTTTGGTGTTTTTAACGCCAACAATAAATGTAAAAATAATACAAAAATAAAAAATAAATATTAAAGTTTCGAAAGTAAATTAATATTTAAAATTTTGAAATATTAAAATTTTTTTAAATTTTATTTGCCATTTGAACGACATTAAAAATTGAAAAATTAATTAAAACAAATTGAACCCTAAATTAACGCACATATAGGAAGTATGTTATTGGAGTGGGAATAAATATGGGTTGAGATCTATTTGATCAAGAAGCGTTTTGAATATATTTTGGAATTTAATTTGCGTATATTGCAGGGTTGCTGGAGACAGAATAAATAGTTTTCTTTTGGATTTGTTTTTACTTACTTGACCATGTAAAATTTTGTGGAAGAATTTAAAGCCATTTTTGAGTCTTCTAATTGTGGTGAGTCTATTTTAAGACGTTGTAGAAGGTTTAAATATTCAGAAATTAGGATTTTATTAGAAAATTTCTGTCTGTTTTAAAGTTCGGTAGTGGATTTATATTTAAATTTATCGTCTCTTTCTTCTAAAAAGCTTATTTAAATTTTATTTTTTTAAATATGTAGTACCAAAAATACAAGCAAAAAATAATTATAAATTAAAAATATTAAAAATCCAACACACAAACTAATTTTATTTTCATTTATTTTATATTTATTTTTTTAGTAAAGGAGAAAAGGGCTTTAAAAGAAATAAAAGACAACACATAATTGATACTCTTTTGAATGTTTTATATTTAATTTTTATTCACAAAATTTATATAAAATTTAAAATGTATTTTTATTTAATTAATTTATTTATTTTAATTAAATTAATTAATTCCCAAGATTTATTTACATCTTCTGCAGAATTACAACAATTAGTACATGTAGAAAAAGAAATTCCAAAAATTATAGAAAATTATATTTTATTGGAAAATAAACGTTTGGAAAATTTAAAAGGGTATTTTTTTAATTAAATTAATTTTTAATTTGTAGAGGAGATATTAACAGAGCTACATATTAAGAGTAAAAAGTAGTGTGCTCCCGAACCCAGACCCAAAAGTCAACCGACCTCGAACCCCGACATGCCCTCCACGGCAAACCCCGATCCCCGACACTTCCAACCACGAAAGAACGGGGAGCTACTCTAGTAAAAAGTATGTATAATATCTTCAAGTGGAAGACATAAACTTAATTGAAGGTGATATGTAGATGGGTAAGGAACAGGGATGAAGAGGGATCTCCTTAATTTTATAAAGAATGTTTAAAAAATTATTTTAAATTAACTTATAATTAATTTTCTAGTATAGCGAATAAATATTTAAAAGAAAAAAGTGAATTATTTGAATTAGAACCAAAAAGTGTTTTAAATCCTTTAATTGCTCTTAGAGTAATTAAAAAATTAACAAAAACTTGGAAAGAAATTAAAAAAGAAATTCAATCAGATTTGGCTGAAAATTATTTAAAAAATATTTCAAATCAAAGAGAAACTCGTTTTCCTAATGAGGTGGGGATTTTTTATTTTTAAATTAAAAGAGGACTTAATGAAAGATCAATGTAGGGGAAATCCGTTATATATCCCATAAATTGGATGCCAGCCGAGTTTAATCGGCTATAGCTTGGGCTTGACCCAATTTACACGAGGCTTATATGATTCGAATTTTTATAATTGGATGATCAAATCTGATCCCTCATAAAAATGTATTAACGCGATAAGTCCAGTTATTTGATGTTTTTCACACTTATAGTTTTATAACCTTTTAGCTAGTGTTCAGATATGATTCTTCAACTTGTAAAAAAGATCGAAGGCTTTTGAATGATATAAGATTCCAACATATTGGATCAAATATCTAAAAGTTATAGCCGATCAAAGTCGGCAGGCACTCAATTTGTCGGTATATATCGGATAAGTATTATTATTTTTCCTTCATTCTCCCTTATAATAAAAAAATATTTTTAAAGGATGATTTAAATGGAGCAATCCAAGGATTATTACGTTTACAAGATACTTACAAATTAAAAACTAAAGATTTGGCTAATGGAATTGTTGAGGATATTAATATAAACAAACAAATGGATGGTTGGATTTTTGATTATTAAATTATATATTAAATAATTACTATATTTAATTTAGCAAAAGATTGTTATGAAATAGGTCTTGCTGCATATAAGGATAAGGTTAAAATTTTCTTAGCTTTGAAAATCATAAAAATTTCTTCTGCGAAATTAAAAGGGAAAATTTCTGAGTTAGGGAATTCCTAATATGTCAGGAAAAATCAACAAAAACTTGGAAATTTTAAACTAAAGTAAGAGGATTTGTTGATAGAAAAGCCATTTAATTCCAATACCAACCACTGTTTATTGGCCTTCAAAAAATCAAAACGCCTACGGCGCTAAGATGAGGAATTTTGGGTATTTATAAAAACTCTCTCCTACTGATACCAACCATAATTATTAGTTTATTTTGTGGGCTTTTTTAACTTGCAGTTTCCAGAAGATTGAACCCTATTATGTCCACACGTCGAAGGGCCACGTCCCAAAACCCCAACTCGAAGTCTGCAGGTCAATCAGAAAATCTCCTCCCCATTTTCAATTTGGGTACAAAGAAATAGGCGTTTATTTTGTAATATATATTTAAATTTATAATTAATTAAAAAAAGGATTATTATCACTCAATATTATGGATGGAAGAAGCAAATGAACGATATTATTTACTCGAAAAAGAATTTACACAAAATAAAACTGATATTTTAAATATTTTGTCAATTTCTTTATATAAACAAGGAAATTTAAAGAGAGCTTTAATTATTAATGATAAGTTAATTGAATTAGGTAATTATTGAAAATTAGAAAAATATTTTTTTCTTTTCCCTTAAAAGATCCTTTATATCCAAATGCAACAAATAATTCAAAATTATATGAACAGGAATTATTAGATAATGGAGTTGTTGAAGAAGATTTTCGTATAAATATACCTCCTTTAAATATTACAAGAATGAATAATGCTTCTAGTTTATACCCAGCATACCGTAAAAATTATGAAGAACTTTGTCGTGGTGAAAAAGAAATTGTTTGTTAATTAAAAAGGGTCAACTGCATATATCGCTGACCCAAAGCAAAAATTAAATTTTTAAATTTTATTATTATTTGACAAGCTAAAATAAGTAGCGTTTTATTTTAAACATTCGGGAATGTTTAAAATAAAACTAAGTGAAGGAAGAAAGTTTTGGAAGGAAAAACAACCTGTCCCCTATGTGTCGCTGGCACCCCATCTATTTGGAAGTTAACAATAGGCCCACGCTACCGCGTACAAAACAAAGCACACATTGACAAGCGCCTCGCTGATTTGCATAGATTTACGTTGACCCTTTTGAGCTTGCAAATAAATGGGGAGGTTACATAAAGCAAAGGAGTTCCGACCAAATAATAATAAAATTAATTATTATTACAGGAGAGACCCAATAGAATTAATTAAGAAGTAAATTCTAATTAAATTTTAGAATATAACAGAAATATCCCAGCTTTATTGTTATTACAAAATGGATTGCCTTTTCCTTCGTTTAGCCCCAATTAAAGTTGAAATAGTTCGATTTGAACCTTTAGCTGTTATATTTCGAAATGTTATTGGTGATGAAGAGATTGAAATAATGCAGAATATATCATTACCAAAATTAATGATATCTAGGGTTCAAGATCCTGCTACGGGAGAATCAGTGCTTTCAAAATATAGAATTAGCAAAAAGTTTGGTTTAAAATATGTAAATTTATTTTTATTAATTTTTTAAGTGCCTGGATTAACCAAAAATCCCATCCAATTATTAAACAAATATCTAAACGTCTGAAATTAATGACTAATTTAAATATGAAGTCAGCTGAACCTTTTCAAGTAAAATTAATAAAATTGAAAATTTTTTTATAAATTTTATTTTAAAGATGGGAAATTATGGGATTGGTGGACAATATGAACCTCATATTGATTTTGCTAGGGTCTGCTTTAATTTTTAGACTCGCATTAGTTGCTATATTTTTGGCGAAATTAACGCCAAAAATATATGGTAGAAATCTGGCTTTAGCCTCCCAAAATTCTCAAAAAAATTTCTCCTGCGGCATAAAAATTCTTCAACCTTTATATCACAAAATAAATACAGTACTCGTTGAAATCTAGTGTGATAAATTATTTTTTCCGATTTTACGTTTCCCATCCTTGGCTGATGATCCTCATTTTAACTCAAGGTGGGCCCTACAAGATTACTAGTTTCAAGACCGAGATAATTAAATTTTCTCTAAAATAGCCCCATGGGTTATTTTTTCGATCGCCCTCTAAAGGGGGGCTATTTAAGAGGGTGGGGCTATTTTAGAGAAAATACTATATATTTTGTAGGATTTTGAAGCTATAAATTCAACAAAAGGACATCATAATATGGGAATAGGGAATAGAATTGCGACAGTTCTTTTATATTTGAGTACCCCAGAAAAGGGTGGATTTACTATTTTTAATCAGATAAAAACAATTGCTAAACCAACTAAACATGATGCTCTTTTTTGGTATAATTTGTGGAGAAGTGGAAAAGGAGATTTGAGAACAATGTTTGGGTTTTTTAAACAAGGGTTGCAACCAGAGATGCGTCGAAATTTCGATTTTCGTAGGTAGAATATCAATCCCCTAATCTTGTATACATATCCCTCCGATCACTGATATCCCTTAAGACTATCCTTAATCGTAGGTAGAATATCAATCCCCTAATCTTGTATACATATCCCTCCGATCACTGATATCCCTTAAGACTATCCTTAATCGTAGGTAGAATATCAATCCCCTAATCTTGTATACATATCCCTCCGATCACTGATATCCCTTAAGACTATCCTTAATCCATTGAATCCCCTTATATCTCAAGATTAACCCTTATATCTCTATATTGCGGATTGTTTAATACACTTTTAGTTATTTTAAAAAATTTCGATTTTCGATTACCGATTTTCGATTTTCGACGTTTTTTTCTTTCGATTTTCGATTTTCGAATTTTTAAATAAAATTTCGATTTTCGATTTCGATATTTTTGGATTTCGTTCGATTTTCGATTTCCGAATTTCGAAGATATTTTTATTTCGACGCATCTCTGGTTGCAACCTGACTCCGATAACCCAGACCCCGACGGATTTTTTGGCAAAAACCCTGATTCAAACCCCGATGGGTCTACCCCGACAAACACCGATCCCCGGTATACCCGACCCCGAAGGGTCGGGTTGCTACCATATTCTAAACTATTTACCGTAAAAACTGTACCTCCTTCAAATAATTACCCCTGCTTTTATTACCCTCTTTAGCAGGAGATCGAAACAATAATTGCCCTCCCTCAAATAATTACCCCCTATTTTTTCCTAAGCTAATTTTGTAAATATCTATTAGAAATCATTATGATTTTAATAATGGGCATTTTAAGGATCAATATAAAAAATAAATCATGAGAATAAAAGGATTAGGAGGGGATATCGTGGAACTTATGAGTATTAAGAGAGATTAAGAGGGTTTGGGTGAGATTTTGAGTGATCTAAGATTATACACCTTAATTCTCCGATATCCCTCCGCATCTTTACATCCCCGAATTAACCCACATTAATCTTCCAAATCAAATTAATTCGTTGATACCGCTGAACTACCTCTTAATCCCTCCTCCAAGTCTCATTTAATATAAATCTTATATCTCCCTGAAAATTCCTCAAATCTATCGAGATAAAAGTATATTTAGAGAATGTAAGGTATATTCCCTAAATAGGAGTCATACAACTTGTATAGATGCCGATCGTGAACTTATATATCCCAGGAAGGAAGTATTGGTGTTATTCTAGCAGTTTGGGGTACATTATATGTGAAAATATTAAGGAAATATATGTAGAATATCTGTAAAAATTTAATATTTATCTCTACATTCGGTAACATATTGTATATCACTGTTCATATCTTTATGATAAAATAAAAAATTTACAGGTCGAAATAATAATTACCCAGGGTAATTAATACAGTTTTTACGGTATTTATTAATTAAAGAGCTTCGAACTTTTTTGTTTTAAAACAGCACTGATAACTTTGGCTGTACTTTAGCCGGTGGCCCACTCAGAAACGGGTCAAATTATATACCATTCGATTCGTCTCGGCGAGCTGAGTCGAATGGTACCACTCTTTTTTTGCGGAAATTCCTACGAGCCGAGATATAGGTCTTTGAAAACCGAAAAACCAAAGGGGGACCAAGCACTTTTTTGGGGCGAAAAATTCGAATATGCAAATAATATCTCATTCGAAAGAGCTCGTCGAGCTGAGTCGAATGACACCAAAATCAACGAAATCTGACTTGATTTGACAAAGTTATGATCTTTTATTTTAGCTCCTTACCTTTGGTCTACGTGCAGGTTTTTCTCGCTGTGGAGGAAACCAGACATGCCGACCGCAGCTAAAATAGGCATAAGTTTATGTTACGAGCCCAGACCCAGCGCCCGTAGACTCCCCGCGAGGCGCGTGCCGCAAAACTCCGCGCGAAGCGCGGAGTTTTGCACAAGCGCCTCGCCGACGCCCCATAGGTTTATGCTGATAGTTTTTTGTGTTGTAACTTTGTCTAAACTTGTTCAATCACGGTGATTTTGGTGTCATTCGACTCAGCTCGTCGAGCTCTTTCGAATGAGCTATTATATTTTTAAAAATTTTTAATTCCAAAAATGGTCCATTTTGATCCTCGGTTTTTAGTGGCCTATATCTCGGTCCAATCAAGACGGATTTCGTTGATTTTGGTGTCATTCGACTCAGCTCGAGGAGCTCTTTCGAATGAGCTATTATTTGCATTTTCGAATTTTTCACTCCAAAAAAGTGCTTGGTCCCCCCTTTGGTTTTTCGGTTTTCAAGGACCTATATCTCGGCTCGTAGGAATTTCCGCAAAAAAAGAGTGGTACCATTCGACTCAGCTCGCCGAGACGAATCGAATGGTATATAATTTGACCCGTTTCTGAGTGGGCCACCGGCTAAAGTATATCCATAACTTTTTTAGGCATGCGGCTTGTCCCGTTTTGCTGGGTGATAAATGGGTTTCCAATTCTTGGATACACGAAAGAGGACAAGAATTTATTCGCCCATGTGGTTTAGATCCATCAATACAAGAACGTTATGTTGGTGATTTGGGAGGTCCGGAACCTAAAAAATATCCAAATATATCCCCATATTGTAAAGAAGGATTATATTGTGAATGAAAATATTTGTGATATTGATTTATGTGATAATTTTATTTATGTTAATCTAAATTATTCTTTCAACCTAACATTACAAATAAATTATTTACTACTATTAAAAATTAATGCGCCCTTCGTATCTTTATCAGTAGATGTTTAGAAGATAGTATGCAAACAGAAAATCTTCCAACATTTATTGGAAGACTCAATACCAACTAGGATCTACATATTTACTGCAATCATATTAATCTATGAGTTTTATTTTCCTTTTTTGTTCATTTGCCGTTGAGCACGACAAAATAAATTTTTAAAAATAATTGTTTGCTTATGTGATATACTATCTATGGGACGATTTCATACATAATTAGGGGACGTAAGTATTACTTTCGGAACGCCTAAAAGTCATTGGACGCATACCCTAAACTAAAGCCAAAAATTAAAAAATGTTTTATTAAGGTATTTTTAAATTAGCTTAGTAAACAAAATAGAATAATGAAAAATAATAAATTCTTAGAAAAAAGGTTAAAAACAAATTATTTTCTCATAAAATAACAATAAGATGAGAAATGTATTCCACGCGTCATGACAAAAATTAACAAATTTTCATGGAAATAAAAGCAATTTTTCATAAAATATTTCATCAGAAAATAAAATTTAATTTCAATTATAAAATAACTTGGTAGTTTTGAAATTCGTTCCCCCTTTTTCCTTTCTCAAAAAGCTAAAAATGGTCAGAGTTTTAGTAATCCTCAATTCCCCTCTATTTTCTTTTGGAATGCTTAAATCTGATTAAAAAACTTTAATCCAGTGAATATTTGTTTACTCCACAGCCTTGTGTTCGTTAAGTAATCCAAAGCATTTTATTAAAAGTTTGTCACTTACGCTTATTCTGAGATAATTGCCTGGGTATTCATTGTATCAACATCTCGCTGGAGAGGGTAATTAATATGGAGGAGGTAATTATTTTAGCATATACTGTATAAACACTTATCATGTTACTTGAAGTCTTGACATTAAAAAATGCCTGAAGTTTTTGAGAAAAGAACGAAATTCAAGATAACCATTAACTTTAAGAATGTTCGCCCGCAACATACATAATTTATTTACTATTATTCCTTTTTTAATAATTATTTCCTCAATCCATGGATGGAAGTTAGACGAGCCATTTAAAGGCTCTTTCAGTTTCTATAGTGATCTACGATATGGTTGGTGTGTAACAAAACCGACTGATGCAGATCATGATTTGTTAGTTGCTGTTAGTGGGACACTGTTTACTACAGGAATATTTCCAAGTAAAGACCCAATTTGCCATGTCTGTCTTAAAGTTGATTACAACGGGAAATGGTAGAAATTCTTAATTTTTGTTCTAAATTTTAATTTTAAGTATCACAGTCCCTGTCAGAGATATCTGCGATGAATATGAGTGTTCTGCATCTCACGTTAAATTGTCACAACCTGCGTTTGAGAAGCTCGAAAAATTGGCAGTAGGAAGCGTTCGAAATGTTACATTAACATTTGTTAAATGTGATGGTGTGATAGATGGGAAGGAGAATAAATGAAATTAAAAATAAATAATGGAAGCTGAATATGAAGAATGAAAATTAATTTAATAAAAAAGTAAAAATAAATATATCAATTTAAAAATTAAAAAAAAAATATTTTTTATGTCCATGAATAAAAATTATTTCTATGCTCAATAAATCTTTATGGGTCAATTGTCTTGCGCATATTATGCGCTATGTGTCAACAAAAAGTTTTAAACCATCCATAACTTTTTATTTTGTTAAATTTATTTTTAGATTTTGTACTCACAAAAGATTTTAATTGTAAAGAATGATTTACCTGCAAAATCGAAAGGATTACAAATGTTTCCAATCCAACTCCAAGGAGGTTCGGCCTTATAGTAATCTTTCAAAAAGACTCCAAACTCAGAGTCTTCTAAACCCCCCCCCCCCTTTCTAGTGAAATATTGAATTTATTAATTTTATTTAGCCCACTTTAAAATATTCAAAAAAACTCTAATCCTTAAATTTAAAAATAATTTAGCTAATTTTCCGCTTATTAGCTTGAAGAAAAACAAAAAAATATTCACATTTTTCATTCTTTATACTGGTTTTTCTCGTTGAGTTTGAATTCAATCGAATTTGACAGCATTTATATTTTATATTGGTTATTTCTTCCAACAATTTCTTATTCCTCAGATTTTTCCATTTTTCTCAATTTTCGGCCGTTTGCCGTTGAGAGAATGAGAGAAAATGCTTAATCCTCTTCTCGTAAATTGCGTTTACACCACCCATATATTCGCTTTAAAAGTTTCCGTCCAGGGCTGCACGCAATTGTAAAAAAAAATCCGCAAACGCAATCCGCAACTCGCAATTTCATTTTAAAAATCCGCAAACGCAATCCGCAAGTCAAAAAACACGCAATTTACGCAATTTCCGCAATTTCCGCAACTCGCAATCCGCAATTTTTTAAAACGAAGATAATGAAATTTAATCACTTCAAACTATAGTTAAAACTGTATATGAGCAAATTATGGTGAAGTGTCAATAACATTTCGAGGTTTTCTGGCTATGAGTCCGGCAGTAGAATAGACGTTCAGACTCTGAACTGGAACCGAAACTTTCGGTCAACCGAATCGAAGATTTGCCGTTGAGTATAAACGGATTTGCGGATATAAGTGATTGGTAACAGGCGATAAAAGAGGTTCTGAAATAAGGGGTATTTAATATACGCTTTGTGGGAATAAGGAAGGATCTAGGGCTATTAGGTGAGCGCATGCGAAAATTTTGACAATTTTGGAAGGCTAGAAGCCAAATTTCTTCCGTTTTCAGCGCCGCAGGCAAAAATTTTGAAAATTTTGTAAGATCTTTAAGCCAAAATGTTCGCCGCAGGCGAACATTTTGAGAATTTTGAAGCCCAAGAAGAAAAATCTCTTCCATTTATGCGCCGCAGGCGACATTTTGATAAATTTGGAAGATCAAGCAAGCAGATTTTTTCAATTTATTGTGAGGGTAATTTCGAAAAATTACGTGAAAATTGCGTAAAAATCGTAAAAATCCGCAAACGCAATCCGCAACTCGCAATTTTAATTTTAAAATCCGCAAACGCAATGCAACACGCAATTGCAAAAAACCCCGCAATTTACGCAATTCGCAACTCGCAATCCGCAATTGCGTGCAGCCCTGGTTCCGTCTCTGCCCCTCTCTGGTTATGACTAAAACAAGATGAAAGCTGATACATTCACTCATTTAACAAATTTTGAGGAAAAACTCGTGTATCTAATAGACTTCTATGTATTAGCGATAATTACCGAACAAAAACCGACGACCTCGGAAACCCCCATTTCCTAAATTTTGCCCGAAATTCGTGTTATAATCCATCGGTTGAGACTATCCAATACTATCCAATAATGATGACAAATCGTTGAAAAAAAAATTTAATTTTCTGTCAAATCGTTTGCGAATAAATAGGCACTTAGTTCCGCTTCCCCCAACAAATTCCTTCCTTATTATTTTTTTTCTTTCCCCACAATTTTCCAAGTATTTTCTCCTTCAAAATGACCATTGTAACATCAAATGCACTTTTTTCTCTCTTCCAAAATTTTCTTTATAACAAATTGTGGGCAAACCATGCAACACGCAAATCATTCTGTTCTTTGCTTTGCGCAGATCTTTAAGAGAAAAACTTGGTTTAAATTATTTATTTATTCCTGTCAGACATATCTTCCAGCTGACTTTTAAAAAAGTTTCTTTAATATTTATTTTTTATTCACGAATGTTTTATTTAAATTGTCTAAATTTAAATTTAAATTATTTATGTTTTATTTATTTTTTTAGAGTTCGGTAAATTGTCTATTCGGTGAAATGATCAATTCCTTAAGATCTGTTAAACATTAAACTGATTAAATACCTTTCAATAGCTTCTAATTAACTACACAAATTAATTATTTTTATCTAAAAAATTCATTTTCTGATTCCCATGGTCCTATATCCGAAACGAAATGTTCGACGTTATCCGCGCTTAGTTATATTTTTTAGGGTTCAGCGGTACCGGTATTCCGAGAAAAAAACGGTATCGGTATTTCGGATTGATGATACCGATCCCGATACCGGTACCGACTCGGGATCGGGATTTAAAAATCGGTATCGGTATTTCCTAAAAATTTTTAATATAAATTTTTAATATAAATCTCGTTCGTTAACAAAACACCTGTGTTTCATTAATAAACATTATTTAACTTTTAAGCGAAAATTTTATTCACCAAAGGCGCCAAAATCGAAAATTCTGAATATTTTAAGGTCAAAAAATTTAATTTTTTCCAATTTTAGCGCCGCAGGCGGAACTTTTTGAGAATTTTTGAAGACCGTAGGTAAAAATTCACTTTTTCAGCGCCGTAGGCGAAAATTTTGAGAATTTTAGAAAGCAAATGAGAAAAAAAATGAACAAATGAGAAATCAATCATTAGGGGTGTTAAAAAATACCGATATTCATCGGTATCCGACGCTAATCCCGATACCGATACCGATACCGGCTCGGGATTGAGATTGGCCGGGATCGGGATATATCTTTCGGTATCGGTATCAGCAAAATCGGTATCGGTATTCAAAGAGACCGGTATAATACCGCCCGATACCGGTCGGGATCCCGATACCGCTAAACCCTAATATTTTTATTTGTAAATCGCTATTGTATAATTATTTTTATCGTGACAATGCACAGTTTGTTAGTTGTTGTTTATCCATTACTAAAAATTGGAGATTACATATGTATAGTTGATTTTATAATTATTCAACCAAAAAAATTTTTTTTAACTTTTTTTTTCAAAATATAAGTAATTATTTAAAGTAATAATTTTTATTTTAAGCCTATAAAATTATTTTTCTTATCTTTAAATATGTATGTACAATAAATAATTTGTCTGTTTATTATTTTGTTTTAATTTATCAATTCATTAAAAACAAAGAAAATAAAATGAGCCAAAGAAAGTACTAAAATTTTTCCAAAATAATCAAAAAAAAACGACAAAAACAAATTTTGGCATTAATTAATTAATTTATTTTTAATTTTCAAAAATTTTGCGTCATTCCAACAATTTATTTTATTTTTATTTTATTAATGTTCCACATTTACGTACATTTTCTCTTCCCTTTTTTAAATATATCCTTCAATAAATGCTTATATTTTTAGTATTTTGTTGGAACGAGTTTTTGGACTTGCAAAATTTGTAGTAGAGAATGTGGGCATTTGAAGGGGAAGAGAATGAAAAAAGATCAAGTTTTTTGATTGCAAAATTGTGCAATATGTATGTAGCAAAATTATTACAATTTAAAGTTTAAAAATTATTAGGCCATGAGACAAATCATAAAAGTTTGTGTTGTTCTCTAAATAATGATACTAATTTTATAATTTTTTTCTCATCTTTTATTCTTGTTTCACATTTTCTTTTCATTGTCAAGAAGACGTGTCCAAATTTAATCTATGTATTAAAACTATCCAATGTAAAGTTTGGAAAGCTTGATTATGCTACCCGAGAATAATGGTTAAAATTTGGGTAAGATTTCGTACGTTCTCGTTTTTTTTTCATTCGTCCGTCTCTTCTTTTTCGCTTTTTAGAATTTTGTAGACTCAGAATTATTCCTTAGATCGTTTAAAATTTCTTGAAGCATTTATTTATTTAAAGATTTTTCGCTTTTTAATTCAAAATTTAATATTCTTTAGAATAATTATTATTTTTAATAAAAAATTTCATTATTAATTATTTTGTTTTTTATTTAGCAGCTTTTCTCTTTTTTCTAATTTATACTTTACTCTTCTCTCTTTTTTTATTAAATAACAAAAACAAAAGAAATTATTAAGGAAAATCAAGTTATTAAAGAACTCATCTCCTTTCTCGCCTTAGGGCTCGTAAATCTTTGCGAGTTTATTTTTTGGTGTTTTCTATGCGAGATAAAAACAACAACAATGCGCGATTTTATGCTAAACAAATATAAATAAGCATTTTAGCTTTAATTTATATCGAGAGGATGATTAGAGTCGTAAAATATTTCTTTTGGTTTAGCTAATTAGTATTTTTCGAAGCTGCAGGAAAAATTTTTAAAATTTGCCTCTTAGGTGAATAAAATTGAAAGAAATTTTTTTAGAAATTAAAAAGAATTTTCACTCTACTCAATAACCCCTCGAAACGCCTAAACATTTTTCCAGAGGGACATAAGGTTTTTTATATTGTTCGAATCATTTATTATCGAAATAATTTATCGGAAACGTGGTAGGATAATTTTTTAACATTTATTTCATTTAATACTTGACCGACATATAACTAGGGTTGCCGTTTTCGAATCGGTTTTCGAAAAATTTTCGAATTTTTTTTGGCTTTATTTTTATCGTGCGGACCGACCGAATCTTTTCCGGGCCAAAATTCGATGCCCGACTTTGATCTTTCGGACCGGACCGGGCCGGCAACCCTACAAATAACTCTCTAATTTAAATACTTTTCTAATATTTTCCTTCTTTAAATTTAATAAAAATAATTTGTTTAATCACAAAAAAATTTTTTATATAAAATATTTTTATTGAATCATTTTTTAAATTAAATTTAGACTCTAATACATTAATTTATATTTTTAATTAATTACTTGTAAAACAGCTTCAATCCATATGTACATATATAAATTAAAAACACGTTTTTCTTTTGTTTTTTAATTATTTTCTATTAAAATACTAATCAAATAAAAAAAATTTTTTTTATTTTTTCGAGAATTTATTTTATATAATTATTTAATTTTTTGGAAAAATTATTTTTTAAAAATTTATTTCTCATAATTTACTTGATCTTTGTCAAATTAAATATGAAATTCAATCTCTTTATAATGCCGTGCCTCCATCTGCCAGACCGAGATGGCATCTCGAACAAAAATCGAGATTCTTTGAGATATTTATTTCGATTTTCATACACCCCTCCCAGTCTGGTCTCTATTCTGGAAGCCTTAATTAAATACTGAATCATAATTTATCGAACTCTATAACTAAATTTTTTATAGAGTTATAATAAATAACTCAATAATTAACTTTTATTCGGTCTCTTCAAGTTCGATATTCGAATCTAGTTATATTTACCTTTTTAAATAATTTTTTTTTAATTATTTCTAAAAATTTATCCAAAAACCATGGTCAATGTTCCATTCCTTCAAAACATTTAAAAATAAAAGAATTTTCTGAATAAATTATACGTTTTTTAAAATTTTGAGAAACAAAGTAACCTTTAGTTTAATTTTATTTTTAAATTAATAACAATTTTCTTCCAAATTTTAAATATTTATTTATTATTTATATACGTAATAATCTTGTTTTACAATGAATTTATTTAAATAAGAAAATTTTTCTTGCATAAATTTCAAATAAAAATAGAAAGGAAATTAATAATTTCCTTGCAAATATATTTTTATTTTACTTTTTATAATTAATTTACTTTCAAAATTTTTATTATTTTTATTTCTTTTTAATTATTTTTAGAATTTCTAAAAAAAAATTTTTTTTTAGAAAAAAAAACTTTTTTATTACCCTAATAAAAAATAATAAATTTAAAAAAGATTGATGGGAGGGTTTTCAAAATTAGTACGTACATCAATTGAGCAGCCTTTATTTATTTTAATTATTTTATTATTTGGAATATGGGCAATTGAATTATTTAGGTATGTCTTCTCCTTTCCATTTATCTTTTCGGTCGCTTTTTCTTATTTTTGCAAATTTTTCAAGGGAGAAACAAAACAATCTGACTTTAATTTAGAGGTCTATAAAATCATAATTCTGAGATCCCTTAACTAGATTTACTTAAAATTTTCTATGGGACAAAGCCTAGAAAATTACAAAAATCCCGCCTTAGAAATTGCAAAATACTGATTTTGAAATTCGGTACGGAAACCTACGGGATCTCTACCTGTGTCAACTTCCACATGATATAGGTATCTTAAAACCATATTAAATAGTATTTTTATTTTTCTTATCATTTATCAATTTTATCAAAAAAATTTTTTTTCTAAAAAAGGACAATAAATCGGACAACCTGGCTACTTCTTTTAACAACGGGAATTATTTTTCTTTTACTAAAATTTAGAGATATGAAAGAAAAAATAAATATTCTTGGGGATTTTGTACATCGCTCTTGGCTAACCTTGGATAGAGATTTGACGTAATTTTCTTATTCAAAAATATTATTTAATTAATTAAAAATTAGCGGTCTTCGCTTGCTGGTTAAATTACGTTGGGATATGAGACGTCGAATGCGTGAAAATCAGGGACTTCATAAAATTTTTTTGGATGTTGTTCGTGCTAATCCAAATAAAATTTGTATTGTAGATATTGTTAGTTTTATTTAAATTAATTTTTAATTAAGTTAATAATCAGTTTATTTATTTGAACAGAAAATAATCTTTAGAGTTTTTAAAATTTTAGTAGTCTTATAGGAAATTTTTCTATAAAACTAGAGAAATTCTTTCTAGAATTTTCCCCTAGAAATAGATATTTTTCCCTATTTTCTTTCCATTTTGGGGAATTCCTGACCTATGTACAAATCAAGGTCCTAGTTATAAGTATGTATGTAGTGGCTTTTCGAGATTTGACTTTTAGCAGAACACACACAAAAAAGCAGAAGGACATAGTAGAAATTCTTGAGCAGGATCAGAGTTTTTGAGAAAATCCTAGTTCATACATAATAAATTTGTAGATAAACTGAACATAAAATATTATTAAAATAATATAAATTAAAGGGCTCAAATCGTTCTTACACTTTCTCTCAATTAAATTCTTTATCTAATCGTTTCGCTAATCATTTCCGTAATAATGGATTTAAACGAGGCGATGTTGTTGCTTTGTTTATGGAGAATGGGGCAGAATTTGTGGCTGCCTGGATTGGGTTAATGAAAATTGGGGTAATTACAGGTAAATTGATTTCTCTGATTTTTCGAAAAAATTCTTTTACATAAATTATAAAATTTATTTGGTGAGACTTTTCATAGCATACATATGTATTTCAAAATTAATTTAATAAGGGTTTCCTATTCTCAATAATTATAAAATGGATAAAATTATTCTTGGCATATACTGATCCGAAAAAGCTCCGGATATCCGGATCTATTTCGTGTCGGATGCAGTTCCGTATTAGGGAATTTCCCTGGATATCTTCCAAGTCTAGTTATAATAAATATGGTTGTCAGTTTACTAGATGTTCTTATTAATCAGAACCACCCCAAGAAATCTTCGTTTCTATAATATAAAATGAATTATAATTTATTTAATTATTTTTAAGCATGGATTAATTCCAACTTGCGCCTTGATTCTTTAGCCCAGTCTGTTTTGTTTAAAAATTCTTTGTAATTTTTAAATTTTTAGTTGTTTACTTGTTTCAGAGTGCAAAGCAATTATTTGCTCAAATTCACTTTATCAATGTACTAAACACTGAAAAAAGTTTTTAAAATTTCTTTTTAAATTTTAGTTTATCAAAAAACAAAAGATGCGGGTCTATTAAATTTACAAAATATTCAAGAATTTATAATTGACAATAAGAAAATAATGAATAATTATGAGGATAATAAAATATTATCTTATAATTGGTTAAATAATGCAGAAGATGAAGAACCGATACATGATGAAACAATTAATTTTCATTCTCTACTTTGTTTTATTTATACAAGTGGAACTACCGGAATGCCTAAACCTGCATGTATTAAACACTTTCGGTTGGGAAAATTAAAAAAAAATTTTAAATAGTATAATGGAATAATTACCTTACCACCCCGCGGGACCGAACCTAGCTGACATGTCAAGAAAAGTGATTTGGAAGGAGGATCAGCTAGCACATAAAACGCTTACTAGGCGGGGCTTAAGGTCTATTAAAATAACCATTGTACGTGGTGATCGTTGCAGGATGATCAGGATTATCACAGGATCGTTGCCTACTCAGGGCTGAAATTTTATTTTACTAAGATCGGAACCTCAAGCGAAACTAATCGACCGCAGGCCTTGATAAACGTAAAAACATTATAATAAGGCAATTTTGGTGTCCTTTTACGCGGGGGGGGGGGGGGGGGGTTGAATTTATGACACTATATTCAATTTTATAAGCTTTGCTTTTAATTTAAGAAGAATACTTTATTAACAATAAATTTTACTAAATAATAAAATTTAAAGTTGTTATTCAATGGTTGTTGGTTGTGCTTATAGTTTTGGTTTATTACAAACAGATAAAATATATATTTCAATGCCTTTATATCACACTGCTGCTGGTATCCTTGGTATTGGACAAGTATTGTTTAGAGGGGCTAGTTGTGCTATTAGACAGAGATTTTCTGCTAGTAATTTTTGGAAGGATTGTGTAGATTATGAATGCACTGTAAGCTATCTATTGAAGATTTTAAAGACAAACATTTATTTTGGTGAAAATTTATAGGAGTTTATCCCCTCAATCCTTGATATTTCTCGACCCCCCCCCCCTCCTCCCCCAAATCATAAAATATCTTCTTAACACTATAAATGATTAAAATAATCATTAAAGTGATCTTAGATGGATTCTTATCCATACAAGGGTTAAACTGTTTTGATCTGCTAATAAGGTTTTCATCTTCTACATTTTAATAAATTACTTTTTATAGTTAATTATTTAATTTATAGTCTAGTCAATATATTGGTGAGATTTGTCGGTATTTATTAGCTCAACCTATTGGTGAATATGAGAAAAAACATAAAGTTCGAATAATGTTTGGGAATGGATTGAGAGCAGAAATTTGGAAAGAATTTGTTGAAAGATTTAATGTTAAAATTGGTGAATTGTATGGGTCTACTGAAGGAACTTCTAATTTAGGTAACTAAAACAATGTCAAATCTCATGATAAGATAAGCTCTTAAACAGCTCTATTTAATTAATTTTTTAAAGAGAGGACTAGGTACTAGATTGGGGAGCTACATATGTAGGCAGTGCCCCTTAATTCTCCTTCTGTGATACGATACAATATTTGAGCCCCAAGGGTGTGTCTTATAACGTCCTTTTTGTTGCATATTTCAAAAATTAATTTTTAAAAAAAAGTTAATGTTGATGGCAAAATTGGTGCTTGTGGATTTTTACCTATATCTCCAATAACTGCATTAGTTCATCCTGTTCGGCTCGTTAAAGTCGATGATAATGGTGAAATTATAAGAAAATCTAATGGTTTAGCTGTTCCATGCAGACCTGGTAATTAATTAATTTTTTGTAGGGAAGTGAGTTAGTTAGCTAGCATTTTAGACGCTTCGGGAAGGTTAGGATTAAAATAAGAAATTAGCGCTCATGTCAGGTATTATATTTCAGCTAACACAATTTACTAAAGACATTATCATCCTTTAATTTTTCTACTAATTCTTATATTAAATTTTCAGGGCAAACCGGAGCCATGGTAAAATTTAAAAAATTATTATATTAAATATCGGATCTCGCATTTAAATACACCTCAATTCACTGGGTTCAGAAAGTCACACTCCTCCTTAATAATAAATGCTCCCCCTCCCTAAGCCCCCTAATACCCCAAATTTACGATACACCTTGTTACGACCCAAGGTGTCCGAGATTTAACTAAGACGACGAGCACAATCATAACACTTTATCCAATGTGGAAATACACAAAGTAGGCGAAGGGAATGGGACAGACGAAGGAGATCAGTGACTAGCCCCGCTAGTATGATCCCAATAGACTGACGCTTTCACTGGCTTTTATACTAAACACTTTAAGGGCTAACGCCCATACACAACACACCTCATTATAAGTAATGGCCTAAGGGTGTATCGTTAAGCGAGATCCGACTTTTGAATAAACCTATTTTCCTGATAATAAAAGGTTTCAACAATTCGTCATGATAATCCTTTACTTGTTTTTGATGGATATTTAAATAAAACAGAAACAAGTTTTCATTTTAAAGGACTTTAAAAAAATTATTTTTTAAAGAAAAAAAAGTAATTCAAAATGTTTTTCGTCATGGAGACAGTGCTTTCTTAACTGGAGATATTTTACATTGGGATAGACTTGGATATTTATATTTTAGATTACGTACTGGAGATACTTTTCGGTTTAAAGGAGAGAATGTTAGCACGACTGAAGTGGTAAATAAATTTTAAAAATTTTTAAATTTGTGTTCGGAAAAACATGGAGAATTAAATGGATTTTTGACGTGCATCCATGCCGGACAAAATCTAATTAGATTCGATGTGCAATCCTGAAATTATGAAATAATCCGAACTCCAGATTCGAAATTATTCTGTCCGAGGCAGAACATTAACTTGAAATATTTTTAAAAAATCAAAAAAATATTCAGTCTTATATCTGATTGAGATGGAATCAGTTCAAAAAGACTAAAGGGCTTCGAGACGTATCTCAAATCTTAACCAACCCCTAATTCTTTAATATCAAGTTTTATGATAATTTAAACTACTATTCTCTTACCCTGCTATGGTTTCGATGGACCATAGGAATCCAATAAAAGTTTTCTCAGGTGAAAATTTTTTCATGACTCCTATGAGATTAAAAATTGCATTTATTTTTCATAAACAAAATCTCTTAAGCAAAAATTTTTTTAATTTAGTATATTTAGGAAGGTGTTCTTCTCCCTTTAAAAAGTATTATCGACGCTGTAGTTTATGGAATAAATATTCGTGGTATCGAAGGTAGTATAGGAATGGCAGCAATTGTAAGAAATAGAATTGAACAAACACCTGATGAGGTTGATATTTTTGGAATTTTTTAAAATATAAATTAATTAATTAAAGGAATTTCTTCAACAATTAAGCTATCGTCTTAGAGCTGCATTACCTCCATATGCAATTCCTCGATTTATTCGTATTTGTAGTTCTGTTGACAGAACTGGTAAATTTTGTTTTTATATTTTTTAATTTGGTTAGCACATTTTAAAAAATAATAAATTAGCAGCGAGTAGAAAATAATAAGAAATGGATTATAAATGTCTTAGGAGTAAAAAATTTTACAAATAATTCTGATCTCGATTGTAGGTACATTAAGTTTGTGTAATTTTTAACAAGTTATTTAAAAGATGGTTACCCACTATACTTATAAAGATATGATTTTTGCAGTCTCATAGGTATTTTAATGTTTGCTTGCTAAGGTCAAAAAATTCTGTTTTAAATATATTTCAAATGAAAAAAAATAATAATTTTTTAAAGGTACATTTAAATTAGTCAAAACAAATTTGCAAAGGTTAGCACTTGGCAAACCCCCAAGTATTTCTTTGGATGATCAACAACGGGTTTTCTTTTTTGATACAAAAATAAAGCAATATATGCCCCTTTGCGAGGATTTACGGCAAAGGCTTGAAGAAGGAAAAGTAGAACAAAACGATTTAATGAAAATTTTTGCTTAAATTGTCATCTAAAAAATTTTTATTTTGCCAAATTTATTAATTATATAATTTTTTTGCTCAAAAATTATTAAAAAAAAAGATTTTCTTTAAAAATAAAGCAATATATATTTCTCTGGATGATCAAGAACATTTTCGGTTTTAGAGGCCAAGACCCAGAATTCCTTTTTATATCGCCCCTCAATAAAGAAGCACTTTACAGTAATGAAAATATTTGTTGAATTTTCAAAATTTTAGATCTCGATGAAGAAATAAGTTTCAGACTTCGTTCTTTTTTATTACTAATCAGGGTTGCCAACCGAAACCCGACACCCGGAATTTTTTATGGGCATATTTTTTGTGGGCCCAGTTTAAAAAACGGGTATATTTTTAAAAGTACTGGGGGTAATTTTTAAAACAAAACGTAATAGAAGGAGCACTTTCCACTTAATAATAAAAAATTCTGTTAAGCAAACGCATTTTTCTCGACATATAACCTTAAAGATTTTTTTTTGATAGGTGTAGATAAAATTTCCCACCCCCGTCTATGTGCTCCAACTTAAAGCAGTTAAGGGTAATGGGGTCTTTTTAAAGTCAAGGATGGGGAATTCGTGAAGAAGGCCAAAAATATTGAAGTAGAGTGGTAGGAACTTTCAAATAGAAAGGCTCGATTTTGTCAAGATCGATGAGTTAGAAGCAAATCGATTCCGAGTATTACCGCATCTAAAATATCGAGATGTTAATCAAAATCAATTAACAACAAACAATTAACAATTCCTTCTATTCTAATCCAAATATTTAAAAATGTCAATGAGGAAGTTTACAAAATATTGACAAACAAAACGTGTTTAAAATTGAAAAAATTATTTCCTCGCAAATAATAAATAAATCTGTAGTCTGCTTCCTCATATGACAACTAGTAATTTGTAAGAACAAACATTGTAAATTGGAAATATAAAAAATATCTGTTCCATTTAAATTAAACAAAATTTTCTTTTTAAACATTAACAATTATATATCGATATAAAGTTTTGGTTTGACATCGTTTTATAAATGGTTGAGATGGGACAAGTTTTGATTGTTAATATTTGTTTATGAATAATCGTGGCCACAAAAAATTACAAAACGTTGTCAGCTGTTTGAATGGTTTTGATGGAGCAAATGAATGAAAACTAGACATGTAAACAATTTCATTCCAGCATATAAAGGATGATGTATTCAAGCAAATAAAATGAAATTTAAATAATTAACTTCAATAATGAAGTCGAAAACACTTTTTTTGTTAATAATATGTACGAGCTTTATGGTAACTACAATCGAGGCGATAATGTGCAGCAACAATCCGATTATTTATAATAATTTGGTAAGATAGAGAAAAGGGGATTCATCTGATTATAATTTTAAACACCTACCGTATATTCTTTAATAACTACCCCGGGTAATTATTGTTTCGACCTTCCGTTGGAGGTAGTAATTAATAGAGGGAGGGTAATTATACGAGGTTTGAAATTTGAAAGTGATTTAGGGCATTTATTTGGGGGTAATTATTGTTTCAATCTATCGTTGGATGGGGTAATTAATGGAAGTGGGGTAATTATTTGAGGGAGGGCAATTAATACAGGTTATACGGTAAGCGAGGGTCTACGAAAGGGCTCTGATCTCAAATTTTTAAAAATCCGCAATTTTGAGCTAAAAAAATCCGCATTTTATATCAATTTGGTTCTAATCAAAAAACAATATTCGCTAATAAATAAAGCTAGCTAATAAGCTAAGCTCTATGTCTGCACGGTTACAAACTTTTCTTTTCACATACTTTTTTAAAGTATATCTGATTAAATAATATATTTAAGGAGCTACCATTAACAATTGATCTTGTAAAAGTAGGATTTGAAAGAGGATTTTTACCAAACAAGTATATTGAAATCCATGGAGTAGTTCGTAGATGGCCATCAGTGTTTAAAGTTTATTTGATGGAAGATGGCGAGTTGTTTAAAACTGCTAATATTCCATTCGCTTTCATTTCGGTAAACACAGATCCACTAACTGCACCTTACGTAATTTAATAATTCAAATGGGTTTTTATATCCAAATATTTCTTTTAGGTTTATCTTAGAAATTTGACAAAACCCAGCCGGTGGGGACGAGCTGAAAAATATAGATACCCTTTTAAATATGAACAACCTTTCATTTTGGAATTTGTTGCAGCGCCACACAATACAATAATTGTAATTATTATTGAGCGGAACTGGACCGGATCCGGCCGGATTTTTCCGGAGTCCGGATCCCAAATCCGGGTTTTTTCGCGAGCTCCGGATTTTTTCCGGACCGGATTAATCCGGAAAAATCCGGCTCAAGTTGCAAATCCGGATCCGGAAAAATCTATTTTTCCGCTCACTAGTAATTATTTATACAATTTATTTATTTTAAATTTATTTTTCGTAGATTTATGTTAATTATATACGTTTTGCAACTTTCTCTCGTGGAAATTTGAGTAAAATTAGTCAATTATATATTGATGGGCTATACACAAGTCGATCTTTGATTTTGTGTACTAAAATCCTATCAACCACAACTCCTCTAAAGCCTCCTTTTTTGTGTGCCGGACAGATTGGTTTATATAATTTGGTTAGAGTATAGTACATTAAAATAACTAAAAATCTTTAAAAATTTAAGACAATACCATCACTAATCAATCTTGTAGATCAAGGATTTGGAAAAGGATTTAAAAAATATAAGTTTATTATAATTCATGGGACACCTACTGCACCAACACGCTTTAACATTAGTCTGGCTAATGATGGTGTCCCTGGAAAAACCGCTGACATTCCTTTTAACTTCAGTCCAGACTTTACTCAAAAGAAGGTAAGTGAATAGACTAGGAGTCTGGCAGTTTTCAAGCTTAAAAGCAACCAATTTCTATTCTGAGTCTAAGGCTTTATATTCCTAAAGATACACGTAAATTCTCCAATATAAGCATTTTTTACACAAAATTTTAATAGAATTTTCTAAATCAAATTAAAAAATTGTTTTTATATGTTTATTAAGCATCAAAGAGAATGAATGTCAGGCAGAATAATTTTCCGACTCCGGAAGCTGAATTTTAGATCGAAGGGGCGGGAAATCATGTGATGCTTCGATATACCACTAAATTATCTTTATCTCTCTATATCCTTCTTAATAATAATATAAAGCGCAGGGCGTATATTGGAGCATTTTAGGGTATATTTTTAAGTAGTACTATATATTCCTACTTAAAACAGGCATTAGAATAATTAGTTAAAGCAATTTTTGTTTGCCTAAATTCATTATTATTTAAGGTCATTCGCAACACTTGGAGAAGAGGCGTAGGATGGACAAGAAAAGAGACTTCAGGAGGTTTTCCATTCAAGTTGGCCAATCATTCGAATTGAAATTTAGTGCAGTAGGGACAAATGGAATATATGTAATTAAATTTAAGTAGTTTTTGTAAGCAATCTTTGAAAAAAAAGTATTGATACAGAACTACTTTGAAGTTTTTAATGATATAATTTTTATTCAGGTATACGTCAACAAAAAACCAAGACCATTTGTATCTTTTAACCGAGACGACTTGAGTAAAATAACTCAATTGGAGATTAGCGGAGCAATTGAAGTAAGCTATGTTACACTGTGCAAATAGAGGATTTTGATTAAATATTTTACATATGTTTGTGATATTAAAAATACTACATATTAATATTGTGTTCTTTTAATACTATAAAATAAAGCAATGTCGAATTACATTGTTTATCAATAAAAATTAATGATGGCAATTTGTCCTCAATACAAACATTGAGTATGGCAATAGTGTCGCTTACAGGCCCTTTTTTCTCCTCCCTAAGTTCCTTCCTATACATGTACCATGGAACTGATTCCTGAAAATCGGAAATTCCCGACGTGTGACCGAGAATCCACTTTCACGACCGAGAATCCGATTTTATTTTTTCTCGGCAATTTCCGTTTCCGATTCCCGAAATTCTCTGTTATGTTTTTGGAGGCTTTCCCTATAGAATTGGAGAACCGCTTGATTTGGAATTAATTTCTTCTCCAAAGGATACAATTAATGTAATTTATTTTTCTTAAAATAATTACATATTGCTTTTTATAATTTTTAGGTCAATGTAAAAAACAAATTTTTTGTCAGCTTTACTCGACATAAGTTGGCCCATGCACTTCAAATTGTGATTGAAAAAGGAATAAAATATAAAACTATTACTTCTTGTAAATAGAGAGAGTCTAGTCTTGAATCTTGGAGCTCTATAGGACACCAACCGAGCATTTACCACCAAAGTCCTTTGAAGCTTTTGCTTCTGCCACTTCCCTCTCTGATCTATCCTGGAAATGGTGATTTTTTGAAGCCATCCAAATCCTTTTGGGCTTTTCCTAATATGCAAATTTTTCCCATTCTTTTCTTCTTAAAATCCTTGTCCTTTTATCTTCCCGAAAAAATTATTTTTCGTCTTACCAAAAAATGATATATTTCTTTGTTTTTCTAATTTTTCCTTCCGATACCCTTCAAAAAATATTCATCCCACATTCTTCCCTATTTATTATTTAGATAATATATTTATAAAAATAAGATTTATGTAAATTTTTATTTTTGGTTTTATTTTATTTTAATATTTTCTTAATAATTTAATTAAATTTTTAACACATTTATTTTCCATTTTTAGATATCCCCTACCCTATTACCAGAGTTCTTAATTCTTAAGGGTCATTCTACCTTAAGGATTTCCTCATTTTTGACTTTTCACTTTCTTTTCCTAGTTTCTAAATTTGCCATTTTGTAATATTTTAAATTTTTTGGTATTTTGTAATAAAAATGGGGGAAATGGAGGAAAAGGAAAGCTTTTATTTAGAGAAAAATAAATAAAATAAGAGTCAAAAAACATTGTTTTATTTTACTTGTTTTATTTTTCTGTTCATCGACCAAATTTTCTTTCCTTTATTGAATTAGTGTAGTTTTTTATTTTAGTTGTATTACATAATCCCCTTTTTACTGAACAATCGTTTACTGTAAAGGAGAGATTTAATGAAGGGCATCTAAGTTTGTTTATCCTGGGTGTAAATAGCTTGGCTTCATTTTTTGAGCGCAAAAGAAGAAAGTATTTTTAGTGTAAAAATCTTTTCAGTTATTTCCAATCCAATATTTTTTACCTAAATTTAAGATTAAGAAAAGGGTCGCGTCGCGGGAATAAAATAATAACTATAACGGTAAATGGATAATTCTCGGGTATTAGGAATCCAAAAATCCAAACATTTTCGCCTGTTTTGTTGAACTAGAGGTACAAAGTATACAGACTTTAGGCCTAGCCAAAATTTAGTCACAAAAGAATCAAAAATACGGCTCGCGATACTTTGAAATAGGCATTTCTCTTACCACGTTTAGATGCACTACCAATGGAGTTAGTAATATGATAATTATGGTTGCCGTTTTCGATTCGAATTGAAGTTCGGCGCATTTTTCGAGCCTGGGATCTTTTTGAGTGAGTCGTTTTCGAGTTCGGTTTTTCTAATTGAGCCATACGAGTCTTTTTCGTGCTAAACAGCCTTTGCTCACTCGATCTAATGATAATTAATACTCGTAAAATTTTAAATTTTTATTTTCAGAAAATAATTTTATATATTAAAAATGCATTTTCTTTCGCCTGAAGTTCAACTAGATATATTTAAATGGTTAACTTTCAAGCAATTAATATCTATTCAACAGACAACTAGTTTCTATAAAATTTTTCTGAATAAATACGAGGACAAATTGGCACGGAAAAAATTCGATAAACTCGAAATTGTACATATTTTTGTGATTATTTCCTAACAAATTTTTTTATTCGTTTAGCTTTATGGCAACGAGGGCAGTTCAAGTTATTATGAATTTTTCGAACCGGACCCCAAACTTTATGATTTTCAAATAAGTGAACAACTCGAGAAGAAGGTAAAATTGTGAGCAGGCCAAGGTACCGCGAGCCTAAGGTACCGCATCTCTATAACTTGAAAAAATTGTCGAGTCCGGACGTCCTCGTAAGGTTCGATGCAGTCTGTGCCGGGATACCAAGGCGTCCCGGATTTGATAACTTTGAACAAAGTTATAGCTCAGCAGTACTTGGCCTTTCGGTACCTTGGGATGTGCCCGATAGAATTAATATCTATTATTTTAAAATAAACCAATTTTAGTGGAAATGTGGAGTAGAGAACTCAATTCCAATGTTTTTAAGTGATTTTGATACAAACATGAATATTGCTGTTTGCGAATTGGGACAAGATACTTATCACCCAGGCAAGTTTCCAATTATTTGAAGCTTTAATAATGCCTTAGAACTTGTAGCTTTCCAGTTACTGAGTTATAATCCCACAAAATTGGATTGCAAGATCGGGGTTTTCCATATTTTCGGAAACTACTTAATTAAAGCCCGGTATTTCGTGCGTGCCGTACTACCGAAAAATACCGATATTGAAAATACCGTAAAATTCAAAATTTTACCATATCGTATTCTGTACAGTACTACCGATGGTACTTTTCCGTTATACGACCGCAAACTGAATACCAACCGACTTTGATCGGCTATAACTTTTTGAAATATGATCCAATACAAATGAATTTCATATCATTTAAAACCCCTTGATAAGCGGTATTTTTCGTTAGGAAATGCCATGTATGATCACTAATTAAAAAGTTATAATCCGATAAGTTATAACCTATAAGTTACTTGGTGTTTTGAGCAGTTATCGAGTCATAACTTTTTAATAGGTGATCAGAGCTGATCCATCATGTTGGAAAAAAGATACCGCTTATCGAGGGCTTTTGAATGTTATAAGATTAATTTGTATTGGATCAAGCAACATGAAGTTATAGCCGATCAATATCGGCTGGCACTCAGTTTGCGGTCGGAAAAGTACCATACCGATCAATAACAAAAAATACCGAATTTTTCGTCGGTACCGTATTACAGTACGGAAAATTTCTTATTTTTCCGTATTGTATTCCGTACCGATATGGAATGCCGAAAAATATGGCCGTTATTAGAAATACGGTATGGTCCGGGCTCTTTACTTAATATACTATTTAATATATAGAATCCATTTTATTTAGAGTCCTATTATTCACAATTACCCAATTTGCCAAAAAATATTGAGGAAATGAAAATTGCTCGTTATTTACTGGAACAACTTTTTAATTGTTGTTTTGAATTTGTTCAGATGGATAAAGTTATATTTAATCCACAAATGATTGAGATATTATTTGATGAAAACAAAACAAATATGCCTTTACAAATTCATTGTCAAAGTGCTCACCTCTTTATTTTGAATAAATCTGATAATTGTTTGTTGGAATTTATATTAAATCATCTGATTTCTAAAGAATTTACTGTGGATTTTTGGAAATACAACAGAAGAATGCAAAATATAAATATTTTATTTGGAATTTTGACTAAAGGAGAAGATAAATTTGGTGTAGTTTCTTGTCGACATGTTGCACCAGAATTTTATAATGATATTATAAAGGTGTGGGTTAATGATTATTTATAAATACCGTATTTTTTCTAATAGTGCGACTCTCTATTAGACCCTTCTAATAAACCGACCCTCTAGAGGGTGGTTGCAAAATAAACCGACCGATTGCACTTTTAGTAGAAATACGGTATATGATTGTTAGAATAATTTCTGTTAGAGACCGCAGAGGGGTACGAGAGGCGTACGGGATATCTAGAAAAATCTTGGGTACTTTTCCGTTATCTCCCCCAGTTTTCTTTCCTTCAAAAATAGTCAAAGAAAATAGGATTAAATTATTTTAAAAAAGCTTGGTTTTATTTACTAAAATTTATTTGCTTTTTCTCCTTTTGAAAGGAGGATGGAAGAAAGGAGCGGAGAAGTAGAAGGGAAAGAAAATGAGGAGAGATAACGGAAAAGTACCAAATCTCGATAATCGAGATCAGGGATGGGACGGGTTGAGAAAAATTCTCGGATCGGATTTTGATCGGGTTTTAAAAATTTTCGCTTTTTGAGATTTCGGTTTTGAGTCGAAAAAAGACCGGGTTTCGGGTAACCCGTTCCATCCTTGATCGAGATGTTTTGTTCGAGATCTCTAATTTCTGTATTAAAAAACGAATTTATTAATTTTAGCATATAGAAACATCAGAAAACATTTCAAAAATGGTGAAGGAAATTAGATTTGGTGATATTAATGGAACTCTTAAATTAATCGAAAGTGCAGATAATGTTGAAAAAAAAGTTGAAAAAAAATCAAAATCAACAAAATATCAAATTTCCAATAAATACAATCCAGAAATTAAGTTTTCTGTTAATAATAAAGAGGTCCAAATCACACGCCGTGAGCTAATTAAAGATGTAGAAATTAAAAGAATTAATTAATTTGATACATAAGCAAGCTGCGTTTATTTTATTTAAAATTTACTTATAATTGGCCAGTAAAGATTTGTTGAAAATTTATAGACAATGTTTTTTTAATCTTATATCAGAACATCAGTTAACAATTCACTATTATATATTTGAGAAATATTCTCTTTTTAGTAGTTATTTAAAAAAACCATAGGATCAAATTTCGGAGAAAAAAAGGAAAAGGAAGACGACGAGACGTTTATCTTAGAGTAAGAAATAGTGTCTCGCAATTTAAAACTTGATTAAGATTTATCACCTATAATTTTGACCTCATGCTCGTACTTAGACTCCCGACTCTCGGCATTTTTTAACTCCCGACCATCACTACTCATACCAATACTTCGTACTCACTCGTACTACAGAAAAAAGCAAAAAATCTAAAATTATTTTCTAATGCCGTCACAAAATTCTGATTTTTAGGGCCGTTGGTGATTTTGGTAATTTCAAACTTTGTCCCCCCTATTCTTTTGCTTCCTAAAAATTGTAAATAATGGTCAGATTTTCTCCTTCCTATATTTTCCTATATTCCCCTGTGACATATCCAAAAATGAAACATAAAAAGAAAATTAATTTTATTCTAACAAGTGGCCACAGTAGAAAGGATCTGCTTCATTAAACCCTACGACCTTGAAAAATTGAACTTGAATATTACTGGATTTAAAATATCGAAGATTTGAGCTTAAAAGACAAATCGGTCATCCTCTCTCCTAATCTAATCCGAGTCGGAGCGGGCCAGGCGAGCGCCGCCAACTGAGACCGGCCAACTGAGCGCCGAGCCAACTGAGCGCCGAGCCAACTAAGCGCGGCCAACTGAGCGCCCCTTATAAAAGGGCCAACTGAGAGCCAGTTCATTTAATCCCAGAAAAAATTCTAGAATATTTTTCTTGGTTGTTTTTTTTTGTTTTTCTTACTTTTTACGACTAAGGAACGTTTAAAATGGTAACCAATTTTGGGTATTGTGACTTATAAGGTTTTTTAACTATACCGATTTGGTCGAATGAGGTGTTATTCGAAAGAGCTCGTCGAGCTGAGTCGGTGTTACCAAAATTACCGTGATTCGATGATTCTGAACAAAATTATGAGGAACTGAATTTTCGCTGAAATGACTGTTTTTGTATTGCTATTAGGGGGTAGATCGTCGTTCAAGGTTGAGAATTAGTAAAAGGGAATAGGTTTATGTTACTTGTACAGAACCCAACGACAGTTGACCCGGAAAACTAATTTTTCCGAATCTTAATATTTAATAAAAAGTCCTGGCTCTCAGTTGGCCCTTTTATAAGGGGCGCTCAGTTGGCCGCGCTCAGTTGGCTCGGCGCTCAGTTGGCCGGTCTCAGTTGGCGGCGCTCAGTTGGCGGCGCTCACTTGACCCCAACCGAATCCGAATATTTAAAAATATTAATAAGGAAGTTTATAAAATATTGACAACAAAACGTGTTTACGGAACTAACATTTAAAAAATGTTTCCTTGCGAATAATAAATAGTCTGCATCCTCATACATGATAAACAACGATGAAATTGTAAATACAAAAAATATCTGTTCTACGAAACAAAATTTTTCTCGTTTGAACAATTATCGATATAAAAAGTTTTGATTTAACTTGTATGGTTGAGATGGGGCAAATTTTGTTTGTTAATATTTGTTTATGAATAATCGTGGCCACAAAAAATTACAAACCGTTGTCAGCTGTTTGAATGGTTTTGATGGGGAAACGAGGAACAAATAGACATGTAAACAATTAAATGATAAAATTCGGCTTATAAATGATGGATGGATTCAAGCAATTATTACATTATATTAAAATTTAAATTTATTTGTTTAATAATGAAGTTGATAACACTTCTTTTGTTAATAATATGTTCGAGCTTTATGGTAGCAACAATAGAAACGGCAACATGCAACGACCCGATTATTTATAATAATTTGGTAAAGCTAGGGAAAAGGGGGATTACACAGACTAGTGTTTAAAATGATTAGGCTAGGTTTAGGCTTTAAAATGATTAAACTTGTAGGATCTAGTAAAAGAGAAAGGATCTAGTAAAAGAGAAAGGATCTAGTAAAAGAGAAAAAACATCTCAAAGTTAAAATTGTCGGTTTCACCAAATTCCTCGGTTAAACGAAACCGAACCGATATTTTTCGGTTAACCGAACAGAAAATTTTTTCGAGGGTTAAGGAGTTATTAAGGATTGGCGGTGGGGTATAAGTGAATTTTTTGGATATAAGAGGTTTGATATCGTGTGATAAAAGGGGTTCTGAATTGATCAAGGTGGATTTAAGTGATATCAGAGGAGGATAACCTTTTGATCCTTCGATATCACGACCAAATAAAAAAATCCCCATGAAATTTCACGATATAACTAAAGGCCCACCTTAATCCATTCAAATCCTCCGATATATAGGTAACATCATACTTTTTTGAGAGTATTGGAAGGGACCTTCGGTTAACCGAAACCGAACCGAAAATCTTCGGTTTTTCGGTTCGGTTTGAAATCGACAACCCTACTCAAAGTTACTTTAATAAAAAAAGAGCTTAGTAATAACTTCTAATAAGCCGAAGGATCGAGGCCTGCCAGGTTACAAAACTTTAAATTCCCTTACTTTTTTAAAAACTATCTGATTAAATAATTTTTTAAATAATATTTTTAAGAATTTACCAGCAACGATAAATCTTACACAACTAGCATTTGGAAGAGGATTTTTACCAAACAAGAGTATTGTAATTAATGGTGTAGTTCTTGCAAACCCAGACCTATTTGTGGTTAATTTGTTCGAAGATGGAGTGATGTACCAAACTGCTAACGTGCCATTCCATTTCAAACCGCTCTTCCGATACAATCCTACTCGTGTAATTTTATAATTAAAATTGGTTTTTATAGGAGTTTATTTGAGGTTGTTCGTAACAATTGGATAAAAAACAGAGGATGGGGACGTGAGGAAACTTCTGGTGGTTTTCCTTTTAAGGCTGGCCAACCATTCACTTTGGAATTCGTTGCAGCGCCAAAAAATACAATAAATGTAATTATTTATCCAATTTTTACCATAATTTTTTAATGTTTTTTGTAGATCAATATAAATAATAGACCTTTTGCGACTTTCTCTCGTGTCGATTTGAGTAAAATTAGTCAGTTATATATTGATGGGAGAGGCACTTTTGTTGTCAACACTTTGATTTTGTGTCCCAATCCAGTTATAACTACAACACTAAGGCCAACAACCACAACGAAAGAGCCTACAACTACAACAGGAGAACCTACGACAACAACAGAAAAACCAACTACAACAACGGAAGAACTTACAACTACACCTCTTCCAACCTGTCTCAATCCTATCGTTATAGCGTATCCGGTAAGCTTAATATCTTATTTTCGATTAATTAGTACAGAAATGCGGTCACAAATTTTATGTTTCACAATTTAAGAAAATACCAGCAACAATCGATCTTTTGAAACTAGGATTTGGAGAAGGATTTGCACCCCCAAAGCGCATTGAATTTACTGGCTATCCTACTAATACAACTGACCGTTTTATCATCAATTTGTATAGTGATGGGGTTCCAGGTAAAACTGCTACAACACTATTCCACTTCAACCCACGATTTAATGAAAAGCAGGTGTCTACAAAATAAATCGGAAAAATCTAATTTAAATACTATTTAAGGTAGTTCGCAACACGTGGTCACCAATCACAGGATGGGGAAAAGAAGAACGCTATGGAGGATTTCCTTTCAAAATTGGAGAACCATTCGTTTTAGAATTTATTGCGGCACTAAAAAATACGATAATTGTAATTAATTTTGTTGAATTATTCATCAAGCCGGATATATTATTTTTTAGGTTAATGTTGATTACAAACCATTTGTAAATTTTTCACGGGATGATTTGAGTAAATTGAGAACATTGGGGGTTAGCTTGGCAATTGAGCTTAGCTCTGTGGTTTTATGTCATGATAACCCAATAAGCACTACAATTGAACCAACAACGACTACCGAAGAACCAACGACTACAACAGAAGAACCAACAACGACGACCGAAGAACCAACGACTACAACAGAAGAACCAACAACGACGACCGAAGAACCAACGACTACAACAGAAGAACCAACAACGACGACCGAAGAACCAACGACTACAACAGAAGAACCAACAACGACGACCGAAGAACCAACAACTACAACAGAAGAACCAACAACGACGACCGAAGAACCAACGACTACAACAGAAGAACCAACAACGACGACCGAAGAACCAACGACTACAACAGAAGAACCAACAACGACGACCGAAGAACCAACGACTACAACAGAAGAACCAACAACGACGACCGAAGAACCATCGACTACAACAGAAGAACCGACTACCACAACAAAGAAACCGCCTACTCAAACAACTACAAAGTATATACCAACCACAACGATTCCTCAATATTGCCCGAAACCAATAGTTTTGAATGACTTGGTAAATTAAGTTTCTGCTATTACAATACATCTTTTAATAATTTTCTGGATTCATTTATATAATTAAGAAAATACCATCAATAATCAATCTTGTAGCTCAAGGATTTGGAAGAGGCTTTGTACCACCAAAGCGTATTATAATTCTTGGGACACCTACTGGGCGAACACGCTTTGATATTAACTTTTGCGAGGATGGGGTGCCAGAAAGAACTGCTAACATTTTATTTCACTTCAATCCACGATTCACTGAAAATCGAGTAAGTTATAAAACACTATCACTAGCGAGGTGGGGCGGCCTTTCTAACTCAGACATTTAAAAGCATTACGCTTATTAGCCATTTTGAAAGGCTATTATGAAAAATACTAAGGTACGTATTGCGCCTGAAATTAAGATTTCAGACCCGAAAGCAAAATTTTTTATTAATTATCAACACCGACGAGGATCATCAAATTTAAAATATCGAGGTGTCGAGTTTGTAGGCAACAGCCCTCAGAGACTGTTGCCTATCTTTATGTCAATTTAATCTAAGATTTCTAAGACTCTCGCACCCAAATGACCTTTTCGCTATTCAATCTAATATTTCTAAGATTCTCGTCCTCTAGGGCATTTAGCAAGCACAAACGTAGTATATGATCTATCTTACATTTTCGACAAAAATTTATCACAGTATAATTATTTATTCCCCAGACCATAAAATACAAATACAAATGATTCGCTTATATTTTAAATAATTTATCTGAATGTCACGTATTTTATTGCGTATAAATTGAATTGAATATGATACAATAATAGGCACAGACAAAGCACAGTAGAGTTGATAAGTGTAGGTACATTTCAAGAATGGCCAAAATGAACTGCTTATATAGTATCAAGTCAGGCTTAAAATTTAATTCAAGTTTCAAAGCTTTACTATAAAAGCCCCAGTTCTCTCTCCACAAATCATTTTAATATAAAAGCCCACTTGTCTATAAAAGAACAACAAAAAAGAAAAGGGCAACCACACCCTTCTCAATTATATAATCAGATCATTTAACAAGTATGAGAAATGCTTAAAGTTTTTGCGTTGAATTTTTTTATTAAGGTTGTTCGCGACACTTGGATAAATGGCAAAGGATGGATAAAGCAAGAGACTACAGGAGGTTTCCCATTCACAGTTGGCCAGTCTTTCGTATTGGAATTTAGAGCAGCACCGGGAAATACAATAAATGTATAACTAAATTAGGGAAATTTTTGTAAACAATCTGAAAAAATGAAAGTTTCATAATGATATAATTTTTATTTAAGGTATTTGTCAACAACAAACCATTTGTAAATTTTGCACGATACGATTTAAGTAAAATTAGTCAATTGGAGATTAAGAATCAGATCAAAGTAAGCTCTATTATTCTGTGCAAATAAACAGATTTCTGATTAAATATTGAAGATACTTGTATGTGATATTGAAAATATTATTAAATTGTAATTTTAATGTCTGATAATAAAGCACGAAATGTTGAGCAGAAATTCTTGATGGTGATTAGTAGGGTTGTTGGCGACCGGTTATTAACCGGTACCCTCGGTTTTCGGTTTTGACCGGTTTACGACCCCCGGTTTTCGGTTCCGGTTTTTGACTGACCCCCGGTTTTCGGTTAACCGAAACCGGTTTATGCCTGAATTTTTCATCCAGAATATCCAGTTCTTATTTTAATCAATAGGTTAGAGCTCTAATTTATACCTACAGTTCCGGAAAAAAGGATAGGGGCAGGGGTCTTAAATTAATTAGTTTTTTTCAATGTATATTTTGGAGTAACTCTTGGAAAAAAAGTTTAACACAAAAATTGTATAATGATTTCTTTAATGTCTATAGACTAAATGCTTTTTTCATCGAGATATCAAATCTTAAAGATCAATTGGAAATGGGAGTAAAGCCAGGACTCCGAGAAAATGTTAAGTGTAAGTACATAAAGTTTACATAATTTGGAACCACATGGATATTGAAAATGGAGTCCAAGTGAGCTCTGTTATTCTATGTCCTGCACATAGACCCACAACTACAACTAAAAGCCCAACAACTACGACATTAAAACCAACTACTACACTTCTACCAACCACAACTCCTACAAAGCCTCCTCCATTTTGCCCCGGACAAATTGTTTTAAATAATTTGGTTGGAGTATTTCTAAGTAAAATCATCCTTGAAAAAATTAAGAAAACACCGGCAACAATCGATTTTGTGAAGCTCGGATTTGGAACAGGCTTTGCACCCCCAAAGCGCATTATAATTTTTGGAACACAAATAGCACAACCTAATGCTTTTAATATTCACACTGGCGAACCTGGTAAATTGTTAGTAAATGCTAATGTTCTATTCCACTTCAGTCCACGGCTTAATGGAAATAAAGTAAAGAGGATTGAAGCTTGCATAAAAACGTTAAAATTCTAGGTTATTCGCAACACATGGATTGTGGGCAGAGGCTGGGAAAAAGAAGAAGTTTATGGAGGATTCCCCTTTAAAGCTGGAGAGCCATTTGTTTTGGAATTAATTGCTGCACCAAAAAATACAATTATTGTAATTAATTTTGGTAAAATAATTGTTTGATTTTTCTGTATTTTTTAGATCAATGTAAACAAAAAATTTTTTGCCAGCTTTTCACGATACGATTTGAGTAAAGTTAGTCAAATGGTGATTGAAAATTGAATCCAAGTGAGCTCTGTTATTTTATGCAAATAAAGAGAAATTTGAATATAATACAAAAATGATAGTATAATCTGATAAAATTTGTTCAATTTCTATGCTTAATGATATTATTGTGGAATAAAGACTTATTGTTAATAAGAAACTGGAATGTTCGAAACAATAATTACGCATATATTTGCAAGAACACACGCACACACAATTTTCACCCATCCACGAATAGAATTCCCGACACGACCCACTGATAAATACCCCGATTCGTCCAATTGAACAAAACCTCCGATTATCTATGGAATAATATCTATGGGATATATCCAGACCCCTGAGAATTGAAAAATTATAGGGGAATCAAGCTGGTTTTTGAAGTGAAAATTTTGAATATGCAAATCCTTGAAAGGGCTCCTGAAGCTTAGTAGAATGATAACAAAATCATCGTATTGAACAAAAATAAACTAGGCAAGCTTATGGGCAACGGCTAGGCACTCGTACAAACACTTAAACAAAACATTCCCGATTTCGGCCAACCCCGAACCCATTTCGGGATCATTATAACAAAATCCCGATTTTATATCGGAATACCGATCCCGGCCAACACTAATGATAATAACTACAACCGAGTCACTATGCAGCACAAATGGTCTTTGCAAAACCTAATTTAAAATAGAGTTAAAGCTTAGATTAAAAACAAATCGCTTAGTCGAGATATACAAGCTTATTTGGATTCGTTTTTTCACTATATTTAAAAATATCAATAAGGAAGTTTAAAAAATATTGACAACAAAATGTGTTAAGGAAACATTAAAAATTAAAAAATATACCGTATTATCTCTAATAGAATGCCCGGGCATTCTATTTTTCAATCACCTTCCAAAGGGGCATTCTATTAGAAGGGGGCATTCAAATGGAGGGGGGCATTGTATTTTTCGATGAGTAAATTTTTTAAAGTTTGAAAAAATTTTTATCACAAAATTCTAAAATTTTATAAATTTTCGCCTGCGGCGCTGAAAAAAAATGAAATAATACAAATAGTTTTCACTTTATGTCCCCGATATACTATTTAATCCCATCAGATCCCACATAATCCATCCAAATTCTCTTATATCCTTTTAGTCTTTCCGAATCCTCCTTAATTTTTGAATAAATTAACGAAAATAGACCAAACCGATTTATTTTTAGAACATTCTAAAAAATTTTTATTAAGCTGGACTTTCGCTTTTCGCATTTCGCGTGTTGCGAAAAAAAAACATTTTTCGTTAGTACCGGAGTACCGCGGTAGTACCGGAAATTTTTCACCGGTACTGACCGGTACCGGTACTTTTCGGTACCGGAACTGTACCGGTCAGATTTTGGAATTTTCGGTACTCGTCCGGTACCGGTACTTTCCGGTACTACCGGTACTGGAAAAATCCATTTGCCTAACACACACTAGTTTAAATAATAGTTCAAAAAATGGCAAGAAAAATAATTAAAAGTGAATATGTAGTAAACGTTTTGAATATAAATAGTAATATCTTTTTTTATTTAGAAAAATTTCAGTAAAAAAAGGGGGGGCATTCTATTAGAGGGGGCATTCTAATGGAGGGGGCATTGTATTTTTCGATCTTCCGCTAGAGGGGCATTCTATTAGAGGGGGGGGGCATTCTATTAGAGGGGGGGCATTCTATTAGAGGGGGGCATTCTAATAGAGATAATACGGTACTTCCTTGCAAATAATAAATACTCTGCTTCCTCATATGATTGACAACTAAGAACAAACATTGTAAACTGGAAATACAAAAAATATCTGTTCTATCTAAGCCAAAATAAATTTTCTCGTTATCGAACATAACGAAATAATAAAATAAAGTAGTGTTGTAAATTTTAAAAAAATACAAAACTTATTGAATAATTTTGATGACGGAACACAAAACATGATGTAATCCAGCATATAAATGATGATAAATTCAAACAATTATTATAATAAAATAAAATTTAAAAATATTAACTTAAATAATGAAGGTAAAAAATTCTTATTATAATCAAGAAAATTATTAAAATTATAGTTGATACCAATCCTTTTGTTAATAATATGTTCGAGCATTATGGTAACTATGATCGAGACGGCAACATGCAACAATCCGATTATTTATAATAATTTGGTAAAGATAGGGAAAAGGAAATTCCTTGGGCGAGGATATAACATCTAGTAAAAGAGGAAGAGCATTTCAGTAGCTACTCTAATAAAAAAGAGCCTGGCAATAACCTCTAATAGGCTGAAGGACCGATGCCTGCCCTTACAACCCTTTAATTTCTCCAACTTTTTTAAAACCATGCCTGATTAGATAATATTTTTTTAAAAATTTTAAAGAATTTACCAGCAACTATTAATCTTACACAACTATCATTTGGAAGAGGATTTTTGCCAAACAAGAGTATTAAAATTAATGGTGTGGTTCTTCCAAGAACAAACGAATTTGTGATTAATTTATTCGAAGATGGCGTGATGCAGCAAACTGCTGACATTCCATTTCATTTCAAACCACTCTTCCTACGCAATCCGACTCGTGTAATTTAATAATTAAAATTGTTTTTATTGGAATTTATTTGAGGTTGTTCGTAACAATTGGATAAGAAACCGAGGATGGGGACGTGAGGAAACTTCTGGTGTGTTTCCTTTTAGGGCTGGCCGACCATTTATTTTGGAATTTGTTGCAGAGACAAATAATACAATAATTGTAATTGTTTATTGAATTTTTCCATTAATTTAAAAATATTTTTCATAGATTTATGTTTATGATAGACGTTTTGCAACTTTCTCTCGTGTGGATTTGAGTAAAATTAGTCAATTATATATTAATGGGATAAACACAATTCGAGTTAACACTTTGACCTTGTGTCCCAATCCAGTTCTAACGACTACAACAGTAAGGCCAACAACCACAACGAAAGAACCTACGACGTCAATGGAGGAACCTACAACAACACCTCTTCCAACATGTCCCTATCCTATCGTCATACCGTATCCTGTAACTATTTTTGCTTAATATTTTAATTTCTGTCGGTACTGTCGGTTTAAATCAGCTAATAATAATTTAAGGAGATACCAGCAACAATTGATCTTTTGAAGCAAGGATTTGAAGAAGGGTTTGCTCCACCTAAGCGTATTATATTTGTTGGTTCTCCTACTAATACAACTGACCGTTTTATCATTAATTTATATGATGATGGAGTACCAGATAAAACTGCTAATATTCTATTCCACTTTAATCCACGATTTAGTGGAAGGCAGGTGAGTCGAGAATAATTCGAGAAAATTGAATATTAAGTATTTATGTAAGGTAATTCGCAATACGTGGTCACCAATCACAGGATGGGGAAGAGAAGAACGCTATGGAGGGATTCCTTTTAAAGTTGGAGAACCATTTGTTCTGGAATTCATTGCGGCACCAAAAAATAAAATTATTGTAATTAATTAGTAGCTAATTTAATAAGTAATTATTCTCAATTTTGGTTATTAAGCCTGAGTATTATTTTTTAAGGTTAATGTTGATTACAAGCCATTTGTAACATTCTCACGTGATGATTTGAGTAAATTGAGCCTATTGGAAGTTAAGTTGGCAGTTGAACTTAGCTCTGTGGTTTTATGTCATGATAAACCGATAACCACTACAACAGAAGAAGCAACAACCACAACGGAGGAACCAACTACGACAGCCGAGGAGCCAACGACCATAACAGAGGAACCGACTACTACAACAGAAGAATCAACAACTACGACATTAAAACCAACTAATACAATTCTACCAACCACAACTCCTACAAAACCTTTTCAATATTGTCCCGGCCAGATTGTTTTAAATAATTTGGTTGGGATATTTTCAATTGAAATAACTTAAACATCTTTAAAAAATTAAGAAAACACCGGCAACAATCGATTTTGTGAGGCTCGGATTAGGAACAGGCTTTAACCCACCAAAGCGCATTATAATTTTTGGAACACCTTTAGCACAACCTAATTATTTTAATATTCACATTGCTGAACCTGCAAATGCTAATGTGCTGTTCCACTTCAGTGCACGTTTTGGTGAAAGACAGGTGAAAATACAACAATCGTAAAGGGAAGTCGAATTTTGGCTCGAAAAAGACTCGGTCGGCCCGGCCCGATAAAAATGACTCGGACGTCGGCCCGACTCGAAAACCCCACCCTATTCCTATACTTAACTTTAATTCTAGATTATACGCAATACGTGGATGATAGGACTAGGCTGGGGACGAGGCGAGATACATGGAGGCTTCCCATTTAAAGCTGGAGAACCTTTTGTTTTGGAATTTGTTGCTGGACCAAGAGTTATAATACATGTAATATTTAATAATAAAATTCTAATTGGTTGGATATTAATCTTCTAGATCAATGTAAACAACAAATATTTTACTAGTTTTCAACGTTATATTACGTATAGAGTTAGTCAGATGATGATTGAAGGTGGAATTCAAGTGAGCTCTGTTATTCTGTGTAAATAAAGAGAAAAATGTGACGATAATATACCTAATCTTATAAATATAAAGTTTGATTTTCACTTGTCTATTTAATTTCAATACATATTATTATGGAATAAAGAATTATTGTTAATAAAAACCTTGAATGTTTAAAACAATAATTATTGTAACTATGATTCACCTAGGGCTTAAAAGATCTAGAAGGATAAAAAAGAAAGCATTAGTCCCCGGTAGCTCAATGGTAGAGCTCCTGTATGTAGTGAGTAGAGACCGGCAAAATCGGTCTCTAACCCGCATGCGGGATTTTTTTAAAAAATCTTTGCGGGACGGGATCCCGCGGGAAAAACCCCACAAAATCCCGCATCCCGCAAAATCACGCAATTTAAATTTGCGGGATCCCGCGCAGGATTGCGGGATTTTCCAAAAATCGTTGAAATTATCAATATCTATTGAAAAAATCAATTTCCTAATCATTAACGAGTTCTTATCGGGTTCTTAACTGTATCGTACTTCGTACCAAACTACGAGTACAAGTTGGTACAGACGATAAGCACTTATACCGGGTCCCCAACAGTGATGTCAAAGTTCCCAAATTTCTCTGGAACTAGTTACAGTTCCAGAACTAGGTTTTTAATTTTCCTAGTTCCAGTTCCGGAACCAGTTTTTTAATTTTTGTAGTTCCAGTTCCGGAACTCCATTTTTGAAATTCCTTAGTTCTAGTTCCAGTTCTGGAACTAGTTCCAAGCTAGTTCTAGTTCCAAATTTTTAAATTTTTTTTGAATATGAAAATATGGCTGTAGTATACAGGGTGACAAGAAAGTAACCTGATATACAACTTACAACTCTTGAGCCTTGACATCCTCTTTATCTTTTTCAAATCCCTCATTATCCGCCCAAATCTCTTTTCCCTCTTATTATCCTCCTTATCCATGATCTGGACCATGCAGTCTGGAAAGATACCGAGATTAGAAAATATGTAAAAAGATAATGCTACCGTGGGATTACGTAGGATTTGGAGGTATCTCTCAAAATCTTTAGATCTCCCCATAATTATTCCATTTTCAGCGACGCAGGCATCATTTATATGTTGGATTTTATCAATGAAATTGTTTTCATGTCTCGTGTTTATTCGTAGTCTTCATTACCAACTGTTCTAATCGAAACGTTTTGTTATTTTTTGTAATTTTACAACAACAAATTTTTTTCCGATATAAAATTGTTGGATGTATAACGAGAAAAATTTGTTTAGCTTAAATGGAACAAAAATTTTTGTATTTCAAATGTTTGTTCTTATTTGTTTATCATTTACATATGAGGAATTTGACAATTTTTTATTTTACAAGGAAACATTTTTCAATTTTAAATATTTCATAAACAAGTTTTATTGTCAATATTTTTAAACTTCCTTATGATATTTTGGTAAAATTCCGTTGTATATTTTTGGAAATTACATTCCTTATACAAATAATAATTAAAAAATAATTGTGTTCCATTTAAACGAAAATTTCCATCAATATACATTTGAATAACAATTATCTGTTGAAAAAAGTTTCGATAAATTTTACTAAGTTTAAATGATTTGAAAACGTTTTAGAATTAGAAAACCATTAAAAATGTAAACAATCTCTCTTACTAATAAAACATATACATAAATGATTATTTAACCAATTATTTTTAATAAAATAATAAAATTTAAATAAAATATTTCAATAATGAAGGTAAGAATCCCGTTTAATTAAGGAAAAATATTCAGATTTTAGTTGACATCACTTCTCTTTTTGCACTTAGTCGAGAGCGTTAGGGCAACTACAATTGACACCCCAAATATTTATAAAAATAATTGTACGAATCCAATTGTTTTTAATGATTTGGTAATCCCATCAATTATCGATCTTGTAAAAGTCGGATTTGGAAAAGGATTTGATTGGCAAGAACGGATAATAATTAAGGGGAAGGTTTTTGAAACTCCAGACCAATTTGAAATTAATTTAGCTGAGGATGGTGTGCTGTACCGAACTGCTGACATTCAACTCCACTTCAATCCACGCTTACAATCCCAGCAGGTATTAATTCTGTATTAGTGGGAACCATCGCGCTTCGACCACTGTATAAAATAAAGCTTAAGAATAGTATAATTTGATTTGAACACTGAGCCTGGAAAAAGTATTTACATATCGTCGATATCTTCGTTAATACCTTTAGTAATGCGATATCCCCTTAATCCCTCAATGTCTTCCAAATATCGTAATAAGACAAAATCCACAATATCCAGAGATGCCTTCTTATAGGAGGAATGTTACTATGTTTTAAAATTTATTCAAGGTTGTTCGTAACACTTGGATCAAGAACATAGGATGGGGTCGTGAGGATATTTCAGGTGGCTTTCCATTTAAAGCTGGAGAACCTTTCATTTTGGAATTTGTTGCAATGCCCAGAGATGTTATTTATGTAAGTGTATTTAATTTATTTTATTTAGAATTTATTTTTTTGTAGATCAGTGTCAATAATAAATTTTTTGCATACTTCCGTAGTTATACTTTGAGCCAAATTAGTCAACTATATATTGCTGGGGTAAACACAGTTCGAATCAACTCTTTGACTTTGTGCCCCAATGCTTTGAAAGTTAGAGAATTACCAACAACAGAGGCACCTACAACGCCTTATCCACGTTGCCCAAAAACTATAGATTTACACAACGTGGTTAGAGGATTTTTTGCTTAATAAAATTTTAAATTAAATAACAATATACTATCTATATTTTATATCCGAATCTGCGAATTACCTGTGAGAACACTTGACGTAATCGAAAAATCGAACCGAAAATTCTTGAGTCATCGGTTCTTCGAAAATCTTAAGGGTATCAGCAACCGAATCTGGAGCGCCTCTTCAGGAGAGCTACTTATGGATTCAAAAAATAGGACAAGATTAGAAATATTTAAAAAATTATTTATAATAATTATCAAATTAAGCTAGTACCATCAACTATAGACCTTGTAAAAATCGGATTTGGGAAAGGACTTAAAGTACCTACACGTATGATATTTAAAGGAGTACCTCTTCAAGGTACAAACGAATTTAAAATTATTTTTGGTGAGGATGGTATAATGTACAAAACGGCTAACGTGCCATTCCACTTCAATCCACGCTTCCAACCCGGACTGGTTAATATTTCTACATTTATTAAATTAAATGTAAAATTAATTTGAGGTTTTTATGCATAGTTGGACGGTAGAATTTGGAATGCGTCGTGAGGTCGGTTTTCGAAATCCATTCAGAGCTGGAGAGCCATTTATTTTGGAATTTGTTGCGACGCCTAGAGATCCAATAATGGTAATTTTCTATTTATCTTAATCTGGGTTTTAATTTAATTTTTGTAGATTTATGTCAATAATATATATTCTGCAAGTTTCTATTATTATGATTTGAAGGATGTTAGTCAACTATATATTGAAGGGTTTCGATTAGACACTTTGATTATGTGTCCCAATGAATATTTATCAACTACAGTAAACACCTTACTATATTTGTAGAATAACAAGAAAAATCAAGCAAAATCCCTCAAAGATTTCTTCATTCTAAATGTAGATTGTGAAATTGTTTGAGAAAAATAATATTGTAAAATATTATACTATTTAATATTGTAAAATATATAAGAATAAAATCTGCATGTTGAAAAATATTTTCTCAATCCCGATCAGCATAAATTAGGAAAAGTTCCGTCATATCTCCTATACACCGATTCGGACAAACAATAAGTCATTCGAAAGAGCTCTGCGAGATGAGTCGAACAACACCAAAATTACTTTCCGGACTCACATATAGGCAGAGATAAAGTTCCCGAAAATATAAATAGGGGGACCAAGCAAATTGTGGGGGTAGGAATTCGAATATGTAAATTATAGCTCATTCGAAGGGGGTTGAATGGCACAAAAATCACCGAGATTGAAAAAGATTCGACAAAATTAAGATAAACCCAACGCTTCGCACTCATTATAAGATTTGATTCCTTCTGTAAATCTAAGTAGTTGGCTTAATTATTTAAAAAAGTTAAAATCGTCAAGATCGTGATTGCAAACTTAGAAGAAAATCTCGGACTCGTCTAGCCCGATGAGTCTGAAAAATTTAACTCTTGCATTATCAGATCTAAAATATTGACAAGTTCAAGTTTTGCATTAAAAACAATCGTTCAACTGAAATACTCGAGATCATTCAGAAGTTTTACTTTATTTCTATGCATTTAAAAATTTTAATAAGGAAATTAAAAAGTATATTATTGACAAACAAAATGCATTTCGAAACATTGACAATTAAAAAAAACATAAAATAAATAGCCATATGATAAAAAAGACAAACATTATAAATTGAAAATACAAAAAATATCTGTTCTACCAAACAAAATTTTTCTCGTTTGAACAATTATCGATATAAAAAGTTTTGATTTAACTTGTATGGTTGAGATGGGGCAAGTTTTGTTTGTTAATATTTGTTTATGAATAATCGTGGCCACAAAAAGTTAAAAACCGTTGTCAGCTGTTTGAATGGTTTTGATGGGGAAACGAGGAACAATAGACATGTAAACAATTAAATGATAAAATTTAGCATATAAATGATGGATGTATTCAAACAAATAAAATAAAATTTAAATATATTAACTTCAACAATGAAGTCGAAAACACTTTATTTGTTAATAATATGTGCGAGCTTTATGGTAACTACAATTGAGACGGCAAGATGCAACAATCCGATTGTTTTTTGGAAGGGGTTCCAGCTGGTTAGCAATTAAAATAGTTGTTTGTAACACGCTTAAGCGGGTCGTCCTTAAGAAGATTAGAAAACAAAAGTTTTCGCTCCGTCAGATCAGTTTGTTAAGCAATTGCAAGGGTGTAACCGAGTTCAAGACTGAGAGAATTTATTAGAATGAGAAATTCCAAGGCTTTCTCTCTCACTTTTCTAAACTATATCGTATTAATATTTTTTAATTTTTAAGAAGTTTCCAATAACTTTTAATCTTGAAGAACGATTTGGGAAAGGATTTTTACCAAACAAGAGTATTTTAATTAATGGAGAAGTTCTTGCAAACCCACAGGATTTTGATTTTGTGGTTAATTTGTTCGAAGATGGTGTGATGTACCAAACTGCTGACGTGCTATTTCATTTCAATCCACGCTTTCTATTCTATCCACCCCTGGTATAGATTGAAATTTGTTTTATATCCAAATATTTTAGGTTGTTCGTAACAATTGGTCAAAAGACAAAGGATGGGGACCTGAGGATACTTCTGGTGGTTTTCCTTTTAAAGCTGGCCAACCTTTCATTCTGGAATTTGTTGCAGAGTCAAATAATACAATAATTGTAATTATTTTAATTTACTAATGATCAAACGGTACCGTACTTTTTAAGGTATTTATAGGCAAGAAGCCGTATTTATATTCATAGAAAATTTAAAAAATTTTTCCGCACCGTATCCATATGTATACCAATAAAAATTTCTTGATATTTATCTGTATTACAACCGGTAATACTAATTTTAACAATTGGATAAGGAATAGTGGATGGTAGTGATGTTCGGGAGTGAAAAAAAGGCGAGAGTCGAGACCGAGACCGAGACCGGGATCAACCCCGAGACCGAGTCTCGGATCGAGACCGAGAGTCGAGACCGAGAGCTTAAAAAACCGGGAAATTTCCCGACTCGGGAACCGAGACCGAGAGTCTCGAACATCACTAGTTGATGGGGACCTGAACAAGAAACTTTTGGTAATTTTAAATTTATTTTTTCGTAGATCAACATTAATAATAAACGCTTTGCAACTTTCTCTCGTGTAGATTTGAGTAAAATCAGTCAATTATATATTGATGGGATAAACTCAATTCTTGTTAACATATTAACTTTGTGCGCCAATCAAGAAATAAAGAGTTAGATTTAAAATAAAATAATTATCATTTAACATTGTAGAGTGCTGCAACAAGAAGCATTGTCAATTTTGCAACCAAAGTCAGATATGCGATATAAATAGTTATCCAAATCCTTGCGTGTAACGGAGGAATAATTAATTTATTTTTTTAAATGCCCCTATGCCCCTATAACTTTTAATTACTTTTGTACTATAATTTAATTGTTTATAGCCAGATAATTAAATAAATTTATTTGGACATTATTTTTAATTATATAAGTATGAATATAAATCTACAAAAAAAAATATTTTTGCGAGATGTAATGAAAATTGGGTAAAATTATAATATTGAAAGCTTCAACTTAATTTTAATATTTTTATTAGTTAAAATCAAAATTTAAAAAAAATTTAAAAAATTTAATTTTGAAGGTGAAGGTAGACGACATTTAAGGACCCGAATTTTACGGATAATTGACGTTAAATTAAATATAAAGTCGTTGACAAACAGGAGAAGTTTATCAAGACATGTTTACGGCCTAAAAACTAAGGAATTTGGCCAATTATATTAAGGACCAAAACCTTTTGAAAATATTGTCTATTTGCTTTGAAATGAGCTTGTCATTTAACTTAATTTTTTAGTCTCAGAAAATTTTATTATCAATTTCTTGTGTTCACAAAAGTCGCGTATACAACATGCATACCTATTTTTATTACATATACTAATACCGGTTTTGTAGAATTTTAATTAATTATTTAAATTTATTTAATTCTTCTCCTTTCCAATAATTCTGACAATTTACAAAAAGGCAGCAAAACCATTAATGCAATCATAGTAGAAATTTTAATTGAATTTTGGCATTTTGTGCCAGATGAGCGAATATAAGGACTGGCTTCTGCAGAATCGAGAATTGAAAGTTCATAGTCTGTTGTTGTTAAATTGTCTTGAAAAAAATTTTTTTTATTAAAATATTAAGACCCAATAATTGATAACCCTCAATTTTAGTGTTAATTTCTTAACATTTGATTGCCCAAGAAGGGATTGTTATGTACAATCTTTTTCAGCTCTAAATGCTTATCTTATTAGTGGTACCCGATTTTTTTTATAAATTTACTAACTTATTTTACGGTAGGTAAAGCTCAATAAACCTCAGTAGATAAAACCCTCGATAAAGCTCAATTTTAGAGGTTATTTCTTTACTACTCGTGTTTCCAACAGAGGAAAGAAATTGAAGGGTACCGGATCTAAAATATCGAGGAGTTTGAGCGTAATATTAAAAAACAAATCGGTTAGCCTCTCTAAAATATAAATAAGGAAGTTTAGAAATATTAACAATTAAACGTGTTTATGGAACAAAAAATTAAAAAAATGTTTCATTGCGAATAATAAATAGTCTGCATCCTCATACATGATAAACAACGATGAAATTGGAAATACAAAAAATATCTGTTCTACCAAACAAAATTTTTCTCGTTTGAACAATTATCGATATAAAAAGTTTTGATTTAACTTGTATGGTTGAGATGGGGCAAGTTTTGTTTGTTAATATTTGTTTATGAATAATCGTGGCCACAAAAAATTACAAACCGTTGTCAGCTGTTTGAATGGTTTTGATGGGGAAACGAGGAACAATAGACATGAAAACAATTAAATGATAAAATTCAGCTTATAAATAATGGCTGGATTCTAGCAATTATTACAAAATAATAAAATTTAATTGTTTAATAATGAAGTTGATAATACTTATTTTCTTAATAATATGTGCGAGTTTTCTGGTAACTACAATCGAGACCGCAACTTTTGAATGCAACAATCCGATTATTTATAATAATTTGGTAAAGATAGGGAAAACTCTTAATTTTATTAAAAATTTTTAAGGATTTACCAGTAACGATAAATCTTACACAACTAGCATTTGGAGAAGGATTTTTACCAAGAAAAAGTATTGTAATTAATGGTGTAGTTCTTGCAGACCCAGACCTATTTGTGATTAATTTGTTCGAAGATGGCGTGATGGAGGAAACTGCTGACATTCCATTTCATTTCAAACCGCTCTTCCGATACCATCCACGTTTAGTAATTTAATAATTAAAATTGGTTTTATTGGAATTTATTTGAGATTTATTGTAACACTTGGATAAAAAACAAAGGATGGGGACGTGAGGATCAGGTTGGGTACTTTCCTTTTGGGGCTGGCCGACCATTCACTTTGGAATTTGTTGCAAGGCCAAGAAATACAATAAGAGTAATTATTTATACAATTTTTAGCTTAATTTATTAATTTTAAATTTATTTTTCGTAGATTTATGATGATAGTACACTTTTTGCTGCTTTCTCTCGTGTGGATTTGAGTAAAATTAGTCAATTAAATATTGATGGGAGAGACACAATTCGAGTTAACAATTTGACTTTGTGTCCACATCAAGTGTCCGAATCATGACAATAACGCCAAGAACCACAACAGAAGAACCTACACCGCCAACAGATCCATATTAAATATTTTATATAATATTTAAATAAATAATAAATAATAAAATAAATAATAATTAAACAATTAAAAATTGTAACAGATCCATATTAAATATTGTACTTATTTTTGTGATATTAACAATACTATTTATACATATTTTGTACGTTTAATGCCAAAGAATAAAGCAACCAAAAACCAGAGAATAAAGCAAACTTCAACAATGAAGTCGAAAACACTTTTTTTATTAATAATATGTGCGAGCTTTATGGTAACTACAATCGAGACGACAATGTGCAGCAACAATCCGATTATTTATAATAATTTGGTAAGATACATAGAAAAAAGGGGAAAAAAGACCACAAAATTTTCAAAATAATACCTTTAAAAAACCATAATATGATGAAAATTCCGCCCATATCTGAGTCCTGGTATGGACGTCCTGGTATATTATTTTATTAAAGTATGTATATCTGATTAAATAATATATTTAAGGAGCTACCATTAACAATTGATCTTGTAAAAGTAGGATTTGGAAAAGGATTTTTACCAGACAAGTATATTGAAATCCATGGTGTAGCTCCTGCATATCCACCATATCTTGATGTTTATTTGATGGAAGATGGCGAGATGTTCAAAGATGCTGACATTCCATTCGCTTTCTTTTCACCCGACAAGAACATTCACCATTCAGTAATTTAATAATTAAAATTGGGTTTTATAGCCAAATATCTATTTTAGGTTTCTCTTAATAATTGGGTAAAATCCAGCAAATGGGGCAAATATTCTTACTGGCGTTCACCTTTTAAAGCTGGCCAACCATCATTCATTTTGGAATTTTTTGCAGAGCCAAGAAATAATATAATGGTAATTATTTACCGTATTTCCTCTAATAGACCGACATGTCGTTTTATTTTTCAACCTCCCTCTAGACTGTCGTTCTATTACAGGGTGTCGTTCAAATAGAGGCTGTCGTTCTATTTTTCAACATATTTTTTTGCAATTTTTTTGAAATTTTTATTAAGATCTATATCATTTTAATAATTTTATTAATGAAGAAAAATAGTTAAATTTTATATTTCAATGGAATTATCACTAGCCCTGTCCCATCAGGCCCTGTCCCCCTGTTATTTTCCAAGTTCCAAGAAATTATTTTCCAATTGTTTCTTCTGAAATTGGAAAAGGAAGATTTTTGGAGGGAAATGGAAGAATTGTCGCAGATGACCTTAAGTAGTAGGGGGTATCAATGTACTTGTAAGATATCGAGGCTTATGAGGATTTGAAAGGAATAGAGGTGGATTAAAGTTAAGAGGGATATCCGGAGATTTGGAAGGATTGAAATAAACATAAAGGGATTTGTGCGCGGCAACGAGGGATAAAGAAGATATCGTTCGATTTGGAGGGATATCGAGGGATATAAGGAGATTCTAAGCGATTAATGTGAAATCAGTGGGTTAAGGTGGATATCGGTAGATTTAGAAGGAGTAAAGTTATATTGTGGATTTGAAGATTCAATGGATTTAGGGGATTATGAAGGATATATAGGGATTTTTGGGAATTAGGAAGTATATCAAGTGATATCCCTCCTAATTTGTTGGTATCGACTCTAGGTCTCGATCCGAAACTCGGTCTCGGGGTTGATTCCCGGTCTCGGTCTCGACTCTCGGGTTTTTTTAACTCCCGACCATCACTACCGCTTAGGTAAATAATTAAATTAAAAAAAGAAAGGGTGTCGTTCTAATAGGGGGTGTCGTTCAAATAGAGGCTGTCGTTCTATTTCTCAACCTCCCTCCAGACTGTCGTTCTAATAGGGGGTGTCGTTCAAATAGAGGCTGTCGTTCTATTAGAGGAAATACGGTATACAATTTTTACTAGAGTTTGGATATTTAGTGAGCTAGATTTGGCCAAAAAGTCAGAATTTTATTTAAAATTTACTCAAACTTGGACCCGGGCCGGGTTCCGGGCTAAAAACCCCGGAAACCCCGAAAAACCGGATTTTATAAAAATACCCGGTTTCCGGGCTACCGGGCCCGGAAAACCCGGGCCCGGCTCGGTGTCGAACTCTAATTTTTACCTTAATTTATTTATTTTAAATTTATTTTTTGTAGATTTATGTTAATGAAAGACGTTTTATAAATTACTTTAGTGTAGATTTGAGTAAAATTAGTCAATTATATATTAATGGGAGAGGAGCAATTACTGTCAACTCTTTGATTTTGTGTACTAAATTCCTACCAACCACAACTCCTGCAAGGCCTCCTCCATTGTGTTTAGATCAGATTGAATTAAATAATTTGGTTAGAGTATAGTGAATTAACATAGCCAAAGATCTTTAAAAATTTAAGACAATTCCATCAATAATTAACCTTGTAGATAAAGGATTTGGAAGAGGATTTGCACCACATAAGCGTATTATAATTTTTGGGACACCTACTGCACCAACACGCTTTGATATTAGCTTGGCTGAGGATGGTGTGCCTGAAGAAATTGCTGACATTCCATTTCACTTTAGTGCAGACTTTGCTCAAAATGAAGTAAGTGAATAAGAGACTATCTGACAGTTATTCTTGTCAAGCTTAAAAGTTGAGTTTGACCCCGTACCCCGCCCCGAAACAATTCGAAAACGTCGTACCCCGACATACCCGCCCGCGAGCGTTCGGGGTCAAACCCTACTTAAAAAGCAACAGATTTACATTCTAAAATTCTCTAACGTAATAGTTCTTGTTGTCGGATAGGAACCCATTCAAATTGACCTAATGAATAATATAAGCACAGGGTACATATTGGAGCATTTACTGTATATTTATATATATATTTTTTTTTATTTAAAACAGGCATTAGAATAATTAGTTAAAGCAATTTTTGTTTGACTAAATTATTTAAGGTTATTCACTAATATATTTAAGATTATTCACGACACTTGGATATACGGTAACGGATGGACAAGTAAAGAGCGTTTAGATGGTTTCCCATTCAAAGTTGGCAAATCATTCAAATTGGAATTTAGAGCAGTAGGGACAAATGAAATAAATGTAATTAAATTAAAACAATACAGAACTACTTTGAGGTTTTTAATTATATATAATTTTAATTTCAGGTATATTTCTACACCAAAGATTTTGTAATTTTTAACCGATACGATATGAGTGAAATAACTCAATTGGAGATTAAAGGGGCAATTGATGTAAGCTTTGTTATTCTGTGCGAATGGAGAGGGGGTTCTAATTAAATAGTATTTAACATATGTTTGTGATATTAAAAATACTATTTATATTTTGTACGTTTAATGCTAAAGAATAAAGCAATGTCGAATTCACATTGATTATCAATAAAAATCAAGGATGGCAATTTTTCTAATCTATGGCAATGGTATCGTTTACAGACCCTGCTGTTTCCCTCCCTAAGTTCTTGGGGAGGAAAAAAGCAAGTAGAACTTCCTCCCCAAGTTCTACTTGCTTTTAAACCTAGTTTAGATCTCTATTTTCAAATCTCCAATTTAACTTATCCTTTTTAACATAAATTTTTGTGATAGTCGACGGCTTTATATATGCACTAGATGTAAGTAAAGAGGAACTGAAGTTAGATTCTATTGGCTTAGATTATAAGGATGGCGGTTATTTGGGAATCTCCGGATATCCGGAACCGATATCCGAACCGAAAATTTCCGAATATCCGAGGTTTTTTCGGTTCTGGATACCCGGAACCGCCAACCTTATTAGATTAACCAAAAATGAGATCTGACTATAACCTAACAAAAATATGTGTGATTTCCAATTATATTTTTGTAAATCAACTAGGGCGTTTTCAGAAGAGGAATTAACGTGAATCTATAACTCTTAATTACGTTTGTCTATAATTTAATTGTTTATTACCAGATAATTAAATATATTTGCACATTATTTTTAATTGATATAAATTTACAAAAAAATAATATTTTTGCGAGATGTAATGAAAATTGGGTAAAATAATAATATTGAAAGCTTCAATTTAATTTTTAATTTAATTTTAAAGGTGAAGTATACTGATGAATTTTATTAAAAATATTAAATATTAAAAATTAATTTTATTATTTTTAATAAAATGATGTCTATTTAATATGTACAATCTCGACTTTTGAGGACCCGAATTTTAAGGATAACTGACGTTAAACAAAAAGTTTATCAAAACAAGTTAATAAATAATTATCCATAAAATTATTCAGAAAACAAATTTAATCTCAGAAAAAGTTATTACAATGTCTCGTGTCTACAAAAGTCGTAGCCAACACATTATTTATATTATTATACTAATACCGGTTTTATAAAATTTTAATTAATTATTTAAATTTATTTAATTCTTCTCCTTTCCAATAATTCTGACAATTTACAAAAAGGCAGCAAAACTATTAATGCAATCATAGTAGAAATTTTAATTGAATTTTGGCATTTTGTGCCAGATGAGCGAATATAAGGACTGGCTTCTGCAGAATCGAGAATTGAAAGTTCATAGTCTGTTGTTGTTAAATTATCTTGAAAAAATTTTTTTTATTAAAATATTAAGACCCAATAATTGATAACCCTCAATTTTTGAGATTATTTCTTTACTACTCGATTTCAGTGTATATTTTCCAAAATTTGATTGCGTGGATGGAAGGATACAATTTATTCAGCTCCAAAAGTATTTCCTATAATAGTAATACTTTTTCGAAAATTATCAACTTATTTTACAGTTGAATCTCTGTAAATCCTTGGGGCTGAAAAAATCGTAGTGGAAGTATACTATAATGTGATTTAATTGTATATTCTCCTATCTATTTAGGTGAATTTTAGTAGTCGAATCTCTTTATAGTGTATTAATTTGAGGGAGGTTTTAATAAATAAAATTGGCCATAAAAAGGTCTAATATGTATTCTCGAAAGGGCCTTATATCCATTAGAAATTTATTCACAAAACTCACTAAAATGGCATTTTCTTATATTAACGCCAGATATTTGTCTTCCCAAAGCCGAATATCCTCCAATTAAAGGTTCTTCCAAAATACAAAGCTGTCCATAATCCATTTGTTGTCGCAAAAAAGCAAAAACCAATTCCAAAATCCCCCCATTATTTCCTCCCAAAATAAAAATTTGTGAGGGGGGAATTGGGGCTTTTCCCCCTTCTAAACTTGCTGTTAATCTTATAGGGAATTCAGCCCCCGCCTTCATTCGAAATTGAAGCATTTGAGAAGAAAAATCTGTCGCTTCTATCTCGCTAACGGTTGAATCTGTTCCTCTTCCAAATCTGTCTAAAGTTTTGAATAAACGACAGTCTGTCCCTGTAGTTTCGTTATGCCGATTCATATTCTCCCATTCTACACAAATATAATACCAAGAAGATTCTTGTAAATCGGTTATTGAAACCTTCAAAAATAATTAAAAAATATTTTGAAGTCTTCAATTAGGGTTGGGCATAACCTGTTATTACCTGGTTGGTACCCCCAGTTTTTGGATTCGGTTAGTCGACGGTTTTCGATTATGGTTCGGTTAAACGTTTGAGATCAATCCTACTTAACTTTTATATATCAAGTCGATACTGATTAGAGTTCTCCTCAGAGGGAACTGACACGAGTTTCCTTATAATTCGACTCCCAAGATCTGGATTTTTCTCCAGAACCCGATAAAAACTCTAAGTTCCGAAAAACTCTAAGTTCGGAACTCTATGTTCCGATATTTTAACTTCCGATTTAGAAAATTTTCCAGAAGATTTCCAATTTATGACACCTTTCAGCATTTCAAAAGACCCCAACTTGTATTTTTCATTCTTGGTTTATTGATCAAACAAGGGGAAATACCGCTCAAACAATTATTTACTAATATAATTACTAATTAATTTACTTGTTTATCTTCATTAACAGAATCTGGATATAAAACTTTTGTTTGTGAAATAAATCCCTCATTTTGACGTAAAGGGATGGCTGTCAGATATAATGTAGGTAATAAAGTTGGTGCCATATGATCTCGTAGAAAATCATCTCTCAAAATTATTCGGAATCCAGTTTTGGTTGGGTCAACATAATTAATGGCTCTTTAAAAATTTTTTTTGAAATTTTCCAAAAATTCCAAAAAACTCACTTTACTGAAAGAAATATTCTCTGATTAAATTTTACTGGAGCAAAACACCTAATAGGCAAAATAATTAGTAATGGCATTATTTGTTTAAATAAAATTATTTTTAATATTTTTGTTGTTCTGACAATTGGGGATGGGTATTTTTTATTAAATAATTTTTTTGATGAGGGTAATTGTCTCATTTTTAAAAATTTAATTTTAAAAACCTGAATTTAAATTAAAATTAAAATTCAGGCAACCCTCATTATAAGATGTCCCTTTATGGCCGAAAAAATCGTACCTTATAATTAGGTGTATCTTAAATACATGGCATCACTTAGGTACCGTCTATTTAATATATTATCTCAAATAGATGTATATAATATAGAGGGTATCTACCTTATTATAATGTGTCCCGCGTATATAATAATTTATGAGAAGAAAGAAAAGAAAAGGCCAATGCTTTCCCTCAAAAGTCTCTATATATTTTTGACAAGTCCAGCTAGACCCCTTTAGCTGGTAAAATTAGCATAAGTGCCCTTCTAAGAAAAATACAAAGCTGAGAGATAGCCAATCTTTAAATTAATTTTAGGAGTTTTTTTAGAAAAAAATAAAGATTTTTTAATATTTTGAAACATAAAAAAATTGAAGGGGAAAAATGGTATGATAAAATATGTAATTTTAAGCTAACAATAAGTATAATTAATAGGATAAAGTCGACCCACGATTTTACATCAATAACTTTACATACAAAAATTTTTAATTTTTTGGTTTGATAATGGGCTAGAAGGAGGATTTTCGGATTGAAATCCGAACTAAAAACTCGAAAAGATAAGCTAACCTTCGGTTCGGTTTGAAACCGACAACCCAAAGCTAGAAAGTAAGGTTAGCGGATAGTTGGAAATCTACGGATACCGAAATTTAGGATATCCGGATCCGGCAACCCAAATCTAGAGAGCGTACAATTTTTAAATTTAGTGCCTGGCTTCTTTTTTTATTAATTTTTAAAAGTTATTTTTATACAAAATTTAAAACAGAAAAATGGATTAATTTTGTTTTAGCGCATAATTTTCACACATTAAAAAAAGCAATAATAAAGCTTAGAGTATATTTTTCTAATTTTATTATGTATCTTCTCCTCTCCTTTCAAATTAATTAATGAAAGTGACCATTGGTCAATAGTCTCCTCTTTTGTTTCTTTCTGAATTTTTAATTTGGACATTGTTAGAAAATAAAATAGAGGGAAGAATAATTTATTTAAGAGCTTATAAAGTGATGGACATTGACACGATAAAATTGACAAGAATAAAAAAAGGGGGAAGAAGCTTAAAATATTTTTAAAAAGAAATTTTATATTGAAGAAGATTGACATTTTTTAAAAAAAGTATTTAAAATTTAATAATTAAAAGAAGTTTAAGGTCAAATAAATTTTTAAAAATGTAAAGAAAAATGGGTAGAAATTTCTAAATTTTCCCGTTTACATTTATTTGGAAAAGAAAGATAAAATCCTCGCTTCTTCTCGTACGTACCAGGGATACAGCCGACCCGATTCCCGAAAATCGGAAACTAAAAAATCGCCAATTCCCGATTTCCGTTCATGTCGGCTAGATCCGAGATAGGTACCGATAACCCTAATCGAAAATTTACGGTATAGTGATTAGGAATGGAAAAAGCAAATGCATGTATCAAATATAGAAAAGAGGGGGAAAACAAAAGATATGATTCTTGGATTCAAAAATCAAACAGTTCTGTTGTTCAGATTACTGGCTTTCCAACTTTTCACAGTTGAACGGTTCCTGTGACAGTTCTAACCAGGCCCCATTATACCTCCGATTAGAGTCCTTTGTTCGATTAGATTTTTTCAACCTTCTTTTTATTTTTGCTGTCAATAGTTAATGACATTTCCGGCCTTTCTCTAATTTGCAATTAAATGTTTAATTTTCTAATTGCAACTAAAACTGTTCAATTATTTTAACAGAAAATATATTTACATTTTTGATGAATAATTTAAAATTTCACATTTTTTTCTTTTCTTTTTGCGGGGAAAAATCTTTCCGTTAAAGCAAAATTAAGCCTTTGATTACACAAAAATTGGACAAGAAAAGTCTTTAAAAAGAACGACACATTTTCGGACCGTTATTTCTCCCAAATGTCGGCGATCGTTTAGAAGGATAATACCTTTGCGCGAGTCTTTTTTGATGGCAAAGGATTGGCTAAAACAATAAAAAGAGGAAAAAAGATTAAAGAAACGACAGAAGGTGTAAAAATAAATGTTAAAATAAATTTGTAGGTATATTTTAAGCAATGAATGAACATATTTTGAAAAAAACTGACAGAAAAATACTTTGAAAAAATATGAGAATGAAAAGATGATCGTCTTTTCCAGCCTTTATTTGGCCTTTATAAAAATGTTTCGAATTGTCGAAATTAGAAACTGAAGAGCTTTATATTACTACTTGTGACTAAAATTTATTTTTTACTCTCTTGTGACTAAAAAATCTTATATTATATTGAGAGGTATTCACTTTTTGGAGTAGTATAGACAGAGATGTCCAAGACCGAAAATTTCCCAAGACCCAAGAGTCTCTAAAAGGCAGCACCCTCCTACTAATTAGTCAGATAAATAAAAATTTGTATAGCAGGGATTGGCCGGGTTTATCAAAACCAGAAACCTAACTTTTCAATACGAACCCCGATTTTTTCTCAGGCTATTTCTGTTGACGGTACCTCTTCAAAAATTTTGTCTATCTAACCCAAAATTAAGTTTAACTTTAAAATAAAAAACTGTTAGATTTCCAGATATAATCTTTCGAAAAAAATTTATGAAGAGTAAAAGCTTTAAATTTAAATTCAAAAATATTTTTACTCCCATGAGACGAAAATAATAAAAAATAAATATTAATTTTTTTATTTTTAATTGAGTATTTTAAATTCAACTTTAGAAAAGTAAATTTTAAAAATGCTAAGAAAAATATTTCTTTAAAATTGCTTAAAAATCTAAGAAAGTTTTTTGTTAATTTAAAAAACAAATTATTGTCCTTTTTTAGTAAAAAAAGTACCAAATTATTATTTTTATATAATTGGACTTTCTTTTAGCTTTTTTTCGTAAAAAAATAAAAATGCTGCGACACATAAAACGTTAAAGAAAAAGTTTTTTGGTAATGGTCAATAAAAGAAAATAATAAAAGAAAGTTTTGTTAAGTTTTTAAGTTTTTGAGAAAAGTTGGAAAATATATATTAAGTAAAAGAAAATAATTATTAATAAATATTAATTAATTGATAGCATCAGGACCAGGGGTGTCTGCAAATGAAGTCCGCAGTCCGCAGAATCCACAGTCCGCAAGTCCAAAAACCCACGCAATTTACGCAATCCGCAGTTTGAAATCCGCAATTGCGGACACCCCTGATTCAGGACAGGATCCCCTACGAGATTTTACAAAATCTTGCCTTGATATCCGTATTTTAAACGACTACCGGCGATTATCGGGATTTAGCTTTAAAATAGAGATAGGCATGGAAAAATAGAGATCGGTCCGCGATGTCTTGTCACGTACAAAATTTTAAAAAAATCACGTTATGGGATCCCGTGAATGCGATTTTTTCTATTTCTATTCTGAAGCTATTAAGATAACATAATATCGACATTAATCGAATTTACTACGTGTAAAAGTCGACTGTGTATTTTACTAAAATATCCGGACGGTATTTTGGTCAGACGGTGTATTGCCCTCTCCCAATTAATTATGTAAAAGTTTTTTAATAATTAAATAAGAATAAATTTTGTTTTAAATAACCACAAAAGAAGGAATAAAAAATAAATTGTCGAGATACTTTTATTCATCACTTAAGCTATTCATCATTTAATGCCATTTTACCATCTGCCAATGACACAATTTTTAGGAGGATTTTCTTTTCTCTTGAGAAAAGACAAGAAAATCAGTCAAAATTGTTTGACTGATTAATAAAGGGATTATAATGTCCAAATAAAAATTTTCAAAAAAGATTCGAGAATATTAAATTTCTATGCTATGATAATTAAAAATTTTAGGCCAAAAATAAGAGAACCGGTGCCATCAGGATAAAAAAGGTTAGGCAGACCTCACTTACCCGTCAGATTATTTTATAGTTACTCTCAGTTTAACGTCAGAATTTTTCTGGAGATGACGTACTGTAATAAAATACTTGACAAGTTACAAGTAAAACAAGAACAGTTAACCGAATCGGAACCGAAAACCGGAGGCCGAAAATTGGTAATAAACCTAAATTTAGGGTACTGGTTAATAACCAAGCTTGAAAATAATTCCAAAGTACCTCCCAAAAATTTTCCAGAAAATATAAGTATATTTTTGTTTTATAAAAACATAATAAATAACATATTGTTTAAACAAAAATAAAAAAAAATAAAAATACATATTTGGCCATCTGTCAAACGAACACAATGGACAAACAAGGGGAAAAATGACCAAATAAAACAAAAATGAAATAAATGTGACAGTTTTACTAGAAGAAGAAAAGAGAGAAAAGAGAGAGGGGAATTAGTCAAAAATATATGGAAGAAGAGCGGCTGGTTGACAAGAAGAGATATACTTACTTCTTAACAAAATACATATGTATTTGTTTAAAATATTTTGAAAAATCGGAGGGAATTTTTTTTAAAAAGAGAAAAATTTTGGTAATATTTAGTAAATCTTTAAGAGTAATTTTTGAAATAAAAAATGGAAAATAAAAAAGGAAGATAATTAAAAAGGGCATAAAATATTATACGAATAAAAAATTTTCTTATTATATCAGACAAAATATTCCCAATTCTGCGCACCTAAGTTATGTATAAGGGCTAATTGAAGTAGTCTATTCTCTCTATGCACGGTAGTCTATGCATCGACAGTAGTCTATGCAGAATTTTATTTTTGTATTTTCTACAGAAAAACATGCGTGTGGGGAGCATTCATCAATATTATTTAAATAAAAAAGGGATAATAACCTGACAGGCTTTGCCTGTAATATTTTAACTGACCTTTACTTTTTAGGGTTTGTTATTTTCCGATTTATCACAATTCTTTTTTTTCTTTTTTTTTATTAATCGTTTTCCTTTCACCGATTTATCTTTTTTTATTATAAAATAAATCTATCTTTCCTTATAAATATGAACGGCCATCGTTAATCCCTTTCCGCAAGCAAATGACTTTTATCTTCATTTTTGCATCGCGCGAGAGTCGTCGGACACATTTATATTTTTAATCTTTTATTTAATAAAGGTTTTTTATATAGATAATATATTTCCGGCGTTCTTATTTTTACATAAATAGAGTCAATTGTACTACACTTTCATGGCTATTTGAGATTAAGTTTCTAGTAGGGGTTAGGGATGGAAAGGACTAAGAAAAATGTTCCGGGGGTTCGGGTAGCCCGTGCCATCCCTGTTTAGTTGAAAATGGTTAATTGAAGTCTACCGAAACGGAACAAGCAACAAAACCGGGGGTCAAAACGGGCGATAATCAAAAGCCGTGGGTACCTGTCAATAATTAGCTATGTGTCATCACTAGTTTCTAGTTCAGAATGTTGGGCGAAATTTTGAAATTTCTTTTGTGGACAGTTTTAAAATGTTTCAATCGGTGTTGAAAAATTTTTCTGCAAATTAAAAAAATAGGAAGTTCTCTCTTTTCATGGAAAAAAATCTGATAAAAGCAGCAAAATATTGCATTAACTTTTGGCAAAAATTTCTTTCCGATTTTTCCAAAATAAAATAAATTCTATTTTTGTTTTTAAAAAGTTTTCTGTAAAAATATCCCTCCAAAATTTTCTCAATTTTTATTATTCCATTTATCATTTTGGCAGGTTAAAGAAAAGAAGGTGATTTTAAAAAGGAAAGAAAGTGAAGGACAAACTATAAAGAAAGAAATTTTGGGTAAATATAAAATAAATAGGTAAAGAGCAGTTACTGTAAAAATTAAAAATCTTTGAAAAAATTTTAGAAAAATATAAAAATTTTAATTAAAAAATTGGTGGGCACTATCAAGGAATGGGTAGGGTTATCTGAAACCTGGATGAAAACCCGAAACCTTTTTTCGACTTTAAAGTCAATGCAAATATCTTTCTCAACCCGGGACATGTCTGACACCCTCTAGAATCATTGGACACTATTATACATTTAAGTCCGCGATTTTTGACAAGACAATAAAACCAGGATGTGTCTCAATATACAATTAAATATAAAGCTATTAAAATAAAGTTTTTTTTAATTCCGCAAGCTGTGCGCTTCAAAATAAATGTCGGCGGGAAAATTATTTGCTTTTAATTGTTTGTTTTAGTCAACCTTTTTAGGTAAAAAATAAAATGAGGTCTTGGATAATAGAATAAAATAAAACACAGAAAATTAGGATTAATTTTTGGATTGATTAACAAAATTTTAAAAATCAGCAATAAAATTAGCACTTGAAATTTTTCAGAAGAAGAAAGTTTCCGAAAGATTACAGAACCGGGACAGAAGAACGAGAAGAGGGATCGAGAAACATAAAAGGGAAACTTCTCTTTTTTGTGGAGTCACTGTACAGGAAGATCTGAAATCGGGGAATCCCTTTCCCCAGTTTATCTCAAACTTCAAAAAATATCCGGCAAAAGGACTGGGCAACTTTGGCTGTTCCCTAATCCCATTCCCACCTATAAATAAAACTTTCACACATTTTTTGCATTGAATATGAAAAATAATAAATTTTAACAAAAAATATTGAAAGAGGGATTTTGTATTTTTAAAATAATGATGATGATGAGCAGAACTTCCCCCTCTACGAATATTTTTTACAACAACTAATAATAATTGTGAAGAAAAATTTCATTTTCCCACAATTTTATTTTTTTTATTTTACCGCCCATTTTTATTTTTAATAAAAAATTTTCAATTCCATAATATTTTTTGGTAAAAAATTGCAAAATATATTTTGGGGTTTAAAATGGATAACAATTATAGAAAAAATCATAAATAGTAGGCGAACTTCGAATTTAGCCGCTCCACTTGGGATGAAAAAATTCCATATAAAAATGAGGGATATACACAAGATAGAGGATATATCGTTTAGCTAGATCTCAAAATTATACCGAAACTGATTTAAAACCAGAAAGATTAAAGATTAAACACAAAAACACGAAATTCGGCGAAAGATGGAGGACGAAAGGCGAAACTGGCACACTTGAAAAAAGAAACCCATGTCCCCGGTTCGAACTATATATTAAATAGTTCACCTAAAATAACTTTTATTTTCTTCAGAGAAATATTTTTAAGAAATAATTAAAAATTAAATAAAATAAAGTCAAGTTCCGGAAAAGTTTTTTTAAAGTACAGCAATTTGTGAAGGAAAGAGAGAGAGTTATTTTAAAATATATTTTTGTTAAAATTTGCGCGAAAAGAGGGAAAAATTGAATATAAATAAGGATTTTGAGTAAAAAAAAATAAATTTGTTGGCGGAATTAAGAGGCGTTGGATTTCTTAAATTGGAGACTAATAAAAATTAGTGTATGTAGAGGTAAGTAGACTGCCCTTTTCATTAAAAGGAAAGGTTGTTTCTCTTTCTAAGTTTTTACAGAAAACAAAAATTAATTTAAGAATAAAAAATTTTTTTGAAAAAATCCAAAACAAAAATTAAATTACATAAAAGAATTAAATAAAAAAAACATTGGGAAAAACAATAGAATCTCTATAACAAGTCCCCCTCCCTTCCCCTCTTCTTCCTTAATACGTTTCTTTCCTTATTACTTTTGTACAGGGTCGGATTAAGAAAAAATGTCGGGTTTCAGGGAGTTAAGAGTTTCGATTATCGGGTTTCGGATACCGAAGCTAATTTTAAAAGCAAAATACGAAAGGCGAAAGTTAAACAAAAAACGCAAAATTCGGCAAAAGATGAATAAATTTCTGCACAGTTCGGTCCCGATCGAGACATCCTATTAACATCCAACAAATAAACTTGAAAACCAATTTAGGATAAAGCTACTCCTTTAGGCCTTAAGCATTGAAGACAACATAATTTTGTAAAATTCGCATTTTTTGTCCGCAAATAATTGCAGTATAGCACAACAACAATTTTATGTCAACAATTATTATTGCATTAGTTAAGTGGATTGTGGAATTAATGAGTGGAATAAGTAAAGAAAATATATAAAAATAAATAAATTAAAATCATTAAATAGTGAAAAAAAACTTTTTTAATTAAAATATATTTATTTTTTAATTTAATAATTTGATTTTATCTTTTTTTTAATCCTTCAATTTATGAGAAAGTTATTTTTTATTTGAATAAAAAAGACACGATTCAATAAAATAATATTTTTTTACATTAATTTTTAGAAATTTATTTTATTAAAAATTTTTAAAAATTTTTTGCGACCCTCCCATGCCTATCTCTACTCATAAATACATTAATCAAGACAATTATTTAAACTAATGCAAAAATACTTGTTGATTCGAAATTATTCTTGTAATTAAGGTTAGCGGATCTGGATATCCGGATTCGCAAAAATGGCCGGATATCCGGAAGTTTTCGGTTCAGATATTGGATCCGGATATCCAAAAAATTCCAACTATCCGCCAACCTTACTTGTAATAGTTTGCAAATATTTGCGGACAAAAAATGCGGAAAAAAAATTTAAAATAAAATTATTTTTGAAAGAAATTCTATTTTTAAAGGCTCTTCTAAAAATCCTTTTTACCTTCATTTTATTTATTTATTTAAAATAATTTTTCCATATTAACTTCCTTTAAAAGTCATCAACTTTAAAATACTGTCAAGTGTGTACAACAAAAACCAAGTATTTATTTTTGGTTATTTCGGCGCTGTATTTGGGCGCCGAATTAATAAAAACGTTAAAAAGGAGTGCCTGCGCCGAAATAACTTTATATTTAATTTTGTGGATAAGTGGGGAAACAGAAAAGTGGACAGTCATTCAATCAGTGCCAAACACTTTTAAAAAGAGGTTAAAATTAAAAATAAAATGAGGAAAATTTTTTCTCGATTTTACAAAGGAAAATAAATTTCCTTGTGGTAAAAATAAACTTTAAAAATTAAATAAAAAATAAATTCAAATAGTTATTGAAGTTGGAATTTTGAAAAATTTTGGGGAAGGAATTGAAATTTAATTTAAAATTAGAAATGTGTAGTAAATAAAAGAGGCGGATTAGAAATTAGTGGATAAGGCAGTTTATCAGAAAATCGGACTTTTTTCGATCCGAAACTCAATTCGGCAAAAATTTATCCGAAGCCCAAACCGACGTCCCATCCTTTTTTATGGAGTATACTTTCTGTTAGAAGATTTTTTATGATCTGTCTCGGCACACCCCTTGCCTTATTATTATTTTTAATACTTTAAATCTTCTAATAGAACCACGTGTACGAGAGAGTTTTTCAACACTCTCGTAGAGTGGCCTTATATTAGGGAGTGTGCTTGCTTCAAGAGTGGTTCTAATAGTATATTTATGAAAAATATGTGGATTTTTTTTAAAAATATTTTTTGTTCCTTCAAAGATTTTTAATTGAAAAAATAGTAAAAATAAGAAAAATAAAAAAGTTGAAGAAAAAAGAAGTTTGTTGAAATTTGAGTAAATTGTGGACGATTTTTGTGCCTTAAATAAAAAAAGTTGTTTAAAGAAACTCTTTAATTCTATTATATATTTTTCTCATTTTTTGTCCTTCTTTTAACAAAAGGATTTAAATTTATTTTCAATGGCACGCGCAACGATGCATCACATTTTTTAAATGAGTTGAATGAAAATAAACAAGACGAAAAAATAAAGGTTTGGGTAAAGAATAGAGTGGTTTATGACTTTTTCCATTCGTTACCCTGATAGAAAATAAATTTGAAAATAAAAATCCTTGAAAATAATTACAATAGAACCCTAAAATAGATATCCATTGTGGCCTAAAAAATATTTCATAATGAGGTGTAGATTAATGAGTTGCATGTTAAATAGGAGGTATCGCTCAGGCAGTCCTCCCCCCTCCTTCCATCCTGAGGCCAATCTAATTAAAAAAACGTATCTTAAATAGAGGTATAGTTAACATAGAGGGGTTTTTATAATAAAGTTCGGCTTATAAGGGTTGTTTAAGGAGAATCGTATCTAGATAACAAAGATTTTTATTCGAGCTCTCGACTCGATATGGTCTCTAATATAAAGTATAATTTGGAATTTTATGCCCAATGTTTCTTATCTATATGGTTAAACGTTATACCATGTAAACAACAGAGTTGGCTGGTTAATTTATACAACGAAATAAATGTTAAAACATGAAAAAATAATATTTTTTATTATTTGACCAACAGGTGGACAAACATAAATTAATTGGCTAGGGGATTTGTTATGGATATTTTTATATATATTTTTTGTTGGTTTATGACTTTTAATTTATTTTTAATTGGACGGAAATTTAATATTCTATTTTAGAAATATTTTATAATTAATTTTCCGACTAAGAAAGGAAATTATTTATTAAATTTGTATTATATTTTATTTTTAAAATACATACATTCACTTCATTTTATAATGAAATAAATGTTAAGTTTTCAGTATCGCTCAGAAAACTCCCTCAAATTTTAAGGAAACTTGGCTTAAATAGAGGTGTATATAATATAGAGGGTGCCATCTTATATTGAGATCCAAGTAATTGAATTTTTTTGGGATTTATTTTATTGGCCTTTTATTTGAGGAATTTCTCTCCATTTATTTTTATTGTCAAAAACTCTTTTCTTTAAATTTATTATCCATCATCATCCTTATTTATTTTCTTAGTAAAAAAGATTGAAGGATGATTGACAGATCATCGACTTTATTAATAATATTTCTTGTCTTAAACAGGTCAGAAAGATATTATTACTTTTGCCAAAATAAATGAATGAAGGGGATAGTATTTTTAAAAGATTTTTAGGATTAACAGAGACAAATTAACCTCATTTTCCCTCATTTATTGAAGTAATTCGACTTTGTAAAAAAAAGAATATGTATAGGTACATCTTTATCAGCTAGAAAAACTTTTATGCGAAAATTTTAATGGAAAATAAATATTGTTCAATGTGAACATGTTGAGAGGGTATATAACATAATATAATGTATATTTTTTCTGTTATCTAAAGGATTTTTGAAGGATTCCTTGAGGTTTTTAATGAATACAACTTATAAATTAATTTGAAAAATGGTGACAGATAACAGCTAATGGATATTTAAAATAATATAAATGAGGGTCAGTTCATAAAATAATTGGGAAAAGTTATCGAGGAGTTGGTAGAAAAGCAAAGTGGAGGGGAATTTGGGGATTTTCAGGGTATATTTAAATTTATGTACATTTGAGTAAAGTTGGCGGATCATGAGGCATTCCCAGCTCACTCTCGTCCTTAAAACGGATATTCGGGCTTTTTTAGGATCCGGATATCCGCCAACCTTACATCTAAAGGATTTGGTTAAATAAAGGATTTGATCAAATGATTGATGAATTTTAAACTTCTTTGGGTATTTTAGGAGGGATACTTTTTAAAATAAATCAAATAAAAATAAAATCAGAATTCTCGATTGATAAACACTGGTGTAAGCTTTAAATAAAGAACAATATTTTATTTAAAAATATTTTTTAGGTATTTACCTTCTTCTCTAGCTCCTTAAATTTTTCTTCGGTAATTTCTAAAAAAATATTTTTAAATAAATTAATTAAAGGATAATTTACTTTCACGCCAAAATTTGCGATATCCAGACGAAAGGAAGGCTATATCATTTTTGCGTAATGCGTAAATAAATGAGGTAATGTGGTGGTGATGGTGAGCTAAAATATTTTTTATTTGAAAGGCTTTTGAATATTTTATGGAATTTATGGAGGATTAATGAGTGGAGTTTAAGGTTGTAAGGCTTCGGAGCGAAGTGAAATAGAATACGGAGGGGAAGGCGGAGAAGATAAAATAGACGGGCGGATCTGGAAGAAGCATGGGTCCTTTCAAATATTTGATCTCAGGGCTGAATTCAAATCTCTTAACTGACTGATCCTAAAAAAGACCCGAGACCCTGACTATTTTTCGACCCGAACCCCTACGCGAAAAAGATTTAGAAGCCCCAACACGGACCCCAACCTAACTTTTTCCCGACACGGCACATTCCTGGACACAACACGGTAAAACCAAGGATTAAAACTTATGGATTAATCACGGCTCAATCATACTAATCGTGTTCAACTCTAATATATACCTATTTTTTACTTTTAAAATCCTTACTGTCTTCCTTAATGAAAGCAAAAGGTGTATAAGCTCCACCAACCATACGAGCAATAAATTCTAACAAACAAGTCTTAAATTTTATAAAATTAAAGAAAAATTTTCTTTAACTCAAACTTGTGTCCCTTTATCCACAATCTTCATACCCTTTCTAGTATCAACCAATTTTCTCTCTGCAACAGCCACAGCTGTCCACAATAAATTGCGAACATCTTTTGCACTTTCCAAACGTTTGCTAACTAATTCTGAGCTTTTTATCTTGTGTTCAGTTAATTTGTGCATTACAATAGGCATGAAACCTTGTAAAAATACATTAAAAATATTTAGAGAAATTCTTCAAAAAGAATTTCTTCAAAGCTTAATAAGGTGGGACTCCAATTCATGTTGTCCCCCCCCCCCCCCCCCAATCCCCCTCCCCCTACCCCAAGACCTCCAATTCTTGTTTTTTCAAAGTCAGGCCTAACACTGTATAATGGAATAATGGAGGGAATATCTTCGAGACTTCTAACTCTTTCCAAAAAATATTTATCCGGGATATTTATTCAAAATAGTAACGTATAAAATAGAAACCGAACCTAGGAAATTTTCTTTAAAACCTAGAGTGTCGTACAAGAATCGAGACCGTTATCTCTAAAAAGATTCTAGATAACCAAGATTTTTGTTCGAGATCTCCTTTCATTCCTATGTTTAGGAAACAGACCTGGATGTTCTCCAAATGTTGGAATAACTAACTCATCATCCTCATCAGAATCAATAATTTCTTTATTTTTATCTTTCTTATTTTTTTCATTTTTGTGATGATGTTTTTTAATTTTGTTATTTTCAACTGTTCCATTTTTAATTTTTTCATTCAATTCTTTTTCCAAATTCTTATTTTAAAAATTTATTAAGACAAATTACTTAATTATTTATACACCCCAATTTGAGATAATTCTTAAACTGCGCAAGGGCAGCCTAAAGGGTGGTTGAAGTCAACTGAGCGCCAGCTAACCTTTATCAACTATAACTTTATTAGCCTTGATCCAATCGTATATTATTCGAAAAACACCTCTTTTTTCTTAACTTAAAAAATATCTTTTTCCGAGTGGATGGATCAAGCCTAATCACTCGTTAAAAGTCACTCATTAAAACTCTCACATTTATAGGTTTTTTTCCTATCTTTCTGGACATCCCATTGTCTGAGAGGGACTTTTAGATAATATAAGATTCCCTAAGATTGAATCAAGGCTAAGATTTTATAGTTGATTAAAGCTAGCAGTTGGCCTTTTCCATGGCAGAGCGATGCTGATTTTTAAGCCCCAAGGGATATAATAAGGTTCTTTTTAATTACCGCCTTCATAATAGCTTTCATTGCTTCCATCTCCTTCAATTCCTTTAATTTCTCTTCTTGTTTTTTATTTCGTTTTTGTAATTCTTTTGAAATTACTTTTTCCGTTACTACATTATTTTTAGAATTTTTCAAATTTTGTTTTTGTTTTTCTTTAGAAATTTGTTTTGAATTTTTTGAAATATTTAGATTGGAATTTCTTTTTAAGGAATTAATTTGTTGTTTTTGTTTTCCTCCTTTCTTTTCTAGCAACTGTCCGGCAGTTATCTGCCCGTTATTTAAACTGTTGCCAAGATTTAATATGTGATCAAGTGATGCGCTTTTTTTCTATTTTTTTGAAATTTAATTAAGAGAAAAGTTAAAAGTTTACATAGCCCCGACAAGGCATCGATTCTGAGATAACATGAAACCTACCATAAGCATGTGGTTCGTGGTTATTTTCCGGTTTCCGGAAGTACTTCTACTATATATACTAAAGCACCTGGGCTATAGCTATTTCTCTCCTTCAGCTAGTGCAAAAGGTTATTCTGCGGCTGGGAGCGAACCAGCATCTTCAATAGACCGGACTGTTGTCCAGTCTACACCACGCCGCCTACTGCATGACTTTAGGAATTAAATAGTTATATGCTTTACATAAATAAGAAAACCCTCCGGTTTTTAGTCGATTGACTAAGTCATTTGATAACTAGGTCAACAAGACTTCGTCTGAGCTGATTCTATTTTTGGGAAAACCACGGTATATGAAAACATTCAATTAATAAATCGTAAACCACTGCCTAGTCTTCAAACTTACAACAGCACAATTAATTCCACAAAGTGCCACAAATAAAATTAATAACTTTAATAAATAATTTTTCCTGTTACTCGAATTGGAATCGAGTAACATTTTAAAATCTAAAAGAACAAATAAATTTTCTAAATTCAAACCCTCCTTTTGTAAAATAAAAATTTACTCTTAACAAATTTATCAATTGACTCAGCTACATTAATAGATTTGGATTGGGACCTTCCCTATATTCCGATTTTCTCTCTGCCTTGAGAGGTCGGGATGGAATCGGGAACGGTATTTAGCGTATTCCAGTCATGCCTCAGAAATCTTTTTGTTGCTTACCGATTACCTGTTTCTTGTGATATAATAAAAGTTTTCATAAATGTCTAATTAAAGCCCGGGCTACTATTTTTCAACATGCCTCTTTGACTGGGCTTATATTAGATATGGGCTTCTATTAGAGACTGGGCTTATATTTTTAGATGGGCCTCCTTGGGTGGGCTTATATTAGATATGGGCTTCTAATAGAGCCGGACTTTAATTAGAGCATTTACGGTATATTGAAATTTTAAACCCATGTCCCATTAGAAGCCCATTCAATGAGACCCATTGAAAAATATAAGTCCATGATTTATATTAGGTTCCGGTAGCTTAGAATGACAATATTCAATTAAACGGTGCCATCTTCAAGGCGCTTGTTGCCGAAAAAGATTTTTGTTTAAAAACACTTTAAAATTTTTAAATATATTAAATAAATGTTAAGAAATTTATTGGCATCCATATTAGATTTTAATTTTCTCTTTTTCCATCCCTCTCTCAATCTCTCTCTCTCTCACTCCATCGCTCAACAATTCCCAACAAAATAAATCAATTTTTGATTTTTTGATTTTATATACGTATATATTAAATATTTTTATATTATAGAGAAATAAAGAAAAAATTTAGAGGGTCCTGCCAAAAAAGAGAGAAAATTATGCCGCGCGTTACTCTCCCTTCATTAGCTATAGATTTAACAATTAATCACTCCCTTCCCTTTCTAAATTAAATTTAAAGGTGTTTAATTTTTAAAAATAATTTTATATAGAATTATTTGAACGAGGATAATTAATATAGTATATACGGTAAATGGTGCCATCTTCAAGGCACTGTTTCAGTATATAAACGGTGCCTTGAAGATGGCACCGTTGCCATCTACTGTATTATTTTAATTTTTTTCATATTATTTCGGATTTTTTGAGGAATTTTTTTTTAATTTCCTGAAAATTTTCTCTTTTCCTTTTGAGTTTGTTCGTATTCTAGAACCCTAAATCCGTGTTAAAAAACTGACATAACCTTCAATTATTTTTCGAGTTGAGGAATATTTGATTTTAAATATTTATTTGTTTAACTCCAAAGAATTTGATAAAAAAATAAATTTCTGAAAAAAAAATTTTGAAAAAAATTTTAGAAAAAAAATTTCCAAAAAATGTTTTGGCCCCATCGTGGACAACTTCCTCTCTTAAGCTGTACTATTTTAATGTTTTCTTATTATTTTTCGAATGGATTTCAAATGCAAAAGGAAGGAATGATCATCAAAGATAAATTAGAACCTTCCTGTACTTCAACAATTGTTGAAAATTTTAATGGTTGGAAATTAGAAAATTTAAATTTTCTAAAAAATTTTTTCTTCTCATATTTTTTTAGATTTCAATTATCCAACCAATGTTTTGGGAACACTCCAAGAATTAGAAATTTATCCTAATAGTACTTGCCTAGTAAATATTTTTTTAAATTAATTTTATACATAAAGTGGCAAAAAAGTTTTGATTCTAGGCATCGGATTTTATAATTTGAATTTTTATGTAAATATTTTTAAAAATTTTTATTTCATTTTCTTTTATTTTATGCCATTTTTAGTCCCCCTCCAACAATATAAAACTTAAAATTAAAAGGTTTTTTTGATTTTGAAGGTTATTACCAGGGTTGGGGTTTTCGAGTCGGGCCGACGTTTCGAGTCGGGCCGGGCCGGACCAACCCTAGTCATTACTCATTTTTGAAGCCAAAAAAAGGAGCTGTAACTTATTTCTTATCGAGATCTAAAAACTTTTTAAATTTTAAAATAAATACATAGATTCTATATTTTTGGAAAGAGGATTAAAAGTGTATAAAATAAAAGAAATAAAAATCCTTTAAAAATATTTGAATGCTAATTCAAATAAAATACAGTGCCTTAAGTCAAGACTTTTTAACCACTATTTTCATAACTTTTCAGCTAACTTTGAAAGGTGTTTTTGACGAAGCTTTTCTTTATAACTCTGAGGAGAAAAACCTATTTTTTGGTTATTAGAAATTTTTAAAACGAAATTTTTATTTAAAAATTGTATTGTCATTTCTATATTTTTTTAAAATTTTCAACATTATATGTATGTCTTCGTTTTATTTGAAGACAAAAATTGTATTTATATTTATATTAAATATCAATTTATTTAATTAAAAAAGTGAATCTAAATAATACATCACCATCGGGAACGAATTGAATTTAGTTTTTAATTCATTAAAACAAGACAAAAAATTTTTTCAACCCTCATCTTAGCCCCCCTTGTGGTAAAAGTATTAAATAATTATTAAAATTCAACTAAAAGTTTTCAGACTTCAAATAATATTTTTCTATGATTCTAAAAGAGTTGCCTATTTTCTGGCAAAAATCAGAATCATAGGTTTAGGTTGGCCGGAGTTAGAGGTAAAATAATAAAATTAAATAGATTGGAGAACTAACTAAACATTGAGATATAAATTCTCAAACTTACATGGTTTAAGTAGGGCTAATTATTTATGACACAACCTAGGTAAAAGTAAGTTCGATATTACTGGGCGGGGGCTGAGTTTACTAACGAGAACGGGGGTAATAAATCAGTCTCCTCCTTTTTAGCGCAGCAGACAAACATTTTAAACATATTGGAAGTCCACGGATCCAGATTTTTTCATTCTTCGACATTTTTGAAAGTTTTGTAAGGCCAATAAGATCTTCTGTTGGGTCCATGATTTTAAGATAGGTAATTACTTTATTTATGCATTCTTTGCCTTATTTTGAGCTTTAATTTGCATATCTCTGTGAATAAATAGAAAAACTAACACTTGTAAGGACCCTGATCTGTTGCCGTTGACGAAACTTAATCTCCCTTATCGAAGATTTTTAACATTGACTGAGTTACTGCACATACTCTTATCCCTATTGATCATCAAAATATTCTTCATAGTCTACAGTAATTTCGAATAAATAGTATCTAACAATTAAGCTTAGAGATCGGAATTTTGAAAAAACCGGGTCCGGGAACCGGGAAACGGGTTCTGAAAGTTGACCGGGAGGGACCCGGACCGGGAATTCCCGTTCCCAGTTTCGTCCCGGTTGCTTCAAAAAACCCGGAAACGTGTCCGGGTCCCGGGCCCGTTCCGATCTCTAATTAAGCTTATGAAAAGACAGTATAAAAGGCTAAAGTTTTTTCTGATTAAATCTTTCTCTCATCAATCAACAACAAATCTTCTACCTGCTGAAACAAATCCCATAACAACAATGAATCTTCTACCTGTCGAATCAAAACTTGATATCCTCAAATGCCTCAACTTTTACCAATTAAACAACTTTCAACTGTCAAATCGTCATCTTTTTGAAGTGATTGTCAACTACAACAAAGAATTGGCTAGGAAAGTGTTTTGTTCTGTTGAATTGGTTGCTAATTGTAAGGGTTTTGGTCTTTAACCGAGTATAAAGTTTTTGTTTTGCAGATGTTTGTAAAGAGTTGGAACGTGATCCTAATGAATTGGACTTGGCTTTAAGCGCCCAAAATGAATTAAAGGTAAAAATAATTGGGGGTATAAAGAAATGCTTGTTTGTTTTTTTGTTTTTTAATCACTTTGTCCCCGTGGCATCATTCAATCGGACAGAAATGACGGCCCATTTCGTGCATTATGAAAAAATTGGATGGGGGAGGGAAACAACACAAGTGAGACTTTTGAAGCTTTCTCACAACCAAATTTTTAATTTCTAGATGGAACATCGCCCAAATTTCTTCGTTTTCAATTAAAACAATATCCAGAAACGATTGAAGAAATGCTTGTTTTTCGTCACTGGCTTGAAAAGCTTTCACATTGCTTCATCGAAAACTTTAAAGTTGAACAAGCCTATATCAAAGCGACATTCTTGAATTATTTTTTGGCGATTCTCCGTTGAAATTAACAAACTACTTTTATCTGATTAATAAGAAACACTACAGTTATATTAAACGATACGAATTTATGTATCATGACGTCGTCATTCACGGATATCGAGGCTTCTATCTCGAAGATTTTTGGCGGAAAATGCGTGGCGAACTGGTAAAAGAAGAAGAACACTACTATAACATCCCTTTCTTTTTATTGATTGATTATCGCCCCGCCCCTGAAGAGACGGGCAGAGAAAATAAGGGTGACGTAACCCAAACCTTTTGCCACCCGACAAAACGCCCACATGACAAAACGCCCAACCGACAAAACGCCACACGACAAAACGCCCACAAGACAAAACACCTTTTTTTTAAAATAATTAATTTCCCGGTGGTCGGGTCGATCCTGTGCCCTCCTGCCTATAGGCGGGCACACTACCGACCTGGCCACCGGGTAGCTGAATGAACATAAATTATAATTTAACTTAAGCTGATTATCCACCCCCACAGCCAGAGAAAAGTTAGAGAAGAGAAAACAAAGAAAACACAACCCGCCATTTCTCTCCTTGTATTTTCTCTTCTCTGCTTTAAAGCACTATAGACATTACTTTTGTTTTCCTATTTCCAACAGTTTTTGCGCGGGTGCCCGTCAATCGATCCTTCCTGTGAACAAGTATTTTAGGAATAATAAGTAGATTATCTATTTTCCCCTTATAGATTGTGATGATTCTGTATCGTCCAGGAGGGCCGGAAACAAATCTAGAATTTGAATTGGAGAGCCGAATTCTATTGGATCAGCCAGTTCTTTCATTTATGGATTTTCAGGTTTCACATTCCCATTTTTATTATTAATACATTTTTAGGTGCTAAAACGAATTAGCTTCAAGGGATGGCGTTCATATGTAATTAATATTGTTTATTCCGCAAGGCACGGGCAGAGAGGTATGAGAGGAGGGGTTTCTTGTTATGAGAGGAGGGGTTCCAGATATGAGAGGAGGGGTTTCTTGTTTTCACGTTTATGCCCCAGGCCTAATTGAACCAATGATTATTGGGGATATTACCGCTCCTGTTCTCCGTATTGTAACCATTCGGGGAAAACAAGACGAAATAATTGAGGAACAATTTCTTTCTATTCAATATCATAAGTTGCTTGTTAAAGAAATTTCTGAAATTTTAATTGAAAATCGCACAACTAGTGGGTCCTTGATGCCTTTTCAGTATGGAACATGTACATTAACATTACACTTTAAAAAATCTACTTACTTTTAGTAATGAATACTATTCAGATTGATAAAATGTTAAACAGAAATTCTGTTACCAAAAAATATTATAAGCTAATTCGTTTTAGCACCTAAAAATGTATTAATAATAAAAATGGGAATGTGAAACCTGAAAATCCATAAATGAAAGAACTGGCTGATCCAATAGAATTCGGCTCTCCAATTCAAATTCTAGATTTGTTTCCGGCCCTCCTGGACGATACAGAATCATCACAATCTATAAGGGGAAAATAGATAATCTACTTATTATTCCTAAAATACTTGTTCACAGGAAGGATCGATTGACGGGCACCCGCGCAAAAACTGTTGGAAATAGGAAAACAAAAGTAATGTCTATAGTGCTTTAAAGCAGAGAAGAGAAAATACAAGGAGAGAAATGGCGGGTTGTGTTTTCTTTGTTTTCTCTTCTCTAACTTTTCTCTGGCTGTGGGGGTGGATAATCAGCTTAAGTTAAATTATAATTTATGTTCATTCAGCTACCCGGTGGCCAGGTCGGTAGTGTGCCCGCCTATAGGCAGGAGGGCACAGGATCGACCCGACCACCGGGAAATTAATTATTTTAAAAAAAAAGGTGTTTTGTCTTGTGGGCGTTTTGTCGTGTGGCGTTTTGTCGGTTGGGCGTTTTGTCATGTGGGCGTTTTGTCGGGTGGCAAAAGGTTTGGGTTACGTCACCCTTATTTTCTCTGCCCGTCTCTTCAGGGGCGGGGCGATAATCAATCAATAAAAAGAAAGGGATGTTATAGTAGTGTTCTTCTTCTTTTACCAGTTCGCCACGCATTTTCCGCCAAAAATCTTCGAGATAGAAGCCTCGATATCCGTGAATGACGACGTCATGATACATAAATTCGTATAGGCTTTATGTTCATGACGTTAAACTTTTCTCTAAAATGGTTGAAGTACAACCGTCCCTCAATATGAACATTTACAAAACGCTTGAATCAAAGCCTGCTACATATGCCCTAAGAAGAACTGAAATGAAATCGACCTTTTTAACAGCAGGCCGCACAGAAATTGAATATAATGCTTTTAGTGCTACAATACCGAGAAGAGTCACAGTTGCTTTGGTATCAAACAAAGCATTTAATGGGGACATTTCACTTTCTCCATTTAACTTTAAACCGTTTGATTTGAGAGAGATCTCAGTTCATACTGGTGGGCATATTTATCCCATGGTTGCTTATAAACTAAAATTTGAAAAAGATCTTTTTGTTCGAGCTTTCGTTGACATGTACGAAGCATTGGGGATGGCTAACTCTGATCGGTCAATCGATATTCCAATGTCCCGATTCAAAAATGGCTGGACATTTTTTGTAATACCCTTGACTTCAACACTTGACGACTCTTGTGGATTTGAGTTGCTTAGAAGTGGTACTACAAGTATTCGTTTAGAATTTAATTCTCCCATTCCTTCTGGTGGAGTTGAAATGATTATCCTAGGAGAATTTGATCAAATGTTAATGATAGATTATAATCGTCATATCGTTTCCGATTCTAATCTTGGTTAAAAATTTGTATAAATAATTGGTTATTAAAATCTTTCAGACATTTAACATGCAAAATTACTCTAATATTTCTGATAATATATCTTTCGCTTTAACTGTTGATGACAATTTTAAGGGATCTAATAAGTTTATAGCTTATGATATTCTTTTATTTCTATTAATTTATTCATTATTAATACCGCTGATTATTCTATGTTGGGTTCTAATTCTTAGGTTTTTGCGCAATAGAGGTTTAATTACTCCCACTCAAGAAAATGCCATTGCTAGTAATATTAAAGATATTCCTCTAGTAGGGCTGCCAAGATCAATTACTCATTATAATTTACCCATTGGATTTGAATGTCCTGTGAATTAGTGTTTTTAAGTCCAATTGCGATAAAATCTGACACTTAACCGTCCGCGCTCAAAACTGGGCACTGAACTATCGCGCTCACAATAAAGCAAAGGGTTTAAGTTAAATTATAATTTATATTCATTCAGCTACCCTGTGGCCGGGTCGGTAGTGTGCCCGCCTATAGGCAGGAGGGCACAGGATCGACCCGGCCACCGGTAAATTAATTATTTTTAAAAAATGGTGTTTTGTTTGTGGGCGTTTTGTCGTGTGGCGTTTTGTCATTGGGCGTTTTGTCATTGGGCGTTTTGTCTTGTGGGCGTTTTGTCATTGGGCGTTTTGTCTTGTGGGCGTTTTGTCGGGTGGCAAAAGGTTTGGGTTACGTCACCCTTATTTTCTCTGCCCGTCTCTTCAGGGGCGGGGCGATAATCAATCAATAAAAAGAAAGGGATGTTATAGTAGTAAGAACGTTATTTTCAAATGGAGGATTTGGAGTTTGAAAATGAAGAAGAGCTTTATAATGTCGTGGAATATAAAATGTTAGAGGTAGATAATCCACAAAAACGTGAGATGATGTATTTTTGTTTTCCCCCTGGTTCTAAGAAAATGGATATTTGGCAAATGGGAGAGGTTGATGGATGATTTTGTTTTGTTGTAATTATTTGTATTGTATTTGTATTGTGATTTGTATTTATTGTATAAACATATTTTTCTTTCCTCTCCTTTTCTCTTTCTATCTCTCAATTAATCTTTGAAAAATTAACCGGAACTGGAAACTGGTCGTCGAAATCCGGTGATTTTCTCGTTCAATATTTTTTCTAAAGTTGACTTTCCATAAATTAAATATGGAGGAGATATACTTTTTTCCTTTGTATTTTCTATTGATATCAATAGATATGTTTACGGGAATTTTTGTAGATTTTCCAGACTACCCCTAATTTTGAAAATAGAAGTGGACATATAGTTATGACGTAAGTTTTGGCATAAATGTTTAAAAATCACTATTGTTGAACTCGAATGCTTACTTAAATTAGTAAGAATAGGATCGTTTTATCCCCATTTAATATTTCAATTAATTTTATTTTGATTTAATGTGATAAAACCCAAAATCCTGAGTGGACGTATAGTTATGACACTCACTGTAAATAGTAAGGACAGGATTTAATTCAAACTGTGTCGCTTTCAAGCGCCTTTAAGCCATTTAATTTATTCCCCGACTAACTCCAAAAAAATTTTTTTGGCACCTATATTAATTTTTCTTTCCTCTCTTTCTCTCTTTCTCTCCCTCACTCCATCACTCAACAATTCACAAAATCAATTTTTGATTTTTTAAAATTTATCTACGTGTATATTAGGTAAATATTTTATATTATATAGAGAAAAAAAATTAGAGGGTTCTGCCAAATAAAGAAGTAAATTTTTGCCGCGCGTTACTCTCCCTCTATTAGCTATAGATTTAACAATTAACCAAACTCTTCCCTTTCTAAATTAAAGTGTTTAATTTTTTAAATAAATTTTATAAGACCCTCGGATTCCTAGAAGTTTAAATAAAAATTTTATTGAAGTGACAGCTTATTTTTGGCTCCATCTGTGAAGACGGAAAAACATTTCTTTGGTAAGCAACACCTCTCAGTGTCCAAGCATTTTTAGGGAATCGAATATAATAAAAGGAACATTTAAATAAGGGTATATAGTAATAGAGGAATTGAGTTGAATTAAATAAATTTTTGAGAATTTTTGGAAAATTTTCATTTAATTTTTAGAAAAAAAAAATTTCAAAAAAATGTATTGGCCACGCCGTGGACAACTTCCTCTTTTATGCTGTATTATTTTAATTTTTTCTTATTATTTTTCGAATGGACTTCGAATGCAAAAGGAAGGAATGATCATTAAAGATAATTTAGAAGATTCTGTTACTACAGCAATTGTTGACCAATTTAATGGTTAGAAATTTAAAAATAAAATTTCCTCAATTTTTTAGATTTCAATGAACCAATAAATGTTTGGGGAACCCTCCAACTTTTAGGAATTGATACTAATAGTACTTGTCAAGTAAATAAATAATTAATTTTTTAAATTATTTTTATTTGTTTTTTACATTTAGCAATGTTTGGAACACGTTTTTGACGAAGCTTTTCGCTATAACACAGAGAAAGAAAACCTATATTTTGGTTATTAAGAAGTCAAAAAATTTTGATTTAAAGATTCTATTGATATTTCCTTATATGTATATTTTCATTTAAAAATTTTCAAACTTATTTCTCCGTTTTATGTAGAGATAAAAATTTATTTTGGTAAAAAAAGTCGAATCTCGATCCCCAACTTATTTTACATCTGCCTGCACGTACTTAGAGTAATTCTCTTGGCTTTTTGACAATAGATTGTCAGGTTGTATTCTGATTTTTTAAAAACATGATACTTTTTTGAATAATACAACCTTACTGCTTTTTGACAATAGATTGTCAGGTTGTATTCTGATTTTTTAAAAACATGATACTTTTTTGAATAATACAACCTTAATGCTTTTTGACAATAGATTGTCAGGTTGTATTCTGATTTTTTAAAAACATGATACTTTTTTGAATAATACAACCTTTCTGCTTTTTGACAATAGATTGTCAGGTTGTATTCTGTATTTTTTTACATGATACTTTTTTTTTTAAAACATGATACTTTTTTTTTAAAAACATGATACTTTTTTGAATAATACAACCTTAATGCTTTTTGACAATAGATTGTCAGGTTGTATTCTGATTTTTTAAAAACATGATACTTTTTTGAATAATACAACCTTACTGCTTTTTGACAATAGATTGTCAGGTTGTATTCTGATTTTTTAAAAACATGATACTTTTTTGAATAATACAACCTTACTGCTTTTTGACAATAGATTGTCAGGTTGTATTCTGATTTTTTAGTAACATGATACTTTTTTGAATAATACAACCTTTCTGCTTTTTGACAATAGATTGTCAGGTTGTATTCTGATTTTTTAAAAACATGATACTTTTTTGAATAATACAACCTTAATGCTTTTTGACAATAGATTGTCAGGTTGTATTCTGATTTTTTAAAAACATGATACTTTTTTGAATAATACAACCTTTCTGCTTTTTGACAATAGATTGTCAGGTTGTATTCTGATTTTTTAAAAACATGATACTTTTTTGAATAATACAACCTTAATGATTTTTGACAATAGATTGTCAGGTTGTATTCTGATTTTTTAAAAACATGATACTTTTTTGAATAATACAACCTTACTGCTTTTTGACAATAGATTGTCAGGTTGTATTCTGATTTTTTAAAAACATGATACTTTTTTGAATAATACAACCTTACTGCTTTTTGACAATAGATTGTCAGGTTGTATTCTGATTTTTTAAAAACATGATACTTTTTTGAATAATACAACCTTAATGCTTTTTGACAATAGATTGTCAGGTTGTATTCTGATTTTTTAAAAACATGATACTTTTTTGAATAATACAACCTTACTGCTTTTTGACAATAGATTGTCAGGTTGTATTCTGATTTTTTAAAAACATGATACTTTTTTGAATAATACAACCTTAATGCTTTTTGACAATAGATTGTCAGGTTGTATTCTGATTTTTTAAAAACATGATACTTTTTTGAATAATACAACCTTACTGCTTTTTGACAATAGATTGTCAGGTTGTATTCTGATTTTTTAAAAACATGATACTTTTTTGAATAATACAACCTTACTGCTTTTTGACAATAGATTGTCAGGTTGTATTCTGATTTTTTAGTAACATGATACTTTTTTGAATAATACAACCTTTCTGCTTTTTGACAATAGATTGTCAGGTTGTATTCTGATTTTTTAAAAACATGATACTTTTTTGAATAATACAACCTTAATGCTTTTTGACAATAGATTGTCAGGTTGTATTCTGATTTTTTAAAAACATGATACTTTTTTGAATAATACAACCTTACTGCTTTTTGACAATAGATTGTCAGGTTGTATTCTGATTTTTTAGTAACATGATACTTTTTTGAATAATACAACCTTTCTGCTTTTTGACAATAGATTGTCAGGTTGTATTCTGATTTTTTAAAAACATGATACTTTTTTGAATAATACAACCTTAATGCTTTTTGACAATAGATTGTCAGGTTGTATTCTGATTTTTTAAAAACATGATACTTTTTTGAATAATACAACCTTACTGCTTTTTGACAATAGATTGTCAGGTTGTATTCTGATTTTTTAGTAACATGATACTTTTTTGAATAATACAACCTTTCTGCTTTTTGACAATAGATTGTCAGGTTGTATTCTGATTTTTTAAAAACATGATACTTTTTTGAATAATACAACCTTAATGCTTTTTGACAATAGATTGTCAGGTTGTATTCTGATTTTTTAAAAACATGATACTTTTTTGAATAATACAACCTTACTGCTTTTTGACAATAGATTGTCAGGTTGTATTCTGATTTTTTAAAAACATGATACTTTTTTGAATAATACAACCTTAATGCTTTTTGACAATAGATTGTCAGGTTGTATTCTGATTTTTTAAAAACATGATACTTTTTTGAATAATACAACCTTACTGCTTTTTGACAATAGATTGTCAGGTTGTATTCTGATTTTTTAAAAACATGATACTTTTTTGAATAATACAACCTTACTGCTTTTTGACAATAGATTGTCAGGTTGTATTCTGATTTTTTAAAAACATGATACTTTTTTGAATAATACAACCTTACTGCTTTTTGACAATAGATTGTCAGGTTGTATTCTGATTTTTTAAAAACATGATACTTTTTTGAATAATACAACCTTACTGCTTTTTGACAATAGATTGTCAGGTTGTATTCTGATTTTTTAAAAACATGATACTTTTTTGAATAATACAACCTTACTGCTTTTTGACAATAGATTGTCAGGTTGTATTCTGATTTTTTAAAAACATGATACTTTTTTGAATAATACAACCTTACTGCTTTTTGACAATAGATTGTCAGGTTGTATTCTGATTTTTTAGTAACATGATACTTTTTTGAATAATACAACCTTTCTGCTTTTTGACAATAGATTGTCAGGTTGTATTCTGATTTTTTAAAAACATGATACTTTTTTGAATAATACAACCTTAATGCTTTTTGACAATAGATTGTCAGGTTGTATTCTGATTTTTTAAAAACATGATACTTTTTTGAATAATACAACCTTACTGCTTTTTGACAATAGATTGTCAGGTTGTATTCTGATTTTTTAGTAACATGATACTTTTTTGAATAATACAACCTTTCTGCTTTTTGACAATAGATTGTCAGGTTGTATTCTGATTTTTTAAAAACATGATACTTTTTTGAATAATACAACCTTAATGCTTTTTGACAATAGATTGTCAGGTTGTATTCTGATTTTTTAAAAACATGATACTTTTTTGAATAATACAACCTTACTGCTTTTTGACAATAGATTGTCAGGTTGTATTCTGATTTTTTAGTAACATGATACTTTTTTGAATAATACAACCTTTCTGCTTTTTGACAATAGATTGTCAGGTTGTATTCTGATTTTTTAAAAACATGATACTTTTTTGAATAATACAACCTTAATGCTTTTTGACAATAGATTGTCAGGTTGTATTCTGATTTTTTAAAAACATGATACTTTTTTGAATAATACAACCTTTCTGCTTTTTGACAATAGATTGTCAGGTTGTATTCTGATTTTTTAAAAACATGATACTTTTTTGAATAATACAACCTTAATGATTTTTGACAATAGATTGTCAGGTTGTATTCTGATTTTTTAAAAACATGATACTTTTTTGAATAATACAACCTTACTGCTTTTTGACAATAGATTGTCAGGTTGTATTCTGATTTTTTAAAAACATGATACTTTTTTGAATAATACAACCTTACTGCTTTTTGACAATAGATTGTCAGGTTGTATTCTGATTTTTTAAAAACATGATACTTTTTTGAATAATACAACCTTAATGCTTTTTGACAATAGATTGTCAGGTTGTATTCTGATTTTTTAAAAACATGATACTTTTTTGAATAATACAACCTTACTGCTTTTTGACAATAGATTGTCAGGTTGTATTCTGATTTTTTAAAAACATGATACTTTTTTGAATAATACAACCTTAATGCTTTTTGACAATAGATTGTCAGGTTGTATTCTGATTTTTTAAAAACATGATACTTTTTTGAATAATACAACCTTACTGCTTTTTGACAATAGATTGTCAGGTTTTATTCTGATTTTTTAAAAACATGATACTTTTTTGAATAATACAACCTTACTGCTTTTTGACAATAGATTGTCAGGTTGTATTCTGATTTTTTAAAAACATGATACTTTTTTGAATAATACAACCTTAATGCTTTTTGACAATAGATTGTCAGGTTGTATTCTGATTTTTTAAAAACATGATACTTTTTTGAATAATACAACCTTAATGCTTTTTGACAATAGATTGTCAGGTTGTATTCTGATTTTTTAAAAACATGATACTTTTTTGAATAATACAACCTTGTATTCTGAAAAACATGATAAAAAAACATGAATAATACATAAATAAAAAAAACATGAATAATTGACATCAGAATACTTTTTTGAATAATACAACCTTACTGCTTTTTGACAATAGATTGTCAGGTTGTATTCTGATTTTTTAAAAACATGATACTTTTTTGAATAATACAACCTTACTGCTTTTTGACAATAGATTGTCAGGTTGTATTCTGATTTTTTAAAAACATGATACTTTTTTGAATAATACAACCTTACTGCTTTTTGACAATAGATTGTCAGGTTGTATTCTGATTTTTTAAAAACATGATACTTTTTTGAATAATACAACCTTACTGCTTTTTGACAATAGATTGTCAGGTTGTATTCTGATTTTTTAAAAACATGATACTTTTTTGAATAATACAACCTTACTGCTTTTTGACAATAGATTGTCAGGTTGTATTCTGATTTTTAAAAACATGATACTTTTTTGAATAATACAACCTTACTGCTTTTTGACAATAGATTGTCAGGTTGTATTCTGATTTTTTAAAAACATGATACTTTTTTGAATAATACAACCTTACTGCTTTTTGACAATAGATTGTCAGGTTGTATTCTGATTTTTTAAAAACATGATACTTTTTTGAATAATACAACCTTACTGCTTTTTGACAATAGATTGTCAGGTTGTATTCTGATTTTTTAAAAACATGATACTTTTTTGAATAATACAACCTTACTGCTTTTTGACAATAGATTGTCAGGTTGTATTCTGATTTTTTAAAAACATGATACTTTTTTGAATAATACAACCTTAATGCTTTTTGACAATAGATTGTCAGGTTGTATTCTGATTTTTTAAAAACATGATACTTTTTTGAATAATACAACCTTACTGCTTTTTGACAATAGATTGTCAGGTTGTATTCTGATTTTTTAAAAACATGATACTTTTTTGAATAATACAACCTTAATGCTTTTTGACAATAGATTGTCAGGTTGTATTCTGATTTTTTAAAAACATGATACTTTTTTGAATAATACAACCTTACTGCTTTTTGACAATAGATTGTCAGGTTTTATTCTGATTTTTTAAAAACATGATACTTTTTTGAATAATACAACCTTACTGCTTTTTGACAATAGATTGTCAGGTTGTATTCTGATTTTTTAAAAACATGATACTTTTTTGAATAATACAACCTTAATGCTTTTTGACAATAGATTGTCAGGTTGTATTCTGATTTTTTAAAAACATGATACTTTTTTGAATAATACAACCTTAATGCTTTTTGACAATAGATTGTCAGGTTGTATTCTGATTTTTTAAAAACATGATACTTTTTTGAATAATACAACCTTGTATTCTGAAAAACATGATAAAAAAACATGAATAATACATAAATAAAAAAAACATGAATAATTGACATCAGAATACTTTTTTGAATAATACAACCTTACTGCTTTTTGACAATAGATTGTCAGGTTGTATTCTGATTTTTTAAAAACATGATACTTTTTTGAATAATACAACCTTACTGCTTTTTGACAATAGATTGTCAGGTTGTATTCTGATTTTTTAAAAACATGATACTTTTTTGAATAATACAACCTTACTGCTTTTTGACAATAGATTGTCAGGTTGTATTCTGATTTTTTAAAAACATGATACTTTTTTGAATAATACAACCTTACTGCTTTTTGACAATAGATTGTCAGGTTGTATTCTGATTTTTTAAAAACATGATACTTTTTTGAATAATACAACCTTTCTGCTTTTTGACAATAGATTGTCAGGTTGTATTCTGATTTTTTAAAAACATGATACTTTTTTGAATAATACAACCTTAATGATTTTTGACAATAGATTGTCAGGTTGTATTCTGATTTTTTAAAAACATGATACTTTTTTGAATAATACAACCTTACTGCTTTTTGACAATAGATTGTCAGGTTGTATTCTGATTTTTTAAAAACATGATACTTTTTTGAATAATACAACCTTACTGCTTTTTGACAATAGATTGTCAGGTTGTATTCTGATTTTTTAAAAACATGATACTTTTTTGAATAATACAACCTTAATGCTTTTTGACAATAGATTGTCAGGTTGTATTCTGATTTTTTAAAAACATGATACTTTTTTGAATAATACAACCTTACTGCTTTTTGACAATAGATTGTCAGGTTGTATTCTGATTTTTTAAAAACATGATACTTTTTTGAATAATACAACCTTAATGCTTTTTGACAATAGATTGTCAGGTTGTATTCTGATTTTTTAAAAACATGATACTTTTTTGAATAATACAACCTTACTGCTTTTTGACAATAGATTGTCAGGTTTTATTCTGATTTTTTAAAAACATGATACTTTTTTGAATAATACAACCTTACTGCTTTTTGACAATAGATTGTCAGGTTGTATTCTGATTTTTTAAAAACATGATACTTTTTTGAATAATACAACCTTAATGCTTTTTGACAATAGATTGTCAGGTTGTATTCTGATTTTTTAAAAACATGATACTTTTTTGAATAATACAACCTTAATGCTTTTTGACAATAGATTGTCAGGTTGTATTCTGATTTTTTAAAAACATGATACTTTTTTGAATAATACAACCTTGTATTCTGAAAAACATGATAAAAAAACATGAATAATACATAAATAAAAAAAAAACATGAATAATTGACATCAGAATACTTTTTTGAATAATACAACCTTACTGCTTTTTGACAATAGATTGTCAGGTTGTATTCTGATTTTTTAAAAACATGATACTTTTTTGAATAATACAACCTTACTGCTTTTTGACAATAGATTGTCAGGTTGTATTCTGATTTTTTAAAAACATGATACTTTTTTGAATAATACAACCTTACTGCTTTTTGACAATAGATTGTCAGGTTGTATTCTGATTTTTTAAAAACATGATACTTTTTTGAATAATACAACCTTACTGCTTTTTGACAATAGATTGTCAGGTTGTATTCTGATTTTTTAAAAACATGATACTTTTTTGAATAATACAACCTTACTGCTTTTTGACAATAGATTGTCAGGTTGTATTCTGTATTTTTTTACATGATACTTTTTTTTTTAAAACATGATACTTTTTTTTTAAAAACATGATACTTTTTTGAATAATACAACCTTAATGCTTTTTGACAATAGATTGTCAGGTTGTATTCTGATTTTTTAAAAACATGATACTTTTTTGAATAATACAACCTTACTGCTTTTTGACAATAGATTGTCAGGTTGTATTCTGATTTTTTAAAAACATGATACTTTTTTGAATAATACAACCTTACTGCTTTTTGACAATAGATTGTCAGGTTGTATTCTGATTTTTTAAAAACATGATACTTTTTTGAATAATACAACCTTACTGCTTTTTGACAATAGATTGTCAGGTTGTATTCTGATTTTTTAAAAACATGATACTTTTTTGAATAATACAACCTTACTGCTTTTTGACAATAGATTGTCAGGTTGTATTCTGATTTTTTAAAAACATGATACTTTTTTGAATAATACAACCTTACTGCTTTTTGACAATAGATTGTCAGGTTGTATTCTGATTTTTTAAAAACATGATACTTTTTTGAATAATACAACCTTACTGCTTTTTGACAATAGATTGTCAGGTTGTATTCTGATTTTTTAAAAACATGATACTTTTTTGAATAATACAACCTTATGCTTTTTGACAATAGATTGTCAGGTTGTATTCTGATTTTTTAAAAACATGATACTTTTTTGAATAATACAACCTTACTGCTTTTTGACAATAGATTGTCAGGTTGTATTCTGATTTTTTAAAAACATGATACTTTTTTGAATAATACAACCTTACTGCTTTTTGACAATAGATTGTCAGGTTGTATTCTGATTTTTTAAAAACATGATACTTTTTTGAATAATACAACCTTACTGCTTTTTGACAATAGATTGTCAGGTTGTATTCTGTATTTTTTTACATGATACTTTTTTTTTTAAAACATGATACTTTTTTTTTAAAAACATGATACTTTTTTGAATAATACAACCTTAATGCTTTTTGACAATAGATTGTCAGGTTGTATTCTGATTTTTTAAAAACATGATACTTTTTTGAATAATACAACCTTACTGCTTTTTGACAATAGATTGTCAGGTTGTATTCTGATTTTTTAAAAACATGATACTTTTTTGAATAATACAACCTTACTGCTTTTTGACAATAGATTGTCAGGTTGTATTCTGATTTTTTAAAAACATGATACTTTTTTGAATAATACAACCTTACTGCTTTTTGACAATAGATTGTCAGGTTGTTTCTGATTTTTTAAAAACATGATACTTTTTTGAATAATACAACCTTACTGCTTTTTGACAATAGATTGTCAGGTTGTATTCTGATTTTTTAAAAACATGATACTTTTTTGAATAATACAACCTTACTGCTTTTTGACAATAGATTGTCAGGTTGTATTCTGATTTTTTAAAAACATGATACTTTTTTGAATAATACAACCTTACTGCTTTTTGACAATAGATTGTCAGGTTGTATTCTGATTTTTTAAAAACATGATACTTTTTTGAATAATACAACCTTACTGCTTTTTGACAATAGATTGTCAGGTTGTATTCTGTATTTTTTTACATGATACTTTTTTTTTTTAAAACATGATACTTTTTTTTTAAAAACATGATACTTTTTTGAATAATACAACCTTAATGCTTTTTGACAATAGATTGTCAGGTTGTATTCTGATTTTTTAAAAACATGATACTTTTTTGAATAATTTATTCTGATTTTTTAAAAACATGATACTTTTTTGAATAATACAACCTTACTGCTTTTTGACAATAGATTGTCAGGTTGTATTCTGATTTTTTAAAAACATGATACTTTTTTGAATAATTTATTCTGATTTTTTAAAAACATGATACTTTTTTGAATAATACAACCTTACTGCTTTTTGACAATAGATTGTCAGGTTGTATTCTGATTTTTTAAAAACATGATACTTTTTTGAATAATTTATTCTGATTTTTTAAAAACATGATACTTTTTTGAATAATACAACCTTAATGCTTTTTGACAATAGATTGTCAGGTTGTATTCTGATTTTTTAAAAACATGATACTTTTTTGAATAATTTATTCTGATTTTTTAAAAACATGATACTTTTTTGAATAATACAACCTTACTGCTTTTTGACAATAGATTGTCAGGTTGTATTCTGTATTTTTTTACATGATACTTTTTTTTTTAAAACATGATACTTTTTTTTAAAAACATGATACTTTTTTGAATAATACAACCTTAATGCTTTTTGACAATAGATTGTCAGGTTGTATTCTGATTTTTTAAAAACATGATACTTTTTTGAATAATTTATTCTGATTTTTTAAAAACATGATACTTTTTTGAATAATACAACCTTACTGCTTTTTGACAATAGATTGTCAGGTTGTATTCTGATTTTTTAAAAACATGATACTTTTTTGAATAATACAACCTTACTGCTTTTTGACAATAGATTGTCAGGTTGTATTCTGATTTTTTAAAAACATGATACTTTTTTGAATAATACAACCTTACTGCTTTTTGACAATAGATTGTCAGGTTGTATTCTGATTTTTTAAAAACATGATACTTTTTTGAATAATACAACCTTAATGCTTTTTGACAATAGATTGTCAGGTTGTATTCTGTATTTTTTTACATGATACTTTTTTTTTAAAACATGATACTTTTTTTTTAAAAACATGATACTTTTTTGAATAATACAACCTTAATGCTTTTTGACACTAGATTGTCAGGTTGTATTCTGATTTTTTAAAAACATGATACTTTTTTGAATAATACAACCTTACTGCTTTTTGACAATAGATTGTCAGGTTGTATTCTGATTTTTTAAAAACATGATACTTTTTTGAATAATACAACCTTAATGCTTTTTGACAATAGATTGTCAGGTTGTATTCTGTATTTTTTTACATGATACTTTTTTTTTTAAAACATGATACTTTTTTTTTAAAAACATGATACTTTTTTGAATAATACAACCTTAATGCTTTTTGACAATAGATTGTCAGGTTGTATTCTGATTTTTTAAAAACATGATACTTTTTTGAATAATACAACCTTACTGCTTTTTGACAATAGATTGTCAGGTTGTATTCTGATTTTTTAAAAACATGATACTTTTTTGAATAATACAACCTTACTGCTTTTTGACAATAGATTGTCAGGTTGTATTCTGATTTTTTAAAAACATGATACTTTTTTGAATAATACAACCTTACTGCTTTTTGACAATAGATTGTCAGGTTGTATTCTGATTTTTTAAAAACATGATACTTTTTTGAATAATACAACCTTACTGCTTTTTGACAATAGATTGTCAGGTTGTATTCTGATTTTTTAAAAACATGATACTTTTTTGAATAATACAACCTTAATGCTTTTTGACAATAGATTGTCAGGTTGTATTCTGTATTTTTTTACATGATACTTTTTTTTTAAAACATGATACTTTTTTTTTAAAAACATGATACTTTTTTGAATAATACAACCTTAATGCTTTTTGACAATAGATTGTCAGGTTGTATTCTGATTTTTTAAAAACATGATACTTTTTTGAATAATACAACCTTACTGCTTTTTGACAATAGATTGTCAGGTTGTATTCTGATTTTTTAAAAACATGATACTTTTTTGAATAATACAACCTTACTGCTTTTTGACAATAGATTGTCAGGTTGTATTCTGATTTTTTAAAAACATGATACTTTTTTGAATAATACAACCTTAATGCTTTTTGACAATAGATTGTCAGGTTGTATTCTGTATTTTTTTACATGATACTTTTTTTTTAAAACATGATACTTTTTTTTTAAAAACATGATACTTTTTTGAATAATACAACCTTAATGCTTTTTGACAATAGATTGTCAGGTTGTATTCTGATTTTTTAAAAACATGATACTTTTTTGAATAATACAACCTTACTGCTTTTTGACAATAGATTGTCAGGTTGTATTCTGATTTTTTAAAAACATGATACTTTTTTGAATAATACAACCTTACTGCTTTTTGACAATAGATTGTCAGGTTGTATTCTGATTTTTTAAAAACATGATACTTTTTTGAATAATACAACCTTACTGCTTTTTGACAATAGATTGTCAGGTTGTATTCTGATTTTTTAAAAACATGATACTTTTTTGAATAATACAACCTTACTGCTTTTTGACAATAGATTGTCAGGTTGTATTCTGATTTTTTAAAAACATGATACTTTTTTGAATAATACAACCTTACTGCTTTTTGACAATAGATTGTCAGGTTGTATTCTGATTTTTTAAAAACATGATACTTTTTTGAATAATACAACCTTACTGCTTTTTGACAATAGATTGTCAGGTTGTATTCTGATTTTTTAAAAACATGATACTTTTTTGAATAATACAACCTTATGCTTTTTGACAATAGATTGTCAGGTTGTATTCTGATTTTTTAAAAACATGATACTTTTTTGAATAATACAACCTTACTGCTTTTTGACAATAGATTGTCAGGTTGTATTCTGATTTTTTAAAAACATGATACTTTTTTGAATAATACAACCTTACTGCTTTTTGACAATAGATTGTCAGGTTGTATTCTGATTTTTTAAAAACATGATACTTTTTTGAATAATACAACCTTACTGCTTTTTGACAATAGATTGTCAGGTTGTATTCTGATTTTTTAAAAACATGATACTTTTTTGAATAATACAACCTTACTGCTTTTTGACAATAGATTGTCAGGTTGTATTCTGATTTTTTAAAAACATGATACTTTTTTGAATAATACAACCTTATGCTTTTTGACAATAGATTGTCAGGTTGTATTCTGATTTTTTAAAAACATGATACTTTTTTGAATAATACAACCTTACTGCTTTTTGACAATAGATTGTCAGGTTGTATTCTGATTTTTTAAAAACATGATACTTTTTTGAATAATACAACCTTACTGCTTTTTGACAATAGATTGTCAGGTTGTATTCTGATTTTTTAAAAACATGATACTTTTTTGAATAATACAACCTTACTGCTTTTTGACAATAGATTGTCAGGTTGTATTCTGTATTTTTTTACATGATACTTTTTTTTTTAAAACATGATACTTTTTTTTTAAAAACATGATACTTTTTTGAATAATACAACCTTACTGCTTTTTGACAATAGATTGTCAGGTTGTATTCTGATTTTTTAAAAACATGATACTTTTTTGAATAATACAACCTTACTGCTTTTTGACAATAGATTGTCAGGTTGTATTCTGATTTTTTAAAAACATGATACTTTTTTGAATAATACAACCTTACTGCTTTTTGACAATAGATTGTCAGGTTGTATTCTGTATTTTTTTACATGATACTTTTTTTTTTAAAACATGATACTTTTTTTTAAAAACATGATACTTTTTTGAATAATACAACCTTAATGCTTTTTGACAATAGATTGTCAGGTTGTATTCTGATTTTTTAAAAACATGATACTTTTTTGAATAATACAACCTTACTGCTTTTTGACAATAGATTGTCAGGTTGTATTCTGATTTTTTAAAAACATGATACTTTTTTGAATAATACAACCTTACTGCTTTTTGACAATAGATTGTCAGGTTGTATTCTGATTTTTTAAAAACATGATACTTTTTTGAATAATACAACCTTACTGCTTTTTGACAATAGATTGTCAGGTTGTATTCTGATTTTTTAAAAACATGATACTTTTTTGAATAATACAACCTTACTGCTTTTTGACAATAGATTGTCAGGTTGTATTCTGATTTTTTAAAAACATGATACTTTTTTGAATAATACAACCTTACTGCTTTTTGACAATAGATTGTCAGGTTGTATTCTGATTTTTTAAAAACATGATACTTTTTTGAATAATACAACCTTACTGCTTTTTGACAATAGATTGTCAGGTTGTATTCTGATTTTTTAAAAACATGATACTTTTTTGAATAATACAACCTTACTGCTTTTTGACAATAGATTGTCAGGTTGTATTCTGTATTTTTTTACATGATACTTTTTTTTTTAAAACATGATACTTTTTTTTTAAAAACATGATACATTTTTGAATAATACAACCTTAATGCTTTTTGACAATAGATTGTCAGGTTGTATTCTGATTTTTTAAAAACATGATACTTTTTTGAATAATTTATTCTGATTTTTTAAAAACATGATACTTTTTTGAATAATACAACCTTAATGCTTTTTGACAATAGATTGTCAGGTTGTATTCTGATTTTTTAAAAACATGATACTTTTTTGAATAATTTATTCTGATTTTTTAAAAACATGATACTTTTTTGAATAATACAACCTTACTGCTTTTTGACAATAGATTGTCAGGTTGTATTCTGTATTTTTTTACATGATACTTTTTTTTTTTAAAACATGATACTCTTTTTTAAAAACATGATACTTTTTTGAATAATACAACCTTAATGCTTTTTGACAATAGATTGTCAGGTTGTATTCTGATTTTTTAAAAACATGATACTTTTTTGAATAATTTATTCTGATTTTTTAAAAACATGATACTTTTTTGAATAATACAACCTTACTGCTTTTTGACAATAGATTGTCAGGTTGTATTCTGATTTTTTAAAAACATGATACTTTTTTGAATAATACAACCTTACTGCTTTTTGACAATAGATTGTCAGGTTGTATTCTGATTTTTTAAAAACATGATACTTTTTTGAATAATACAACCTTACTGCTTTTTGACAATAGATTGTCAGGTTGTATTCTGATTTTTTAAAAACATGATACTTTTTTGAATAATACAACCTTAATGCTTTTTGACAATAGATTGTCAGGTTGTATTCTGTATTTTTTTACATGATACTTTTTTTTTAAAACATGATACTTTTTTTTTAAAAACATGATACTTTTTTGAATAATACAACCTTAATGCTTTTTGACAATAGATTGTCAGGTTGTATTCTGATTTTTTAAAAACATGATACTTTTTTGAATAATACAACCTTACTGCTTTTTGACAATAGATTGTCAGGTTGTATTCTGATTTTTTAAAAACATGATACTTTTTTGAATAATACAACCTTAATGCTTTTTGACAATAGATTGTCAGGTTGTATTCTGTATTTTTTTACATGATACTTTTTTTTTAAAACATGATACTTTTTTTTTAAAAACATGATACTTTTTTGAATAATACAACCTTAATGCTTTTTGACAATAGATTGTCAGGTTGTATTCTGTATTTTTTAAAAACATGATACTTTTTTGAATAATACAACCTTACTGCTTTTTGACAATAGATTGTCAGGTTGTATTCTGATTTTTTAAAAACATGATACTTTTTTGAATAATACAACCTTACTGCTTTTTGACAATAGATTGTCAGGTTGTATTCTGATTTTTTAAAAACATGATACTTTTTTGAATAATACAACCTTACTGCTTTTTGACAATAGATTGTCAGGTTGTATTCTGATTTTTTAAAAACATGATACTTTTTTGAATAATACAACCTTACTGCTTTTTGACAATAGATTGTCAGGTTGTATTCTGATTTTTTAAAAACATGATACTTTTTTGAATAATACAACCTTACTGCTTTTTGACAATAGATTGTCAGGTTGTATTCTGATTTTTTAAAAACATGATACTTTTTTGAATAATACAACCTTATGCTTTTTGACAATAGATTGTCAGGTTGTATTCTGATTTTTTAAAAACATGATACTTTTTTGAATAATACAACCTTACTGCTTTTTGACAATAGATTGTCAGGTTGTATTCTGATTTTTTAAAAACATGATACTTTTTTGAATAATACAACCTTACTGCTTTTTGACAATAGATTGTCAGGTTGTATTCTGATTTTTTAAAAACATGATACTTTTTTGAATAATACAACCTTACTGCTTTTTGACAATAGATTGTCAGGTTGTATTCTGTATTTTTTTACATGATACTTTTTTTTTTAAAACATGATACTTTTTTTTTAAAAACATGATACTTTTTTGAATAATACAACCTTAATGCTTTTTGACAATAGATTGTCAGGTTGTATTCTGATTTTTTAAAAACATGATACTTTTTTGAATAATACAACCTTACTGCTTTTTGACAATAGATTGTCAGGTTGTATTCTGATTTTTTAAAAACATGATACTTTTTTGAATAATACAACCTTACTGCTTTTTGACAATAGATTGTCAGGTTGTATTCTGATTTTTTAAAAACATGATACTTTTTTGAATAATACAACCTTACTGCTATTTGACAATAGATTGTCAGGTTGTATTCTGATTTTTTAAAAACATGATACTTTTTTGAATAATACAACCTTACTGCTTTTTGACAATAGATTGTCAGGTTGTATTCTGATTTTTTAAAAACATGATACTTTTTTGAATAATACAACCTTACTGCTATTTGACAATAGATTGTCAGGTTGTATTCTGATTTTTTAAAAACATGATACTTTTTTGAATAATACAACCTTACTGCTATTTGACAATAGATTGTCAGGTTGTATTCTGATTTTTTAAAAACATGATACTTTTTTGAATAATACAACCTTACTGCTTTTTGACAATAGATTGTCAGGTTGTATTCTGATTTTTTAAAAACATGATACTTTTTTGAATAATACAACCTTACTGCTTTTTGACAATAGATTGTCAGGTTGTATTCTGATTTTTTAAAAACATGATACTTTTTTGAATAATACAACCTTACTGCTATTTGACAATAGATTGTCAGGTTGTATTCTGATTTTTTAAAAACATGATACTTTTTTGAATAATACAACCTTACTGCTTTTTGACAATAGATTGTCAGGTTGTATTCTGATTTTTTAAAAACATGATACTTTTTTGAATAATACAACCTTACTGCTTTTTGACAATAGATTGTCAGGTTGTATTCTGATTTTTTAAAAACATGATACTTTTTTGAATAATACAACCTTACTGCTTTTTGACAATAGATTGTCAGGTTGTATTCTGATTTTTTAAAAACATGATACTTTTTTGAATAATACAACCTTACTGCTATTTGACAATAGATTGTCAGGTTGTATTCTGATTTTTTAAAAACATGATACTTTTTTGAATAATACAACCTTACTGCTTTTTGACAATAGATTGTCAGGTTGTATTCTGATTTTTTAAAAACATGATACTTTTTTGAATAATACAACCTTACTGCTTTTTGACAATAGATTGTCAGGTTGTATTCTGATTTTTTAAAAACATGATACTTTTTTGAATAATACAACCTTACTGCTTTTTGACAATAGATTGTCAGGTTGTATTCTGATTTTTTAAAAACATGATACTTTTTTGAATAATACAACCTTAATGCTTTTTGACAATAGATTGTCAGGTTGTATTCTGATTTTTTAAAAACATGATACTTTTTTGAATAATACAACCTTACTGCTTTTTGACAATAGATTGTCAGGTTGTATTCTGATTTTTTAAAAACATGATACTTTTTTGAATAATACAACCTTACTGCTTTTTGACAATAGATTGTCAGGTTGTATTCTGATTTTTTAAAAACATGATACTTTTTTGAATAATACAACCTTACTGCTATTTGACAATAGATTGTCAGGTTGTATTCTGATTTTTTAAAAACATGATACTTTTTTGAATAATACAACCTTACTGCTTTTTGACAATAGATTGTCAGGTTGTATTCTGATTTTTTAAAAACATGATACTTTTTTGAATAATACAACCTTACTGCTATTTGACAATAGATTGTCAGGTTGTATTCTGATTTTTTAAAAACATGATACTTTTTTGAATAATACAACCTTACTGCTATTTGACAATAGATTGTCAGGTTGTATTCTGATTTTTTAAAAACATGATACTTTTTTGAATAATACAACCTTACTGCTTTTTGACAATAGATTGTCAGGTTGTATTCTGATTTTTTAAAAACATGATACTTTTTTGAATAATACAACCTTACTGCTTTTTGACAATAGATTGTCAGGTTGTATTCTGATTTTTTAAAAACATGATACTTTTTTGAATAATACAACCTTACTGCTATTTGACAATAGATTGTCAGGTTGTATTCTGATTTTTTAAAAACATGATACTTTTTTGAATAATACAACCTTACTGCTTTTTGACAATAGATTGTCAGGTTGTATTCTGATTTTTTAAAAACATGATACTTTTTTGAATAATACAACCTTACTGCTTTTTGACAATAGATTGTCAGGTTGTATTCTGATTTTTAAAAACATGATACTTTTTTGAATAATACAACCTTACTGCTTTTTGACAATAGATTGTCAGGTTGTATTCTGATTTTTTAAAAACATGATACTTTTTTGAATAATACAACCTTACTGCTATTTGACAATAGATTGTCAGGTTGTATTCTGATTTTTTAAAAACATGATACTTTTTTGAATAATACAACCTTACTGCTTTTTGACAATAGATTGTCAGGTTGTATTCTGATTTTTTAAAAACATGATACTTTTTTGAATAATACAACCTTACTGCTTTTTGACAATAGATTGTCAGGTTGTATTCTGATTTTTTAAAAACATGATACTTTTTTGAATAATACAACCTTACTGCTTTTTGACAATAGATTGTCAGGTTGTATTCTGATTTTTTAAAAACATGATACTTTTTTGAATAATACAACCTTACTGCTTTTTGACAATAGATTGTCAGGTTGTATTCTGATTTTTTAAAAACATGATACTTTTTTGAATAATACAACCTTACTGCTTTTTGACAATAGATTGTCAGGTTGTATTCTGATTTTTTAAAAACATGATACTTTTTTGAATAATACAACCTTATGCTTTTTGACAATAGATTGTCAGGTTGTATTCTGATTTTTTAAAAACATGATACTTTTTTGAATAATACAACCTTACTGCTTTTTGACAATAGATTGTCAGGTTGTATTCTGATTTTTTAAAAACATGATACTTTTTTGAATAATACAACCTTACTGCTTTTTGACAATAGATTGTCAGGTTGTATTCTGATTTTTTAAAAACATGATACTTTTTTGAATAATACAACCTTACTGCTTTTTGACAATAGATTGTCAGGTTGTATTCTGTATTTTTTTACATGATAATTTTTTTTTTAAAACATGATACTTGTTTTTTCCAAACATGATACTTTTTTGAATAATACAACCTTAATGCTTTTTGACAATAGATTGTCAGGTTGTATTCTGATTTTTTAAAAACATGATACTTTTTTGAATAATACAACCTTACTGCTTTTTGACAATAGATTGTCAGGTTGTATTCTGATTTTTTAAAAACATGATACTTTTTTGAATAATACAACCTTACTGCTTTTTGACAATAGATTGTCAGGTTGTATTCTGATTTTTTAAAAACATGATACTTTTTTGAATAATACAACCTTACTGCTTTTTGACAATAGATTGTCAGGTTGTATTCTGATTTTTTAAAAACATGATACTTTTTTGAATAATACAACCTTACTGCTTTTTGACAATAGATTGTCAGGTTGTATTCTGATTTTTTAAAAACATGATACTTTTTTGAATAATACAACCTTACTGCTTTTTGACAATAGATTGTCAGGTTGTATTCTGATTTTTTAAAAACATGATACTTTTTTGAATAATACAACCTTACTGCTTTTTGACAATAGATTGTCAGGTTGTATTCTGATTTTTTAAAAACATGATACTTTTTTGAATAATACAACCTTACTGCTTTTTGACAATAGATTGTCAGGTTGTATTCTGATTTTTTAAAAACATGATACTTTTTTGAATAATACAACCTTACTGCTTTTTGACAATAGATTGTCAGGTTGTATTCTGATTTTTTAAAAACATGATACTTTTTTGAATAATTTATTCTGATTTTTTAAAAACATGATACTTTTTTGAATAATACAACCTTACTGCTTTTTGACAATAGATTGTCAGGTTGTATTCTGATTTTTTAAAAACATGATACTTTTTTGAATAATACAACCTTAATGCTTTTTGACAATAGATTGTCAGGTTGTATTCTGATTTTTTAAAAACATGATACTTTTTTGAATAATTTATTCTGATTTTTTAAAAACATGATACTTTTTTGAATAATACAACCTTACTGCTTTTTGACAATAGATTGTCAGGTTGTATTCTGTATTTTTTTACATGATACTTTTTTTTTTTAAAACATGATACTTTTTTTTTAAAAACATGATACTTTTTTGAATAATACAACCTTAATGCTTTTTGACAATAGATTGTCAGGTTGTATTCTGATTTTTTAAAAACATGATACTTTTTTGAATAATTTATTCTGATTTTTTAAAAACATGATACTTTTTTGAATAATACAACCTTACTGCTTTTTGACAATAGATTGTCAGGTTGTATTCTGATTTTTTAAAAACATGATACTTTTTTGAATAATACAACCTTACTGCTTTTTGACAATAGATTGTCAGGTTGTATTCTGATTTTTTAAAAACATGATACTTTTTTGAATAATACAACCTTACTGCTTTTTGACAATAGATTGTCAGGTTGTATTCTGATTTTTTAAAAACATGATACTTTTTTGAATAATACAACCTTAATGCTTTTTGACAATAGATTGTCAGGTTGTATTCTGATTTTTTAAAAACATGATACTTTTTTGAATAATACAACATTACTGCTTTTTGACAATAGATTGTCAGGTTGTATTCTGATTTTTTAAAAACATGATACTTTTTTGAATAATACAACCTTACTGCTTTTTGACAATAGATTGTCAGGTTGTATTCTGATTTTTTAAAAACATGATACTTTTTTGAATAATACAACCTTAATGCTTTTTGACAATAGATTGTCAGGTTGTATTCTGATTTTTTAAAAACATGATACTTTTTTGAATAATACAACCTTACTGCTTTTTGACAATAGATTGTCAGGTTGTATTCTGATTTTTTAAAAACATGATACTTTTTTGAATAATACAACCTTACTGCTTTTTGACAATAGATTGTCAGGTTGTATTCTGATTTTTTAAAAACATGATACTTTTTTGAATAATACAACCTTACTGCTTTTTGACAATAGATTGTCAGGTTGTATTCTGTATTTTTTTACATGATACTTTTTTTTTTAAAACATGATACTTTTTTTTTAAAAACATGATACTTTTTTGAATAATACAACCTTAATGCTTTTTGACAATAGATTGTCAGGTTGTATTCTGATTTTTTAAAAACATGATACTTTTTTGAATAATACAACCTTACTGCTTTTTGACAATAGATTGTCAGGTTGTATTCTGATTTTTTGAAAACATGATACTTTTTTGAATAATACAACCTTACTGCTTTTTGACAATAGATTGTCAGGTTGTATTCTGATTTTTTAAAAACATGATACTTTTTTGAATAATACAACCTTACTGCTTTTTGACAATAGATTGTCAGGTTGTATTCTGATTTTTTAAAAACATGATACTTTTTTGAATAATACAACCTTAATGCTTTTTGACAATAGATTGTCAGGTTGTATTCTGATTTTTTAAAAACATGATACTTTTTTGAATAATACAACCTTACTGCTTTTTGACAATAGATTGTCAGGTTGTATTCTGATTTTTTAAAAACATGATACTTTTTTGAATAATACAACCTTACTGCTTTTTGACAATAGATTGTCAGGTTGTATTCTGATTTTTTAAAAACATGATACTTTTTTGAATAATACAACCTTACTGCTTTTTGACAATAGATTGTCAGGTTGTATTCTGTATTTTTTTACATGATACTTTTTTTTTTAAAACATGAACTTTTTTTTTAAAAACATGATACTTTTTTGAATAATACAACCTTAATGCTTTTTGACAATAGATTGTCAGGTTGTATTCTGATTTTTTAAAAACATGATACTTTTTTGAATAATTTATTCTGATTTTTTAAAAACATGATACTTTTTTGAATAATACAACCTTAATGCTTTTTGACAATAGATTGTCAGGTTGTATTCTGATTTTTTAAAAACATGATACTTTTTTGAATAATACAACCTTACTGCTTTTTGACAATAGATTGTCAGGTTGTATTCTGATTTTTTAAAAACATGATACTTTTTTGAATAATACAACCTTACTGCTTTTTGACAATAGATTGTCAGGTTGTATTCTGATTTTTTAAAAACATGATACTTTTTTGAATAATACAACCTTAATGCTTTTTGACAATAGATTGTCAGGTTGTATTCTGATTTTTTAAAAACATGATACTTTTTTGAATAATACAACATTACTGCTTTTTGACAATAGATTGTCAGGTTGTATTCTGATTTTTTAAAAACATGATACTTTTTTGAATAATACAACCTTACTGCTTTTTGACAATAGATTGTCAGGTTGTATTCTGATTTTTTAAAAACATGATACTTTTTTGAATAATACAACCTTAATGCTTTTTGACAATAGATTGTCAGGTTGTATTCTGATTTTTTAAAAAACATGATACTTTTTTGAATAATACAACCTTACTGCTTTTTGACAATAGATTGTCAGGTTGTATTCTGATTTTTTAAAAACATGATACTTTTTTGAATAATACAACCTTACTGCTTTTTGACAATAGATTGTCAGGTTGTATTCTGATTTTTTAAAAACATGATACTTTTTTGAATAATACAACCTTACTGCTTTTTGACAATAGATTGTCAGGTTGTATTCTGTATTTTTTTACATGATACTTTTTTTTTAAAACATGATACTTTTTTTTAAAAACATGATACTTTTTTGAATAATACAACCTTAATGCTTTTTGACAATAGATTGTCAGGTTGTATTCTGATTTTTTAAAAACATGATACTTTTTTGAATAATACAACCTTACTGCTTTTTGACAATAGATTGTCAGGTTGTATTCTGATTTTTTGAAAACATGATACTTTTTTGAATAATACAACCTTACTGCTTTTTGACAATAGATTGTCAGGTTGTATTCTGATTTTTTAAAAACATGATACTTTTTTGAATAATACAACCTTACTGCTTTTTGACAATAGATTGTCAGGTTGTATTCTGATTTTTTAAAAACATGATACTTTTTTGAATAATACAACCTTAATGCTTTTTGACAATAGATTGTCAGGTTGTATTCTGATTTTTTAAAAACATGATACTTTTTTGAATAATACAACCTTACTGCTTTTTGACAATAGATTGTCAGGTTGTATTCTGATTTTTTAAAAACATGATACTTTTTTGAATAATACAACCTTACTGCTTTTTGACAATAGATTGTCAGGTTGTATTCTGATTTTTTAAAAACATGATACTTTTTTGAATAATACAACCTTACTGCTTTTTGACAATAGATTGTCAGGTTGTATTCTGTATTTTTTTACATGATACTTTTTTTTTTAAAACATGAACTTTTTTTTTAAAAACATGATACTTTTTTGAATAATACAACCTTAATGCTTTTTGACAATAGATTGTCAGGTTGTATTCTGATTTTTTAAAAACATGATACTTTTTTGAATAATTTATTCTGATTTTTTAAAAACATGATACTTTTTTGAATAATACAACCTTAATGCTTTTTGACAATAGATTGTCAGGTTGTATTCTGATTTTTTAAAAACATGATACTTTTTTGAATAATTTATTCTGATTTTTTAAAAACATGATACTTTTTTGAATAATACAACCTTACTGCTTTTTGACAAAAGATTGTCAGGTTGTATTCTGTATTTTTTTACATGATACTTTTTTTTTTAAAACATGATACTTTTTTTTTAAAAACATGATACTTTTTTGAATAATACAACCTTAATGCTTTTTGACAATAGATTGTCAGGTTGTATTCTGATTTTTTAAAAACATGATACTTTTTTGAATAATTTATTCTGATTTTTTAAAAACATGATACTTTTTTGAATAATACAACCTTACTGCTTTTTGACAATAGATTGTCAGGTTGTATTCTGATTTTTTAAAAACATGATACTTTTTTGAATAATACAACCTTACTGCTTTTTGACAATAGATTGTCAGGTTGTATTCTGATTTTTTAAAAACATGATACTTTTTTGAATAATACAACCTTACTGCTTTTTGACAATAGATTGTCAGGTTGTATTCTGATTTTTTAAAAACATGATACTTTTTTGAATAATACAACCTTACTGCTTTTTGACAATAGATTGTCAGGTTGTATTCTGATTTTTTAAAAACATGATACTTTTTTGAATAATACAACCTTAATGCTTTTTGACAATAGATTGTCAGGTTGTATTCTGATTTTTTAAAAACATGATACTTTTTTGAATAATACAACATTACTGCTTTTTGACAATAGATTGTCAGGTTGTATTCTGATTTTTTAAAAACATGATACTTTTTTGAATAATACAACCTTAATGCTTTTTGACAATAGATTGTCAGGTTGTATTCTGATTTTTTAAAAACATGATACTTTTTTGAATAATACAACCTTACTGCTTTTTGACAATAGATTGTCAGGTTGTATTCTGATTTTTTAAAAACATGATACTTTTTTGAATAATACAACCTTACTGCTTTTTGACAATAGATTGTCAGGTTGTATTCTGATTTTTTAAAAACATGATACTTTTTTGAATAATACAACCTTACTGCTTTTTGACAATAGATTGTCAGGTTGTATTCTGATTTTTTAAAAACATGATACTTTTTTGAATAATACAACCTTACTGCTTTTTGACAATAGATTGTCAGGTTGTATTCTGATTTTTTAAAAACATGATACTTTTTTGAATAATACAACCTTACTGCTTTTTGACAATAGATTGTCAGGTTGTATTCTGATTTTTTAAAAACATGATACTTTTTTGAATAATACAACCTTACTGCTTTTTGACAATAGATTGTCAGGTTGTATTCTGATTTTTTAAAAACATGATACTTTTTTGAATAATACAACCTTACTGCTTTTTGACAATAGATTGTCAGGTTGTATTCTGATTTTTTAAAAACATGATACTTTTTTGAATAATACAACCTTAATGCTTTTTGACAATAGATTGTCAGGTTGTATTCTGATTTTTTAAAAACATGATACTTTTTTGAATAATACAACCTTAATGCTTTTTGACAATAGATTGTCAGGTTGTATTCTGATTTTTTAAAAACATGATACTTTTTTGAATAATACAACCTTAATGCTTTTTGACAATAGATTGTCAGGTTGTATTCTGATTTTTTAAAAACATGATACTTTTTTGAATAATACAACCTTAATGCTTTTTGACAATAGATTGTCAGGTTGTATTCTGATTTTTTAAAAACATGATACTTTTTTGAATAATACAACATTACTGCTTTTTGACAATAGATTGTCAGGTTGTATTCTGATTTTTTAAAAACATGATACTTTTTTGAATAATACAACCTTAATGCTTTTTGACAATAGATTGTCAGGTTGTATTCTGATTTTTTAAAAACATGATACTTTTTTGAATAATACAACCTTACTGCTTTTTGACAATAGATTGTCAGGTTGTATTCTGATTTTTTAAAAACATGATACTTTTTTGAATAATACAACCTTACTGCTTTTTGACAATAGATTGTCAGGTTGTATTCTGATTTTTTAAAAACATGATACTTTTTTGAATAATACAACCTTACTGCTTTTTGACAATAGATTGTCAGGTTGTATTCTGATTTTTTAAAAACATGATACTTTTTTGAATAATACAACCTTACTGCTTTTTGACAATAGATTGTCAGGTTGTATTCTGATTTTTTAAAAACATGATACTTTTTTGAATAATACAACCTTACTGCTTTTTGACAATAGATTGTCAGGTTGTATTCTGATTTTTTAAAAACATGATACTTTTTTGAATAATACAACCTTACTGCTTTTTGACAATAGATTGTCAGGTTGTATTCTGATTTTTTAAAAACATGATACTTTTTTGAATAATACAACCTTACTGCTTTTTGACAATAGATTGTCAGGTTGTATTCTGATTTTTTAAAAACATGATACTTTTTTGAATAATACAACCTTACTGCTTTTTGACAATAGATTGTCAGGTTGTATTCTGATTTTTTAAAAACATGATACTTTTTTGAATAATACAACCTTAATGCTTTTTGACAATAGATTGTCAGGTTGTATTCTGATTTTTTAAAAACATGATACTTTTTTGAATAATACAACCTTACTGCTTTTTGACAATAGATTGTCAGGTTGTATTCTGATTTTTTAAAAACATGATACTTTTTTGAATAATACAACCTTAATGCTTTTTGACAATAGATTGTCAGGTTGTATTCTGATTTTTTAAAAACATGATACTTTTTTGAATAATTTATTCTGATTTTTTAAAAACATGATACTTTTTTGAATAATACAACCTTACTGCTTTTTGACAATAGATTGTCAGGTTGTATTCTGATTTTTTAAAAACATGATACTTTTTTGAATAATACAACCTTAATGCTTTTTGACAATAGATTGTCAGGTTGTATTCTGATTTTTTAAAACATGATACTTTTTTGAATAATTTATTCTGATTTTTTAAAAACATGATACTTTTTTGAATAATACAACCTTACTGCTTTTTGACAATAGATTGTCAGGTTGTATTCTGATTTTTTAAAAACATGATACTTTTTTGAATAATACAACCTTACTGCTTTTTGACAATAGATTGTCAGGTTGTATTCTGATTTTTTAAAAACATGATACTTTTTTGAATAATACAACCTTACTGCTTTTTGACAATAGATTGTCAGGTTGTATTCTGATTTTTTAAAAACATGATACTTTTTTGAATAATACAACCTTAATGCTTTTTGACAATAGATTGTCAGGTTGTATTCTGATTTTTTAAAAACATGATACTTTTTTGAATAATTTATTCTGATTTTTTAAAAACATGATACTTTTTTGAATAATTTATTCTGATTTTTTAAAAACATGATACTTTTTTGAATAATACAACCTTACTGCTTTTTGACAATAGATTGTCAGGTTGTATTCTGATTTTTTAAAAACATGATACTTTTTTGAATAATACAACCTTAATGCTTTTTGACAATAGATTGTCAGGTTGTATTCTGATTTTTTAAAAACATGATACTTTTTTGAATAATTTATTCTGATTTTTTAAAACAGGATACTTATTTGAATAATTTATTCTGATTTTTTAAAAACATGATACTTTTTTGAATAATACAACCTTACTGCTTTTTGACAATAGATTGTCAGGTTGTATTCTGATTTTTTAAAAACATGATACTTTTTTGAATAATTTATTCTGATTTTTTAAAAACATGATACTTTTTTGAATAATTTATTCTGATTTTTTAAAAACATGATACTTTTTTGAATAATACAACCTTACTGCTTTTTGACAATAGATTGTCAGGTTGTATTCTGATTTTTTAAAAACATGATACTTTTTTGAATAATTTATTCTGATTTTTAAAAACATGATACTTTTTTGAATAATTTATTCTGATTTTTTAAAAACATGATACTTTTTTGAATAATACAACCTTACTGCTTTTTGACAATAGATTGTCAGGTTGTATTCTGATTTTTTAAAAACATGATACTTTTTTGAATAATTTATTCTGATTTTTTAAAAACATGATACTTTTTTGAATAATACAACCTTACTGCTTTTTGACAATAGATTGTCAGGTTGTATTCTGATTTTTTAAAAACATGATACTTTTTTGAATAATTTATTCTGATTTTTTAAAAACATGATACTTTTTTGAATAATTTATTCTGATTTTTTAAAAACATGATACTTTTTTGAATAATACAACCTTACTGCTTTTTGACAATAGATTGTCAGGTTGTATTCTGATTTTTTAAAAACATGATACTTTTTTGAATAATTTATTCTGATTTTTTAAAAACATGATACTTTTTTGAATAATTTATTCTGATTTTTTAAAAACATGATACTTTTTTGAATAATACAACCTTACTGCTTTTTGACAATAGATTGTCAGGTTGTATTCTGATTTTTTAAAAACATGATACTTTTTTGAATAATTTATTCTGATTTTTTAAAAACATGATACTTTTTTGAATAATTTATTCTGATTTTTTAAAAACATGATACTTTTTTGAATAATACAACCTTACTGCTTTTTGACAATAGATTGTCAGGTTGTATTCTGATTTTTTAAAAACATGATACTTTTTTGAATAATTTATTCTGATTTTTTAAAACATGATACTTTTTGAATAATTTATTCTGATTTTTTAAAAACATGATACTTTTTTGAATAATACAACCTTACTGCTTTTTGACAATAGATTGTCAGGTTGTATTCTGATTTTTTAAAAACATGATACTTTTTTGAATAATTTATTCTGATTTTTTAAAAACATGATACTTTTTTGAATAATTTATTCTGATTTTTTAAAAACATGATACTTTTTTGAATAATACAACCTTACTGCTTTTTGACAATAGATTGTCAGGTTGTATTCTGATTTTTTAAAAACATGATACTTTTTTGAATAATACAACCTTAATGCTTTTTGACAATAGATTGTCAGGTTGTATTCTGATTTTTTAAAAACATGATACTTTTTTGAATAATTTATTCTGATTTTTTAAAAACATGATACTTTTTTGAATAATTTATTCTGATTTTTTAAAAACATGATACTTTTTTGAATAATACAACCTTACTGCTTTTTGACAATAGATTGTCAGGTTGTATTCTGATTTTTTAAAAACATGATACTTTTTTGAATAATACAACCTTAATGCTTTTTGACAATAGATTGTCAGGTTGTATTCTGATTTTTTAAAAACATGATACTTTTTTGAATAATTTATTCTGATTTTTTAAAAACATGATACTTTTTTGAATAATACAACCTTACTGCTTTTTGACAATAGATTGTCAGGTTGTATTCTGATTTTTTAAAAACATGATACTTTTTTGAATAATACAACCTTACTGCTTTTTGACAATAGATTGTCAGGTTGTATTCTGATTTTTTAAAAACATGATACTTTTTTGAATAATACAACCTTAATGCTTTTTGACAATAGATTGTCAGGTTGTATTCTGTATTTTTTTACATGATACTTTTTTTTTTAAAACATGATACTTTTTTTTTAAAAACATGATACTTTTTTGAATAATACAACCTTAATGCTTTTTGACAATAGATTGTCAGGTTGTATTCTGATTTTTTAAAAACATGATACTTTTTTGAATAATACAACCTTACTGCTTTTTGACAATAGATTGTCAGGTTGTATTCTGATTTTTTAAAAACATGATACTTTTTTGAATAATACAACCTTAATGCTTTTTGACAATAGATTGTCAGGTTGTATTCTGTATTTTTTTACATGATACTTTTTTTTTTAAAACATGATACTTTTTTTTTAAAAACATGATACTTTTTTGAATAATACAACCTTAATGCTTTTTGACAATAGATTGTCAGGTTGTATTCTGTATTTTTTTACATGATACTTTTTTTTTAAAACATGATACTTTTTTTTTAAAAACATGATACTTTTTTGAATAATACAACCTTAATGCTTTTTGACAATAGATTGTCAGGTTGTATTCTGATTTTTTAAAAACATGATACTTTTTTGAATAATACAACCTTAATGCTTTTTGACAATAGATTGTCAGGTTGTATTCTGATTTTTTAAAAACATGATACTTTTTTGAATAATACAACCTTACTGCTTTTTGACAATAGATTGTCAGGTTGTATTCTGATTTTTTAAAAACATGATACTTTTTTGAATAATACAACCTTACTGCTTTTTGACAATAGATTGTCAGGTTGTATTCTGATTTTTTAAAAACATGATACTTTTTTGAATAATACAACCTTACTGCTTTTTGACAATAGATTGTCAGGTTGTATTCTGATTTTTTAAAAACATGATACTTTTTTGAATAATACAACCTTACTGCTTTTTGACAATAGATTGTCAGGTTGTATTCTGATTTTTTAAAAACATGATACTTTTTTGAATAATACAACCTTATGCTTTTTGACAATAGATTGTCAGGTTGTATTCTGATTTTTTAAAAACATGATACTTTTTTGAATAATACAACCTTACTGCTTTTTGACAATAGATTGTCAGGTTGTATTCTGATTTTTTAAAAACATGATACTTTTTTGAATAATACAACCTTACTGCTTTTTGACAATAGATTGTCAGGTTGTATTCTGATTTTTTAAAAACATGATACTTTTTTGAATAATACAACCTTACTGCTTTTTGACAATAGATTGTCAGGTTGTATTCTGATTTTTTAAAAACATGATACTTTTTTGAATAATACAACCTTACTGCTTTTTGACAATAGATTGTCAGGTTGTATTCTGATTTTTTAAAAACATGATACTTTTTTGAATAATACAACCTTACTGCTTTTTGACAATAGATTGTCAGGTTGTATTCTGATTTTTTAAAAACATGATACTTTTTTGAATAATACAACCTTACTGCTTTTTGACAATAGATTGTCAGGTTGTATTCTGATTTTTTAAAAACATGATACTTTTTTGAATAATACAACCTTACTGCTTTTTGACAATAGATTGTCAGGTTGTATTCTGATTTTTTAAAAACATGATACTTTTTTGAATAATACAACCTTACTGCTTTTTGACAATAGATTGTCAGGTTGTATTCTGATTTTTTAAAAACATGATACTTTTTTGAATAATACAACCTTACTGCTTTTTGACAATAGATTGTCAGGTTGTATTCTGATTTTTTAAAAACATGATACTTTTTTGAATAATACAACCTTACTGCTTTTTGACAATAGATTGTCAGGTTGTATTCTGATTTTTTAAAAACATGATACTTTTTTGAATAATACAACCTTACTGCTTTTTGACAATAGATTGTCAGGTTGTATTCTGATTTTTTAAAAACATGATACTTTTTTGAATAATACAACCTTACTGCTTTTTGACAATAGATTGTCAGGTTGTATTCTGATTTTTTAAAAACATGATACTTTTTTGAATAATACAACCTTACTGCTTTTTGACAATAGATTGTCAGGTTGTATTCTGATTTTTTAAAAACATGATACTTTTTTGAATAATACAACCTTACTGCTTTTTGACAATAGATTGTCAGGTTGTATTCTGATTTTTTAAAAACATGATACTTTTTTGAATAATACAACCTTACTGCTTTTTGACAATAGATTGTCAGGTTGTATTCTGATTTTTTAAAAACATGATACTTTTTTGAATAATACAACCTTACTGCTTTTTGACAATAGATTGTCAGGTTGTATTCTGATTTTTTAAAAACATGATACTTTTTTGAATAATACAACCTTACTGCTTTTTGACAATAGATTGTCAGGTTGTATTCTGATTTTTTAAAAACATGATACTTTTTTGAATAATACAACCTTACTGCTTTTTGACAATAGATTGTCAGGTTGTATTCTGATTTTTTAAAAACATGATACTTTTTTGAATAATACAACCTTACTGCTTTTTGACAATAGATTGTCAGGTTGTATTCTGATTTTTTAAAAACATGATACTTTTTTGAATAATACAACCTTACTGCTTTTTGACAATAGATTGTCAGGTTGTATTCTGATTTTTAAAAACATGATACTTTTTTGAATAATACAACCTTACTGCTTTTTGACAATAGATTGTCAGGTTGTATTCTGATTTTTTAAAAACATGATACTTTTTTGAATAATACAACCTTACTGCTTTTTGACAATAGATTGTCAGGTTGTATTCTGATTTTTTAAAAACATGATACTTTTTTGAATAATACAACCTTACTGCTTTTTGACAATAGATTGTCAGGTTGTATTCTGATTTTTTAAAAACATGATACTTTTTTGAATAATACAACCTTACTGCTTTTTGACAATAGATTGTCAGGTTGTATTCTGATTTTTTAAAAACATGATACTTTTTTGAATAATACAACCTTACTGCTTTTTGACAATAGATTGTCAGGTTGTATTCTGATTTTTTAAAAACATGATACTTTTTTGAATAATACAACCTTACTGCTTTTTGACAATAGATTGTCAGGTTGTATTCTGATTTTTTAAAAACATGATACTTTTTTGAATAATACAACCTTACTGCTTTTTGACAATAGATTGTCAGGTTGTATTCTGATTTTTTAAAAACATGATACTTTTTTGAATAATACAACCTTACTGCTTTTTGACAATAGATTGTCAGGTTGTATTCTGATTTTTTAAAAACATGATACTTTTTTGAATAATACAACCTTACTGCTTTTTGACAATAGATTGTCAGGTTGTATTCTGATTTTTTAAAAACATGATACTTTTTTGAATAATACAACCTTACTGCTTTTTGACAATAGATTGTCAGGTTGTATTCTGATTTTTTAAAAACATGATACTTTTTTGAATAATACAACCTTACTGCTTTTTGACAATAGATTGTCAGGTTGTATTCTGTATTTTTTTACATGATACTTTTTTTTTTAAAACATGATACTTTTTTTTTAAAAACATGATACTTTTTTGAATAATACAACCTTAATGCTTTTTGACAATAGATTGTCAGGTTGTATTCTGATTTTTTAAAAACATGATACTTTTTTGAATAATACAACCTTACTGCTTTTTGACAATAGATTGTCAGGTTGTATTCTGATTTTTTAAAAACATGATACTTTTTTGAATAATACAACCTTACTGCTTTTTGACAATAGATTGTCAGGTTGTATTCTGATTTTTTAAAAACATGATACTTTTTTGAATAATACAACCTTACTGCTTTTTGACAATAGATTGTCAGGTTGTATTCTGATTTTTTAAAAACATGATACTTTTTTGAATAATACAACCTTACTGCTTTTTGACAATAGATTGTCAGGTTGTATTCTGATTTTTTAAAAACATGATACTTTTTTGAATAATACAACCTTACTGCTTTTTGACAATAGATTGTCAGGTTGTATTCTGATTTTTTAAAAACATGATACTTTTTTGAATAATACAACCTTACTGCTTTTTGACAATAGATTGTCAGGTTGTATTCTGATTTTTTAAAAACATGATACTTTTTTGAATAATACAACCTTACTGCTTTTTGACAATAGATTGTCAGGTTGTATTCTGTATTTTTTTACATGATACTTTTTTTTTTTAAAACATGATACTTTTTTTTTAAAAACATGATACTTTTTTGAATAATACAACCTTAATGCTTTTTGACAATAGATTGTCAGGTTGTATTCTGATTTTTTAAAAACATGATACTTTTTTGAATAATTTATTCTGATTTTTTAAAAACATGATACTTTTTTGAATAATACAACCTTAATGCTTTTTGACAATAGATTGTCAGGTTGTATTCTGATTTTTTAAAAACATGATACTTTTTTGAATAATTTATTCTGATTTTTTAAAAACATGATACTTTTTTGAATAATACAACCTTACTGCTTTTTGACAATAGATTGTCAGGTTGTATTCTGTATTTTTTTACATGATACTTTTTTTTTTTAAAACATGATACTTTTTTTTTAAAAACATGATACTTTTTTGAATAATACAACCTTAATGCTTTTTGACAATAGATTGTCAGGTTGTATTCTGATTTTTTAAAAACATGATACTTTTTTGAATAATTTATTCTGATTTTTTAAAAACATGATACTTTTTTGAATAATACAACCTTACTGCTTTTTGACAATAGATTGTCAGGTTGTATTCTGATTTTTTAAAAACATGATACTTTTTTGAATAATACAACCTTACTGCTTTTTGACAATAGATTGTCAGGTTGTATTCTGATTTTTTAAAAACATGATACTTTTTTGAATAATACAACCTTACTGCTTTTTGACAATAGATTGTCAGGTTGTATTCTGTATTTTTTTACATGATACTTTTTTTTTTTAAAACATGATACTTTTTTTTTAAAAACATGATACTTTTTTGAATAATACAACCTTAATGCTTTTTGACAATAGATTGTCAGGTTGTATTCTGATTTTTTAAAAACATGATACTTTTTTGAATAATTTATTCTGATTTTTTAAAAACATGATACTTTTTTGAATAATACAACCTTAATGCTTTTTGACAATAGATTGTCAGGTTGTATTCTGATTTTTTAAAAACATGATACTTTTTTAAATAATTTATTCTGATTTTTTAAAATCATGATACTTTTTTGAATAATACAACCTTACTGCTTTTTGACAATAGATTGTCAGGTTGTATTCTGTATTTTTTTACATGATACTTTTTTTTTTTAAAACATGATACTTTTTTTTTAAAAACATGATACTTTTTTGAATAATACAACCTTAATGCTTTTTGACAATAGATTGTCAGGTTGTATTCTGATTTTTTAAAAACATGATACTTTTTTGAATAATTTATTCTGATTTTTTAAAAACATGATACTTTTTTGAATAATACAACCTTACTGCTTTTTGACAATAGATTGTCAGGTTGTATTCTGATTTTTTAAAAACATGATACTTTTTTGAATAATACAACCTTACTGCTTTTTGACAATAGATTGTCAGGTTGTATTCTGATTTTTTAAAAACATGATACTTTTTTGAATAATACAACCTTACTGCTTTTTGACAATAGATTGTCAGGTTGTATTCTGATTTTTTAAAAACATGATACTTTTTTGAATAATACAACCTTAATGCTTTTTGACAATAGATTGTCAGGTTGTATTCTGTATTTTTTTACATGATACTTTTTTTTTTAAAACATGATACTTTTTTTTTAAAAACATGATACTTTTTTGAATAATACAACCTTAATGCTTTTTGACAATAGATTGTCAGGTTGTATTCTGATTTTTTAAAAACATGATACTTTTTTGAATAATTTATTCTGATTTTTTAAAAACATGATACTTTTTTGAATAATACAACCTTAATGCTTTTTGACAATAGATTGTCAGGTTGTATTCTGATTTTTTAAAAACATGATACTTTTTTGAATAATTTATTCTGATTTTTTAAAAACATGATACTTTTTTGAATAATACAACCTTACTGCTTTTTGACAATAGATTGTCAGGTTGTATTCTGTATTTTTTTACATGATACTTTTTTTTTAAAACATGATACTTTTTTTTAAAAACATGATACTTTTTTGAATAATACAACCTTAATGCTTTTTGACAATAGATTGTCAGGTTGTATTCTGATTTTTTAAAAACATGATACTTTTTTGAATAATTTATTCTGATTTTTTAAAAACATGATACTTTTTTGAATAATACAACCTTACTGCTTTTTGACAATAGATTGTCAGGTTGTATTCTGATTTTTTAAAAACATGATACTTTTTTGAATAATACAACCTTACTGCTTTTTGACAATAGATTGTCAGGTTGTATTCTGATTTTTTAAAAACATGATACTTTTTTGAATAATACAACCTTACTGCTTTTTGACAATAGATTGTCAGGTTGTATTCTGATTTTTTAAAAACATGATACTTTTTTGAATAATACAACCTTAATGCTTTTTGACAATAGATTGTCAGGTTGTATTCTGTATTTTTTTACATGATACTTTTTTTTTTTTAAAACATGATACTTTTTTTTTAAAAACATGATACTTTTTTGAATAATACAACCTTAATGCTTTTTGACAATAGATTGTCAGGTTGTATTCTGATTTTTTAAAAACATGATACTTTTTTGAATAATTTATTCTGATTTTTTAAAAACATGATACTTTTTTGAATAATACAACCTTAATGCTTTTTGACAATAGATTGTCAGGTTGTATTCTGATTTTTTAAAAACATGATACTTTTTTGAATAATTTATTCTGATTTTTTAAAAACATGATACTTTTTTGAATAATACAACCTTACTGCTTTTTGACAATAGATTGTCAGGTTGTATTCTGTATTTTTTTACATGATACTTTTTTTTTTAAAACATGATACTTTTTTTTTAAAAACATGATACTTTTTTGAATAATACAACCTTAATGCTTTTTGACAATAGATTGTCAGGTTGTATTCTGATTTTTTAAAAACATGATACTTTTTTGAATAATTTATTCTGATTTTTTAAAAACATGATACTTTTTTGAATAATACAACCTTACTGCTTTTTGACAATAGATTGTCAGGTTGTATTCTGATTTTTTAAAAACATGATACTTTTTTGAATAATACAACCTTACTGCTTTTTGACAATAGATTGTCAGGTTGTATTCTGATTTTTTAAAAACATGATACTTTTTTGAATAATACAACCTTACTGCTTTTTGACAATAGATTGTCAGGTTGTATTCTGTATTTTTTTACATGATACTTTTTTTTTTAAAACATGATACTTTTTTTTTAAAAACATGATACTTTTTTGAATAATACAACCTTAATGCTTTTTGACAATAGATTGTCAGGTTGTATTCTGATTTTTTAAAAACATGATACTTTTTTGAATAATTTATTCTGATTTTTTAAAAACATGATACTTTTTTGAATAATACAACCTTAATGCTTTTTGACAATAGATTGTCAGGTTGTATTCTGATTTTTTAAAAACATGATACTTTTTTGAATAATACAACCTTATGCTTTTTGACAATAGATTGTCAGGTTGTATTCTGATTTTTTAAAAACATGATACTTTTTTGAATAATACAACCTTACTGCTTTTTGACAATAGATTGTCAGGTTGTATTCTGTATTTTTTTACATGATACTTTTTTTTTTTAAAACATGATACTTTTTTTTTAAAAACATGATACTTTTTTGAATAATACAACCTTAATGCTTTTTGACAATAGATTGTCAGGTTGTATTCTGATTTTTTAAAAACATGATACTTTTTTGAATAATTTATTCTGATTTTTTAAAAACATGATACTTTTTTGAATAATACAACCTTAATGCTTTTTGACAATAGATTGTCAGGTTGTATTCTGATTTTTTAAAAACATGATACTTTTTTGAATAATTTATTCTGATTTTTTAAAAACATGATACTTTTTTGAATAATACAACCTTACTGCTTTTTGACAATAGATTGTCAGGTTGTATTCTGTATTTTTTTACATGATACTTTTTTTTTTTAAAACATGATACTTTTTTTTTAAAAACATGATACTTTTTTGAATAATACAACCTTAATGCTTTTTGACAATAGATTGTCAGGTTGTATTCTGATTTTTTAAAAACATGATACTTTTTTGAATAATTTATTCTGATTTTTTAAAAACATGATACTTTTTTGAATAATACAACCTTACTGCTTTTTGACAATAGATTGTCAGGTTGTATTCTGATTTTTTAAAAACATGATACTTTTTTGAATAATACAACCTTACTGCTTTTTGACAATAGATTGTCAGGTTGTATTCTGATTTTTTAAAAACATGATACTTTTTTGAATAATACAACCTTACTGCTTTTTGACAATAGATTGTCAGGTTGTATTCTGTATTTTTTTACATGATACTTTTTTTTTTTAAAACATGATACTTTTTTTTTAAAAACATGATACTTTTTTGAATAATACAACCTTAATGCTTTTTGACAATAGATTGTCAGGTTGTATTCTGATTTTTTAAAAACATGATACTTTTTTGAATAATTTATTCTGATTTTTTAAAAACATGATACTTTTTTGAATAATACAACCTTACTGCTTTTTGACAATAGATTGTCAGGTTGTATTCTGTATTTTTTTACATGATACTTTTTTTTTTTAAAACATGATACTTTTTTTTTAAAAACATGATACTTTTTTGAATAATACAACCTTACTGCTTTTTGACAATAGATTGTCAGGTTGTATTCTGATTTTTTAAAAACATGATACTTTTTTGAATAATACAACCTTATGCTTTTTGACAATAGATTGTCAGGTTGTATTCTGATTTTTTAAAAACATGATACTTTTTTGAATAATACAACCTTACTGCTTTTTGACAATAGATTGTCAGGTTGTATTCTGATTTTTTAAAAACATGATACTTTTTTGAATAATACAACCTTACTGCTTTTTGACAATAGATTGTCAGGTTGTATTCTGATTTTTTAAAAACATGATACTTTTTTGAATAATACAACCTTACTGCTTTTTGACAATAGATTGTCAGGTTGTATTCTGATTTTTTAAAAACATGATACTTTTTTGAATAATACAACCTTACTGCTTTTTGACAATAGATTGTCAGGTTGTATTCTGATTTTTTAAAAACATGATACTTTTTTGAATAATACAACCTTACTGCTTTTTGACAATAGATTGTCAGGTTGTATTCTGATTTTTTAAAAACATGATACTTTTTTGAATAATACAACCTTTCTGCTTTTTGACAATAGATTGTCAGGTTGTATTCTGTATTTTTTTACATGATACTTTTTTTTTAAAACATGATACTTTTTTTTTAAAAACATGATACTTTTTTGAATAATACAACCTTAATGCTTTTTGACAATAGATTGTCAGGTTGTATTCTGATTTTTTAAAAACATGATACTTTTTTGAATAATTTATTCTGATTTTTTAAAAACATGATACTTTTTTGAATAATACAACCTTACTGCTTTTTGACAATAGATTGTCAGGTTTTATTCTGATTTTTTAAAAACATGATACTTTTTTGAATAATACAACCTTACTGCTTTTTGACAATAGATTGTCAGGTTGTATTCTGATTTTTTAAAAACATGATACTTTTTTGAATAATACAACCTTACTGCTTTTTGACAATAGATTGTCAGGTTTTATTCTGATTTTTTAAAAACATGATACTTTTTTGAATAATACAACCTTACTGCTTTTTGACAATAGATTGTCAGGTTGTATTCTGATTTTTTAAAAACATGATACTTTTTTGAATAATACAACCTTACTGCTTTTTGACAATAGATTGTCAGGTTGTATTCTGATTTTTTAAAAACATGATACTTTTTTGAATAATACAACATTACTGCTTTTTGACAATAGATTGTCAGGTTGTATTCTGATTTTTTAAAAACATGATACTTTTTTGAATAATACAACCTTACTGCTTTTTGACAATAGATTGTCAGGTTGTATTCTGATTTTTTAAAAACATGATACTTTTTTGAATAATACAACCTTACTGCTTTTTGACAATAGATTGTCAGGTTGTATTCTGATTTTTTAAAAACATGACACTTTTTTGAATAATACAACCTACTGCTTTTTGACAATAGATTGTCAGGTTTTATTCTGATTTTTTAAAAACATGATACTTTTTTGAATAATACAACCTTACTGCTTTTTGACAATAGATTGTCAGGTTGTATTCTGATTTTTTAAAAACATGATACTTTTTTGAATAATACAACCTTACTGCTTTTTGACAATAGATTGTCAGGTTGTATTCTGATTTTTTAAAAACATGATACTTTTTTGAATAATACAACATTACTGCTTTTTGACAATAGATTGTCAGGTTGTATTCTGATTTTTTAAAAACATGATACTTTTTTGAATAATACAACCTTACTGCTTTTTGACAATAGATTGTCAGGTTGTATTCTGATTTTTTAAAAACATGATACTTTTTTGAATAATACAACCTTACTGCTTTTTGACAATAGATTGTCAGGTTGTATTCTGATTTTTTAAAAACATGATACTTTTTTGAATAATACAACCTTACTGCTTTTTGACAATAGATTGTCAGGTTGTATTCTGATTTTTTAAAAACATGATACTTTTTTGAATAATACAACCTTACTGCTTTTTGACAATAGATTGTCAGGTTGTATTCTGATTTTTTAAAAACATGATACTTTTTTGAATAATACAACCTTACTGCTTTTTGACAATAGATTGTCAGGTTGTATTCTGTATTTTTTTACATGATACTTTTTTTTTTTAAAACATGATACTTTTTTTTTAAAAACATGATACTTTTTTGAATAATACAACCTTACTGCTTTTTGACAATAGATTGTCAGGTTGTATTCTGTATTTTTTTACATGATACTTTTTTTTTTAAAACATGATACTTTTTTTTTAAAAACATGATACTTTTTTGAATAATACAACCTTAATGCTTTTTGACAATAGATTGTCAGGTTGTATTCTGATTTTTTAAAAACATGATACTTTTTTGAATAATTTATTCTGATTTTTTAAAAACATGATACTTTTTTGAATAATACAACCTTAATGCTTTTTGACAATAGATTGTCAGGTTGTATTCTGATTTTTTAAAAACATGATACTTTTTTGAATAATTTATTCTGATTTTTTAAAAACATGATACTTTTTTGAATAATACAACCTTACTGCTTTTTGACAATAGATTGTCAGGTTGTATTCTGTATTTTTTTACATGATACTTTTTTTTTTAAAACATGATACTTTTTTTTTAAAAACATGATACTTTTTTGAATAATACAACCTTAATGCTTTTTGACAATAGATTGTCAGGTTGTATTCTGATTTTTTAAAAACATGATACTTTTTTGAATAATTTATTCTGATTTTTTAAAAACATGATACTTTTTTGAATAATACAACCTTACTGCTTTTTGACAATAGATTGTCAGGTTGTATTCTGATTTTTTAAAAACATGATACTTTTTTGAATAATACAACCTTACTGCTTTTTGACAATAGATTGTCAGGTTGTATTCTGATTTTTTAAAAACATGATACTTTTTTGAATAATACAACCTTACTGCTTTTTGACAATAGATTGTCAGGTTGTATTCTGTATTTTTTTACATGATACTTTTTTTTTTTAAAACATGATACTTTTTTTTTAAAAACATGATACTTTTTTGAATAATACAACCTTAATGCTTTTTGACAATAGATTGTCAGGTTGTATTCTGATTTTTTAAAAACATGATACTTTTTTGAATAATTTATTCTGATTTTTTAAAAACATGATACTTTTTTGAATAATACAACCTTACTGCTTTTTGACAATAGATTGTCAGGTTGTATTCTGTATTTTTTTACATGATACTTTTTTTTTTAAAACATGATACTTTTTTTTAAAAACATGATACTTTTTTGAATAATACAACCTTACTGCTTTTTGACAATAGATTGTCAGGTTGTATTCTGATTTTTTAAAAACATGATACTTTTTTGAATAATACAACCTTATGCTTTTTGACAATAGATTGTCAGGTTGTATTCTGATTTTTTAAAAACATGATACTTTTTTGAATAATACAACCTTACTGCTTTTTGACAATAGATTGTCAGGTTGTATTCTGATTTTTTAAAAACATGATACTTTTTTGAATAATACAACCTTACTGCTTTTTGACAATAGATTGTCAGGTTGTATTCTGATTTTTTAAAAACATGATACTTTTTTGAATAATACAACCTTACTGCTTTTTGACAATAGATTGTCAGGTTGTATTCTGATTTTTTAAAAACATGATACTTTTTTGAATAATACAACCTTACTGCTTTTTGACAATAGATTGTCAGGTTGTATTCTGATTTTTTAAAAACATGATACTTTTTTGAATAATACAACCTTACTGCTTTTTGACAATAGATTGTCAGGTTGTATTCTGATTTTTTAAAAACATGATACTTTTTTGAATAATACAACCTTTCTGCTTTTTGACAATAGATTGTCAGGTTGTATTCTGTATTTTTTTACATGATACTTTTTTTTTAAAACATGATACTTTTTTTTTAAAAACATGATACTTTTTTGAATAATACAACCTTAATGCTTTTTGACAATAGATTGTCAGGTTGTATTCTGATTTTTTAAAAACATGATACTTTTTTGAATAATTTATTCTGATTTTTTAAAAACATGATACTTTTTTGAATAATACAACCTTACTGCTTTTTGACAATAGATTGTCAGGTTTTATTCTGATTTTTTAAAAACATGATACTTTTTTGAATAATACAACCTTACTGCTTTTTGACAATAGATTGTCAGGTTGTATTCTGATTTTTTAAAAACATGATACTTTTTTGAATAATACAACCTTACTGCTTTTTGACAATAGATTGTCAGGTTTTATTCTGATTTTTTAAAAACATGATACTTTTTTGAATAATACAACCTTACTGCTTTTTGACAATAGATTGTCAGGTTGTATTCTGATTTTTTAAAAACATGATACTTTTTTGAATAATACAACCTTACTGCTTTTTGACAATAGATTGTCAGGTTGTATTCTGATTTTTTAAAAACATGATACTTTTTTGAATAATACAACATTACTGCTTTTTGACAATAGATTGTCAGGTTGTATTCTGATTTTTTAAAAACATGATACTTTTTTGAATAATACAACCTTACTGCTTTTTGACAATAGATTGTCAGGTTGTATTCTGATTTTTTAAAAACATGATACTTTTTTGAATAATACAACCTTACTGCTTTTTGACAATAGATTGTCAGGTTGTATTCTGATTTTTTAAAAACATGATACTTTTTTGAATAATACAACCTTACTGCTTTTTGACAATAGATTGTCAGGTTTTATTCTGATTTTTTAAAAACATGATACTTTTTTGAATAATACAACCTTACTGCTTTTTGACAATAGATTGTCAGGTTGTATTCTGATTTTTTAAAAACATGATACTTTTTTGAATAATACAACCTTACTGCTTTTTGACAATAGATTGTCAGGTTGTATTCTGATTTTTTAAAAACATGATACTTTTTTGAATAATACAACATTACTGCTTTTTGACAATAGATTGTCAGGTTGTATTCTGATTTTTTAAAAACATGATACTTTTTTGAATAATACAACCTTACTGCTTTTTGACAATAGATTGTCAGGTTGTATTCTGATTTTTTAAAAACATGATACTTTTTTGAATAATACAACCTTACTGCTTTTTGACAATAGATTGTCAGGTTGTATTCTGATTTTTTAAAAACATGATACTTTTTTGAATAATACAACCTTACTGCTTTTTGACAATAGATTGTCAGGTTGTATTCTGATTTTTTAAAAACATGATACTTTTTTGAATAATACAACCTTACTGCTTTTTGACAATAGATTGTCAGGTTGTATTCTGATTTTTTAAAAACATGATACTTTTTTGAATAATACAACCTTACTGCTTTTTGACAATAGATTGTCAGGTTGTATTCTGTATTTTTTTACATGATACTTTTTTTTTTTAAAACATGATACTTTTTTTTTAAAAACATGATACTTTTTTGAATAATACAACCTTAATGCTTTTTGACAATAGATTGTCAGGTTGTATTCTGATTTTTTAAAAACATGATACTTTTTTGAATAATTTATTCTGATTTTTTAAAAACATGATACTTTTTTGAATAATACAACCTTACTGCTTTTTGACAATAGATTGTCAGGTTTTATTCTGATTTTTTAAAAACATGATACTTTTTTGAATAATACAACCTTACTGCTTTTTGACAATAGATTGTCAGGTTGTATTCTGATTTTTTAAAAACATGATACTTTTTTGAATAATACAACCTTACTGCTTTTTGACAATAGATTGTCAGGTTGTATTCTGATTTTTTAAAAACATGATACTTTTTTGAATAATACAACCTTACTGCTTTTTGACAATAGATTGTCAGGTTGTATTCTGTATTTTTTTACATGATACTTTTTTTTTTTAAAACATGATACTTTTTTTTTAAAAACATGATACTTTTTTGAATAATACAACCTTAATGCTTTTTGACAATAGATTGTCAGGTTGTATTCTGATTTTTTAAAAACATGATACTTTTTTGAATAATACAACCTTAATGCTTTTTGACAATAGATTGTCAGGTTGTATTCTGATTTTTTAAAAACATGATACTTTTTTGAATAATACAACCTTAATGCTTTTTGACAATAGATTGTCAGGTTGTATTCTGATTTTTTAAAAACATGATACTTTTTTGAATAATACAACCTTAATGCTTTTTGACAATAGATTGTCAGGTTGTATTCTGATTTTTTAAAAACATGATACTTTTTTGAATAATACAACGTTACTGCTTTTTGACAATAGATTGTCAGGTTTTATTCTGATTTTTTAAAAACATGATACTTTTTTGAATAATACAACCTTACTGCTTTTTGACAATAGATTGTCAGGTTGTATTCTGATTTTTTAAAAACATGATACTTTTTTGAATAATACAACCTTACTGCTTTTTGACAATAGATTGTCAGGTTGTATTCTGATTTTTTAAAAACATGATACTTTTTTGAATAATACAACCTTACTGCTTTTTGACAATAGATTGTCAGGTTGTATTCTGTATTTTTTTACATGATACTTTTTTTTTTAAAACATGATACTTTTTTTTAAAAAACATGATACTTTTTTGAATAATACAACCTTAATGCTTTTTGACAATAGATTGTCAGGTTGTATTCTGATTTTTTAAAAACATGATACTTTTTTGAATAATACAACCTTAATGCTTTTTGACAATAGATTGTCAGGTTGTATTCTGATTTTTTAAAAACATGATACTTTTTTGAATAATACAACCTTACTGCTTTTTGACAATAGATTGTCAGGTTGTATTCTGATTTTTTAAAAACATGATACTTTTTTGAATAATACAACCTTAATGCTTTTTGACAATAGATTGTCAGGTTGTATTCTGATTTTTTAAAAACATGATACTTTTTTGAATAATACAACCTTAATGCTTTTTGACAATAGATTGTCAGGTTGTATTCTGATTTTTTAAAAACATGATACTTTTTTGAATAATACAACCTTAATGCTTTTTGACAATAGATTGTCAGGTTGTATTCTGATTTTTTAAAAACATGATACTTTTTTGAATAATACAACCTTACTGCTTTTTGACAATAGATTGTCAGGTTGTATTCTGATTTTTTAAAAACATGATACTTTTTTGAATAATACAACCTTAATGCTTTTTGACAATAGATTGTCAGGTTGTATTCTGATTTTTTAAAAACATGATACTTTTTTGAATAATACAACCTTAATGCTTTTTGACAATAGATTGTCAGGTTGTATTCTGATTTTTTAAAAACATGATACTTTTTTGAATAATACAACGGCTCAAAATTTAATCATTATCACTGTCATCTCAATTCTGTTTTTTACAAAAAACTTTTTATTATGGCTCAAAATTTAATCATTATCACTGTCATCTCAATTCTGTTTTTTACAAAAAACTTTTTATTATGGCTCAAAATTGGATCATTATCATTGTCATCTCAATTCTGTTTTTTACAAAAAACTTTTTATTATGGCTCAAAATTTAATCATTATCATTGTCATCTCAATTATGTTTTTTACAAAAAACTTTTTATTATGGCTCAAAATTTAATCATTATCACTGTCATCTCAATTCTGTTTTTTACAAAAAACTTTTTATTATGGCTCAAAATTTAATCATTATCACTGTCATCTCAATTCTGTTTTTTACAAAAAACTTTTTATTATGGCTCAAAATTTAATCATTATCACTGTCATCTCAATTCTGTTTTTTACAAAAAACTTTTTATTATGGCTCAAAATTGGATCATTATCATTGTCATCTCAATTCTGTTTTTTACAAAAAACTTTTTATTATGGCTCAAAATTTAATCATTATCACTGTCATCTCAATTCTGTTTTTTACAAAAAACTTTTTATTATGGCTCAAAATTTAATCATTATCACTGTCATCTCAATTCTGTTTTTTACAAAAAACTTTTTATTATGGCTCAAAATTGGATCATTATCATTGTCATCTCAATTCTGTTTTTTACAAAAAACTTTTTATTATGGCTCAAAATTTAATCATTATCATTGTCATCTCAATTATGTTTTTTACAAAAAACTTTTTATTATGGCTCAAAATTTAATCATTATCACTGTCATCTCAATTCTGTTTTTTACAAAAAACTTTTTATTATGGCTCAAAATTTAATCATTATCACTGTCATCTCAATTCTGTTTTTTACAAAAAACTTTTTATTATGGCTCAAAATTTAATCATTATCACTGTCATCTCAATTCTGTTTTTTACAAAAAACTTTTTATTATGGCTCAAAATTGGATCATTATCATTGTCATCTCAATTCTGTTTTTTACAAAAAACTTTTTATTATGGCTCAAAATTTAATCATTATCATTGTCATCTCAATTATGTTTTTTACAAAAAACTTTTTATTATGGCTCAAAATTTAATCATTATCACTGTCATCTCAATTCTGTTTTTTACAAAAAACTTTTTATTATGGCTCAAAATTTAATCATTATCATTGTCATCTCAATTCTGTTTTTTACAAAAATCTTTTTATTATGGCTCAAAATTTAATCATTATCACTGTCATCTCAATTCTGTTTTTTACAAAAAACTTTTTATTATGGCTCAAAATTTAATCATTATCACTGTCATCTCAATTCTGTTTTTTACAAAAAACTTTTTATTATGGCTCAAAATTTAATCATTATCATTGTCATCTCAATTCTGTTTTTTACAAAAAACTTTTTATTATGGCTCAAAATTTAATCATTATCATTGTCATCTCAATTCTGTTTTTTACAAAAAACTTTTTATTATGGCTCAAAATTTAATCATTATCATTGTCATCTCAATTCTGTTTTTTACAAAAAACTTTTTATTATGGCTCAAAATTTAATCATTATCATTGTCATCTCAATTCTGTTTTTTACAAAAAACTTTTTATTATGGCTCAAAATTTAATCATTATCACTGTCATCTCAATTCTGTTTTTTACAAAAAACTTTTTATTATGGCTCAAAATTTAATCATTATCACTGTCATCTCAATTCTGTTTTTTACAAAAAACTTTTTATTATGGCTCAAAATTTAATCATTATCATTGTAATCTCAATTCTGTTTTTTACAAAAAACTTTTTATTATGGCTTAAAATTTAATCATTATCACTGTCATCTCAATTCTGTTTTTTACAAAAAACTTTTTATTATGGCTCAAAATTTAATCATTATCACTGTCATCTCAATTCTGTTTTTTACAAAAAACTTTTTATTATGGCTCAAAATTTAATCATTATCACTGTCATCTCAATTCTGTTTTTTACAAAAAACTTTTTATTATGGCTCAAAATTTAATCATTATCACTGTCATCTCAATTCTGTTTTTTACAAAAAACTTTTTATTAGGCTCAAAATTTAATCATTATCACTGTCATCTCAATTCTGTTTTTTACAAAAAACTTTTTATTATGGCTCAAAATTTAATCATTATCACTGTCATCTCAATTCTGTTTTTTACAAAAAACTTTTTATTATGGCTCAAAATTTAATCATTATCACTGTCATCTCAATTCTGTTTTTTACAAAAAACTTTTTATTATGGCTCAAAATTTAATCATTATCACTGTCATCTCAATTCTGTTTTTTACAAAAAACTTTTTATTATGGCTCAAAATTTAATCATTATCACTGTCATCTCAATTCTGTTTTTTACAAAAAACTTTTTATTATGGCTCAAAATTTAATCATTATCATTGTCATCTCAATTCTGTTTTTTACAAAAAACTTTTTATTATGGCTCAAAATTTAATCATTATCACTGTCATCTCAATTCTGTTTTTTACAAAAAACTTTTTATTATGGCTCAAAATTTAATCATTATCATTGTCATCTCAATTCTGTTTTTTACAAAAAACTTTTTATTATGGCTCAAAATTTAATCATTATCATTGTCATCTCAATTCTGTTTTTTACAAAAAACTTTTTATTATGGCTCAAAATTTAATCATTATCATTGTCATCTCAATTCTGTTTTTTACAAAAAACTTTTTATTATGGCTCAAAATTTAATCATTATCATTGTCATCTCAATTCTGTTTTTTACAAAAAACTTTTTATTATGGCTCAAAATTTATTCATTATCACTGTCATCTCAATTCTGTTTTTTACAAAAAACTTTTTATTATGGCTCAAAATTTAATCATTATCACTGTCATCTCAATTCTGTTTTTTACAAAAAACTTTTTATTATGGCTCAAAATTTAATCATTATCACTGTCATCTCAATTCTGTTTTTTACAAAAAACTTTTTATTATGGCTCAAAATTTAATCATTATCATTGTAATCTCAATTCTGTTTTTTACAAAAAACTTTTTATTATGGCTCAAAATTTAATCATTATCATTGTCATCTCAATTATGTTTTTTACAAAAAACTTTTTATTATGGCTCAAAATTTAATCATTATCACTGTCATCTCAATTCTGTTTTTTACAAAAAACTTTTTATTATGGCTCAAAATTTAATCATTATCACTGTCATCTCAATTCTGTTTTTTACAAAAAACTTTTTATTATGGCTCAAAATTTAATCATTATCATTGTCATATTATGGCTCAAAATTTAATCATTATCACTGTCATCTCAATTCTGTTTTTTACAAAAAACTTTTTATTATGGCTCAAAATTTAATCATTATCACTGTCATCTCAATTCTGTTTTTTACAAAAAACTTTTTATTATGGCTCAAAATTTAATCATTATCACTGTCATCTCAATTCTGTTTTTTACAAAAAACTTTTTATTATGGCTCAAAATTTAATCATTATCATTGTCATCTCAATTCTGTTTTTTACAAAAAACTTTTTATTATGGCTCAAAATTTAATCATTATCACTGTCATCTCAATTCTGTTTTTTACAAAAAACTTTTTATTATGGCTCAAAATTTAATCATTATCACTGTCATCTCAATTCTGTTTTTTACAAAAAACTTTTTATTATGGCTCAAAATTTAATCATTATCATTGTCATCTCAATTCTGTTTTTTACAAAAAACTTTTTATTATGGCTCAAAATTTAATCATTATCATTGTCATCTCAATTATGTTTTTTACAAAAAACTTTTTATTATGGCTCAAAATTTAATCATTATCATTGTCATCTCAATTATGTTTTTTACAAAAAACTTTTTATTATGGCTCAAAATTTAATCATTATCACTGTCATCTCAATTCTGTTTTTTACAAAAAACTTTTTATTATGGCTCAAAATTTAATCATTATCACTGTCATCTCAATTCTGTTTTTTACAAAAAACTTTTTATTATGGCTCAAAATTTAATCATTATCACTGTCATCTCAATTCTGTTTTTTACAAAAAACTTTTTATTATGGCTCAAAATTTAATCATTATCACTGTCATCTCAATTCTGTTTTTTACAAAAAACTTTTTATTATTGCTCAAAATTTAATCATTATCATTGTCATCTCAATTCTGTTTTTTACAAAAAACTTTTTATTATGGCTCAAAATTTAATCATTATCACTGTCATCTCAATTCTGTTTTTTACAAAAAACTTTTTATTATGGCTCAAAATTTAATCATTATCACTGTCATCTCAATTCTGTTTTTTACAAAAAACTTTTTATTATGGCTCAAAATTTAATCATTATCATTGTCATCTCAATTCTGTTTTTTACAAAAAACTTTTTATTATGGCTCAAAATTTAATCATTATCATTGTCATCTCAATTATGTTTTTTACAAAAAACTTTTTATTATGGCTCAAAATTTAATCATTATCATTGTCATCTCAATTATGTTTTTTACAAAAAACTTTTTATTATGGCTCAAAATTTAATCATTATCACTGTCATCTCAATTCTGTTTTTTACAAAAAACTTTTTATTATGGCTCAAAATTTAATCATTATCATTGTCATCTCAATTCTGTTTTTTACAAAAAACTTTTTATTATGGCTCAAAATTTAATCATTATCATTGTCATCTCAATTATGTTTTTTACAAAAAACTTTTTATTATGGCTCAAAATTTAATCATTATCACTGTCATCTCAATTCTGTTTTTTACAAAAAACTTTTTATTATGGCTCAAAATTTAATCATTATCATTGTCATCTCAATTCTGTTTTTTACAAAAAACTTTTTATTATGGCTCAAAATTTAATCATTATCATTGTCATCTCAATTATGTTTTTTACAAAAAACTTTTTATTATGGCTCAAAATTTAATCATTATCACTGTCATCTCAATTCTGTTTTTTACAAAAAACTTTTTATTATGGCTCAAAATTTAATCATTATCACTGTCATCTCAATTCTGTTTTTTACAAAAAACTTTTTATTATGGCTCAAAATTTAATCATTATCATTGTCATCTCAATTCTGTTTTTTACAAAAAACTTTTTATTATGGCTCAAAATTTAATCATTATCACTGTCATCTCAATTCTGTTTTTTACAAAAAACTTTTTATTATGGCTCAAAATTTAATCATTATCATTGTCATCTCAATTCTGTTTTTTACAAAAAACTTTTTATTATGGCTCAAAATTTAATCATTATCATTGTCATCTCAATTATGTTTTTTACAAAAAACTTTTTATTATGGCTCAAAATTTAATCATTATCACTGTCATCTCAATTCTGTTTTTTACAAAAAACTTTTTATTATGGCTCAAAATTTAATCATTATCATTGTCATCTCAATTCTGTTTTTTACAAAAAACTTTTTATTATGGCTCAAAATTTAATCATTATCACTGTCATCTCAATTCTGTTTTTTACAAAAAACTTTTTATTATGGCTCAAAATTTAATCATTATCATTGTCATCTCAATTCTGTTTTTTACAAAAAACTTTTTATTATGGCTCAAAATTTAATCATTATCACTGTCATCTCAATTCTGTTTTTTACAAAAAACTTTTTATTATGGCTCAAAATTTAATCATTATCATTGTCATCTCAATTCTGTTTTTTACAAAAAACTTTTTATTATGGCTCAAAATTTAATCATTATCATTGTCATCTCAATTATGTTTTTTACAAAAAACTTTTTATTATGGCTCAAAATTTAATCATTATCACTGTCATCTCAATTCTGTTTTTACAAAAAACTTTTTATTATGGCTCAAAATTTAATCATTATCATTGTCATCTCAATTCTGTTTTTTACAAAAAACTTTTTATTATGGCTCAAAATTTAATCATTATCACTGTCATCTCAATTCTGTTTTTTACAAAAAACTTTTTATTATGGCTCAAAATTTAATCATTATCACTGTCATCTCAATTATGTTTTTTACAAAAAACTTTTTATTATGGCTCAAAATTTAATCATTATCACTGTCATCTCAATTCTGTTTTTTACAAAAAACTTTTTATTATGGCTCAAAATTTAATCATTATCACTGTCATCTCAATTCTGTTTTTTACAAAAAACTTTTTATTATGGCTCAAAATTTAATCATTATCACTGTCATCTCAATTCTGTTTTTTACAAAAAACTTTTTATTATGGCTCAAAATTTAATCATTATCACTGTCATCTCAATTCTGTTTTTTACAAAAAACTTTTTATTATGGCTCAAAATTTAATCATTATCATTGTCATCTCAATTCTGTTTTTTACAAAAACTTTTTATTATGGCTCAAAATTTAATCATTATCACTGTCATCTCAATTCTGTTTTTTACAAAAAACTTTTTATTATGGCTCAAAATTTAATCATTATCACTGTCATCTCAATTCTGTTTTTTACAAAAAACTTTTTATTATGGCTCAAAATTTAATCATTATCACTGTCATCTCAATTCTGTTTTTTTACAAAAAACTTTTTATTATGGCTCAAAATTTAATCATTATCACTGTCATCTCAATTCTGTTTTTTACAAAAAACTTTTTATTATGGCTCAAAATTGGATCATTATCATTGTCATCTCAATTCTGTTTTTTACAAAAAACTTTTTATTATGGTTCAAAATTTAATCATTATCATTGTCATCTCAATTCTGTTTTTTACAAAAAACTTTTTATTATGGCTCAAAATTTAATCATTATCACTGTCATCTCAATTCTGTTTTTTACAAAAAACTTTTTATTATGGCTCAAAATTTAATCATTATCATTGTCATCTCAATTCTGTTTTTTACAAAAATAAGATAATTATGGCTCAAAATTTAATCATTATCATTGTCATCTCAATTCTGTTTTTTACAAAAAACTTTTTATTATGGCTCAAAATTTAATCATTATCACTGTCATCTCAATTCTGTTTTTTACAAAAAACTTTTTATTATGGCTCAAAATTTTAATCATTATCACTGTCATCTCAATTCTGTTTTTTACAAAAAACTTTTTATTATGGCTCAAAATTTAATCATTATCACTGTCATCTCAATTCTGTTTTTTACAAAAAACTTTTTATTATGGCTCAAAATTTAATCATTATCATTGTCATCTCAATTCTGTTTTTTACAAAAAACTTTTTATTATGGCTCAAAATTTAATCATTATCATTGTCATCTCAATTCTGTTTTTTACAAAAAACTTTTTATTATGGCTCAAAATTTAATCATTATCACTGTCATCTCAATTCTGTTTTTTACAAAAAACTTTTTATTATGGCTCAAAATTTAATCATTATCACTGTCATCTCAATTCTGTTTTTACAAAAAACTTTTTATTATGGCTCAAAATTTAATCATTATCACTGTCATCTCAATTCTGTTTTTTACAAAAAACTTTTTATTATGGCTCAAAATTTAATCATTATCACTGTCATCTCAATTCTGTTTTTTACAAAAAACTTTTTATTATGGCTCAAAATTTAATCATTATCATTGTCATCTCAATTCTGTTTTTTACAAAAAACTTTTTATTATGGCTCAAAATTTAATCATTATCATTGTCATCTCAATTCTGTTTTTTTACAAAAAACTTTTTATTATGGCTCAAAATTTAATCATTATCACTGTCATCTCAATTCTGTTTTTTACAAAAAACTTTTTATTATGGCTCAAAATTTAATCATTATCACTGTCATCTCAATTCTGTTTTTTACAAAAAACTTTTTATTATGGCTCAAAATTTAATCATTATCACTGTCATCTCAATTCTGTTTTTTACAAAAAACTTTTTATTATGGCTCAAAATTTAATCATTATCACTGTCATCTCAATTCTGTTTTTTACAAAAAACTTTTTATTATGGCTCAAAATTTAATCATTATCATTGTCATCTCAATTCTGTTTTTTACAAAAACTTTTTATTATGGCTCAAAATTTAATCATTATCACTGTCATCTCAATTCTGTTTTTTACAAAAAACTTTTTATTATGGCTCAAAATTTAATCATTATCATTGTCATCTCAATTCTGTTTTTTACAAAAAACTTTTTATTATGGCTCAAAATTTAATCATTATCACTGTCATCTCAATTCTGTTTTTTACAAAAAACTTTTTATTATGGCTCAAAATTTAATCATTATCACTGTCATCTCAATTCTGTTTTTTACAAAAAACTTTTTATTATGGCTCAAAATTTAATCATTATCACTGTCATCTCAATTCTGTTTTTTACAAAAAACTTTTTATTATGGCTCAAAATTTAATCATTATCACTGTCATCTCAATTCTGTTTTTTACAAAAAACTTTTTATTATGGCTCAAAATTTAATCATTATCACTGTCATCTCAATTCTGTTTTTTACAAAAAACTTTTAATTATGGCTCAAAATTTAATCATTATCACTGTCATCTCAATTCTGTTTTTTACAAAAAACTTTTTATTATGGCTCAAAATTTAATCATTATCATTGTCATCTCAATTCTGTTTTTTACAAAAAACTTTTTATTATGGCTCAAAATTTAATCATTATCACTGTCATCTCAATTCTGTTTTTTACAAAAAACTTTTTATTATGGCTCAAAATTTAATCATTATCACTGTCATCTCAATTCTGTTTTTTACAAAAAACTTTTTATTATGGCTCAAAATTTAATCATTATCACTGTCATCTCAATTCTGTTTTTTACAAAAAACTTTTTATTATGGCTCAAAATTTAATCATTATCACTGTCATCTCAATTCTGTTTTTTACAAAAAACTTTTTATTATGGCTCAAAATTTAATCATTATCATTGTCATCTCAATTCTGTTTTTTACAAAAAACTTTTTATTATGGCTCAAAATTTAATCATTATCATTGTCATCTCAATTCTGTTTTTTACAAAAAACTTTTTATTATGGCTCAAAATTTAATCATTATCACTGTCATCTCAATTCTGTTTTTTACAAAAAACTTTTTATTATGGCTCAAAATTTAATCATTATCATTGTCATCTCAATTCTGTTTTTTACAAAAAACTTTTTATTATGGCTCAAAATTTAATCATTATCACTGTCATCTCAATTCTGTTTTTTACAAAAAACTTTTTATTATGGCTCAAAATTTAATCATTATCACTGTCATCTCAATTATGTTTTTTACAAAAAACTTTTTATTATGGCTCAAAATTTAATCATTATCACTGTCATCTCAATTCTGTTTTTTACAAAAAACTTTTTATTATGGCTCAAAATTTAATCATTATCACTGTCATCTCAATTCTGTTTTTTACAAAAAACTTTTTATTATGGCTCAAAATTTAATCATTATCACTGTCATCTCAATTCTGTTTTTTACAAAAAACTTTTTATTATGGCTCAAAATTTAATCATTATCACTGTCATCTCAATTCTGTTTTTTACAAAAAACTTTTTATTATGGCTCAAAATTTAATCATTATCACTGTCATCTCAATTCTGTTTTTTACAAAAAACTTTTTATTATGGCTCAAAATTTAATCATTATCACTGTCATCTCAATTCTGTTTTTTACAAAAAACTTTTTATTATGGCTCAAAATTTAATCATTATCACTGTCATCTCAATTCTGTTTTTTACAAAAAACTTTTTATTATGGCTCAAAATTTAATCATTATCACTGTCATCTCAATTCTGTTTTTTACAAAAAACTTTTTATTATGGCTCAAAATTTAATCATTATCACTGTCATCTCAATTCTGTTTTTTACAAAAAACTTTTTATTATGGCTCAAAATTTAATCATTATCATTGTCATCTCAATTCTGTTTTTTACAAAAAACTTTTTATTATGGCTCAAAATTTAATCATTATCATTGTCATCTCAATTATGTTTTTTACAAAAAAATTTTATTATGGCTAAAAATTTAATCAATATCACTGTCATCTCAATTCTGTTTTTTTACAAAAAACTTTCTATCATGCCTCAAAATTAATCATTATCACTGTCATCTCAATTCTGTTTTTTACAAAAAACTTTTTATTATGGCTCAAAATTTAATCATTATCACTGTCATCTCAATTCTGTTTTTTACAAAAAACTTTTTATTATGGCTCAAAATTTAATCATTATCACTGTCATCTCAATTCTGTTTTTTACAAAAAACTTTTTATTATGGCTCAAAATTTAATCATTATCACTGTCATCTCAATTCTGTTTTTTACAAAAAACTTTTTATTATGGCTCAAAATTTAATCATTATCACTGTCATCTCAATTCTGTTTTTTACAAAAAACTTTTTATTATGGCTCAAAATTTAATCATTATCATTGTCATCTCAATTCTGTTTTTTACAAAAAACTTTTTATTATGGCTCAAAATTTAATCATTATCACTGTCATCTCAATTCTGTTTTTTACAAAAAACTTTTTATTATGGCTCAAAATTTAATCATTATCACTGTCATCTCAATTCTGTTTTTTACAAAAAACTTTTTATTATGGCTCAAAATTTAATCATTATCACTGTCATCTCAATTCTGTTTTTTACAAAAAACTTTTTATTATGGCTCAAAATTTAATCATTATCATTGTCATCTCAATTCTGTTTTTTACAAAAAACTTTTTATTATGGCTCAAAATTTAATCATTATCATTGTCATCTCAATTATGTTTTTTACAAAAAACTTTTTATTATGGCTCAAAATTTAATCATTATCACTGTCATCTCAATTCTGTTTTTTACAAAAAACTTTTTATTATGGCTCAAAATTTAATCATTATCACTGTCATCTCAATTCTGTTTTTTACAAAAAACTTTTTATTATGGCTCAAAATTTAATCATTATCACTGTCATCTCAATTCTGTTTTTTACAAAAAACTTTTTATTATGGCTCAAAATTTAATCATTATCATTGTCATCTCAATTCTGTTTTTTACAAAAACTTTTTATTATGGCTCAAAATTTAATCATTATCACTGTCATCTCAATTCTGTTTTTTACAAAAAACTTTTTATTATGGCTCAAAATTGGATCATTATCATTGTCATCTCAATTCTGTTTTTTACAAAAAACTTTTTATTATGGCTCAAAATTTAATCATTATCATTGTCATCTCAATTATGTTTTTTACAAAAAACTTTTTATTATGGCTCAAAATTTAATCATTATCACTGTCATCTCAATTATGTTTTTTACAAAAAACTTTTTATTATGGCTCAAAATTTAATCATTATCACTGTCATCTCAATTCTGTTTTTTACAAAAAACTTTTTATTATGGCTCAAAATTTAATCATTATCACTGTCATCTCAATTCTGTTTTTTACAAAAAACTTTTTATTATGGCTCAAAATTTAATCATTATCACTGTCATCTCAATTCTGTTTTTTACAAAAAACTTTTTATTATGGCTCAAAATTTAATCATTATCACTGTCATCTCAATTCTGTTTTTTACAAAAAACTTTTTATTATGGCTCAAAATTGGATCATTATCATTGTCATCTCAATTCTGTTTTTTACAAAAAACTTTTTATTATGGCTCAAAATTTAATCATTATCATTGTCATCTCAATTCTGTTTTTTACAAAAAACTTTTTATTATGGCTCAAAATTTAATCATTATCATTGTCATCTCAATTCTGTTTTTTACAAAAAACTTTTTATTATGGCTCAAAATTTAATCATTATCACTGTCATCTCAATTCTGTTTTTTACAAAAAACTTTTTATTATGGCTCAAAATTTAATCATTATCATTGTCATCTCAATTCTGTTTTTTACAAAAAACTTTTTATTATGGCTCAAAATTTAATCATTATCATTGTCATCTCAATTATGTTTTTTACAAAAAATTTTTATTATGGCTCAAAATTTAATCATTATCACTGTCATCTCAATTCTGTTTTTTACAAAAAACTTTTTATTATGGCTCAAAATTTAATCATTATCACTGTCATCTCAATTCTGTTTTTTACAAAAAACTTTTTATTATGGCTCAAAATTTAATCATTATCACTGTCATCTCAATTCTGTTTTTTACAAAAAACTTTTTATTATGGCTCAAAATTGGATCATTATCATTGTCATCTCAATTCTGTTTTTTACAAAAAACTTTTTATTATGGCTCAAAATTTAATCATTATCATTGTCATCTCAATTATGTTTTTTACAAAAAACTTTTTATTATGGCTCAAAATTTAATCATTATCACTGTCATCTCAATTCTGTTTTTTACAAAAAACTTTTTATTATGGCTTAAAATTTAATCATTATCACTGTCATCTCAATTCTGTTTTTTACAAAAAACTTTTTATTATGGCTCAAAATTTAATCATTATCACTGTCATCTCAATTCTGTTTTTTACAAAAAACTTTTTATTATGGCTCAAAATTTAATCATTATCACTGTCATCTCAATTCTGTTTTTTACAAAAAACTTTTTATTATGGCTCAAAATTGGATCATTATCACTGTCATCTCAATTCTGTTTTTTACAAAAAACTTTTTATTATGGCTCAAAATTTAATCATTATCATTGTCATCTCAATTATGTTTTTTACAAAAAACTTTTTATTATGGCTCAAAATTTAATCATTATCACTGTCATCTCAATTATGTTTTTTACAAAAAACTTTTTATTATGGCTCAAAATTTAATCATTATCACTGTCATCTCAATTCTGTTTTTTACAAAAAACTTTTTATTATGGCTCAAAATTTAATCATTATCACTGTCATCTCAATTCTGTTTTTTACAAAAAACTTTTTATTATGGCTCAAAATTGGATCATTATCATTGTCATCTCAATTCTGTTTTTTACAAAAAACTTTTTATTATGGCTCAAAATTTAATCATTATCATTGTCACCTCAATTATGTTTTTTACAAAAAACTTTTTATTATGGCTCAAAATTTAATCATTATCACTGTCATCTCAATTATGTTTTTTACAAAAAACTTTTTATTATGGCTCAAAATTTAATCATTATCACTGTCATCTCAATTCTGTTTTTTACAAAAAACTTTTTATTATGGCTCAAAATTTAATCATTATCACTGTCATCTCAATTCTGTTTTTTACAAAAAACTTTTTATTATGGCTCAAAATTTAATCATTATCATTGTCATCTCAATTCTGTTTTTTACAAAAAACTTTTTATTATGGCTCAAAATTTAATCATTATCACTGTCATCTCAATTCTGTTTTTTACAAAAAACTTTTTATTATGGCTCAAAATTTAATCATTATCATTGTCATCTCAATTCTGTTTTTTACAAAAAACTTTTTATTATGGCTCAAAATTTAATCATTATCATTGTCATCTCAATTATGTTTTTTACAAAAAACTTTTTATTATGGCTCAAAATTTAATCATTATCACTGTCATCTCAATTCTGTTTTTTACAAAAAACTTTTTATTATGGCTCAAAATTTAATCATTATCACTGTCATCTCAATTCTGTTTTTTACAAAAAACTTTTTATTATGGCTCAAAATTTAATCATTATCACTGTCATCTCAATTCTGTTTTTTACAAAAAACTTTTTATTATGGCTCAAAATTGGATCATTATCATTGTCATCTCAATTCTGTTTTTTACAAAAAACTTTTTATTATGGCTCAAAATTTAATCATTATCATTGTCATCTCAATTATGTTTTTTACAAAAAACTTTTTATTATGGCTCAAAATTTAATCATTATCACTGTCATCTCAATTCTGTTTTTTACAAAAAACTTTTTATTATGGCTTAAAATTTAATCATTATCACTGTCATCTCAATTCTGTTTTTTACAAAAAACTTTTTATTATGGCTCAAAATTTAATCATTATCACTGTCATCTCAATTCTGTTTTTTACAAAAAACTTTTTATTATGGCTCAAAATTTAATCATTATCACTGTCATCTCAATTCTGTTTTTTACAAAAAACTTTTTATTATGGCTCAAAATTGGATCATTATCATTGTCATCTCAATTCTGTTTTTTACAAAAAACTTTTTATTATGGCTCAAAATTTAATCATTATCATTGTCATCTCAATTATGTTTTTTACAAAAAACTTTTTATTATGGCTCAAAATTTAATCATTATCACTGTCATCTCAATTCTGTTTTTTACAAAAAACTTTTTATTATGGCTCAAAATTTAATCATTATATCTGTCATCTCAATTCTGTTTTTTACAAAAAACTTTTTATTATGGCTCAAAATTTAATCATTATCACTGTCATCTCAATTCTGTTTTTTACAAAAAACTTTTTATTATGGCTCAAAATTGGATCATTATCATTGTCATCTCAATTCTGTTTTTTACAAAAAACTTTTTATTATGGCTCAAAATTTAATCATTATCACTGTCATCTCAATTCTGTTTTTTACAAAAAACTTTTTATTATGGCTCAAAATTTAATCATTATCACTGTCATCTCAATTCTGTTTTTTACAAAAAACTTTTTATTATGGCTCAAAATTGGATCATTATCATTGTCATCTCAATTCTGTTTTTTACAAAAAACTTTTTATTATGGCTCAAAATTTAATCATTATCATTGTCATCTCAATTATGTTTTTTACAAAAAACTTTTTATTATGGCTCAAAATTTAATCATTATCACTGTCATCTCAATTCTGTTTTTTACAAAAAACTTTTTATTATGGCTCAAAATTTAATCATTATCACTGTCATCTCAATTCTGTTTTTTACAAAAAACTTTTTATTATGGCTCAAAATTTAATCATTATCACTGTCATCTCAATTCTGTTTTTTACAAAAAACTTTTTATTATGGCTCAAAATTGGATCATTATCATTGTCATCTCAATTCTGTTTTTTACAAAAAACTTTTTATTATGGCTCAAAATTTAATCATTATCATTGTCATCTCAATTATGTTTTTTACAAAAAACTTTTTATTATGGCTCAAAATTTAATCATTATCACTGTCATCTCAATTCTGTTTTTTACAAAAAACTTTTTATTATGGCTCAAAATTTAATCATTATCATTGTCATCTCAATTCTGTTTTTTACAAAAATCTTTTTATTATGGCTCAAAATTTAATCATTATCACTGTCATCTCAATTCTGTTTTTTACAAAAAACTTTTTATTATGGCTCAAAATTTAATCATTATCACTGTCATCTCAATTCTGTTTTTTACAAAAAACTTTTTATTATGGCTCAAAATTTAATCATTATCATTGTCATCTCAATTCTGTTTTTTACAAAAAACTTTTTATTATGGCTCAAAATTTAATCATTATCATTGTCATCTCAATTCTGTTTTTTACAAAAAACTTTTTATTATGGCTCAAAATTTAATCATTATCATTGTCATCTCAATTCTGTTTTTTACAAAAAACTTTTTATTATGGCTCAAAATTTAATCATTATCATTGTCATCTCAATTCTGTTTTTTACAAAAAACTTTTTATTATGGCTCAAAATTTAATCATTATCACTGTCATCTCAATTCTGTTTTTTACAAAAAACTTTTTATTATGGCTCAAAATTTAATCATTATCACTGTCATCTCAATTCTGTTTTTTACAAAAAACTTTTTATTATGGCTCAAAATTTAATCATTATCATTGTAATCTCAATTCTGTTTTTTACAAAAAACTTTTTATTATGGCTTAAAATTTAATCATTATCACTGTCATCTCAATTCTGTTTTTTACAAAAAACTTTTTATTATGGCTCAAAATTTAATCATTATCACTGTCATCTCAATTCTGTTTTTTACAAAAAACTTTTTATTATGGCTCAAAATTTAATCATTATCACTGTCATCTCAATTCTGTTTTTTACAAAAAACTTTTTATTATGGCTCAAAATTTAATCATTATCACTGTCATCTCAATTCTGTTTTTTACAAAAAACTTTTTATTATGGCTCAAAATTTAATCATTATCACTGTCATCTCAATTCTGTTTTTTACAAAAAACTTTTTATTATGGCTCAAAATTTAATCATTATCATTGTCATCTCAATTCTGTTTTTTACAAAAAACTTTTTATTATGGCTCAAAATTTAATCATTATCACTGTCATCTCAATTCTGTTTTTTACAAAAAACTTTTATTATGGCTAAAAATTTAATCATTATCATGTCATCTCAATTCTGTTTTTTACAAAAAACTTTTTATTATGGCTCAAAATTTAATCATTATCATTGTCATCTCAATTCTGTTTTTTACAAAAAACTTTTTATTATGGCTCAAAATTTAATCATTATCATTGTCATCTCAATTCTGTTTTTTACAAAAAACTTTTTATTATGGCTCAAAATTTAATCATTATCATTGTCATCTCAATTCTGTTTTTTACAAAAAACTTTTTATTATGGCTCAAAATTTATTCATTATCACTGTCATCTCAATTCTGTTTTTTACAAAAAACTTTTTATTATGGCTCAAAATTTAATCATTATCACTGTCATCTCAATTCTGTTTTTTACAAAAAACTTTTTATTATGGCTCAAAATTTAATCATTATCACTGTCATCTCAATTCTGTTTTTTACAAAAAACTTTTTATTATGGCTCAAAATTTAATCATTATCATTGTAATCTCAATTCTGTTTTTTACAAAAAACTTTTTATTATGGCTCAAAATTTAATCATTATCATTGTCATCTCAATTATGTTTTTTACAAAAAACTTTTTATTATGGCTCAAAATTTAATCATTATCACTGTCATCTCAATTCTGTTTTTTACAAAAAACTTTTTATTATGGCTCAAAATTTAATCATTATCACTGTCATCTCAATTCTGTTTTTTACAAAAAACTTTTTATTATGGCTCAAAATTTAATCATTATCATTGTCATATTATGGCTCAAAATTTAATCATTATCACTGTCATCTCAATTCTGTTTTTTACAAAAAACTTTTTATTATGGCTCAAAATTTAATCATTATCACTGTCATCTCAATTCTGTTTTTTACAAAAAACTTTTTATTATGGCTCAAAATTTAATCATTATCATTGTCATTTCAATTCTGTTTTTTACAAAAAACTTTTTATTATGGCTCAAAATTTAATCATTATCATTATTGAAAGATGAACAATTCGCCTAAATATCACCAAATTAGTCTTTATAAATTAAAGATTTAAAAGGGCCGTGGACTGGGCGATTTAAACCTCTACCTTACTCTATTATTAATTATTAGAAAATAATTTTATTTATTTTAAAAGAAAGAAAAATTTTATTTTATTTAAAAATATGTATATGGAAGTGTAAAAGATTGGCCGATAAGATCTCAATACCATCTTTTCTTCTTTCTCGTGTTTCTTCTCTCAAGTTCAATTTCTTCCGGTTTTTCTTCCGTGTCCTTGACAGGCACCTGTATTTCCCTGACGGGCCGGACCTTAATTAAATCATTTGTATAATTTAAATTTTTGGTATAATCCACAACACTCCCCATTTTTAGATTTTGATCTTTTCGGGTGATTCGTCTCACTATCTTCTTATTTTTCCATTCCCATAATTTTAGAATCCAATACATTATATTTATTATAACCATTATTCTTTCTAAGTATTCCCAGTAATCTATTTTTATTAAGATTCCACTTATTGACCAGTTGTTAGTAGGTGGATTAATCCATGCTCCTTGTTGCTCTATCGGTCTATTGTCTATTCCCCTATGTCCTAAACTACTGTGCATCAACTGTAATATATCGATTTGATTTTCTGATATATTGTTTAGACTGTCTTTAACAAAAATATGAACCGCTAAATTTGGGACTCTGAATATCTTTTTGTTCGATATTTTTTCTTCAATTATATCTTTTGACTCAGCTATATCTCCACTCCACTGGTCTATTTTAAAAACTTTTTCATCAATTTTGGTTGTAATATACCTAAATTTGTCACAAGAACCTCTATCACTAAAACTCTTTATTATTAAATTCTGTGGGTCTATGAATCCTTTTATTACTCCGTTTTTCAAGCTAATATTCGCTGGTATATCTTTAAAGCACACGCCGTCAATGGAAGGTGTGATGGTATAATTTGTCGGGGTACATTCCCAAAACTCTATAATATTTTTGTCTATCCAGTTTGCCTCTAAATAATCATTATTAAGCTTTTCTCTAATAAATTTGGTTGCTTCTAAATGCGATAACCAGGTAGTATATTGGTTACTTTCTATTGTTTCACAGAGTATATTAATTATATTTTCGAGCGCTATTCGATTTTGTTTGTCCTGAAAAACTGCTTCTGCTTGTAATCTAGATAATAGTTCGCTTAATTTCACACCTGGATCCCTATCTAAATATCTTTTAACTCTATTTTTATTTTTCTGGTCTATAATCTTTTTAAAATCGTATTCTCGAATAGCAAATCCCGTATTACTTATTCTTAGTTTTTCTCCACAAGTCTCTATTTTTTCTGCAGTTTCTTCGAATATTAATGATCTTTGCATGTCTATTGAATACCAAATTCCATTTGAATAATTTCCTGAAAAGTGCCCTATTTTTTGATATTTACACATTCTCTTATCGAAAATTTCACTGATATCGTTGTTTTTCTCCCATATTATTGAGGATCCATCTTTCAAATTACATTCTTCTTCTAAGAATTCACAATGTTTCACTTCCTCTGTTGGTGACTCTATTGTAATTTTACCCGGTTGGCCTATTAGTAAGCTTTGAGTGATGAAACAGTTAACTACCGTTGCTTTTTGCCATCCTATTTTCCACCAGGAATATTCTAGATTTAAACTATTACCCGTATGTAATTCTTTATCACTACCCTTTGTTATTTCCCCATATTCACATTTTTTAAAGTTTACCCAATTTTTGCACTCTTCCGGCGTTATTTTAATTATTTTTTGTTCCGGTGCTTTTTGATGCGAGTATCCTAGAAAATCTGTTCTATAGTCGACTGCTTGTTTTATTGCGACGCATTTCCATCCATAAAAACTAAACTCTATTGTATTTGGTTTAAAAATATCCATGCTACCACTTAACACATTCTTATTAAGAAGCTTTATAACTTGCTTACATTCTGAGTTATCTATTTTAAACTTTATTAAATTACCCTTTTTTAAGTGGTGACAGATCATGGGTCTTACTGCTAATACGCTGTTCATTAATGCTAGAATATTAATACATATTATTAGTCCTAGTGTGGTCCCTAATTTATAAGTTTTTCCTTTATTTACCCAAGCTTTATTTTTCTTACTTTTATTTTGGTTCTTTTCTTTTATCTTCTCTTCTTCTAAATCTTCCTCATTTTCTTTAAATAATTCCTTTTCAACTTTCTCCAAATCAATATTCTCGATTGTTTCTTCATTTTCGTCTTCCTTTAATATTTCCTCTTCTTTTTGCAAATCTAATTCACTTAATTTTTCGCAAATTTCTCTATTACCTATTAATTCGTGAAACAATTCTCTATTAAAACCCTGTATTATTTTATTATACGTTATTGTGAATTTTTCTTTAATATTTTCCCAATTTTCCTTTTTCACACTTCTAGCGGAATTCTGTTGGTTATTAAATGGATTTTCTATTACCACCGGATACTTTTCTGTATTTTTATATTTTAACCAATTTTCTTCTGTATTACTAATACTATATTTATCAAAATCTATATCAACCATAAATTTAAAAAATCCTGCGAATAGTCTTGCTGTTCCATATTCTGTGTTTTCAAAGCTCTCTCCTATATTCTCAAATATTCTATTTCCCAATTCTATATGATTTATTTCACTATAATTTCTTTCTTCTTCTATTATTTTCCATATATTTGGTACTGCTGGTTTACTTAAGCTTAATAAATAAAAGATGACCAATATTAAAAGAGTGTATGCTGCAAATCTTCCATTTTTTGAATCAATTACATTATTTATTTCTGCCCATTTTTTAATATTCATCCATATATATTTTAATTTAGGCTCTATTTCTGTTAACATTCGTATATGTAAGCTATTTATTACTCCAGTTTCATTCTCTATTGTTATTTGGATTGTTATTCTATTACTTTCTTTATCTATCTCCATTTCTAATAAAGGGATTTTTGCCTGTATTATCAAATTTTCTTTATGAACTTTATCTGCCCCATACTTTATTTTAAGCTCTCTTCCAATTTTCTTTAATAATATTCCTGTATTCTTTATATCTGATTCAAACACTGCTATGTCTATATCGGAATTTTCCGTGCATAAATTACTTAAAGTGCTCCCGAATAACTGTATCTTTATATCTATTTTTTCTTCCAAAAACTTTTTAATTTCATAGTATTCTTTTTCTAGTATCATTTGCCAATTTTCATCTATTATTTCCTTTGCATTTTTCTCTATTAGCTTATTTAACATTATCTCTTTATCTATTATTTTTATTTCTTCTAAAAAATTTTGTGGCAGACAATATTTTTCTCTTATTTGATAATTTTCTTCCAAACCTTTTGATGTTTGGCTGGTACTTTGACTATATCCTTCCTCATCCAAACTTCCTTTACTTGAGCCTTCTCTATTATATTTTACGTCCATATTTCTCCCTTCTTTATTATTCTCTTCTTTTTTCTCCCAAAAATATTTACTCTTTTCTTTATCTTCCTCCCAATAATTCTTCTTAGTATTTCTCATAGAGTATTCATAATCTTCTTTTTCATAATTTTTCCATTTAGCTGCTGGTACTTTATAAGTAAAAACCTCTTTTTCTCTATTACCCCATTTTTGACGATTTTCGTTCCAATTAATATTCTTAAAATCTTCTCTATATTTGTTTATATTATTTCCCATTGACTTTTCTCTCTTTCGCGACGGGCCGTAATTATATTCCTTTTCATTTCTTCTTTCTTCTCTTTCAAATTTTTGGTATCCTTTATCAAAACTTTCTCTTGAATTTCTTCTTTTTCTTGGCAAATCCCCAAAATTTCCACTTCTTGCTCTATTACCTGCTTCAAAGTCAATACCTTGCTGAGCCATCTCTCTAATCATCTCGGGCCAGTCTTCTTCTTTATCTTCAAGCGTTACAATGCTTCTATTATTTCCCACTATATTTTGTATATATCTTGAATTGGGATGTTTTAGAAACCAAAATACATCTATATTACTCAACACCGCTATCTGTTTTAATTTCTTTATTAACTCTATTAATCCCTCTTCATAATCTTTATTCAGAACAACTACTGTCTTTACTTCATTCTTTTTAATTATTATCACTGTCATCTCAATTCTGTTTTTTACAAAAAACTTTTTATTATGGCTCAAAATTTAATCATTATCATTGTCATCTCAATTCTGTTTTTTACAAAAAACTTTTTATTATGGCTCAAAATTTAATCATTATCATTGTCATCTCAATTATGTTTTTTACAAAAAACTCTTTATTATGGCTCAAAATTTAATCATTATCACTGTCATCTCAATTATGTTTTTTACAAAAAACTTTTTATTATGGCTCAAAATTTAATCATTATCATTGTCATCTCAATTATGTTTTTTACAAAAAACTTTTTATTATGGCTCAAAATTTAATCATTATCACTGTCATCTCAATTCTGTTTTTTACAAAAAACTTTTTATTATGGCTCAAAATTTAATCATTATCACTGTCATCTCAATTCTGTTTTTTTACAAAAAACTTTTTATTATGGCTCAAAATTTAATCATTATCACTGTCATCTCAATTCTGTTTTTTACAAAAAACTTTTTATTATGGCTCAAAATTTAATCATTATCATTGTCATCTCAATTCTGTTTTTTATAAAAACTTTTTATTATGGCTTAAAATTTAATCATTATCACTGTCATCTCAATTCTGTTTTTTACAAAAAACTTTTTATTATGGCTCAAAATTTAATCATTATCACTGTCATCTCAATTCTGTTTTTTACAAAAAACTTTTTATTATGGCTCAAAATTTAATCATTATCATTGTCATCTCAATTCTGTTTTTTACAAAAAACTTTTTATTATGGCTCAAAATTTAATCATTATCACTGTCATCTCAATTATGTTTTTTACAAAAAACTTTTTATTATGGCTCAAAATTTAATCATTATCACTGTCATCTCAATTCTGTTTTTTACAAAAAACTTTTTATTATGGCTCAAAATTTAATCATTATCACTGTCATCTCAATTCTGTTTTTTACAAAAAACTTTTTATTATGGCTCAAAATTTAATCATTATCATTGTCATCTCAATTCTGTTTTTTACAAAAAACTTTTTATTATGGCTCAAAATTTAATCATTATCATTGTCATCTCAATTATGTTTTTTACAAAAAACTTTTTATTATGGCTCAAAATTTAATCATTATCACTGTCATCTCAATTCTGTTTTTTACAAAAAACTCTATTATGGCTCAAAATTTAATCATTATCACTGTCATCTCAATTCTGTTTTTTACAAAAAACTTTTTATTATGGCTTAAAATTTAATCATTATCACTGTCATCTCAATTCTGTTTTTTACAAAAAACTTTTTATTATGGCTCAAAATTTAATCATTATCACTGTCATCTCAATTATGTTTTTTACAAAAAACTTTTTATTATGGCTCAAAATTGAATCATTATCACTGTCATCTCAATTCTGTTTTTTACAAAAAACTTTTTATTATGGCTCAAAATTTAATCATTATCACTGTCATCTCAATTATGTTTTTTACAAAAAACTTTTTATTATGGCTCAAAATTTAATCATTATCACTGTCATCTCAATTCTGTTTTTTACAAAAAACTTTTTATTATGGCTCAAAATTTAATCATTATCATTGTCATCTCAATTCTGTTTTTTACAAAAAACTTTTTATTATGGCTCAAAATTTAATCATTATCACTGTCATCTCAATTATGTTTTTTACAAAAAACTTTTTATTATGGCTCAAAATTTAATCATTATCACTGTCATCTCAATTCTGTTTTTTACAAAAAACTTTTTATTATGGCTCAAAATTTAATCATTATCACTGTCATCTCAATTCTGTTTTTTACAAAAAACTTTTTATTATGGCTCAAAATTTAATCATTATCATTGTCATCTCAATTCTGTTTTTTACAAAAAACTTTTTATTATGGCTCAAAATTTAATCATTATCATTGTCATCTCAATTCTGTTTTTTACAAAAAACTTTTTATTATGGTTCAAAATTTAATCATTATCATTGTCATCTCAATTATGTTTTTTACAAAAAACTTTTTATTATGGCTCAAAATTTAATCATTATCACTGTCATCTCAATTCTGTTTTTTACAAAAAACTTTTTATTATGGCTCAAAATTTAATCATTATCACTGTCATCTCAATTCTGTTTTTTACAAAAAACTTTTTATTATGGCTCAAAATTTAATCATTATCATTGTCATCTCAATTCTGTTTTTTACAAAAAACTTTTTATTATGGCTCAAAATTTAATCATTATCATTGTCATCTCAATTATGTTTTTTACAAAAAACTTTTTATTATGGCTCAAAATTTAATCATTATCACTGTCATCTCAATTCTGTTTGTTACAAAAAACTTTTTATTATGGCTCAAAATTTAATCATTATCACTGTCATCTCAATTCTGTTTTTTACAAAAAACTTTTTATTATGGCTCAAAATTTAATCATTATCATTGTCATCTCAATTCTGTTTTTTACAAAAAACTTTTTATTATGGCTTAAAATTTAATCATTATCATTGTCATCTCAATTCTGTTTTTTACAAAAAACTTTTTATTATGGCTCAAAATTTAATCATTATCACTGTCATCTCAATTCTGTTTTTTACAAAAAACTTTTTATTATGGCTCAAAATTTAATCATTATCACTGTCATCTCAATTCTGTTTTTTACAAAAAACTTTTTATTATGGCTCAAAATTTAATCATTATCACTGTCATCTCAATTATGTTTTTTACAAAAAACTTTTTATTATGGCTCAAAATTTAATCATTATCACTGTCATCTCAATTCTGTTTTTTACAAAAAACTTTTTATTATGGCTCAAAATTTAATCATTATCATTGTCATCTCAATTCTGTTTTTTACAAAAAACTTTTTATTATGGCTCAAAATTGAATCATTATCACTGTCATCTCAATTCTGTTTTTTACAAAAAACTTTTTATTATGGCTCAAAATTTAATCATTATCACTGTCATCTCAATTATGTTTTTTACAAAAAACTTTTTATTATGGCTCAAAATTTAATCATTATCACTGTCATCTCAATTCTGTTTTTTACAAAAAACTTTTTATTATGGCTCAAAATTTAATCATTATCATTGTCATCTCAATTCTGTTTTTTACAAAAAACTTTTTATTATGGCTCAAAATTTAATCATTATCATTGTCATCTCAATTATGTTTTTTACAAAAAACTTTTTATTATGGCTCAAAATTTAATCATTATCACTGTCATCTCAATTCTGTTTTTTACAAAAAACTTTTTATTATGGCTCAAAATTTAATCATTATCACTGTCATCTCAATTATGTTTTTTACAAAAAACTTTTTATTATGGCTCAAAATTTAATCATTATCATTGTCATCTCAATTCTGTTTTTTACAAAAAACTTTTTATTATGGCTCAAAATTTAATCATTATCATTGTCATCTCAATTCTGTTTTTTACAAAAAACTTTTTATTATGGTTCAAAATTTAATCATTATCATTGTCATCTCAATTATGTTTTTTACAAAAAACTTTTTATTATGGCTCAAAATTTAATCATTATCACTGTCATCTCAATTCTGTTTTTTACAAAAAACTTTTTATTATGGTTCAAAATTTAATCATTATCATTGTCATCTCAATTATGTTTTTTACAAAAAACTTTTTATTATGGCTCAAAATTTAATCATTATCACTGTCATCTCAATTCTGTTTTTTACAAAAAACTTTTTATTATGGCTCAAAATTTAATCATTATCACTGTCATCTCAATTCTGTTTTTTACAAAAAACTTTTTATTATGGCTCAAAATTTAATCATTATCATTGTCATCTCAATTCTGTTTTTTACAAAAAACTTTTTATTATGGCTCAAAATTTAATCATTATCATTGTCATCTCAATTATGTTTTTTTACAAAAAACTTTTTATTATGGCTCAAAATTTAATCATTATCACTGTCATCTCAATTCTGTTTTTTACAAAAAACTTTTTATTATGGCTCAAAATTTAATCATTATCACTGTCATCTCAATTCTGTTTTTTACAAAAAACTTTTTATTATGGCTCAAAATTTAATCATTATCATTGTCATCTCAATTCTGTTTTTTACAAAAAACTTTTTATTATGGCTCAAAATTTAATCATTATCATTGTCATCTCAATAATGTTTTTTACAAAAAACTTTTTATTATGGCTCAAAATTTAATCATTATCACTGTCATCTCAATTCTGTTTGTTACAAAAAACTTTTTATTATGGCTCAAAATTTAATCATTATCACTGTCATCTCAATTCTGTTTTTTACAAAAAACTTTTTATTATGGCTCAAATTTAATCATTATCATTGTCATCTCAATTCTGTTTTTTACAAAAAACTTTTTATTATGGCTCAAAATTTAATCATTATCATTGTCATCTCAATAATGTTTTTTACAAAAAACTTTTTATTATGGCTCAAAATTTAATCATTATCACTGTCATCTCAATTCTGTTTTTTACAAAAAACTCTTTATTATGGCTCAAAATTTAATCATTATCACTGTCATCTCAATTCTGTTTTTTACAAAAAACTTTTTATTATGGCTTAAAATTTAATCATTATCACTGTCATCTCAATTCTGTTTTTTACAAAAAACTTTTTATTATGGCTCAAAATTTAATCATTATCACTGTCATCTCAATTCTGTTTTTTACAAAAAACTTTTTATTATGGCTCAAAATTTAATCATTATCACTGTCATCTCAATTCTGTTTTTTACAAAAAACTTTTTATTATGGCTCAAAATTTAATCATTATCACTGTCATCTCAATTATGTTTTTTACAAAAAACTTTTTATTATGGCTCAAAATTTAATCATTATCACTGTCATCTCAATTCTGTTTTTTACAAAAAACTTTTTATTATGGCTCAAAATTTAATCATTATCATTGTCATCTCAATTCTGTTTTTTACAAAAAACTTTTTATTATGGCTCAAAATTGAATCATTATCACTGTCATCTCAATTCTGTTTTTTACAAAAAACTTTTTATTATGGCTCAAAATTTAATCATTATCACTGTCATCTCAATTATGTTTTTTACAAAAAACTTTTTATTATGGCTCAAAATTTAATCATTATCACTGTCATCTCAATTCTGTTTTTTACAAAAAACTTTTTATTATGGCTCAAAATTTAATCATTATCATTGTCATCTCAATTCTGTTTTTTACAAAAAACTTTTTATTATGGCTCAAAATTTAATCATTATCATTGTCATCTCAATTATGTTTTTTACAAAAAACTTTTTATTATGGCTCAAAATTTAATCATTATCACTGTCATCTCAATTCTGTTTTTTACAAAAAACTTTTTATTATGGCTCAAAATTTAATCATTATCACTGTCATCTCAATTATGTTTTTTACAAAAAACTTTTTATTATGGCTCAAAATTTAATCATTATCATTGTCATCTCAATTCTGTTTTTTACAAAAAACTCTTTATTATGGCTCAAAATTTAATCATTATCACTGTCATCTCAATTCTGTTTTTTACAAAAAACTTTTTATTATGGCTTAAAATTTAATCATTATCACTGTCATCTCAATTCTGTTTTTTACAAAAAACTTTTTATTATGGCTCAAAATTTAATCATTATCATTGTCATCTCAATTCTGTTTTTTACAAAAAACTTTTTATTATGGCTCAAAATTTAATCATTATCATTGTCATCTCAATTCTGTTTTTTACAAAAAACTCTTTATTATGGCTCAAAATTTAATCATTATCACTGTCATCTCAATTCTGTTTTTTACAAAAAACTTTTTATTATGGCTTAAAATTTAATCATTATCACTGTCATCTCAATTCTGTTTTTTACAAAAAACTTTTTATTATGGCTCAAAATTTAATCATTATCATTGTCATCTCAATTCTGTTTTTTACAAAAAACTTTTTATTATGGCTCAAAATTGAATCATTATCACTGTCATCTCAATTCTGTTTTTTACAAAAAACTTTTTATTATGGCTCAAAATTTAATCATTATCACTGTCATCTCAATTATGTTTTTTACAAAAAACTTTTTATTATGGCTCAAAATTTAATCATTATCACTGTCATCTCAATTCTGTTTTTTACAAAAAACTTTTTATTATGGCTCAAAATTTAATCATTATCATTGTCATCTCAATTCTGTTTTTTACAAAAAACTTTTTATTATGGCTCAAAATTTAATCATTATCATTGTCATCTCAATTATGTTTTTTACAAAAAACTTTTTATTATGGCTCAAAATTTAATCATTATCACTGTCATCTCAATTCTGTTTTTTACAAAAAACTTTTTATTATGGCTCAAAATTTAATCATTATCACTGTCATCTCAATTATGTTTTTTACAAAAAACTTTTTATTATGGCTCAAAATTTAATCATTATCATTGTCATCTCAATTCTGTTTTTTACAAAAAACTTTTTATTATGGCTCAAAATTTATTTGTTTTTTTTTATTTGTTTTTTCAAAATTTAAAATTTTCATTGTCATCTCAATTATGTTTTTTACAAAAAACTTTTTATTATGGCTCAAAATTTAATCATTATCACTGTCATCTCAATTCTGTTTTTTACAAAAAACTTTTTATTATGGCTCAAAATTTAATCATTATCACTGTCATCTCAATTATGTTTTTTACAAAAAACTTTTTATTATGGCTCAAAATTTAATCATTATCATTGTCATCTCAATTCTGTTTTTTACAAAAAACTTTTTATTATGGCTCAAAATTTAATCATTATCATTGTCATCTCAATTCTGTTTTTTACAAAAAACTTTTTATTATGGTTCAAAATTTAATCATTATCATTGTCATCTCAATTATGTTTTTTACAAAAAACTTTTTATTATGGCTCAAAATTTAATCATTATCACTGTCATCTCAATTCTGTTTTTTACAAAAAACTTTTTATTATGGCTCAAAATTTAATCATTATCACTGTCATCTCAATTCTGTTTTTTACAAAAAACTTTTTATTATGGCTCAAAATTTAATCATTATCATTGTCATCTCAATTCTGTTTTTTACAAAAAACTTTTTATTATGGCTCAAAATTTAATCATTATCATTGTCATCTCAATTATGTTTTTTACAAAAAACTTTTTATTATGGCTCAAAATTTAATCATTATCACTGTCATCTCAATTCTGTTTGTTACAAAAAACTTTTTATTATGGCTCAAAATTTAATCATTATCACTGTCATCTCAATTCTGTTTTTTACAAAAAACTTTTTATTATGGCTCAAAATTTAATCATTATCATTGTCATCTCAATTCTGTTTTTTACAAAAAACTTTTTATTATGGCTCAAAATTTAATCATTATCATTGTCATCTCAATAATGTTTTTTACAAAAAACTTTTTATTATGGCTCAAAATTTAATCATTATCACTGTCATCTCAATTCTGTTTTTTACAAAAAACTCTTTATTATGGCTCAAAATTTAATCATTATCACTGTCATCTCAATTCTGTTTTTTACAAAAAACTTTTTATTATGGCTTAAAATTTAATCATTATCACTGTCATCTCAATTCTGTTTTTTACAAAAAACTTTTTATTATGGCTCAAAATTTAATCATTATCACTGTCATCTCAATTCTGTTTTTTACAAAAAACTTTTTATTATGGCTCAAAATTTAATCATTATCACTGTCATCTCAATTCTGTTTTTTACAAAAAACTTTTTATTATGGCTCAAAATTTAATCATTATCACTGTCATCTCAATTATGTTTTTTACAAAAAACTTTTTATTATGGCTCAAAATTTAATCATTATCACTGTCATCTCAATTCTGTTTTTTACAAAAAACTTTTTATTATGGCTCAAAATTTAATCATTATCATTGTCATCTCAATTCTGTTTTTGAGCCATAATAAAAAGTTTTTTGTAAAAAAACATAATTGAGATGACAATGATAATGATTAAATTTTGAGCCATAATAAAAAGTTTTTTGTAAAAAACAGAATTGAGATGACAATGATAATGATTAAATTTTGAGCCATAATAAAAAGTTTTTTGTAAAAAACAGAATTGAGATGACAATGATAATGATTAAATTTTGAGCCATAATAAAAAGTTTTTTGTAAAAAACAGAATTGAGATGACAGTGATAATGATTAAATTTTGAGCCATAATAAAAAGTTTTTTGTAAAAAAACATAATTGAGATGACAATGATAATGATTAAATTTTGAGCCATAATAAAAAGTTTTTTGTAAAAAACAGAATTGAGATGACAATGATAATGATTAAATTTTGAGCCATAATAAAAAGTTTTTTGTAAAAAACAGAATTGAGATGACAGTGATAATGATTAAATTTTGAGCCATAATAAAAAGTTTTTTGTAAAAAACAGAATTGAGATGACAGTGATAATGATTAAATTTTGAGCCATAATAAAAAGTTTTTTGTAAAAACATAATTGAGATGACAATGATAATGATTAAATTTTGAGCCATAATAAAAAGTTTTTTGTAAAAAACAGAATTGAGATGACAATGATAATGATTAAATTTTGAGCCATAATAAAAAGTTTTTTGTAAAAAACAGAATTGAGATGACAATGATAATGATTAAATTTTGAGCCATAATAAAAAGTTTTTTGTAAAAAACAGAATTGAGATGACAGTGATAATGATTAAATTTTGAGCCATAATAAAAAGTTTTTTGTAAAAAACATAATTGAGATGACAGTGATAATGATTAAATTTTGAGCCATAATAAAAAGTTTTTTGTAAAAAACAGAATTGAGATGACAGTGATAATGATTAAATTTTGAGCCATAATAAAAAGTTTTTTGTAAAAAACATAATTGAGATGACAATGATAATGATTAAATTTTGAGCCATAATAAAAAGTTTTTTGTAAAAAACAGAATTGAGATGACAATGATAATGATTAAATTTTGAGCCATAATAAAAAGTTTTTTGTAAAAAACAGAATTGAGATGACAGTGATAATGATTAAATTTTGAGCCATAATAAAAAGTTTTTTGTAAAAAACATAATTGAGATGACAGTGATAATGATTAAATTTTGAGCCATAATAAAAAGTTTTTTGTAAAAAACAGAATTGAGATGACAGTGATAATGATTAAATTTTGAGCCATAATAAAAAGTTTTTTGTAAAAAACAGAATTGAGATGACAGTGATAATGATTAAATTTTGAGCCATAATAAAAAGTTTTTTGTAAAAAACAGAATTGAGATGACAGTGATAATGATTAAATTTTAAGCCATAATAAAAAGTTTTTTGTAAAAAACAGAATTGAGATGACAGTGATAATGATTAAATTTTGAGCCATAATAAAGAGTTTTTTGTAAAAAACAGAATTGAGATGACAGTGATAATGATTAAATTTTGAGCCATAATAAAAAGTTTTTTGTAAAAAACATTATTGAGATGACAATGATAATGATTAAATTTTGAGCCATAATAAAAAGTTTTTTGTAAAAAACAGAATTGAGATGACAATGATAATGATTAAATTTTGAGCCATAATAAAAAGTTTTTTGTAAAAAACAGAATTGAGATGACAGTGATAATGATTAAATTTTGAGCCATAATAAAAAGTTTTTTGTAACAAACAGAATTGAGATGACAGTGATAATGATTAAATTTTGAGCCATAATAAAAAGTTTTTTGTAAAAAAACATAATTGAGATGACAATGATAATGATTAAATTTTGAGCCATAATAAAAAGTTTTTTGTAAAAAACAGAATTGAGATGACAGTGATAATGATTAAATTTTGAGCCATAATAAAAAGTTTTTTGTAAAAAACAGAATTGAGATGACAGTGATAATGATTAAATTTTGAGCCATAATAAAAAGTTTTTTGTAAAAAACATAATTGAGATGACAATGATAATGATTAAATTTTGAACCATAATAAAAAGTTTTTTGTAAAAAACAGAATTGAGATGACAATGATAATGATTAAATTTTGAGCCATAATAAAAAGTTTTTTGTAAAAAACAGAATTGAGATGACAATGATAATGATTAAATTTTGAGCCATAATAAAAAGTTTTTTGTAACAAACAGAATTGAGATGACAATGATAATGATTAAATTTTGAGCCATAATAAAAAGTTTTTTGTAACAAACAGAATTGAGATGACAGTGATAATGATTAAATTTTGAGCCATAATAAAAAGTTTTTTGTAAAAAAACATAATTGAGATGACAATGATAATGATTAAATTTTGAGCCATAATAAAAAGTTTTTTGTAACAAACAGAATTGAGATGACAGTGATAATGATTAAATTTTGAGCCATAATAAAAAGTTTTTTGTAAAAAAACATAATTGAGATGACAATGATAATGATTAAATTTTGAGCCATAATAAAAAGTTTTTTGTAAAAAACAGAATTGAGATGACAGTGATAATGATTAAATTTTGAGCCATAATAAAAAGTTTTTTGTAAAAAACAGAATTGAGATGACAGTGATAATGATTAAATTTTGAGCCATAATAAAAAGTTTTTTGTAAAAAACATAATTGAGATGACAATGATAATGATTAAATTTTGAACCATAATAAAAAGTTTTTTGTAAAAAACAGAATTGAGATGACAATGATAATGATTAAATTTTGAGCCATAATAAAAAGTTTTTTGTAAAAAACAGAATTGAGATGACAATGATAATGATTAAATTTTGAGCCATAATAAAAAGTTTTTTGTAAAAAACATAATTGAGATGACAGTGATAATGATTAAATTTTGAGCCATAATAAAAAGTTTTTTGTAAAAAACAGAATTGAGATGACAGTGATAATGATTAAATTTTGAGCCATAATAAAAAGTTTTTTGTAAAAAACATAATTGAGATGACAATGATAATGATTAAATTTTGAGCCATAATAAAAAGTTTTTTGTAAAAAACAGAATTGAGATGACAATGATAATGATTAAATTTTGAGCCATAATAAAAAGTTTTTTGTAAAAAACAGAATTGAGATGACAGTGATAATGATTAAATTTTGAGCCATAATAAAAAGTTTTTTGTAAAAAACATAATTGAGATGACAGTGATAATGATTAAATTTTGAGCCATAATAAAAAGTTTTTTGTAAAAAACAGAATTGAGATGACAGTGATAATGATTCAATTTTGAGCCATAATAAAAAGTTTTTTGTAAAAAACAGAATTGAGATGACAATGATAATGATTAAATTTTGAGCCATAATAAAAAGTTTTTTGTAAAAAACAGAATTGAGATGACAGTGATAATGATTAAATTTTGAGCCATAATAAAAAGTTTTTTGTAAAAAACATAATTGAGATGACAGTGATAATGATTAAATTTTGAGCCATAATAAAAAGTTTTTTGTAAAAAACAGAATTGAGATGACAGTGATAATGATTAAATTTTGAGCCATAATAAAAAGTTTTTTGTAAAAAACAGAATTGAGATGACAGTGATAATGATTAAATTTTGAGCCATAATAAAAAGTTTTTTGTAAAAAACAGAATTGAGATGACAGTGATAATGATTAAATTTTAAGCCATAATAAAAAGTTTTTTGTAAAAAACAGAATTGAGATGACAGTGATAATGATTAAATTTTGAGCCATAATAAAGAGTTTTTTGTAAAAAACAATGATAATGATTAAAATTTAATCATTATCATTGTCATCTCAATTATGTTTTTTACAAAAAACTTTTTATTATGGCTCAAAATTTAATCATTATCATTGTCATCTCAATTATGTTTTTTACAAAAAACTTTTTATTATGGCTCAAAATTTAATCATTATCATTGTCATCTCAATTATGTTTTTTACAAAAAACTTTTTATTATGGCTCAAAATTTAATCATTATCATTGTCATCTCAATTATGTTTTTTACAAAAAACTTTTTATTATGGCTCAAAATTTAATCATTATCATTGTCATCTCAATTATGTTTTTTACAAAAAACTTTTTATTATGGCTCAAAATTTAATCATTATCACTGTCATCTCAATTATGTTTTTTACAAAAAACTTTTTATTATTGCTCAAAATTGAATCATTATCACTGTCATCTCAATTATGTTTTTTACAAAAAACTTTTTATTATGGCTCAAAATTGAATCATTATCACTGTCATCTCAATTCTTTTTTTAACAAAAAACTTTTTATTATGGCTCAAAATTTAATCATTATCATTGTCATCTCAATTCTGTTTTTTACAAAAAACTTTTTATTATGGCTCAAAATTTAATCATTATCATTGTCATCTCAATTATGTTTTTTACAAAAAACTTTTTATTATGGCTCAAAATTTAATCATTATCATTGTCATCTCAATTATGTTTTTTACAAAAAACTTTTTATTATGGCTCAAAATTGAATCATTATCACTGTCATCTCAATTATGTTTTTTACAAAAAACTTTTTATTATGGCTCAAAATTGAATCATTATCATTGTCATCTCAATTATGTTTTTTACAAAAAACTTTTTATTATGGCTCAAAATTTAATCATTATCACTGTCATCTCAATTATGTTTTTTACAAAAAACTTTTTATTATTGCTCAAAATTGAATCATTATCACTGTCATCTCAATTCTGTTTTTTACAAAAAACTTTTTATTATGGCTCAAAATTGAATCATTATCACTGTCATCTCAATTCTGTTTTTTACAAAAAACTTTTTATTATGGCTCAAAATTTAATCATTATCATTGTCATCTCAATTATGTTTTTTATAAAAAACTTTTTATTATGGCTCAAAATTTAATCATTATCACTGTCATCTCAATTCTGTTTTTTACAAAAAACTTTTTATTATGGCTCAAAATTTAATCATTATCATTGTCATCTCAATTATGTTTTTTACAAAAAACTTTTTATTATGGCTCAAAATTTAATCATTATCATTGTCATCTCAATTATGTTTTTTACAAAAAACTTTTTATTATGGCTCAAAATTGAATCATTATCACTGTCATCTCAATTATGTTTTTTACAAAAAACTTTTTATTATGGCTCAAAATTGAATCATTATCATTGTCATCTCAATTATGTTTTTTACAAAAAACTTTTTATTATGGCTCAAAATTGAATCATTATCACTGTCATCTCAATTATGTTTTTTACAAAAAACTTTTTATTATGGCTCAAAATTGAATCATTATCATTGTCATCTCAATTATGTTTTTTACAAAAAACTTTTTATTATGGCTCAAAATTTAATCATTATCACTGTCATCTCAATTCTGTTTTTTACAAAAAACTTTTTATTATGGCTCAAAATTTAATCATTATCATTGTCATCTCAATTCTGTTTTTTACAAAAAACTTTTTATTATGGCTCAAAATTTAATCATTATCATTGTCATCTCAATTATGTTTTTTACAAAAAACTTTTTATTATGGCTCAAAATTTAATCATTATCATTGTCATCTCAATTATGTTTTTTACAAAAAACTTTTTATTATGGCTCAAAATTGAATCATTATCACTGTCATCTCAATTATGTTTTTTACAAAAAACTTTTTATTATGGCTCAAAATTGAATCATTATCATTGTCATCTCAATTATGTTTTTTACAAAAAACTTTTTATTATGGCTCAAAATTGAATCATTATCATTGTCATCTCAATTATGTTTTTTACAAAAAACTTTTTATTATGGCTCAAAATTTAATCATTATCATTGTCATCTCAATTATGTTTTTTACAAAAAACTTTTTATTATGGCTCAAAATTTAATCATTATCATTGTCATCTCAATTATGTTTTTTATAAAAAACTTTTTATTATGGCTCAAAATTTAATCATTATCACTGTCATCTCAATTCTGTTTTTTACAAAAAACTTTTTATTATGGCTCAAAATTTAATCATTATCATTGTCATCTCAATTATGTTTTTTACAAAAAACTTTTTATTATGGCTCAAAATTTAATCATTATCATTGTCATCTCAATTATGTTTTTTACAAAAAACTTTTTATTATGGCTCAAAATTGAATCATTATCACTGTCATCTCAATTATGTTTTTTACAAAAAACTTTTTATTATGGCTCAAAATTGAATCATTATCATTGTCATCTCAATTATGTTTTTTACAAAAAACTTTTTATTATGGCTCAAAATTGAATCATTATCACTGTCATCTCAATTATGTTTTTTACAAAAAACTTTTTATTATGGCTCAAAATTGAATCATTATCATTGTCATCTCAATTATGTTTTTTACAAAAAACTTTTTATTATGGCTCAAAATTTAATCATTATCACTGTCATCTCAATTCTGTTTTTTACAAAAAACTTTTTATTATGGCTCAAAATTTAATCATTATCATTGTCATCTCAATTCTGTTTTTTACAAAAAACTTTTTATTATGGCTCAAAATTTAATCATTATCATTGTCATCTCAATTATGTTTTTTACAAAAAACTTTTTATTATGGCTCAAAATTTAATCATTATCATTGTCATCTCAATTATGTTTTTTACAAAAAACTTTTTATTATGGCTCAAAATTGAATCATTATCACTGTCATCTCAATTATGTTTTTTACAAAAAACTTTTTATTATGGCTCAAAATTGAATCATTATCATTGTCATCTCAATTATGTTTTTTACAAAAAACTTTTTATTATGGCTCAAAATTGAATCATTATCACTGTCATCTCAATTATGTTTTTTACAAAAAACTTTTTATTATTGCTCAAAATTGAATCATTATCACTGTCATCTCAATTCTGTTTTTTACAAAAAACTTTTTATTATGGCTCAAAATTGAATCATTATCACTGTCATCTCAATTCTGTTTTTTACAAAAAACTTTTTATTATGGCTCAAAATTTAATCATTATCATTGTCATCTCAATTATGTTTTTTATAAAAAACTTTTTATTATGGCTCAAAATTTAATCATTATCACTGTCATCTCAATTCTGTTTTTTACAAAAAACTTTTTATTATGGCTCAAAATTTAATCATTATCATTGTCATCTCAATTATGTTTTTTACAAAAAACTTTTTATTATGGCTCAAAATTTAATCATTATCATTGTCATCTCAATTATGTTTTTTACAAAAAACTTTTTATTATGGCTCAAAATTGAATCATTATCACTGTCATCTCAATTATGTTTTTTACAAAAAACTTTTTATTATGGCTCAAAATTGAATCATTATCATTGTCATCTCAATTATGTTTTTTACAAAAAACTTTTTATTATGGCTCAAAATTGAATCATTATCACTGTCATCTCAATTATGTTTTTTACAAAAAACTTTTTATTATGGCTCAAAATTGAATCATTATCATTGTCATCTCAATTATGTTTTTTACAAAAAACTTTTTATTATGGCTCAAAATTTAATCATTATCACTGTCATCTCAATTCTGTTTTTTACAAAAAACTTTTTATTATGGCTCAAAATTTAATCATTATCATTGTCATCTCAATTCTGTTTTTTACAAAAAACTTTTTATTATGGCTCAAAATTTAATCATTATCATTGTCATCTCAATTATGTTTTTTACAAAAAACTTTTTATTATGGCTCAAAATTTAATCATTATCATTGTCATCTCAATTATGTTTTTTACAAAAAACTTTTTATTATGGCTCAAAATTGAATCATTATCACTGTCATCTCAATTATGTTTTTTACAAAAAACTTTTTATTATGGCTCAAAATTGAATCATTATCATTGTCATCTCAATTATGTTTTTTACAAAAAACTTTTTATTATGGCTCAAAATTGAATCATTATCACTGTCATCTCAATTATGTTTTTTACAAAAAACTTTTTATTATGGCTCAAAATTGAATCATTATCATTGTCATCTCAATTATGTTTTTTACAAAAAACTTTTTATTATGGCTCAAAATTTAATCATTATCACTGTCATCTCAATTATGTTTTTTACAAAAAACTTTTTATTATTGCTCAAAATTGAATCATTATCACTGTCATCTCAATTCTGTTTTTTACAAAAAACTTTTTATTATGGCTCAAAATTGAATCATTATCACTGTCATCTCAATTCTGTTTTTTACAAAAAACTTTTTATTATGGCTCAAAATTTAATCATTATCATTGTCATCTCAATTATGTTTTTTACAAAAAACTTTTTATTATGGCTCAAAATTTAATCATTATCATTGTCATCTCAATTATGTTTTTTACAAAAAACTTTTTATTATGGCTCAAAATTTAATCATTATCATTGTCATCTCAATTATGTTTTTTACAAAAAACTTTTTATTATGGCTCAAAATTTAATCATTATCATTGTCATCTCAATTATGTTTTTTACAAAAAACTTTTTATTATGGCTCAAAATTTAATCATTATCATTGTCATCTCAATTATGTTTTTTACAAAAAACTTTTTATTATGGCTCAAAATTTAATCATTATCATTGTCATCTCAATTATGTTTTTTACAAAAAACTTTTTATTATGGCTCAAAATTTAATCATTATCATTGTCATCTCAATTATGTTTTTTACAAAAAACTTTTTATTATGGCTCAAAATTTAATCATTATCATTGTCATCTCAATTATGTTTTTTACAAAAAACTTTTTATTATGGCTCAAAATTTAATCATTATCATTGTCATCTCAACTATGTTTTTTACAAAAAACTTTTTATTATGGCTCAAAATTTAATCATTATCATTGTCATCTCAATTATGTTTTTTACAAAAAACTTTTTATTATGGCTCAAAATTTAATCATTATCATTGTCATCTCAATTATGTTTTTTACAAAAAACTTTTTATTATGGCTCAAAATTTAATCATTATCATTGTCATCTGAATTATGTTTTTTACAAAAAACTTTTTATTATGGCTCAAAATTTAATCATTATCATTGTCATCTCAATTATGTTTTTTACAAAAAACTTTTTATTATGGCTCAAAATTGAATCATTATCATTGTCATCTCAATTATGTTTTTTACAAAAAACTTTTTATTATGGCTCAAAATTTAATCATTATCATTGTCATCTCAATTATGTTTTTTACAAAAAACTTTTTATTATGGCTCAAAATTTAATCATTATCACTGTCATCTCAATTATGTTTTTTTACAAAAAACTTTTTATTATGGCTCAAAATTTAATCATTATCACTGTCATCTCAATTCTGTTTTTTACAAAAAACTTTTTATTATGGCTCAAAATTTAATCATTATCATTGTCATCTCAATTATGTTTTTTACAAAAAACTTTTTATTATGGCTCAAAATTTAATCATTATCATTGTCATCTCAATTATGTTTTTTACAAAAAACTTTTTATTATGGCTCAAAATTTAATCATTATCATTGTCATCTCAATTATGTTTTTTACAAAAAACTTTTTATTATGGCTCAAAATTTAATCATTATCACTGTCATCTCAATTATGTTTTTTACAAAAAACTTTTTATTATGGCTCAAAATTGAATCATTATCATTGTCATCTCAATTATGTTTTTTACAAAAAACTTTTTATTATGGCTCAAAATTGAATCATTATCACTGTCATCTCAATTATGTTTTTTACAAAAAACTTTTTATTATGGCTCAAAATTGAATCATTATCATTGTCATCTCAATTATGTTTTTTACAAAAAACTTTTTATTATGGCTCAAAATTTAATCATTATCACTGTCATCTCAATTATGTTTTTTACAAAAAACTTTTTATTATTGCTCAAAATTGAATCATTATCACTGTCATCTCAATTATGTTTTTTACAAAAAACTTTTTATTATGGCTCAAAATTGAATCATTATCATTGTCATCTCAATTATGTTTTTTACAAAAAACTTTTTATTATGGCTCAAAATTTAATCATTATCATTGTCATCTCAATTATGTTTTTTACAAAAAACTTTTTATTATGGCTCAAAATTTAATCATTATCACTGTCATCTCAATTATGTTTTTTACAAAAAACTTTTTATTATGGCTCAAAATTTAATCATTATCATTGTCATCTCAATTATGTTTTTTACAAAAAACTTTTTATTATGGCTCAAAATTTAATCATTATCACTGTCATCTCAATTCTGTTTTTTACAAAAAACTTTTTATTATGGCTCAAAATTGAATCATTATCACTGTCATCTCAATTCTGTTTTTTACAAAAAACTTTTTATTATGGCTCAAAATTTAATCATTATCACTGTCATCTCAATTATGTTTTTTACAAAAAACTTTTTATTATGGCTCAAAATTTAATCATTATCATTGTCATCTCAATTATGTTTTTTACAAAAAACTTTTTATTATGGCTCAAAATTTAATCATTATCATTGTCATCTCAATTATGTTTTTTACAAAAAACTTTTTATTATGGCTCAAAATTTAATCATTATCATTGTCATCTCAATTATGTTTTTTACAAAAAACTTTTTATTATGGCTCAAAATTTAATCATTATCATTGTCATCTCAATTATGTTTTTTACAAAAAACTTTTTATTATGGCTCAAAATTTAATCATTATCATTGTCATCTCAATTATGTTTTTTACAAAAAACTTTTTATTATGGCTCAAAATTTAATCATTATCATTGTCATCTCAATTATGTTTTTTACAAAAAACTTTTTATTATGGCTCAAAATTTAATCATTATCATTGTCATCTCAATTATGTTTTTTACAAAAAACTTTTTATTATGGCTCAAAATTTAATCATTATCATTGTCATCTCAATTATGTTTTTTACAAAAAACTTTTTATTATGGCTCAAAATTTAATCATTATCACTGTCATCTCAATTATGTTTTTTACAAAAAACTTTTTATTATTGCTCAAAATTGAATCATTATCACTGTCATCTCAATTATGTTTTTTACAAAAAACTTTTTATTATGGCTCAAAATTGAATCATTATCATTGTCATCTCAATTCTGTTTTTTACAAAAAACTTTTTATTATGGCTCAAAATTTAATCATTATCATTGTCATCTCAATTATGTTTTTTACAAAAAACTTTTTATTATGGCTCAAAATTTAATCATTATCACTGTCATCTCAATTATGTTTTTTACAAAAAACTTTTTATTATTGCTCAAAATTGAATCATTATCACTGTCATCTCAATTATGTTTTTTACAAAAAACTTTTTATTATGGCTCAAAATTGAATCATTATCACTGTCATCTCAATTATGTTTTTTACAAAAAACTTTTTATTATGGCTCAAAATTGAATCATTATCATTGTCATCTCAATTATGTTTTTTACAAAAAACTTTTTATTATGGCTCAAAATTGAATCATTATCACTGTCATCTCAATTATGTTTTTTACAAAAAACTTTTTATTATGGCTCAAAATTGAATCATTATCATTGTCATCTCAATTATGTTTTTTACAAAAAACTTTTTATTATGGCTCAAAATTTAATCATTATCACTGTCATCTCAATTATGTTTTTTACAAAAAACTTTTTATTATTGCTCAAAATTGAATCATTATCACTGTCATCTCAATTATGTTTTTTACAAAAAACTTTTTATTATGGCTCAAAATTGAATCATTATCATTGTCATCTCAATTATGTTTTTTACAAAAAACTTTTTATTATGGCTCAAAATTTAATCATTATCATTGTCATCTCAATTATGTTTTTTACAAAAAACTTTTTATTATGGCTCAAAATTTAATCATTATCACTGTCATCTCAATTATGTTTTTTACAAAAAACTTTTTATTATGGCTCAAAATTTAATCATTATCATTGTCATCTCAATTATGTTTTTTACAAAAAACTTTTTATTATGGCTCAAAATTTAATCATTATCACTGTCATCTCAATTCTGTTTTTTACAAAAAACTTTTTATTATGGCTCAAAATTGAATCATTATCACTGTCATCTCAATTCTGTTTTTTACAAAAAACTTTTTATTATGGCTCAAAATTTAATCATTATCACTGTCATCTCAATTCTGTTTTTTACAAAAAACTTTTTATTATGGCTCAAAATTTAATCATTATCATTGTCATCTCAATTATGTTTTTTACAAAAAACTTTTTATTATGGCTCAAAATTTAATCATTATCATTGTCATCTCAATTATGTTTTTTACAAAAAACTTTTTATTATGGCTCAAAATTTAATCATTATCATTGTCATCTCAATTCTGTTTTTTACAAAAAACTTTTTATTATGGCTCAAAATTTAATCATTATCATTGTCATCTCAATTATGTTTTTTACAAAAAACTTTTTATTATGGCTCAAAATTTAATCATTATCATTGTCATCTCAATTATGTTTTTTACAAAAAACTTTTTATTATGGCTCAAAATTTAATCATTATCATTGTCATCTCAATTATGTTTTTTACAAAAAACTTTTTATTATGGCTCAAAATTTAATCATTATCATTGTCATCTCAATTATGTTTTTTACAAAAAACTTTTTATTATGGCTCAAAATTTAATCATTATCATTGTCATCTCAATTATGTTTTTTACAAAAAACTTTTTATTATGGCTCAAAATTTAATCATTATCACTGTCATCTCAATTATGTTTTTTACAAAAAACTTTTTATTATGGCTCAAAATTTAATCATTATCACTGTCATCTCAATTCTGTTTTTTACAAAAAACTTTTTATTATGGCTCAAAATTTAATCATTATCATTGTCATCTCAATTCTGTTTTTTACAAAAAACTTTTTATTATGGCTCAAAATTTAATCATTATCATTGTCATCTCAATTATGTTTTTTACAAAAAACTTTTTATTATGGCTCAAAATTTAATCATTATCACTGTCATCTCAATTCTGTTTTTTACAAAAAACTTTTTATTATGGCTCAAAATTTAATCATTATCACTGTCATCTCAATTCTGTTTTTTACAAAAAACTCTTTATTATGGCTCAAAATTTAATCATTATCACTGTCATCTCAATTCTGTTTTTTACAAAAAACTTTTTATTATGGCTTAAAATTTAATCATTATCACTGTCATCTCAATTCTGTTTTTTACAAAAAACTTTTTATTATGGCTCAAAATTGAATCATTATCATTGTCATCTCAATTCTGTTTTTTACAAAAAACTTTTTATTATGGCTCAAAATTTAATCATTATCATTGTCATCTCAATTATGTTTTTTACAAAAAACTTTTTATTATGGCTCAAAATTTAATCATTATCACTGTCATCTCAATTATGTTTTTTACAAAAAACTTTTTATTATTGCTCAAAATTGAATCATTATCACTGTCATCTCAATTATGTTTTTTACAAAAAACTTTTTATTATGGCTCAAAATTGAATCATTATCACTGTCATCTCAATTATGTTTTTTACAAAAAACTTTTTATTATGGCTCAAAATTGAATCATTATCATTGTCATCTCAATTATGTTTTTTACAAAAAACTTTTTATTATGGCTCAAAATTGAATCATTATCACTGTCATCTCAATTATGTTTTTTACAAAAAACTTTTTATTATGGCTCAAAATTGAATCATTATCATTGTCATCTCAATTATGTTTTTTACAAAAAACTTTTTATTATGGCTCAAAATTTAATCATTATCACTGTCATCTCAATTATGTTTTTTACAAAAAACTTTTTATTATTGCTCAAAATTGAATCATTATCACTGTCATCTCAATTATGTTTTTTACAAAAAACTTTTTATTATGGCTCAAAATTGAATCATTATCATTGTCATCTCAATTATGTTTTTTACAAAAAACTTTTTATTATGGCTCAAAATTTAATCATTATCATTGTCATCTCAATTATGTTTTTTACAAAAAACTTTTTATTATGGCTCAAAATTTAATCATTATCACTGTCATCTCAATTATGTTTTTTACAAAAAACTTTTTATTATGGCTCAAAATTTAATCATTATCATTGTCATCTCAATTATGTTTTTTACAAAAAACTTTTTATTATGGCTCAAAATTTAATCATTATCACTGTCATCTCAATTCTGTTTTTTACAAAAAACTTTTTATTATGGCTCAAAATTGAATCATTATCACTGTCATCTCAATTCTGTTTTTTACAAAAAACTTTTTATTATGGCTCAAAATTTAATCATTATCACTGTCATCTCAATTCTGTTTTTTACAAAAAACTTTTTATTATGGCTCAAAATTTAATCATTATCATTGTCATCTCAATTATGTTTTTTACAAAAAACTTTTTATTATGGCTCAAAATTTAATCATTATCATTGTCATCTCAATTATGTTTTTTACAAAAAACTTTTTATTATGGCTCAAAATTTAATCATTATCATTGTCATCTCAATTCTGTTTTTTACAAAAAACTTTTTATTATGGCTCAAAATTTAATCATTATCATTGTCATCTCAATTATGTTTTTTACAAAAAACTTTTTATTATGGCTCAAAATTTAATCATTATCATTGTCATCTCAATTATGTTTTTTACAAAAAACTTTTTATTATGGCTCAAAATTTAATCATTATCATTGTCATCTCAATTATGTTTTTTACAAAAAACTTTTTATTATGGCTCAAAATTTAATCATTATCATTGTCATCTCAATTATGTTTTTTACAAAAAACTTTTTATTATGGCTCAAAATTTAATCATTATCATTGTCATCTCAATTATGTTTTTTACAAAAAACTTTTTATTATGGCTCAAAATTTAATCATTATCACTGTCATCTCAATTATGTTTTTTACAAAAAACTTTTTATTATGGCTCAAAATTTAATCATTATCACTGTCATCTCAATTCTGTTTTTTACAAAAAACTTTTTATTATGGCTCAAAATTTAATCATTATCATTGTCATCTCAATTCTGTTTTTTACAAAAAACTTTTTATTATGGCTCAAAATTTAATCATTATCATTGTCATCTCAATTATGTTTTTTACAAAAAACTTTTTATTATGGCTCAAAATTTAATCATTATCACTGTCATCTCAATTCTGTTTTTTACAAAAAACTTTTTATTATGGCTCAAAATTTAATCATTATCACTGTCATCTCAATTCTGTTTTTTACAAAAAACTCTTTATTATGGCTCAAAATTTAATCATTATCACTGTCATCTCAATTCTGTTTTTTACAAAAAACTTTTTATTATGGCTTAAAATTTAATCATTATCACTGTCATCTCAATTCTGTTTTTTACAAAAAACTTTTTATTATGGCTCAAAATTTAATCATTATCACTGTCATCTCAATTCTGTTTTTTACAAAAAACTTTTTATTATGGCTCAAAATTTAATCATTATCACTGTCATCTCAATTCTGTTTTTTACAAAAAACTTTTTATTATGGCTCAAAATTTAATCATTATCATTGTCATCTCAATTCTGTTTTTTACAAAAAACTTTTTATTATGGCTCAAAATTTAATCATTATCATTGTCATCTCAATTATGTTTTTTACAAAAAACTTTTTATTATGGCTCAAAATTTAATCATTATCACTGTCATCTCAATTATGTTTTTTACAAAAAACTTTTTATTATGGCTCAAAATTGAATCATTATCACTGTCATCTCAATTCTGTTTTTTACAAAAAACTTTTTATTATGGCTCAAAATTGAATCATTATCACTGTCATCTCAATTCTGTTTTTTACAAAAAACTTTTTATTATGGCTCAAAATTTAATCATTATCATTGTCATCTCAATTATGTTTTTTACAAAAAACTTTTTATTATGGCTCAAAATTTAATCATTATCATTGTCATCTCAATTCTGTTTTTTACAAAAAACTTTTTATTATGGCTCAAAATTTAATCATTATCATTGTCATCTCAATTATGTTTTTTACAAAAAACTTTTTATTATGGCTCAAAATTTAATCATTATCATTGTCATCTCAATTATGTTTTTTACAAAAAACTTTTTATTATGGCTCAAAATTTAATCATTATCACTGTCATCTCAATTATGTTTTTTACAAAAAACTTTTTATTATGGCTCAAAATTTAATCATTATCACTGTCATCTCAATTCTGTTTTTTACAAAAAACTTTTTATTATGGCTCAAAATTGAATCATTATCACTGTCATCTCAATTCTGTATATTCCTACTGTAATATTTTTACTGTAATATTTTTTTTCTACTGTAATATTTTTTTTATATTTTATATATGACAGTAGGAATTTATTTTAAGAATTGAAGGTGGAATAATAGGGACCTAAAGAAATATGACAGTAGGAATTTATTTTAAGAATTGAAGGTGGAATAATAGGGACTCGGGACCTAAAGGAATATGACAGTAGGAATTTATTTTAAGAATTGAAGGTGGAAAAATAGGGACTAGGGACCTAAAGAAATATGACAGTAGGAATTTATTTTAAGAATTGAAGGTGGAATAATAGGGACTAGGGACCTAAAAAATATCACAGTAGGAATTTATTTTAAGAATTGAAGGTGGAAAAATAGGGACTAGGGACCTAAAGAAATATGACAGTAGGAATTTATTTTAAGAATTGAAGGTAGAATAATAGGGACTAGGGAACTAAAGAAATATGACAGTAGGAATTTATTTTATGAATTGAAGGTGGAATAATAGGGACTAGGGACCTAAAGAAATATGACAGTAGGAATTTATTTTAAGAATTGAAGGTGGAATAATAGGGACTCGGGACCTAAAGGAATATGACAGTAGGAATTTATTTTAAGAATTGAAGGTGGAATAATAGGGACTAGGGACCTAAAGAAATATGACAGTAGGAATTTATTTTAAGAATTGAAGGTGGAAAAATAGGGACTAGGGACCTAAAGAAATATGACAGTAGGAATTTATTTTAAGAATTGAAGGTGGAATAATAGGGACTCGGGACCCAAAGGAATATGACAGTAGGAATTTATTTTAAGAATTGAAGGTATCTCAATTATGTTTTTTACAAAAAACTTTTTATTATGGCTCAAAATTTAATCATTATCACTGTCATCTCAATTCTGTTTTTTACAAAAAACTTTTTATTATGGCTCAAAATTTAATCATTATCACTGTCATCTCAATTCTGTTTTTTACAAAAAACTTTTTATTATGGCTCAAAATTTAATCATTATCATTGTCATCTCAATTCTGTTTTTTACAAAAAACTTTTTATTATGGCTCAAAATTTAATCATTATCACTGTCATCTCAATTCTGTTTTTACAAAAAACTTTTTATTATGGCTCAAAATTTAATCGTTATCACTGTCATCTCAATTCTGTTTTTTACAAAAAACTTTTTATTATGGCTCAAAATTTAATCATTATCACTGTCATCTCAATTCTGTTTTTTACAAAAAACTTTTTATTATGGCTCAAAATTTAATCATTATCATTGTCATCTCAATTCTGTTTTTTACAAAAAACATTTTATTATGGCTCAAAATTTAATCATTATCATTGTCATCTCAATTATGTTTTTTACAAAAAACTTTTTATTATGGCTCAAAATTTAATCATTATCACTGTCATCTCAATTATGTTTTTTACAAAAAACTTTTTATTATGGCTCAAAATTTAATCATTATCACTGTCATCTCAATTCTGTTTTTTACAAAAAACTGTTATGACCCCGCTTACGAAGAGATCAGAACAAAACGTTTATCGCACACAAAGAAATACAGAGCAGGTGAAGGTAGGTAGAACTAAAACTGGGAGAGCGAACTAACTATTGGCTGGGCTTTTATACTAATCACTCTAAGGGCTGACGCCCATACACAACACCTCCCCCCTTGAAAAAAAGGTTCGGCTTCACTTAAAGCCGAAGCTTTACAATAACTCAACACTTTGCCAGCCAAACAAACAAACAAAAATACATACAAAAATTTGGGGGACAATGGGAACAAAAAATAAATACAACATTACCAAAAAAATACAACAATATTATCACAATTATTTACACATCTACATCTCCATTTGCTTATCTTCTTCAACATCTTTCATTTTTGACTTGTTCCCATTTGCTTCTTTCATCTTTGACTTGATCCTCTTGGAGTTGTCCACACTGCTGGTACTCGAAGAAGTCACACTACTTTCACTCACTATTGTTTCTTCACTAATATTCATCTTTTTGATGTCTTCATTCAGCAACTTCTTTTTATTACTCCACTCATCACGCCGAATTTCTTTAAACGACCTGGTTACAATACTCTTTAGCACTGACACTTTGACTTTCCAGGCGTTTTCGGTTTTGCGCAAAATTTCACCCCTCAACCACTCAATTTTGCCGCTTCTTTTATTGGTGTTTTTCACTTTCACTTTTGTCCCGTTCGGAAATGCATTTTTCTGTATCTTGAATGCTGCCTTCTTTTTACTCCACTTGTTGTATTTTGGCTTTTGAATTTGCACTGACACTTCTTTCAATCCAGGCAAGCCCAAGATACACACTTCACTATGGACCAAATGGAACTCCATAAAGACGTCTTTGTCTTTCACTCTCACTTTGCTTCTGAATTTTCCTTCAATTTCCACTTTGTTGTCACCCAGCCCTATACCACTGTAATTCACTTTTTCAATTGTTGGCTGTCCAATACTGTTCCACACTTCTTTAGTGACAACATTTATCTGCGAAGCAGTGTCGACAATCATTTCAATATCCACTTCTCCAAACTTCACTTTTTGCTTAATCCACTCTTCTTTTTCTACAATTTGCATTGGATCGAAGATATCCAGAATTGCACAATATGGAGAACCTGAATGATTATTATCATTACTCCACTGCCGTTTAGGCTGATAATGTTTATCATTCAAGAACTTACAATGCATTCGCCAGTGACCAAAACGCCCACAATGACTACACTTCTTTTGAATGATATTTTGTTGATACTTGACGTTTGGTTTGGACCACTGTTTTTTGCACTCATTTCCATTTTCACTTTCACTATCTTTCCAACACTTCACTTTTTGCACTGTATTGACTTCAGGCACTTCTTTCTTCACTTCACTCATTTTCTCTTTGACTAGATACAGTGCCTCACTTTTGTTGGCCATATATGCCCGACACTCTTCAATCACTTCTTTTAAGGTCACTGCATGCCCCTTTTCACTTTTACTTTCAACACTCTTCATGGCGACTTGTCGTACTGAGGTTGCATCACTTGGCAGACCTGAAATAAAAATAAGAACTTTCAATTCTTCAATTGACAAGGCCATTTCCGCGCGCTCACATTGCGCATTCACTAAATTCCCAAACTCAACAATATCTTGAAGGGCACTACACTTAACATTTAAGGCCTCGAACCTTTTCAACAATTTAGACCTATGGTCACTAAACTCTTTCACTAACTCACTACACAGTTCGTCAAACTTCATTTCACTCAATTTGGTTGGCAGCATCTTCCTTTCAATTTGGGCATACTCTTCTGGCCCCAATTTACTCAATAACAATCTCACTTTAGAGGATTCTGGCAGGGTTTTACCCTCCTCCTCAAAATAGGATCGATGCCTGCCCAACCATGACTCAAAGGTCATACCACTCGTCAAATCGAAAACAAACTCACCGATCATGCCAACCAATTTACTGTATAGCTCGGTGTCGTTCAACTCACTCGGCTTCAGCAGCCTCACTAACATTTTCTCAAAATGCTCCTGTTGGGCCTTTAGCAATTTCTCCAAAACTTTTGCATCCATGTTCACTCACTAAACTAAACTTTTTTTTTACTACACTTTAACACTAAACACTACAATTTCACTAACCTTTTCGGTTTTTACAACACTGCAATTGTCCACACAGATTTTCTTTCCTGCACTGCACACAGCTTACGTTGACGAGCGTTGACTTTGACGAGACTGTACCGCTTGGTTCTTTTTCTCGACCGCGCCACTGTTATGACCCCGCTTACGAAGAGATCAGAACAAAACGTTTATCGCACACAAAGAAATACAGAGCAGGTGAAGGTAGGTAGAACTAAAACTGGGAGAGCGAACTAACTATTGGCTGGGCTTTTATACTAATCACTCTAAGGGCTGACGCCCATACACAACAAAAACTTTTTATTATGGCTCAAAATTTAATCATTATCACTGTCATCTCAATTCTGTTTTTTACAAAAAACTTTTTATTATGGCTCAAAATTTAATCATTATCATTGTCATCTCAATTATGTTTTTTACAAAAAACTTTTTATTATGGCTCAAAATTTAATCATTATCACTGTCATCTCAATTCTGTTTTTTACAAAAAACTTTTTATTATGGCTCAAAATTTAATCATTATCACTGTCATCTCAATTCTGTTTTTTACAAAAAACTTTTTATTATGGCTCAAAATTTAATCATTATCACTGTCATCTCAATTCTGTTTTTTACAAAAAACTTTTTATTATGGCTCAAAATTTAATCATTATCACTGTCATCTCAATTCTGTTTTTTACAAAAAACTTTTTATTATGGCTCAAAATTTGATCATTATCATTGTCATCACAATTCTGTTTTTTACAAAAAACTTTTTATTATGGCTCAAAATTTAATCATTATCACTGTCATCTCAATTCTGTTTTTTACAAAAAACTTTTTATTATGGCTCAAAATTTAATCAATTTTCTGGGAGATTGTACTACAATTCTTCTGGGAGATTGTACTTGCACTTTTTGTACTTTCACTTGGAGTACGTCGAGTGGATAAGCCCACAAAATGTCACATCCTCATTTCGTCAATCTCAAAAGGCCTAAGAGAGTAAAATTACCCAATTCGTCAAACTATAAAGCTAATATGGCTCCGGACAATCCGTCAGTGGACAATCCGGCAGTGGAAAATCCGTCAGTGGACAATCCCATTGCAATCCTGTGACGTTGAGCGTTCATTTTCCATGTATAAAAATATTTTGACGGATAAAAGGACAAATTTTACACCTGAAAATTTGGAAATGTACTTAATATGCAATTGTGAAAAACGTGATTAAATTTTTTTGTTAAATTTTAACTTTATATTAGTAAATAAACGAAAATTTATTTCAATATTTAGCTAATTTTTGGCACTTTTTGTCAATATTTTGCCAATTTATTTCAATATTTTATGGCCATATATTGCAATTTTATTTCAATAAAAATCCGCACCCTAGTTATAAGAAATGACAGGATTGCCAAATTATTCGACTGACAAGACCAAGACAGAAACTTTCAAGAAATCTTGGTTATCTATCCAAAATTATTTAGGTTTAACTTTAAAAAGCCGTTAGATGTCCAGATATAATCTTTCGAAAAAAATTATGAAAAAAAGTAAAAGCTTTAAATTTAAAAATATTTTTCCTCCCATGAGATGAAGATAATAAAAAATAAATATTTTTATTTTTAATTGAGTATTTTAAATTTAAGTATATTTAAAAAAAGTAAATTTAAAAATGCTAGGAAAAAATAAATATTTTCTCAAAATTGTTTAAAAAATCTCAGAAAGTTGGCATTAAATGATGGCATTAAATGATGAATAGCTTAAGTGATGAATAAAAGTATCTCGACAATTTATTTTTTATTTTATTTTTGTTTTGTGGTCATTTAAAGAAAATTTAGTCTTATTTAATTATCAAAAAACTTTTAATTAATTAGGTAAGAGCAAAACATCGTCCACCCAAAATACCGTCCTGACATCTTATTGTTAGTAAAATACATTTTACATGTAGTAAATTCGATTTATGTCGATATTTGTTATCTTATTATCTTCAGACTGATTTTTTAAATCTTATAACGTGATTTTTTTCAAATTTTGTGCGTGACAGTCTCTATTTTTCCATGCCAATCTCTATTTTAGAGCTAAATCCCGATAATCGCTGGTAGTCGCATAAAATACGGATATCGAGACCGGGTCCTGTAAAATCTCGTAGGAGATCCTGTCCTATACTACTAATTAATTAATATTCATTAATAATTATTTTCTTTTACTTAATATATATTTTTCCAACTTTTCTCAAAAACTTAAAAACTTAGCCAAAACTTTCATTTATTATTTTCTTTTATTGACCATTACCAAAAAACTTTTTTTTTTCTTTAACGTTTTATGCGTCGCAGCATTTTTATTTTTTTACGAAAAAAGCTAAAAGAAAGTCCAATTATATAAAAATAATAATTTGGCACTTTTTTACTAAAAGAGGACAATAATTTGTTTTTTAAATTAACAAAAAACTTTCTGAGATTTTTTAAACAATTTTGAGAAAATATTTATTTTTTCCTAGCATTTTTAAATTTACTTTTTTTAAATATACTTAAATTTAAAATACTCAATTAAAAATAAAAATATTTATTTTTTATTATCTTCATCTCATGGGAGGGAAAATATTTTTAAATTTAAAGCTTTTACTTTTTTCATAATTTTTTTCGAAAGATTATATCTGGACATCTAACGGCTTTTTAAAGTTAAACCTAAATAATTTTGGATAGATAACCAAGATTTCTTGAAAGTTTCTGTCTTGGTCTTGTCAGTCGAATAATTTGGCAATCCTGTCATTTCTTATAACTAGGGTGCGGATTTTTATTGAAATAAAATTGCAATATATGGCCATAAAATATTGAAATAAATTGGCAAAATATTGACAAAAAGTGCCAAAAATTAGCTAAATATTGAAATAAATTTTCGTTTATTTACTAATATAAAGTTAAAATTTAACAAAAAAATTTAATCACGTTTTTCACAATTGCATATTAAGTACATTTCCAAATTTTCAGGTGTAAAATTTGTCCTTTTATCCGTCAAAATATTTTTATACATGGAAAATGAACGCTCAACGTCACAGGATTGCAATGGGATTGTCCACTGACGGATTTTCCACTGCCGGATTGTCCACTGACGGATTGTCCGGAGCCATATTAGCTTTATAGTTTGACGAATTGGGTAATTTTACTCTCTTAGGCCTTTTGAGATTGACGAAATGAGGATGTGACATTTTGTGGGCTTATCCACTCGACGTACTCCAAGTGAAAGTACAAAAAGTGCAAGTACAATCTCCCAGAAGAATTGTAGTACAATCTCCCAGAAAATTGATTAAATTTTGAGCCATAATAAAAAGTTTTTTGTAAAAAACAGAATTGAGATGACAGTGATAATGATTAAATTTTGAGCCATAATAAAAAGTTTTTTGTAAAAAACAGAATTGTGATGACAATGATAATGATTAAATTTTGAGCCATAATAAAAAGTTTTTTGTAAAAAACAGAATTGAGATGACAGTGATAATGATTAAATTTTGAGCCATAATAAAAAGTTTTTTGTAAAAAACAGAATTGAGATGACAGTGATAATGATTAAATTTTGAGCCATAATAAAAAGTTTTTTGTAAAAAACAGAATTGAGATGACAGTGATAATGATTAAATTTTGAGCCATAATAAAAAGTTTTTTGTAAAAAACATAATTGAGATGACAATGATAATGATTAAATTTTGAGCCATAATAAAAAGTTTTTTGTAAAAAACAGAATTGAGATGACAGTGATAATGATTAAATTTTGAGCCATAATAAAAAGTTTTTTGTAAAAAACAGAATTGAGATGACAGTGATAATGATTAAATTTTGAGCCATAATAAAAAGTTTTTTGTAAAAAACATAATTGAGATGACAGTGATAATGATTAAATTTTGAGCCATAATAAAAAGTTTTTTGTAAAAAACATAATTGAGATGACAGTGATAATGATTAAATTTTGAGCCATAATAAAAAGTTTTTTGTAAAAAACATAATTGAGATGACAATGATAATGATTAAATTTTGAGCCATAATAAAAAGTTTTTTGTAAAAAACAGAATTGAGATGACAGTGATAATGATTAAATTTTGAGCCATAATAAAAAGTTTTTTGTAAAAAACAGAATTGAGATGACAGTGATAATGATTAAATTTTGAGCCATAATAAAAAGTTTTTTGTAAAAAACATAATTGAGATGACAATGATAATGATTAAATTTTGAGCCATAATAAAAAGTTTTTTGTAAAAAACATAATTGAGATGACAATGATAATGATTAAATTTTGAGCCATAATAAAAAGTTTTTTGTAAAAAACAGAATTGAGATGACAGTGATAATGATTAAATTTTGAGCCATAATAAAAAGTTTTTTGTAAAAAACAGAATTGAGATGACAGTGATAATGATTAAATTTTGAGCCATAATAAAAAGTTTTTTGTAAAAAACATAATTGAGATGACAGTGATAATGATTAAATTTTGAGCCATAATAAAAAGTTTTTTGTAAAAAACAGAATTGAGATGACAATGATAATGATTAAATTTTGAGCCATAATAAAAAGTTTTTTGTAAAAAACATAATTGAGATGACAATGATAATGATTAAATTTTGAGCCATAATAAAAAGTTTTTTGTAAAAAACAGAATTGAGATGACAATGATAATGATTAAATTTTGAGCCATAATAAAAAGTTTTTTGTAAAAAACAGAATTGAGATGACAGTGATAACGATTAAATTTTGAGCCATAATAAAAAGTTTTTTGTAAAAAACAGAATTGAGATGACAGTGATAATGATTAAATTTTGAGCCATAATAAAAAGTTTTTTGTAAAAAACAGAATTGAGATGACAGTGATAATGATTAAATTTTGAGCCATAATAAAAAGTTTTTTGTAAAAAACAGAATTGAGATGACAGTGATAATGATTAAATTTTGAGCCATAATAAAAAGTTTTTTGTAAAAAACAGAATTGAGATGACAATGATAATGATTAAATTTTGAGCCATAATAAAAAGTTTTTTGTAAAAAACAGAATTGAGATGACAGTGATAACGATTAAATTTTGAGCCATAATAAAAAGTTTTTTGTAAAAAACAGAATTGAGATGACAGTGATAATGATTAAATTTTGAGCCATAATAAAAAGTTTTTTGTAAAAAACAGAATTGAGATGACAATGATAATGATTAAATTTTGAGCCATAATAAAAAGTTTTTTGTAAAAAACAGAATTGAGATGACAGTGATAATGATTAAATTTTGAGCCATAATAAAAAGTTTTTTGTAAAAAACAGAATTGAGATGACAATGATAATGATTAAATTTTGAGCCATAATAAAAAGTTTTTTGTAAAAAACAGAATTGAGATGACAGTGATAATGATTAAATTTTGAGCCATAATAAAAAGTTTTTTGTAAAAAACAGAATTGAGATGACAGTGATAATGATTAAATTTTGAGCCATAATAAAAAGTTTTTTGTAAAAAACAGAATTGAGATGACAGTGATAATGATAAATTTTGAGCCATAATAAAAAGTTTTTTGTAAAAAACATAATTGAGATGACAATGATAATGATTAAATTTTGAGCCATAATAAAAAGTTTTTTGTAAAAAACAGAATTGAGATGACAGTGATAATGATTAAATTTTGAGCCATAATAAAAAGTTTTTTGTAAAAAACAGAATTGAGATGACAATGATAATGATTAAATTTTGAGCCATAATAAAAAGTTTTTTGTAAAAAACAGAATTGAGATGACAGTGATAATGATTAAATTTTGAGCCATAATAAAAAGTTTTTTGTAAAAAACAGAATTGAGATGACAGTGATAATGATTAAATTTTGAGCCATAATAAAAAGTTTTTTGTAAAAAACATAATTGAGATGACAATGATAATGATTAAATTTTGAGCCATAATAAAAAGTTTTTTGTAAAAAACAGAATTGAGATGACAGTGATAATGATTAAATTTTGAGCCATAATAAAAAGTTTTTTGTAAAAAACAGAATTGAGATGACAGTGATAATGATTAAATTTTGAGCCATAATAAAAAGTTTTTTGTAAAAAACATAATTGAGATGACAGTGATAATGATTAAATTTTGAGCCATAATAAAAAGTTTTTTGTAAAAAACAGAATTGAGATGACAGTGATAATGATTAAATTTTGAGCCATAATAAAAAGTTTTTTGTAAAAAACAGAATTGAGATGACAATGATAATGATTAAATTTTGAGCCATAATAAAAAGTTTTTTGTAAAAAACAGAATTGAGATGACAGTGATAATGATTAAATTTTGAGCCATAATAAAAAGTTTTTTGTAAAAAACAGAATTGAGATGACAGTGATAATGATTAAATTTTGAGCCATAATAAAAAGTTTTTTGTAAAAAACAGAATTGAGATGACAGTGATAATGATTAAATTTTGAGCCATAATAAAAAGTTTTTTGTAAAAAACAGAATTGAGATGACAATGATAATGATTAAATTTTGAGCCATAATAAAAAGTTTTTTGTAAAAAACATAATTGAGATGACAATGATAATGATTAAATTTTGAGCCATAATAAAAAGTTTTTTGTAAAAAACAGAATTGAGATGACAATGATAATGATTAAATTTTGAGCCATAATAAAAAGTTTTTTGTAAAAAACAGAATTGAGATGACAGTGATAACGATTAAATTTTGAGCCATAATAAAAAGTTTTTTGTAAAAAACAGAATTGAGATGACAGTGATAATGATTAAATTTTGAGCCATAATAAAAAGTTTTTTGTAAAAAACAGAATTGAGATGACAGTGATAATGATTAAATTTTGAGCCATAATAAAAAGTTTTTTGTAAAAAACATAATTGAGATACCTTCAATTCTTAAAATAAATTCCTACTGTCATATTCCTTTGGGTCCCGAGTCCCTATTATTCCACCTTCAATTCTTAAAATAAATTCCTACTGTCATATTTCTTTAGGTCCCTAGTCCCTATTTTTCCACCTTCAATTCTTAAAATAAATTCCTACTGTCATATTTCTTTAGGTCCCTAGTCCCTATTATTCCACCTTCAATTCTTAAAATAAATTCCTACTGTCATATTCCTTTAGGTCCCGAGTCCCTATTATTCCACCTTCAATTCTTAAAATAAATTCCTACTGTCATATTTCTTTAGGTCCCTAGTCCCTATTATTCCACCTTCAATTCATAAAATAAATTCATACTGTCATATTTCTTTAGTTCCCTAGTCCCTATTATTCCACCTTCAATTCTTAAAATAAATTCCTACTGTCATATTTCTTTAGGTCCCTAGTCCCTATTTTTCCACCTTCAATTCTTAAAATAAATTCCTACTGTGATATTTTTTAGGTCCCTAGTCCCTATTATTCCACCTTCAATTCTTAAAATAAATTCCTACTGTCATATTTCTTTAGGTCCCTAGTCCCTATTTTTCCACCTTCAATTCTTAAAATAAATTCCTACTGTCATATTCCTTTAGGTCCCGAGTCCCTATTATTCCACCTTCAATTCTTAAAATAAATTCCTACTGTCATATTTCTTTAGGTCCCTAGTCCCTATTTTTCCACCTTCAATTCTTAAAATAAATTCCTACTGTAATATTTTTTTAGGTCCCTAGTCCCTATTATTCCACCTTCAATTCTTAAAATAAATTCCTACTGTCATATATAAAATATAAAAAAAAATATTACAGTAGAAAAAAAATATTACAGTAAAAATATTACAGTAGGAATATACAGAATTGAGATGACAGTGATAATGATTCAATTTTGAGCCATAATAAAAAGTTTTTTGTAAAAAACAGAATTGAGATGACAGTGATAATGATTAAATTTTGAGCCATAATAAAAAGTTTTTTGTAAAAAACATAATTGAGATGACAGTGATAATGATTAAATTTTGAGCCATAATAAAAAGTTTTTTGTAAAAAACATAATTGAGATGACAATGATAATGTTTAAATTTTGAGCCATAATAAAAAGTTTTTTGTAAAAAACATAATTGAGATGACAATGATAATGATTAAATTTTGAGCCATAATAAAAAGTTTTTTGTAAAAAACAGAATTGAGATGACAATGATAATGATTAAATTTTGAGCCATAATAAAAAGTTTTTTGTAAAAAACATAATTGAGATGACAATGATAATGATTAAATTTTGAGCCATAATAAAAAGTTTTTTGTAAAAAACAGAATTGAGATGACAGTGATAATGATTAAATTTTGAGCCATAATAAAAAGTTTTTTGTAAAAAACAGAATTGAGATGACAGTGATAATGATTCAATTTTGAGCCATAATAAAAAGTTTTTTGTAAAAAACAGAATTGAGATGACAGTGGTAATGATTAAATTTTGAGCCATAATAAAAAGTTTTTTGTAAAAAACATAATTGAGATGACAATGATAATGATTAAATTTTGAGCCATAATAAAAAGTTTTTTGTAAAAAACAGAATTGAGATGACAATGATAATGATTAAATTTTGAGCCATAATAAAAAGTTTTTTGTAAAAAACAGAATTGAGATGACAGTGATAATGATTAAATTTTGAGCCATAATAAAAAGTTTTTTGTAAAAAACATAATTGAGATGACAGTGATAATGATTAAATTTTGAGCCATAATAAAAAGTTTTTTGTAAAAAACAGAATTGAGATGACAGTGATAATGATTAAATTTTGAGCCATAATAAAAAGTTTTTTGAAAAAAACAGAATTGAGATGACAGTGATAATGATTAAATTTTGAGCCATAATAAAAAGTTTTTTGTAAAAAACAGAATTGAGATGACAGTGATAATGATTAAATTTTAAGCCATAATAAAAAGTTTTTTGTAAAAAACAGAATTGAGATGACAGTGATAATGATTAAATTTTGAGCCATAATAAAGAGTTTTTTGTAAAAAACAGAATTGAGATGACAGTGATAATGATTAAATTTTGAGCCATAATAAAAAGTTTTTTGTAAAAAACATAATTGAGATGACAATGATAATGATTAAATTTTGAGCCATAATAAAAAGTTTTTTGTAAAAAACAGAATTGAGATGACAATGATAATGATTAAATTTTGAGCCATAATAAAAAGTTTTTTGTAAAAAACAGAATTGAGATGACAGTGATAATGATTAAATTTTGAGCCATAATAAAAAGTTTTTTGTAAAAAACATAATTGAGATGACAATGCTAATGATTAAATTTTGAGCCATAATAAAAAGTTTTTTGTAAAAAACAGAATTGAGATGACAGTGATAATGATTAAATTTTGAGCCATAATAAAAAGTTTTTTGTAAAAAACAGAATTGAGATGACAGTGATAATGATTAAATTTTGAGCCATAATAAAAAGTTTTTTGTAAAAAACATAATTGAGATGACAGTGATAATGATTAAATTTTGAGCCATAATAAAAAGTTTTTTGTAAAAAACAGAATTGAGATGACAATGATAATGATTAAATTTTGAGCCATAATAAAAAGTTTTTTGTAAAAAACAGAATTGAGATGACAGTGATAATGATTAAATTTTGAGCCATAATAAAAAGTTTTTTGTAAAAAACAGAATTGAGATGACAGTGATAATGATTAAATTTTGAGCTATAATAAAAAGTTTTTTGTAAAAAACAGAATTGAGATGACAGTGATAATGATTAAATTTTGAGCCATAATAAAAAGTTTTTTGTAAAAAACAGAATTGAGATGACAATGATAATGATTAAATTTTGAGCCATAATAATTAAATTTTGAGCCATAATAAAAAGTTTTTTGTAAAAAACATAATTGAGATGACAATGATAATGATTAAATTTTGAGCCATAATAAAAAGTTTTTTGTAAAAAACAGAATTGAGATGACAATGATAATGATTAAATTTTGAGCCATAATAAAAAGTTTTTTGTAAAAAACAGAATTGAGATGACAGTGATAACGATTAAATTTTGAGCCATAATAAAAAGTTTTTTGTAAAAAACAGAATTGAGATGACAGTGATAATGATTAAATTTTGAGCCATAATAAAAAGTTTTTTGTAAAAAACAGAATTGAGATGACAATGATAATGATTAAATTTTGAGCCATAATAAAAAGTTTTTTGTAAAAAACAGAATTGAGATGACAGTGATAATGATTAAATTTTGAGCCATAATAAAAAGTTTTTTGTAAAAAACAGAATTGAGATGACAGTGATAATGATTAAATTTTGAGCCATAATAAAAAGTTTTTTGTAAAAAACATAATTGAGATACCTTCAATTCTTAAAATAAATTCCTACTGTCATATTCCTTTGGGTCCCGAGTCCCTATTATTCCACCTTCAATTCTTAAAATAAATTCCTACTGTCATATTTCTTTAGGTCCCTAGTCCCTATTTTTCCACCTTCAATTCTTAAAATAAATTCCTAAGTCATATTTCTTTAGGTCCCTAGTCCCTATTATTCCACCTTCAATTCTTAAAATAAATTCCTACTGTCATATTCCTTTAGGTCCCGAGTCCCTATTATTCCACCTTCAATTCTTAAAATAAATTCCTACTGTCATATTTCTTTAGGTCCCTAGTCCCTATTATTCCACCTTCAATTCATAAAATAAATTCATACTGTCATATTTCTTTAGTTCCCTAGTCCCTATTATTCCACCTTCAATTCTTAAAATAAATTCCTACTGTCATATTTCTTTAGGTCCCTAGTCCCTATTTTTCCACCTTCAATTCTTAAAATAAATTCCTACTGTGATATTTTTTAGGTCCCTAGTCCCTATTATTCCACCTTCAATTCTTAAAATAAATTCCTACTGTCATATTTCTTTAGGTCCCTAGTCCCTATTTTTCCACCTTCAATTCTTAAAATAAATTCCTACTGTCATATTCCTTTAGGTCCCGAGTCCCTATTATTCCACCTTCAATTCTTAAAATAAATTCCTACTGTCATATTTCTTTAGGTCCCTAGTCCCTATTTTTCCACCTTCAATTCTTAAAATAAATTCCTACTGTAATATTTTTTTAGGTCCCTAGTCCCTATTATTCCACCTTCAATTCTTAAAATAAATTCCTACTGTCATATATAAAATATAAAAAAAAATATTACAGTAGAAAAAAAATATTACAGTAAAAATATTACAGTAGGAATATACAGAATTGAGATGACAGTGATAATGATTAAATTTTGAGCCATAATAAAAAGTTTTTTGTAAAAAACATAATTGAGATGACAATGATAATGATTAAATTTTGAGCCATAATAAAAAGTTTTTTGTAAAAAACATAATTGAGATGACAATGATAATGATTAAATTTTGAGCCATAATAAAAAGTTTTTTGTAAAAAACAGAATTGAGATGACAATGATAATGATTAAATTTTGAGCCATAATAAAAAGTTTTTTGTAAAAAACAGAATTGAGATGACAGTGATAATGATTCAATTTTGAGCCATAATAAAAAGTTTTTTGTAAAAAACAGAATTGAGATGACAGTGATAATGATTAAATTTTGAGCCATAATAAAAAGTTTTTTGTAAAAAACATAATTGAGATGACAATGATAATGATTAAATTTTGAGCCATAATAAAAAGTTTTTTGTAAAAAACATAATTGAGATGACAGTGATAATGATTAAATTTTGAGCCATAATAAAAAGTTTTTTGTAAAAAACATAATTGAGATGACAATGATAATGATTAAATTTTGAGCCATAATAAAAAGTTTTTTGTAAAAAACATAATTGAGATGACAATGATAATGATTAAATTTTGAGCCATAATAAAAAGTTTTTTGTAAAAAACAGAATTGAGATGACAATGATAATGATTAAATTTTGAGCCATAATAAAAAGTTTTTTGTAAAAAACAGAATTGAGATGACAGTGATAATGATTCAATTTTGAGCCATAATAAAAAGTTTTTTGTAAAAAACAGAATTGAGATGACAGTGATAATGATTAAATTTTGAGCCATAATAAAAAGTTTTTTGTAAAAAACATAATTGAGATGACAATGATAATGATTAAATTTTGAGCCATAATAAAAAGTTTTTTGTAAAAAACAGAATTGAGATGACAGTGATAATGATTAAATTTTGAGCCATAATAAAAAGTTTTTTGTAAAAAACAGAATTGAGATGACAGTGATAATGATTAAATTTTGAGCCATAATAAAAAGTTTTTTGAAAAAAACAGAATTGAGATGACAGTGATAATGATTAAATTTTGAGCCATAATAAAAAGTTTTTTGTAAAAAACAGAATTGAGATGACAGTGATAATGATTAAATTTTAAGCCATAATAAAAAGTTTTTTGTAAAAAACAGAATTGAGATGACAGTGATAATGATTAAATTTTGAGCCATAATAAAAAGTTTTTTGTAAAAAACATAATTGAGATGACAGTGATAATGATTAAATTTTGAGCCATAATAAAAAGTTTTTTGTAAAAAACAGAATTGAGATGACAATGATAATGATTAAATTTTGAGCCATAATAAAAAGTTTTTTGTAAAAAACATAATTGAGATGACAGTGATAATGATTAAATTTTGAGCCATAATAAAAAGTTTTTTGTAAAAAACATAATTGAGATGACAATGATAATGATTAAATTTTGAGCCATAATAAAAAGTTTTTTGTAAAAAACATAATTGAGATGACAATGATAATGATTAAATTTTGAGCCATAATAAAAAGTTTTTTGTAAAAAACAGAATTGAGATGACAATGATAATGATTAAATTTTGAGCCATAATAAAAAGTTTTTTGTAAAAAACAGAATTGAGATGACAGTGATAATGATTCAATTTTGAGCCATAATAAAAAGTTTTTTGTAAAAAACAGAATTGAGATGACAGTGATAATGATTAAATTTTGAGCCATAATAAAAAGTTTTTTGTAAAAAACATAATTGAGATGACAATGATAATGATTAAATTTTGAGCCATAATAAAAAGTTTTTTGTAAAAAACATAATTGAGATGACAGTGATAATGATTAAATTTTGAGCCATAATAAAAAGTTTTTTGTAAAAAACATAATTGAGATGACAATGATAATGATTAAATTTTGAGCCATAATAAAAAGTTTTTTGTAAAAAACATAATTGAGATGACAATGATAATGATTAAATTTTGAGCCATATATAAAAGTTTTTTGTAAAAAACAGAATTGAGATGACAATGATAATGATTAAATTTTGAGCCATAATAAAAAGTTTTTTGTAAAAAACAGAATTGAGATGACAGTGATAATGATTCAATTTTGAGCCATAATAAAAAGTTTTTTGTAAAAAACAGAATTGAGATGACAGTGATAATGATTAAATTTTGAGCCATAATAAAAAGTTTTTTGTAAAAAACATAATTGAGATGACAATGATAATGATTAAATTTTGAGCCATAATAAAAAGTTTTTTGTAAAAAACAGAATTGAGATGACAGTGATAATGATTAAATTTTGAGCCATAATAAAAAGTTTTTTGAAAAAAACAGAATTGAGATGACAGTGATAATGATTAAATTTTGAGCCATAATAAAAAGTTTTTTGTAAAAAACAGAATTGAGATGACAGTGATAATGATTAAATTTTAAGCCATAATAAAAAGTTTTTTGTAAAAAACAGAATTGAGATGACAGTGATAATGATTAAATTTTGAGCCATAATAAAGAGTTTTTTGTAAAAAACAGAATTGAGATGACAGTGATAATGATTAAATTTTGAGCCATAATAAAAAGTTTTTTGTAAAAAACATAATTGAGATGACAATGATAATGATTAAATTTTGAGCCATAATAAAAAGTTTTTTGTAAAAAACGAATTGAGATGACAATGATAATGATTAAATTTTGAGCCATAATAAAAAGTTTTTTGTAAAAAACAGAATTGAGATGACAGTGATAATGATTAAATTTTGAGCCATAATAAAAAGTTTTTTGTAAAAAACAGAATTGAGATGACAATGATAATGATTAAATTTTGAGCCATAATAAAAAGTTTTTTGTAAAAAACTTAATTGAGATGACAGTGATAATGATTAAATTTTGAGCCATAATAAAAAGTTTTTTGTAAAAAACATAATTGAGATGACAATGATAATGATTAAATTTTGAGCCATAATAAAAAGTTTTTTGTAAAAAACATAATTGAGATGACAATGATAATGATTAAATTTTGAGCCATAATAAAAAGTTTTTTGTAAAAAACAGAATTGAGATGACAATGATAATGATTAAATTTTGAGCCATAATAAAAAGTTTTTTGTAAAAAACAGAATTGAGATGACAGTGATAATGATTCAATTTTGAGCCATAATAAAAAGTTTTTTGTAAAAAACAGAATTGAGATGACAGTGATAATGATTAAATTTTGAGCCATAATAAAAAGTTTTTTGTAAAAAACATAATTGAGATGACAATGATAATGATTAAATTTTGAGCCATAATAAAAAGTTTTTTGTAAAAAACAGAATTGAGATGACAATGATAATGGTTAAATTTTGAGCCATAATAAAAAGTTTTTTGTAAAAAACAGAATTGAGATGACAGTGATAATGATTAAATTTTGAGCCTTAAAATAAATTCCTACTGTCATATTCCTTTAGGTCCCGAGTCCCTATTATTCCACCTTCAATTCTTAAAATAAATTCCTACTGTCATATTTCTTTAGGTCCCTAGTCCCTATTATTCCACCTTCAATTCATAAAATAAATTCATACTGTCATATTTCTTTAGTTCCCTAGTCCCTATTATTCCACCTTCAATTCTTAAAATAAATTCCTACTGTCATATTTCTTTAGGTCCCTAGTCCCTATTTTTCCACCTTCAATTCTTAAAATAAATTCCTACTGTGATATTTTTTAGGTCCCTAGTCCCTATTATTCCACCTTCAATTCTTAAAATAAATTCCTACTGTCATATTTCTTTAGGTCCCTAGTCCCTATTTTTCCACCTTCAATTCTTAAAATAAATTCCTTTTGAAATAAATGTAATAGTTTGTGATAATAGATCCTTCCACGTTTTTGACAATAGTGTTTCAGGTTCTATTCTTATTTTTTAAAAACCTGAAACTTTTTGAAATAAATGTAATAGTTTGTGATAATAGATCCTTCCACGTTTTTGACAATAGTGTTTCAGGTTCTATTCTTATTTTTTAAAAACCTGAAACTTTTTGAAATAAATGTAATAGTTTGTGATAATAGATCCTTCCACGTTTTTGACAATAGTGTTTCAGGTTCTATTCTTATTTTTTAAAAACCTGAAACTTTTTGAAATAAATGTAATAGTTTGTGATAATAGATCCTTCCACGTTTTTGACAATAGTGTTTCAGGTTCTATTCTTATTTTTTAAAAACCTGAAACTTTTTGAAATAAATGTAATAGTTTGTGATAATAGATCCTTCCACGTTTTTGACAATAGTGTTTCAGGTTCTATTCTTATTTTTTAAAAACCTGAAACTTTTTGAAATAAATGTAATAGTTTGTGATAATAGATCCTTCCACGTTTTTGACAATAGTGTTTCAGGTTCTATTCTTATTTTTTAAAAACCTGAAACTTTTTGAAATAAATGTAATAGTTTGTGATAATAGATCCTTCCACGTTTTTGACAATAGTGTTTCAGGTTCTATTCTTATTTTTTAAAAACCTGAAACTTTTTGAAATAAATGTAATAGTTTGTGATAATAGATCCTTCCACGTTTTTGACAATAGTGTTTCAGGTTCTATTCTTATTTTTTAAAAACCTGAAACTTTTTGAAATAAATGTAATAGTTTGTGATAATAGATCCTTCCACGTTTTTGACAATAGTGTTTCAGGTTCTATTCTTATTTTTTAAAAACCTGAAACTTTTTGAAATAAATGTAATAGTTTGTGATAATAGATCCTTCCACGTTTTTGACAATAGTGTTTCAGGTTCTATTCTTATTTTTTAAAAACCTGAAACTTTTTGAAATAAATGTAATAGTTTGTGATAATAGATCCTTCCACGTTTTTGACAATAGTGTTTCAGGTTCTATTCTTATTTTTTAAAAACCTGAAACTTTTTGAAATATATGTAATAGTTTGTGATAATAGATCCTTCCACGTTTTTGACAATAGTGTTTCAGGTTCTATTCTTATTTTTTAAAAACCTGAAACTTTTTGAAATAAATGTAATAGTTTGTGATAATAGATCCTTCCACGTTTTTGACAATAGTGTTTCAGGTTCTATTCTTATTTTTTAAAAACCTGAAACTTTTTGAAATAAATGTAATAGTTTGTGATAATAGATCCTTCCACGTTTTTGACAATAGTGTTTCAGGTTCTATTCTTATTTTTTAAAAACCTGAAACTTTTTGAAATAAATGTAATAGTTTGTGATAATAGATCCTTCCACGTTTTTGACAATAGTGTTTCAGGTTCTATTCTTATTTTTTAAAAACCTGAAACTTTTTGAAATAAATGTAATAGTTTGTGATAATAGATCCTTCCACGTTTTTGACAATAGTGTTTCAGGTTCTATTCTTATTTTTTAAAAACCTGAAACTTTTTGAAATAAATGTAATAGTTTGTGATAATAGATCCTTCCACGTTTTTGACAATAGTGTTTCAGGTTCTATTCTTATTTTTTAAAAACCTGAAACTTTTTGAAATAAATGTAATAGTTTGTGATAATAGATCCTTCCACGTTTTTGACAATAGTGTTTCAGGTTCTATTCTTATTTTTTAAAAACCTGAAACTTTTTGAAATAAATGTAATAGTTTGTGATAATAGATCCTTCCACGTTTTTGACAATAGTGTTTCAGGTTCTATTCTTATTTTTTAAAAACCTGAAACTTTTTGAAATAAATGTAATAGTTTGTGATAATAGATCCTTCCACGTTTTTGACAATAGTGTTTCAGGTTCTATTCTTATTTTTTAAAAACCTGAAACTTTTTGAAATAAATGTAATAGTTTGTGATAATAGATCCTTCCACGTTTTTGACAATAGTGTTTCAGGTTCTATTCTTATTTTTTAAAAACCTGAAACTTTTTGAAATAAATGTAATAGTTTGTGATAATAGATCCTTCCACGTTTTTGACAATAGTGTTTCAGGTTCTATTCTTATTTTTTAAAAACCTGAAACTTTTTGAAATAAATGTAATAGTTTGTGATAATAGATCCTTCCACGTTTTTGACAATAGTGTTTCAGGTTCTATTCTTATTTTTTAAAAACCTGAAACTTTTTGAAATAAATGTAATAGTTTGTGATAATAGATCCTTCCACGTTTTTGACAATAGTGTTTCAGGTTCTATTCTTATTTTTTAAAAACCTGAAACTTTTTGAAATAAATGTAATAGTTTGTGATAATAGATCCTTCCACGTTTTTGACAATAGTGTTTCAGGTTCTATTCTTATTTTTTAAAAACCTGAAACTTTTTGAAATAAATGTAATAGTTTGTGATAATAGATCCTTCCACGTTTTTGACAATAGTGTTTCAGGTTCTATTCTTATTTTTTAAAAACCTGAAACTTTTTGAAATAAATGTAATAGTTTGTGATAATAGATCCTTCCACGTTTTTGACAATAGTGTTTCAGGTTCTATTCTTATTTTTTAAAAACCTGAAACTTTTTGAAATAAATGTAATAGTTTGTGATAATAGATCCTTCCACGTTTTTGACAATAGTGTTTCAGGTTCTATTCTTATTTTTTAAAAACCTGAAACTTTTTGAAATAAATGTAATAGTTTGTGATAATAGATCCTTCCACGTTTTTGACAATAGTGTTTCAGGTTCTATTCTTATTTTTTAAAAACCTGAAACTTTTTGAAATAAATGTAATAGTTTGTGATAATAGATCCTTCCACGTTTTTGACAATAGTGTTTCAGGTTCTATTCTTATTTTTTAAAAACCTGAAACTTTTTGAAATAAATGTAATAGTTTGTGATAATAGATCCTTCCACGTTTTTGACAATAGTGTTTCAGGTTCTATTCTTATTTTTTAAAAACCTGAAACTTTTTGAAATAAATGTAATAGTTTGTGATAATAGATCCTTCCACGTTTTTGACAATAGTGTTTCAGGTTCTATTCTTATTTTTTAAAAACCTGAAACTTTTTGAAATAAATGTAATAGTTTGTGATAATAGATCCTTCCACGTTTTTGACAATAGTGTTTCAGGTTCTATTCTTATTTTTTAAAAACCTGAAACTTTTTGAAATAAATGTAATAGTTTGTGATAATAGATCCTTCCACGTTTTTGACAATAGTGTTTCAGGTTCTATTCTTATTTTTTAAAAACCTGAAACTTTTTGAAATAAATGTAATAGTTTGTGATAATAGATCCTTCCACGTTTTTGACAATAGTGTTTCAGGTTCTATTCTTATTTTTTAAAAACCTGAAACTTTTTGAAATAAATGTAATAGTTTGTGATAATAGATCCTTCCACGTTTTTGACAATAGTGTTTCAGGTTCTATTCTTATTTTTTAAAAACCTGAAACTTTTTGAAATAAATGTAATAGTTTGTGATAATAGATCCTTCCACGTTTTTGACAATAGTGTTTCAGGTTCTATTCTTATTTTTTAAAAACCTGAAACTTTTTGAAATAAATGTAATAGTTTGTGATAATAGATCCTTCCACGTTTTTGACAATAGTGTTTCAGGTTCTATTCTTATTTTTAAAAACCTGAAACTTTTTGAAATAAATGTAATAGTTTGTGATAATAGATCCTTCCACGTTTTTGACAATAGTGTTTCAGGTTCTATTCTTATTTTTTAAAAACCTGAAACTTTTTGAAATAAATGTAATAGTTTGTGATAATAGATCCTTCCACGTTTTTGACAATAGTGTTTCAGGTTCTATTCTTATTTTTTAAAAACCTGAAACTTTTTGAAATAAATGTAATAGTTTGTGATAATAGATCCTTCCACGTTTTTGACAATAGTGTTTCAGGTTCTATTCTTATTTTTTAAAAACCTGAAACTTTTTGAAATAAATGTAATAGTTTGTGATAATAGATCCTTCCACGTTTTTGACAATAGTGTTTCAGGTTCTATTCTTATTTTTTAAAAACCTGAAACTTTTTGAAATAAATGTAATAGTTTGTGATAATAGATCCTTCCACGTTTTTGACAATAGTGTTTCAGGTTCTATTCTTATTTTTTAAAAACCTGAAACTTTTTGAAATAAATGTAATAGTTTGTGATAATAGATCCTTCCACGTTTTTGACAATAGTGTTTCAGGTTCTATTCTTATTTTTTAAAAACCTGAAACTTTTTGAAATAAATGTAATAGTTTGTGATAATAGATCCTTCCACGTTTTTGACAATAGTGTTTCAGGTTCTATTCTTATTTTTTAAAAACCTGAAACTTTTTGAAATAAATGTAATAGTTTGTGATAATAGATCCTTCCACGTTTTTGACAATAGTGTTTCAGGTTCTATTCTTATTTTTTAAAAACCTGAAACTTTTTGAAATAAATGTAATAGTTTGTGATAATAGATCCTTCCACGTTTTTGACAATAGTGTTTCAGGTTCTATTCTTATTTTTTAAAAACCTGAAACTTTTTGAAATAAATGTAATAGTTTGTGATAATAGATCCTTCCACGTTTTTGACAATAGTGTTTCAGGTTCTATTCTTATTTTTTAAAAACCTGAAACTTTTTGAAATAAATGTAATAGTTTGTGATAATAGATCCTTCCACGTTTTTGACAATAGTGTTTCAGGTTCTATTCTTATTTTTTAAAAACCTGAAACTTTTTGAAATAAATGTAATAGTTTGTGATAATAGATCCTTCCACGTTTTTGACAATAGTGTTTCAGGTTCTATTCTTATTTTTTAAAAACCTGAAACTTTTTGAAATAAATGTAATAGTTTGTGATAATAGATCCTTCCACGTTTTTGACAATAGTGTTTCAGGTTCTATTCTTATTTTTTAAAAACCTGAAACTTTTTGAAATAAATGTAATAGTTTGTGATAATAGATCCTTCCACGTTTTTGACAATAGTGTTTCAGGTTCTATTCTTATTTTTTAAAAACCTGAAACTTTTTGAAATAAATGTAATAGTTTGTGATAATAGATCCTTCCACGTTTTTGACAATAGTGTTTCAGGTTCTATTCTTATTTTTAAAAACCTGAAACTTTTTGAAATAAATGTAATAGTTTGTGATAATAGATCCTTCCACGTTTTTGACAATAGTGTTTCAGGTTCTATTCTTATTTTTTAAAAACCTGAAACTTTTTGAAATAAATGTAATAGTTTGTGATAATAGATCCTTCCACGTTTTTGACAATAGTGTTTCAGGTTCTATTCTTATTTTTAAAAACCTGAAACTTTTTGAAATAAATGTAATAGTTTGTGATAATAGATCCTTCCACGTTTTTGACAATAGTGTTTCAGGTTCTATTCTTATTTTTTAAAAACCTGAAACTTTTTGAAATAAATGTAATAGTTTGTGATAATAGATCCTTCCACGTTTTTGACAATAGTGTTTCAGGTTCTATTATTATTTTTTAAAAACCTGAAACTTTTTGAAATAAATGTAATAGTTTGTGATAATAGATCCTTCCACGTTTTTGACAATAGTGTTTCAGGTTCTATTCTTATTTTTTAAAAACCTGAAACTTTTTGAAATAAATGTAATAGTTTGTGATAATAGATCCTTCCACGTTTTTGACAATAGTGTTTCAGGTTCTATTCTTATTTTTTAAAAACCTGAAACTTTTTGAAATAAATGTAATAGTTTGTGATAATAGATCCTTCCACGTTTTTGACAATAGTGTTTCAGGTTCTATTCTTATTTTTTAAAAACCTGAAACTTTTTGAAATATATGTAATAGTTTGTGATAATAGATCCTTCCACGTTTTTGACAATAGTGTTTCAGGTTCTATTCTTATTTTTTAAAAACCTGAAACTTTTTGAAATAAATGTAATAGTTTGTGATAATAGATCCTTCCACGTTTTTGACAATAGTGTTTCAGGTTCTATTCTTATTTTTTAAAAACCTGAAACTTTTTGAAATATATGTAATAGTTTGTGATAATAGATCCTTCCACGTTTTTGACAATAGTGTTTCAGGTTCTATTCTTATTTTTTAAAAACCTGAAACTTTTTGAAATAAATGTAATAGTTTGTGATAATAGATCCTTCCACGTTTTTGACAATAGTGTTTCAGGTTCTATTCTTATTTTTTAAAAACCTGAAACTTTTTGAAATAAATGTAATAGTTTGTGATAATAGATCCTTCCACGTTTTTGACAATAGTGTTTCAGGTTCTATTCTTATTTTTAAAAACCTGAAACTTTTTGAAATAAATGTAATAGTTTGTGATAATAGATCCTTCCACGTTTTTGACAATAGTGTTTCAGGTTCTATTCTTATTTTTTAAAAACCTGAAACTTTTTGAAATAAATGTAATAGTTTGTGATAATAGATCCTTCCAAGTTTTTGACAATAGTGTTTCAGGTTCTATTCTTATTTTTTAAAAACCTGAAACTTTTTGAAATAAATGTAATAGTTTGTGATAATAGATCCTTCCACGTTTTTGACAATAGTGTTTCAGGTTCTATTCTTATTTTTTAAAAACCTGAAACTTTTTGAAATAAATGTAATAGTTTGTGATAATAGATCCTTCCACGTTTTTGACAATAGTGTTTCAGGTTCTATTCTTATTTTTTAAAAACCTGAAACTTTTTGAAATAAATGTAATAGTTTGTGATAATAGATCCTTCCACGTTTTTGACAATAGTGTTTCAGGTTCTATTCTTATTTTTTAAAAACCTGAAACTTTTTGAAATAAATGTAATAGTTTGTGATAATAGATCCTTCCACGTTTTTGACAATAGTGTTTCAGGTTCTATTCTTATTTTTTAAAAACCTGAAACTTTTTGAAATAAATGTAATAGTTTGTGATAATAGATCCTTCCACGTTTTTGACAATAGTGTTTCAGGTTCTATTATTATTTTTTAAAAACCTGAAACTTTTTGAAATAAATGTAATAGTTTGTGATAATAGATCCTTCCACGTTTTTGACAATAGTGTTTCAGGTTCTATACTTATTTTTAAAAACCTGAAACTTTTTGAAATAAATGTAATAGTTTGTGATAATAGATCCTTCCACGTTTTTGACAATAGTGTTTCAGGTTCTATTCTTATTTTTTAAAAACCTGAAACTTTTTGAAATAAATGTAATAGTTTGTGATAATAGATCCTTCCACGTTTTTGACAATATTGTTTCAGGTTCTATTCTTATTTTTTAAAAACCTGAAACTTTTTGAAATAAATGTAATAGTTTGTGATAATAGATCCTTCCACGTTTTTGACAATAGTGTTTCAGGTTCTATTCTTATTTTTAAAAACCTGAAACTTTTTGAAATAAATGTAATAGTTTGTGATAATAGATCCTTCCACGTTTTTGACAATAGTGTTTCAGGTTCTATTCTTATTTTTTAAAAACCTGAAACTTTTTGAAATAAATGTAATAGTTTGTGATAATAGATCCTTCCAAGTTTTTGACAATAGTGTTTCAGGTTCTATTCTTATTTTTTAAAAACCTGAAACTTTTTGAAATAAATGTAATAGTTTGTGATAATAGATCCTTCCACGTTTTTGACAATAGTGTTTCAGGTTCTATTCTTATTTTTTAAAAACCTGAAACTTTTTGAAATAAATGTAATAGTTTGTGATAATAGATCCTTCCACGTTTTTGACAATAGTGTTTCAGGTTCTATTCTTATTTTTTAAAAACCTGAAACTTTTTGAAATAAATGTAATAGTTTGTGATAATAGATCCTTCCACGTTTTTGACAATAGTGTTTCAGGTTCTATTCTTATTTTTTAAAAACCTGAAACTTTTTGAAATAAATGTAATAGTTTGTGATAATAGATCCTTCCACGTTTTTGACAATAGTGTTTCAGGTTCTATTCTTATTTTTTAAAAACCTGAAACTTTTTGAAATAAATGTAATAGTTTGTGATAATAGATCCTTCCACGTTTTTGACAATAGTGTTTCAGGTTCTATTCTTATTTTTTAAAAACCTGAAACTTTTTGAAATAAATGTAATAGTTTGTGATAATAGATCCTTCCACGTTTTTGACAATAGTGTTTCAGGTTCTATTATTATTTTTTAAAAACCTGAAACTTTTTGAAATAAATGTAATAGTTTGTGATAATAGATCCTTCCACGTTTTTGACAATAGTGTTTCAGGTTCTATTCTTATTTTTTAAAAACCTGAAACTTTTTGAAATAAATGTAATAGTTTGTGATAATAGATCCTTCCACGTTTTTGACAATAGTGTTTCAGGTTCTATTCTTATTTTTTAAAAACCTGAAACTTTTTGAAATAAATGTAATAGTTTGTGATAATAGATCCTTCCACGTTTTTGACAATAGTGTTTCAGGTTCTATTATTATTTTTTAAAAACCTGAAACTTTTTGAAATAAATGTAATAGTTTGTGATAATAGATCCTTCCACGTTTTTGACAATAGTGTTTCAGGTTCTATTCTTATTTTTTAAAAACCTGAAACTTTTTGAAATAAATGTAATAGTTTGTGATAATAGATCCTTCCACGTTTTTGACAATAGTGTTTCAGGTTCTATTCTTATTTTTTAAAAACCTGAAACTTTTTGAAATAAATGTAATAGTTTGTGATAATAGATCCTTCCACGTTTTTGACAATAGTGTTTCAGGTTCTATTCTTATTTTTTAAAAACCTGAAACTTTTTGAAATATATGTAATAGTTTGTGATAATAGATCCTTCCACGTTTTTGACAATAGTGTTTCAGGTTCTATTCTTATTTTTTAAAAACCTGAAACTTTTTGAAATAAATGTAATAGTTTGTGATAATAGATCCTTCCACGTTTTTGACAATAGTGTTTCAGGTTCTATTCTTATTTTTTAAAAACCTGAAACTTTTTGAAATAAATGTAATAGTTTGTGATAATAGATCCTTCCACGTTTTTGACAATAGTGTTTCAGGTTCTATTCTTATTTTTTAAAAACCTGAAACTTTTTGAAATAAATGTAATAGTTTGTGATAATAGATCCTTCCAAGTTTTTGACAATAGTGTTTCAGGTTCTATTCTTATTTTTAAAAACCTGAAACTTTTTGAAATAAATGTAATAGTTTGTGATAATAGATCCTTCCACGTTTTTGACAATAGTGTTTCAGGTTCTATTCTTATTTTTTAAAAACCTGAAACTTTTTGAAATAAATGTAATAGTTTGTGATAATAGATCCTTCCACGTTTTTGACAATAGTGTTTCAGGTTCTATTCTTATTTTTTAAAAACCTGAAACTTTTTGAAATAAATGTAATAGTTTGTGATAATAGATCCTTCCACGTTTTTGACAATAGTGTTTCAGGTTCTATTCTTATTTTTTAAAAACCTGAAACTTTTTGAAATAAATGTAATAATTTGTGATAATAGATCCTTTCACGTTTTTGACAATAGTGTTTCAGGTTCTATTCTTATTTTTTAAAAACCTGAAACTTTTTGAAATATATGTAATAGTTTGTGATAATAGATCCTTCCACGTTTTTGACAATAGTGTTTCAGGTTCTATTCTTATTTTTTAAAAACCTGAAACTTTTTGAAATAAATGTAATAATTTGTGATAATAGATCCTTCCACGTTTTTGACAATAGTGTTTCAGGTTCTATTCTTATTTTTTAAAAACCTGAAACTTTTTGAAATATATGTAATAGTTTGTGATAATAGATCCTTCCACGTTTTTGACAATAGTGTTTCAGGTTCTATTCTTATTTTTTAAAAACCTGAAACTTTTTGAAATAAATGTAATAGTTTGTGATAATAGATCCTTCCACGTTTTTGACAATAGTGTTTCAGGTTCTATTCTTATTTTTTAAAAACCTGAAACTTTTTGAAATAAATGTAATAGTTTGTGATAATAGATCCTTCCACGTTTTTGACAATAGTGTTTCAGGTTCTATTCTTATTTTTTAAAAACCTGAAACTTTTTGAAATAAATGTAATAGTTTGTGATAATAGATCCTTCCACGTTTTTGACAATAGTGTTTCAGGTTCTATTCTTATTTTTTAAAAACCTGAAACTTTTTGAAATATATGTAATAGTTTGTGATAATAGATCCTTCCACGTTTTTGACAATAGTGTTTCAGGTTCTATTCTTATTTTTTAAAAACCTGAAACTTTTTGAAATAAATGTAATAGTTTGTGATAATAGATCCTTCCACGTTTTTGACAATAGTGTTTCAGGTTCTATTCTTATTTTTTAAAAACCTGAAACTTTTTGAAATAAATGTAATAGTTTGTGATAATAGATCCTTCCACGTTTTTGACAATAGTGTGTCGCGGCTCAACGGCCGCGATGTCCACGTGAATGGCATGGCCATTCTCTTCCGATTTTCCGAGGAAGAGAATGGCCATGTAAAGCGGCCGTTGAGCCGCGATATTCTCCTTTCTGTCAAAGACAGAAAGTTTTTTCCCATCCTTTTTTAACATTGTTGTAATATTTTTTATTTTGTAGAGAGCCAAGCAAAGCCAAGCCTAGAGGTGAATAAAAGAACAGACTTTACGATCGCATTATTCATTCTTTCCACTTTTCTTCAACATTTTCAATAAGAAAATAAAATATTTATTTGTTTAAATAAATTTTTTGATTATAAGTTTTTAGAAGATATAGGTGTACTCGAGTCCTAAGAGAAGCCCCTTTATCGTTCTGGGTTAGACTAGGACATTATCTAGCCCTTGAGGACTACATCTATCCTCCTTAAACCGTAACAGCCTCTAGTCGAGTCCGTTGTGACTTTGGGCCCGTTGTGGCATTGTCAGGTTTAGGTCCGTTGTGGCCTGAGAGGAGTTGGAGTTAGGGAATAGCCCGTTGTGGCTTTTGTTCGGAAGTGTTCGGAAATAAGATTGTTTGAAATTGTCTTTACAGATCGATCAGCGTTAATTAAAATATATTTTCGACAACAACAACAACACATTCAAACTCAATTACAGACATCCCTATTTTCGACAGTGGCGACCGCTCAAAAGAAGTGCAGTCTTCAAAGTAGCAAGTTTAAAGTTTAAAAATAAAAAGAGGGGAATTGTTAAGCTGTTAGGATTAACACGTTTGTGAGAATTTTTGGGGTTGATACGTTGATATCAACTTTTCTGGGAAATTTTAAGAGAATTTTTGTGGTTGATACGTTGATATCAACCTTGTTGAAGAAGTTTCGATTTGATACGTTGATATCAACCGGGTTTGAAAATTTGAGAGTCGATACGTTGATATCGACATTTTCGAAGAGTTTGAGAGGTGATACGTTGCGATCAACGGGTAAATTCGAATTTTTGACCTTGGATTGGTTTTGGAGAAAATTTGGTAGAACTATCGGTGTTATCCGGATAGATCTTGTAAAAAAGTTGAGACTCAAGTGTCCAGTTTTCGTTCACTTTATAGGAGAGAAAAAGTCAAATTAGGTGATTAGAGTCTGAGAAGAAAAATGGTGTTTCCGGAGTTTATTGTTCATCCGTTATTACTGGCGATGGATGTTTTAAAGGACTATTTAGAAGAACCAGAACCGATCATACCCCCACGTCCGACGAATGAACAGGAAAGACACGAGTGTAAAATATTAATGAGATCCCTCAAAGCAAAAAACGAAGATATTTTTGAACAAATTCAAGAAATTAGGAATGGTAGACAGGTATATGAGGAAAGGGTAAGAGAGTATACGTTAGAAGAACAGCAAGAGTTTGACAAAACACTCAGAGCAAGCGTTGACTTGGCTGAAGCGTATCAGATTAGCCGTCGTGCTAAGAAAAGGCATATCAAGTACAGCGAGTTCATTGACGAATTAGACAAGATATTAGGTACTGGTAATGAAATTAGCGGAACTAGCAGAAGTAAAGGTGTCATATTACCGAAATTGGAATTAAAAATGTTTGATGGTTCTGAGTGGGAAAACTTTTGGCCACTGTATGAAGCGACAATTCACAACGACAAGGACTTAGACCCCATACAAAAAATGTCATATTTGGATTCATTATTAAGAGGAGAACCGAAGAAAGTTGTACAAGGACTTTTACCGTTCTCAGAGGCAAATTATAATTTAGCGGTAGATCTTTTGAAGTCAAAATACGGGAAAAATGAGAAAATAATTCGAGATCTACATAACAAATTGTCTAGTATTCCAGAGTCTAGGTCAATAGAGGATGATATAGTGAATCAAGTCGAAGTCGAAAGGGTTTGCAGACAACTTGAACATTACAATCAAGACTTAAAATCGCCTCAAATATTTTTAGCGCTCGAACAAAAGATGTCAAAGAAAGTTTTACTCAAATATTTAGACTTGAAGCAGAATGAAGGTACTGAACCATGGACTACAGAATTGTACCGTAAGTGTTATGCAAAAGCCGTTGAGCATTGCCAAATGATTAATGAAATTTACCGAAAAGGAAAAAAGGTTAAAGAAGTAGATAAGAAGAGTAGTAAAGTAAATCATGGAGAACCGTTGAGTCCCACGATGAATTTTGCTATTAGATATCAACCAAAGGACTCAAGAAAACCCTGGAGAGCTAGTGACGAAGGTCCGTTGAGACCCGGGCGTGAGCGCGAAAGAGAAAGGCGACAAGATAGGAAAAATAGATCACGAAGGGAATTTGAAGATTCATCTAGTAGATCCTCATTGTATTCAAGTGTATCGAGCAACACGTCAACAAGTCAATCTAGAAATGGCAGAAATCAAAAAGGGTCTCCATGGCCTCGAGACACAAGAGGTAAAGAGAGGTTTATAAGAGGTGAAAGTGCAAGTAACAGCCGAAGCCCCGCAAGATATCCATGTCAATTATGTCAAGGTAAACATTTTCCGCTTGACTGTGATAAATATAAAACAATAGAAGATAGAAAGAAACAGATTCAAGAGTTGGCACTTTGTTATATTTGCTTGAAGAAAGGACATAACGCAAGAGAATGCCCAAGATATAATTTACCATGCTTTTTATGTAAACGCCCGAAACACAACGTTGCATTGTGTGGAAAAAGGGTTCCAAAAACAGAACAGGTTACATTAACAATGTATGAAAAAGAAGTTAATGATCTAAAAGAAGTAAACTCGTTATCAGCTAAAATAAAAGGAATTATTAAGAAGCCAGACGAAAGTTTTACGTTGTTAAAATGTATTGAGGGAACAATATATAATCCGCAAAAGCCTAATCTGCGAAAACGGGTTATCGTTTTCTTGGATCCTGGAAGTGAAAGAAGTTACATCACAAAGAAGCTAGGTGAAGAATTAAAACTGGAAGCAACAGGACAAGCAAATTTTAATATTAGTGGATTAGGAGGAGTGCAACTAGGAACCTACGAGTCCCAAATCGTTGAATTTGGAGTGAAAGGAAAAAATTGTGATAGAATAATTAAAGCAAGAGCAATCGAAAAGGTTATGAGAGACTTAAAGTTTATCAAGTACCGAAAAGCGCAATTGAAGGAATTAAGTGAAAACAAAATAAAACTGAAACCAGACAACGTCTAGCCTGAAGTGTTGATTGGAAATGATTATTACGACACGTTTCATGTATCGGTTCTTGAAAGATTAGCCAATGGATTTTTCATTAATGACTCAAGTTTAGGAAAATTTCTTTCGGGAGAGGGAAGAATGAAATCAAGAGAAAAGCAAGAAGCAAATAAGACAAAGCCTTCCGTTGTGTTGGCTTCAGTGCAAGAAGATGATATTGAATTTGAAGCAAAGGAGTTAAGGAAACCTAAGTCGTCGGACTTAGAATTAAATAAATTAGTTGAGAGGCAAACAAATTTAGAAACAATCGGTCTTGCAGATGCGAATAATGATGAAGATAAAATATGGTTAGAAAAGTTTAAACAAAATTTGAAGTTTAATGGAGGAAGATATGAAGTAAAACTAATTTGGAATGACGAAGTACATAATTTACCGAACAACTATGTGCTAGCGTTAGGACGTCTCAGATCAAACAAAAAGAAGTTAGACGAAAAGCCTGAGTTATTAAAGCAATATCACGAAATAATAATTGACCAACTGAAAAGAAAAATGATAGAAGTAGCACCCAAAGAAAGAAAGCAAATATGTCATTATTTGCCGCATCACTTTGTTGAACGTCAAGACAAGCAGTTTACGAAGATTAGAATTGTTTTTGATGCAAGTGCAAAATTAAGGAAAGAGTACCCATCGTTGAATGAGTGCTTACATAAAGGACCTAATCTGTATAATGACTTAGCTGGAATTTTATTGAGAGCTCGAATGAAAAATTACCTTGTAACATGCGATGTTGAGAAGGCATTTTTACAAATTTCAATAGATCCTGAGGACCGCGACGCGCTAAGATTTCTTTGGTATGAAAACCCAGAGGATGAAAAAAGCGCTATCGTTGAATATCGCTTTAGTAGAGTTGCGTTTGGAGTTATATGTAGCCCTGCACATTTAGCAATTGTACTAAAACATCACTACGAGAATTATAGCGACGCCGTTGTGCGTGAGTTAGAAAGAAACACATACGTTGACAATCTTTTGATAGGAATTGAAGACCCAGAAGAGCTTCAAAGCAAATACACATTCTTGAAAAGAATATTTGAAGAAGCAAACATGAATGTACGAGAATTTACGTCGAACGCATGGCAAGAAGTATTAAAACTACCTGAAAGTGACAGAGGTGGAACAGAATCTACTAAACTGTTAGGTTTAATATGGAATTTAAAGGAAGACACGTTAACTATAAAATTACCAAAATTTACGGAAGAAAAGGTAACAAGAAGAACAATACTTGCACAAATTGCAAAACCGTATGACCCGTTGGGACTGATCAGCCCAGTCATATTGAAAGGCAAACGTTTAAGACAACAAGTTGAAAAAGATAAAAACTTAAATTGGGACAAACCAGTTGATCAAAAAAGTGAAGAGGATTGGAAAAAATTAATAAAAACGTGGAACGGTCAATCAATAAGTATATCAAGAAAATGTTGGAATTCGGGAGAAGATAGAAGTAAAATCGAACTACATGGATTCGCTGATGCATCGATTTATGGAATAGGCATTGCTATTTATTTAAGAAGAGTGGGAAATAAAATCGAAACAACTTTGGTATTTGCGAAAAGTTTAGTAATCCCATCTATAATTGGGAAAAGAAAGACGTCAATCCCGTCGTTAGAGTTGCACGCAATGAAAATTTGTTGTACCAATATTGAATTTGTGAAGCGAGAGCTGGAAAAAGAAAATAGGATTGAAAAAGTTAGATTATGGACGGACGCTGCAGACGTTATTGACTATCTAACAACAGGAAAGGAAAAAGATAGATTTGTTAAAAATAGAATTAAGGTAATAAGGAATTATCATGTAACCCACGTTGTTGGGAAGGATAATCCGGCAGATTTAGCGTCTCGTGGATGTTCAGTAGAAGAGCTTAAGGAAAGTAAAATTTGGTTTGAAGGACCTGGATGGCTATCGAAAGAAGAAGCATACTGGTCAACAAGTCTAAAAGAATATAACCCAGAAACATTTGTCCCACAGGAAACGACTAACGCAGAATTACAACTAAGTCTTGTGGCAAATGATACTAATGAAGAAATAATACCGATTTGTAATTTCGAGAGATTCTCACAATGGAAGCGAGTCAGAAATTGCATGGCGTATGTTTTGAGAGCCGTTGAGCATTTCAAACATCCTAAGAAAGATAGAAGAAAAAAGATGAACTGTGAAATAAACTTAGTTCCTCCACTTATGTTGAATGAAATTACAAGCGCAGAAATATTTCTGATATTAGAAGCTCAAGAAATGTTTCCTCCAAAAGAAGAAAGTATTTGTAATCTTGGACTATTTCAAGAACATGGAATTTGGAGAGCAGGAGGAAGATTACAAAATAGTGAACTCGAACCAAACGCAATTCATCCAATTTATCTGCACCAAGCAGCGCCGATAGTACTGTTAATAATAGCAGACATGCATAAGGAAAGAAAGCACACAGGAACAATCAATTTGTGCGCAGCGTTAAGGCAAACATATTGGATTCCAAAATGTAGACGAACCGTTGTGAACGTCATACAAAAGAATCTGAAAACGAAATGTCATCTATGCGAGCGTTATTATGTAAAAGCATACGATTATCCAGAGGCACCCCCATTACCGGATTACCGTGTTAGCGGAAAAGAAATTTGGGAAACAACAGGTATTGACTACTTCGGACCTATGACTGTTAGGTCAGAGGATGGAAAGTCAACTTTAAAAATATGGGGAGCTATTTTCGTATGCGCCTTGTCAAGAATAATACACTTGGAATTAGTTTTAGATGCAACCGCAGAAAAGTTTCTTTTAGCATTCACGAGATTCGCCCGTCGTTGGCGCATTCCGAAAAGAATAATTTCAGATAATGGAACAAATTTCGTCCTAGGAAGCAAAGGATTAAAGAAGCTCTGCCAAGAGAACGCGAAGGAAAGGCAGTTGTGGTTAGAAATTTATGAAAAGCGCGAAGTCAAAGAATATTCAGCAAAGGACAAAATCGAATGGGTATTCATAACGCCGTTCGCCCCATGGCGAGGAGGATTGTATGAGCGCATGATTGGTGTTGTCAAGCACCATTTGAAAAGAGTAATTGCTAGAAAAACGATGACTATCGAAGAAATGTGGACTCTACTCGTTGAAGTAGAAAGAATCGTGAACGAGCGCCCGATTGCATTTTTGTCAGAGTCAGAAGTGTTGAAACCGCTTCGTCCGATAGATCTAGCCTTTCCGTTGATGAAAGCGAATGAAATGGACATAGCGACAGAACCCTTTGATAAAGACGATCCGAATTATTTCAAGCAGTCGAATAGTCGTGAAAGTTTAATTGACAAATACAAGAACGCTGTGTCAGCAGCGGAATGGTTTTGGAAAGAATGGAAAAGATCGTATCTTTTGGCTCTAAGGGAAAAACATGTAAATTGTGCAAAGAAACCGCAATTGAGACCGGAGAAAGGAGATGTAGTGATAATTGAAGATAAAATTGCTCCTAGAAATTTGTGGAAGTTAGGAAAGATAACCGAAATTCTGTCTGTTAGGACAGCCAAAGTAAGAGTAGGTAACAAAGAGTTGGAAAGAGCGATAAAGCACCTTTACCCCCTTGAGGTGAATGAGTTTGGAGTAGTAGAAGAAATGGATAAGGACGAAACAAACCAATCCAAGGGAGTCAAAACTGAAAAAGAAATCAAAATTTCGGAAAAATTTGAGGATTCTAATAACTTTGCAATTTCAGATAAACAAAATGGAAGAAGATTTGATCCAAATTGATGAGACAGAAGCGATTTTTTCGAAAGAAGAATTAGAGCAGGCTGAGAAAAATTTGGATGAGGAAGAGGAGGATACCATCAGTCTTGATGGGGGAGTGATCATCGAGATAGCGACCGAAACAAAATTGATCCCAAAAGAAAAACAACGTTTCTCCACTACTCAAGGTGGAAATTTTCGGGTGGACGTTCCTACTTGGTTGTTGGGCGATGACAACATTGAAATTCTTGGGGAAGTTGTGAGAGAAAAAGAGTATCGAGCGTTGACCTCGAACTACCCATTGGAGAGTGTATGGTGGACAACATTACCGGGACGAGCAAAACTCAACCAATTATTAACAACTGTCATCTTTTGGTGCAGCATGTTATCGCCGAACATCTACGGGGTTTTAGACTGGCTGACTCGGATCCCTGGGCTCCAGGTTATTTGGATTGGTGAGAGACCCCCTCCATATCATCCAATCACATGGGTTCACCCTAATGCCGACACGAATCTGAAGATGTTATTGGGAATGCTTGTGGGAGTCGGAGCAAAATTTGAACTGACTAAGATTCGGAAGCGGAAAAGGAGCAGTCAGAACAGCATACCTCAAGAAAAGTTTCCGCAGGTGGCCGTTGTGCCTAGATTAAGTGGACCTAGCACCAGTGGCAGCAGTTCGGCCGTTGTGCCGTCAAACAACTCGGCCGTTGTGCCGTTGAACAACAAATACCCGAATCATATTTACGAGGTATTTGCGGATCATCAATTGGTTAAAAACTACCCAACTGTGCCCAACTACAACCCGCTAGCCGGAGAAATTGTATTTATTCCATCAAAAGGTGAAGCAATAGCATTCTTCACAAAAAGATACATTCTGAGCAACTTCTGGCCTTCCACTTTCTGGCTGCATGAACAACAATATTTTTCGGTTGAACAATATTACTGTGAACAGAAATGTCTTCTGTTAGGAAGATTAGAGGCAGCAAAAGAAGTTATGAGAACCTATAGCCCAGCCCAAGCAAAAAATCTCGCAGCATTAAGAACACATCAAGAAATGGTTGATTGGTCTCGGGTAAAATATGGAGTTATGATGGAAGGGCTCACAGCAAAGTTTAGTCTTCCACAAGAAAAGGAAATTTTAATCTCAACACACCCAGCAATGTTACTGGAGGCTAGTAGCGATACAGATTGGGGAACCGGCGAACGTCTCGAACAACGTATGCGTGTGGGAAGAGGAGACAACAATCTTGGAAAATTGCTAATGATTCTCAGGGACACAATAATTAAAGCAGGTACGATCAGAAGCAGCAGTACATACACAACAGCCGAGAAGATAGTCAAGAAAGTTTAATCGGCGAGCCGTAAGGACCCCTCGAAAAAAATAGAGGGGAATGTCGCGGCTCAACGGCCGCGATGTCCACGTGAATGGCATGGCCATTCTCTTCCGATTTTCCGAGGAAGAGAATGGCCATGTAAAGCGGCCGTTGAGCCGCGATATTCTCCTTTCTGTCAAAGACAGAAAGTTTTTTCCCATCCTTTTTTAACATTGTTGTAATATTTTTTATTTTGTAGAGAGCCAAGCAAAGCCAAGCCTAGAGGTGAATAAAAGAACAGACTTTACGATCGCATTATTCATTCTTTCCACTTTTCTTCAACATTTTCAATAAGAAAATAAAATATTTATTTGTTTAAATAAATTTTTTGATTATAAGTTTTTAGAAGATATAGGTGTACTCGAGTCCTAAGAGAAGCCCCTTTATCGTTCTGGGTTAGACTAGGACATTATCTAGCCCTTGAGGACTACATCTATCCTCCTTAAACCGTAACAGCCTCTAGTCGAGTCCGTTGTGACTTTGGGCCCGTTGTGGCATTGTCAGGTTTAGGTCCGTTGTGGCCTGAGAGGAGTTGGAGTTAGGGAATAGCCCGTTGTGGCTTTTGTTCGGAAGTGTTCGGAAATAAGATTGTTTGAAATTGTCTTTACAGATCGATCAGCGTTAATTAAAATATATTTTCGACAACAACAACAACACATTCAAACTCAATTACAGACATCCCTATTTTCGACAAGTGTTTCAGGTTCTATTCTTATTTTTTAAAAACCTGAAACTTTTTGAAATAAATGTAATAGTTTGTGATAATAGATCCTTCCACGTTTTTGACAATAGTGTTTCAGGTTCTATTCTTATTTTTTAAAAACCTGAAACTTTTTGAAATAAATGTAATAGTTTGTGATAATAGATCCTTCCACGTTTTTGACAATAGTGTTTCAGGTTCTATTCTTATTTTTTAAAAACCTGAAACTTTTTGAAATAAATGTAATAGTTTGTGATAATAGATCCTTACACGTTTTTGACAATAGTGTTTCAGGTTCTATTCTTATTTTTTAAAAACCTGAAACTTTTTGAAATAAATGTAATAGTTTGTGATAATAGATCCTTCCACGTTTTTGACAATAGTGTTTCAGGTTCTATTCTTATTTTTTAAAAACCTGAAACTTTTTGAAATAAATGTAATAGTTTGTGATAATAGATCCTTCCACGTTTTTGACAATAGTGTTTCAGGTTCTATTCTTATTTTTTAAAAACCTGAAACTTTTTGAAATAAATGTAATAGTTTGTGATAATAGATCCTTCCACGTTTTTGACAATAGTTTTCAGGTTCTATTCTTATTTTTTAAAAACCTGAAACTTTTTGAAATAAATGTAATAGTTTGTGATAATAGATCCTACCACGTTTTTGACAATAGTGTTTCAGGTTCTATTCTTATTTTTTAAAAACCTGAAACTTTTTGAAATAAATGTAATAGTTTGTGATAATAGATCCTTACACGTTTTTGACAATAGTGTTTCAGGTTCTATTCTTATTTTTTAAAAACCTGAAACTTTTTGAAATAAATGTAATAGTTTGTGATAATAGATCCTTCCACGTTTTTGACAATAGTGTTTCAGGTTCTATTCTTATTTTTTAAAAACCTGAAACTTTTTGAAATAAATGTAATAGTTTGTGATAATAGATCCTTACACGTTTTTGACAATAGTGTTTCAGGTTCTATTCTTATTTTTTAAAAACCTGAAACTTTTTGAAATAAATGTAATAGTTTGTGATAATAGATCCTTCCACGTTTTTGACAATAGTGTTTCAGGTTCTATTCTTATTTTTTAAAAACCTGAAACTTTTTGAAATAAATGTAATAGTTTGTGATAATAGATCCTTCCACGTTTTTGACAATAGTGTTTCAGGTTCTATTCTTATTTTTTAAAAACCTGAAACTTTTTGAAATAAATGTAATAGTTTGTGATAATAGATCCTTCCACGTTTTTGACAATAGTTTTCAGGTTCTATTCTTATTTTTTAAAAACCTGAAACTTTTTGAAATAAATGTAATAGTTTGTGATAATAGATCCTTCCACGTTTTTGACAATAGTGTTTCAGGTTCTATTCTTATTTTTTAAAAACCTGAAACTTTTTGAAATAAATGTAATAGTTTGTGATAATAGATCCTTCCACGTTTTTGACAATAGTGTTTCAGGTTCTATTCTTATTTTTTAAAAACCTGAAACTTTTTGAAATAAATGTAATAGTTTGTGATAATAGATCCTTCCACGTTTTTGACAATAGTGTTTCAGGTTCTATTCTTATTTTTTAAAAACCTGAAACTTTTTGAAATAAATGTAATAGTTTGTGATAATAGATCCTTCCACGTTTTTGACAATAGTGTTTCAGGTTCTATTATTATTTTTTAAAAACCTGAAACTTTTTGAAATAAATGTAATAGTTTGTGATAATAGATCCTTCCACGTTTTTGACAATAGTGTTTCAGGTTCTATTCTTATTTTTTAAAAACCTGAAACTTTTTGAAATAAATGTAATAGTTTGTGATAATAGATCCTTCCACGTTTTTGACAATAGTGTTTCAGGTTCTATTCTTATTTTTTAAAAACCTGAAACTTTTTGAAATAAATGTAATAGTTTGTGATAATAGATCCTTCCACGTTTTTGACAATAGTGTTTCAGGTTCTATTATTATTTTTTAAAAACCTGAAACTTTTTGAAATAAATGTAATAGTTTGTGATAATAGATCCTTCCACGTTTTTGACAATAGTGTTTCAGGTTCTATTCTTATTTTTTAAAAACCTGAAACTTTTTGAAATAAATGTAATAGTTTGTGATAATAGATCCTTCCACGTTTTTGACAATAGTGTTTCAGGTTCTATTATTATTTTTTAAAAACCTGAAACTTTTTGAAATAAATGTAATAGTTTGTGATAATAGATCCTTCCACGTTTTTGACAATAGTGTTTCAGGTTCTATTCTTATTTTTTAAAAACCTGAAACTTTTTGAAATAAATGTAATAGTTTGTGATAATAGATCCTTCCACGTTTTTGACAATAGTGTTTCAGGTTCTATTCTTATTTTTTAAAAACCTGAAACTTTTTGAAATAAATGTAATAGTTTGTGATAATAGATCCTTCCACGTTTTTGACAATAGTGTTTCAGGTTCTATTCTTATTTTTTAAAAACCTGAAACTTTTTGAAATAAATGTAATAGTTTGTGATAATAGATCCTTCCACGTTTTTGACAATAGTGTTTCAGGTTCTATTCTTATTTTTTAAAAACCTGAAACTTTTTGAAATAAATGTAATAGTTTGTGATAATAGATCCTTCCACGTTTTTGACAATAGTGTTTCAGGTTCTATTCTTATTTTTTAAAAACCTGAAACTTTTTGAAATAAATGTAATAGTTTGTGATAATAGATCCTTCCACGTTTTTGACAATAGTGTTTCAGGTTCTATTCTTATTTTTTAAAAACCTGAAACCTTTGAAATAAATGTAATAGTTTGTGATTTTTTTTGAAATAAATGAAACTTTTTGAAATAAATGTTTTTGACAATAGTGTTTCAGGTTCTATTCTTATTTTTTAAAAACCTGAAACTTTTTGAAATAAATGTAATAGTTTGTGATAATAGATCCTTCCACGTTTTTGACAATAGTGTTTCAGGTTCTATTCTTATTTTTTAAAAACCTGAAACTTTTTGAAATAAATGTAATAGTTTGTGATAATAGATCCTTCCACGTTTTTGACAATAGTGTTTCAGGTTCTATTCTTATTTTTTAAAAACCTGAAACTTTTTGAAATAAATGTAATAGTTTGTGATAATAGATCCTTCCACGTTTTTGACAATAGTGTTTCAGGTTCTATTCTTATTTTTTAAAAACCTGAAACTTTTTGAAATAAATGTAATAGTTTGTGATAATAGATCCTTCCACGTTTTTGACAATAGTGTTTCAGGTTCTATTCTTATTTTTTAAAAACCTGAAACCTTTGAAATAAATGTAATAGTTTGTGATAATAGATCCTTCCACGTTTTTGACAATAGTGTTTCAGGTTCTATTCTTATTTTTTAAAAACCTGAAACTTTTTGAAATAAATGTAATAGTTTGTGATAATAGATCCTTCCACGTTTTTGACAATAGTGTTTCAGGTTCTATTCTTATTTTTTAAAAACCTGAAACTTTTTGAAATAAATGTAATAGTTTGTGATAATAGATCCTTCCACGTTTTTGACAATAGTGTTTCAGGTTCTATTCTTATTTTTTAAAAACCTGAAACTTTTTGAAATAAATGTAATAGTTTGTGATAATAGATCCTTCCACGTTTTTGACAATAGTGTTTCAGGTTCTATTCTTATTTTTTAAAAACCTGAAACCTTTGAAATAAATGTAATAGTTTGTGATAATAGATCCTTCCACGTTTTTGACAATAGTGTTTCAGGTTCTATTCTTATTTTTTAAAAACCTGAAACTTTTTGAAATAAATGTAATAGTTTGTGATAATAGATCCTTCCACGTTTTTGACAATAGTGTTTCAGGTTCTATTCTTATTTTTTAAAAACCTGAAACTTTTTGAAATAAATGTAATAGTTTGTGATAATAGATCCTTCCACGTTTTTGACAATAGTGTTTCAGGTTCTATTCTTATTTTTTAAAAACCTGAAACTTTTTGAAATAAATGTAATAGTTTGTGATAATAGATCCTTCCACGTTTTTGACAATAGTGTTTCAGGTTCTATTCTTATTTTTTAAAAACCTGAAACTTTTTGAAATAAATGTAATAGTTTGTGATAATAGATCCTTCCACGTTTTTGACAATAGTGTTTCAGGTTCTATTCTTATTTTTTAAAAACCTGAAACTTTTTGAAATAAATGTAATAGTTTGTGATAATAGATCCTTCCACGTTTTTGACAATAGTGTTTCAGGTTCTATTCTTATTTTTTAAAAACCTGAAACTTTTTGAAATAAATGTAATAGTTTGTGATAATAGATCCTTCCACGTTTTTGACAATAGTGTTTCAGGTTCTATTCTTATTTTTTAAAAACCTGAAACTTTTTGAAATAAATGTAATAGTTTGTGATAATAGATCCTTCCACGTTTTTGACAATAGTGTTTCAGGTTCTATTCTTATTTTTTAAAAACCTGAAACTTTTTGAAATAAATGTAATAGTTTGTGATAATAGATCCTTCCACGTTTTTGACAATAGTGTTTCAGGTTCTATTCTTATTTTTTAAAAACCTGAAACTTTTTGAAATAAATGTAATAGTTTGTGATAATAGATCCTTCCACGTTTTTGACAATAGTGTTTCAGGTTCTATTCTTATTTTTTAAAAACCTGAAACTTTTTGAAATAAATGTAATAGTTTGTGATAATAGATCCTTCCACGTTTTTGACAATAGTGTTTCAGGTTCTATTCTTATTTTTTAAAAACCTGAAACTTTTTGAAATAAATGTAATAGTTTGTGATAATAGATCCTTCCACGTTTTTGACAATAGTGTTTCAGGTTCTATTCTTATTTTTTAAAAACCTGAAACTTTTTGAAATAAATGTAATAGTTTGTGATAATAGATCCTTCCACGTTTTTGACAATAGTGTTTCAGGTTCTATTCTTATTTTTTAAAAACCTGAAACTTTTTGAAATAAATGTAATAGTTTGTGATAATAGATCCTTCCACGTTTTTGACAATAGTGTTTCAGGTTCTATTCTTATTTTTTAAAAACCTGAAACTTTTTGAAATAAATGTAATAGTTTGTGATAATAGATCCTTCCACGTTTTTGACAATAGTGTTTCAGGTTCTATTCTTATTTTTTAAAAACCTGAAACTTTTTGAAATAAATGTAATAGTTTGTGATAATAGATCCTTCCACGTTTTTGACAATAGTGTTTCAGGTTCTATTCTTATTTTTTAAAAACCTGAAACTTTTTGAAATAAATGTAATAATTTGTGATAATAGATCCTTCCACGTTTTTGACAATAGTGTTTCAGGTTCTATTCTTAATTTTTAAAAACCTGAAACTTTTTGAAATAAATGTAATAGTTTGTGATAATAGATCCTTCCACGTTTTTGACAATAGTGTTTCAGGTTCTATTCTTATTTTTTAAAAACCTGAAACTTTTTGAAATAAATGTAATAGTTTGTGATAATAGATCCTTCCACGTTTTTGACAATAGTGTTTCAGGTTCTATTCTTATTTTTTAAAAACCTGAAACTTTTTGAAATAAATGTAATAGTTTGTGATAATAGATCCTTCCACGTTTTTGACAATAGTGTTTCAGGTTCTATTCTTATTTTTTAAAAACCTGAAACTTTTTGAAATAAATGTAATAGTTTGTGATAATAGATCCTTCCACGTTTTTGACAATAGTGTTTCAGGTTCTATTCTTATTTTTTAAAAACCTGAAACTTTTTGAAATAAATGTAATAATTTGTGATAATAGATCCTTCCACGTTTTTGACAATAGTGTTTCAGGTTCTATTCTTATTTTTTAAAAACCTGAAACTTTTTGAAATAAATGTAATAGTTTGTGATAATAGATCCTTCCACGTTTTTGACAATAGTGTTTCAGGTTCTATTCTTATTTTTTAAAAACCTGAAACTTTTTGAAATAAATGTAATAGTTTGTGGTAATAGATCCTTCCACGTTTTTGACAATAGTGTTTCAGGTTCTATTCTTATTTTTTAAAAACCTGAAACTTTTTGAAATAAATGTAATAGTTTGTGATAATAGATTTTTCCACGTTTTTGACAATAGTGTTTCAGGTTCTATTCTTATTTTTTAAAAACCTGAAACTTTTTGAAATAAATGTAATAGTTTGTGATAATAGATCCTTCCACGTTTTTGACAATAGTGTTTCAGGTTCTATTCTTATTTTTTAAAAACCTGAAACTTTTTGAAATAAATGTAATAGTTTGTGATAATAGATCCTTCCACGTTTTTGACAATAGTGTTTCAGGTTCTATTCTTATTTTTTAAAAACCTGAAACTTTTTGAAATAAATGTAATAGTTTGTGATAATAGATCCTTCAACGTTTTTGACAATAGTGTTTCAGGTTCTATTCTTATTTTTTAAAAACATGAAACTTTTTGAAATAAATGTAATAGTTTGTGATAATAGATCCTTCCACGTTTTTGACAATAGTGTTTCAGGTTCTATTCTTATTTTTTAAAAACCTGAAACTTTTTGAAATAAATGTAATAGTTTGTGATAATAGATCCTTCCACGTTTTTGACAATAGTGTTTCAGGTTCTATTCTTATTTTTTAAAAACCTGAAACTTTTTGAAATAAATGTAATAATTTGTGATAATAGATCCTTCCACGTTTTTGACAATAGTGTTTCAGGTTCTATTCTTATTTTTTAAAAACCTGAAACTTTTTGAAATAAATGTAATAGTTTGTGATAATAGATCCTTCCACGTTTTTGACAATAGTGTTTCAGGTTCTATTCTTATTTTTTAAAAACCTGAAACTTTTTGAAATAAATGTAATAGTTTGTGATAATAGATCCTTCCACGTTTTTGACAATAGTGTTTCAGGTTCTATTCTTATTTTTTAAAAACCTGAAACTTTTTGAAATAAATGTAATAGTTTGTGATAATAGATCCTTCAACGTTTTTGACAATAGTGTTTCAGGTTCTATTCTTATTTTTTAAAAACCTGAAACTTTTTGAAATAAATGTAATAGTTTGTGATAATAGATCCTTCAACGTTTTTGACAATAGTGTTTCAGGTTCTATTCTTATTTTTTAAAAACCTGAAACTTTTTGAAATAAATGTAATAGTTTGTGATAATAGATCCTTCAACGTTTTTGACAATAGTGTTTCAGGTTCTATTCTTATTTTTTAAAAACCTGAAACTTTTTGAAATAAATGTAATAGTTTGTGATAATAGATCCTTCAACGTTTTTGACAATAGTGTTTCAGGTTCTATTCTTATTTTTTAAAAACCTGAAACTTTTTGAAATAAATGTAATAGTTTGTGATAATAGATCCTTCCACGTTTTTGACAATAGTGTTTCAGGTTCTATTCTTATTTTTTAAAAACCTGAAACTTTTTGAAATAAATGTAATAGTTTGTGATAATAGATCCTTCCACGTTTTTGACAATAGTGTTTCAGGTTCTATTCTTATTTTTTAAAAACCTGAAACTTTTTGAAATAAATGTAATAGTTTGTGATAATAGATCCTTCCACGTTTTTGACAATAGTGTTTCAGGTTCTATTCTTATTTTTTAAAAACCTGAAACTTTTTGAAATAAATGTAATAGTTTGTGATAATAGATCCTTCCACGTTTTTGACAATAGTGTTTCAGGTTCTATTCTTATTTTTTAAAAACCTGAAACTTTTTGAAATAAATGTAATAGTTTGTGATAATAGATCCTTCCACGTTTTTGACAATAGTGTTTCAGGTTCTATTCTTATTTTTTAAAAACCTGAAACTTTTTGAAATAAATGTAATAGTTTGTGATAATAGATCCTTCAACGTTTTTGACAATAGTGTTTCAGGTTCTATTCTTATTTTTTAAAAACATGAAACTTTTTGAAATAAATGTAATAGTTTGTGATAATAGATCCTTCCACGTTTTTGACAATAGTGTTTCAGGTTCTATTCTTATTTTTTAAAAACCTGAAACTTTTTGAAATAAATGTAATAGTTTGTGATAATAGATCCTTCCACGTTTTTGACAATAGTGTTTCAGGTTCTATTCTTATTTTTTAAAAACCTGAAACTTTTTGAAATAAATGTAATAATTTGTGATAATAGATCCTTCCACGTTTTTGACAATAGTGTTTCAGGTTCTATTCTTATTTTTTAAAAACCTGAAACTTTTTGAAATAAATGTAATAGTTTGTGATAATAGATCCTTCCACGTTTTTGAAAATAGTGTTTCAGGTTCTATTCTTATTTTTTAAAAACCTGAAACTTTTTGAAATAAATGTAATAGTTTGTGATAATAGATCCTTCCACGTTTTTGACAATAGTGTTTCAGGTTCTATTCTTATTTTTTAAAAACCTGAAACTTTTTGAAATAAATGTAATAGTTTGTGATAATAGATCCTTACACGTTTTTGACAATAGTGTTTCAGGTTCTATTCTTATTTTTTAAAAACCTGAAACTTTTTGAAATAAATGTAATAGTTTGTGATAATAGATCCTTCCACGTTTTTGACAATAGTGTTTCAGGTTCTATTCTTATTTTTTAAAAACCTGAAACTTTTTGAAATAAATGTAATAGTTTGTGATAATAGATCCTTCCACGTTTTTGACAATAGTGTTTCAGGTTCTATTCTTATTTTTTAAAAACCTGAAACTTTTTGAAATAAATGTAATAGTTTGTGATAATAGATCCTTCAACGTTTTTGACAATAGTGTTTCAGGTTCTATTCTTATTTTTTAAAAACCTGAAACTTTTTGAAATAAATGTAATAGTTTGTGATAATAGATCCTTCCACGTTTTTGACAATAGTGTTTCAGGTTCTATTCTTATTTTTTAAAAACCTGAAACTTTTTGAAATAAATGTAATAGTTTGTGATAATAGATCCTTCCACGTTTTTGACAATAGTGTTTCAGGTTCTATTCTTATTTTTTAAAAACCTGAAACTTTTTGAAATAAATGTAATAATTTGTGATAATAGATCCTTCCACGTTTTTGACAATAGTGTTTCAGGTTCTATTCTTATTTTTTAAAAACCTGAAACTTTTTGAAATAAATGTAATAGTTTGTGATAATAGATCCTTCCACGTTTTTGTTTAAAAAATTTTTGTTTAAAAAATTTTTTGTTTAATTTTTTTTAATTAAATTTTTCGTTTTTGTTTAAAAAATTTTGAATTATTTTTTATTTAAATAAATAGAGTGAATGATTTTAATCAAATTTTATAAAAAAATATGACGGGTCAATAAAACTCAATAAATATATTTTGAAAATTGCAAATTTATTTAATATTTAATACTACATACATGTTAGTAGTTTTTATTATTTTTTTTTATTGATATATCAAAATAGTCGTCCCTTTATGTGATTCAAAAAATAGTTTTTTTATCGTTGTGAGCATAATTTTATTTTTAATTTAATTTTAATTAGCTCTCCTCCCTTAAATTTAATTGGAATTAGCAAATGTACAGCTTCCCAAATTTTGAAGGATTTTGATATAAGATGTTGGATTTTCCAGTTAAATCTCTCAAAATTTAAACTAGTGTTGGACACAATCGGTTATTAACCGGTACCCCCCGTTTCGGTTATCGCGATTTTCGACACCTTTTCGGTCCTGGTTTTTTCGCCAAAAACACCGGTTTTCTGTTCCGGTTCGATTAATCGTCTGTGTCCCTACTTTAAATGTTAAAAAATTCAAAAAATTAAAATTCCTCCAAATATTGAACTTGGTCATCGATAAGAAAATATTTTTTCACTTTTGTTTTTTCTCAAAAAAATAATTTTTATGTCCCATCAATATTTACACGTCTTAAACGTTTCAAATTCAGCTAGAATTCTGTTATTATTTACTCCAAAATTTAATAAAATATGTAGTTCAATAAAAATTTATTATTTAAACATTTCTCGTGATTTTTATGTTTATATATCAACAATAAAAAAATTTTTTATTGTTATTATTCTTTTTATTTTGATTTTGTTTTATTCGGCAGACATTTTAAAAATATTTTATGTACCGCATTATATTTTGGAGAGTTCAACAAAATCATTATTCTCTTTTCTATTTTATTTTATCTTTATTTTTATACAAGTTTGGCCATAAACTTTTGGCCATAAATTTAAAGAAATTTTTATTCCAATAAACGCTCAGGGGCTATATTTTGGGCTTTTAATAGAGATGGGCGTCTATTAGAATATTTAATAGGGACTTTTATTGGAGATGGGCGTCTATTAAAATACCTATTTAATAGGTGGTTTTTATGGGACATGGGCGTCTATTAGAATTTTTATAGACTTTTATTGGAGAGGGGCTTTTATTGGAGTTTTTAATAATTTATTAGAGATGGGCGTCTAATAGAATATTTACTTAATATAATTTTTTCTAAAAATGTCAAAAATGCAGACTAATAATCAGACTGCCCAACAACCTTCAAATGAAGCTTCAACATCAACAATAGTAGTCTTTTTTTAATTCAATATTAAAATTATTTTAAAAATTACGTACAGAAAAACACCCCAAAATGTTTGGTATGTGGACAAGAAAATCCAAAAATGCATTATGGCGTTTTGGCTTGTCTAGGATGTAAAGTAAACGTTTCTGTTTTAATTTTAAGAAAAAAATTTAATTTCCTTCTAAAAAAGGGTTTCTTCCGTCGAGCACTCAAAAAATTAAACGAATACGAATGCTTTCACAACAATAATTGTATTATTGATAAAAGTAGGGGGGAAATATTTAGTGTAAATTTAAATTAATTTTTAATAAGATGAACGGACTTCTTGTCGTGCTTGTCGTCTTCAAAAATGTTTGGATGTTGGGATGGATCCTGCTGGTAATTTTTATTTTCTTTTAGGGAGTTTTAAAAAACAAGAATATTTATAAATTACAGTAAGACCTCGTTATGAGATCTTGGGCTAAAAATCCTACCCCATAATGAGGTGATCTCCTAAATAGAGGATATCATTTAGGCGCCTCCCAGTGGTCGCCCAATTAAAAACTTTTCCTAAATAGATCTAGTATTGGGTGTATCTTATAGCGAGATTTACCCTCTATTTAAGTTAAACTCATTATAAGACACGATATTTTCTCCCCAAGGGGTATCTTATGAGGTTCTACTGTATTCCTAAAAAAATACAGCTGTTCGCCCTGACCGTTCACTAACCGGAAAACAACAATTAGAAACACATCGATTTTCACTTTCACCAATTCGCAGACGTTTAAGTTCAATTGACGAAAAAACAACAACAAATAACAACGATGAAAAAACAAAAAATTTAAGTCAAAAATTGCCTGTTGATTTGCGCACAATGCTAATGACTCTACAAAATATTGAAGCAAAAGTTGTGTTCTCTTCTCTCCCAAAAAGCCGAAAATTTTTATTTTGTTCGCAATTTTTTAGATCTCTCAAGGATTCTTTCAGAAAAAAATTTTCAGAAAATTTCAAAATTTTCCAAAAAAATTCAAAAAATTTCTCGAAAAAATTTTCAAAAATTTTCAAAAAAAATTTTTTCAAAGGTTGTCCATGGAGACACTACCCACGATGCTACAGACATTTACCCACTACGAATAAACACAATTAGAGAAATTATTGAAGAACCTAAAAAATTGATGGGAAGGCGAACTGAGGTGAGCGAAATTGATTTTCTAGAAATGAGAAAATTAGAACAGGCAACCCACAAGATCAACTGCTATGATTATATACTGAACATTTAAACTCTAATAAAAGCCCGTCTCCATTCTCTCATCTCCAATAAAAGCGATAAAAATCCAACTCAAGCAGAAACCTCTTAAAGAGCCCTATTTAAAATAGAATCCCATAGCTTTTTGTTATAGTATTTATGGTAATTATAATGCCTCGGAGTGATCTTGTGGATTATAGCTATTTGTTAAATAAAAGTTCACAAAAAGATGCGCTACGAACCCTATCGAATGGCCAAAAACGAAGAATTTTTCGTTGTTGTGTATCGTCGTTTGATTGCAGCCGTTGATTGGGTAGAGGCTTTGGCTGATAGAGTTGGAGGATTGTCTATTGAAGATAGGTAGGGAGGGGGATTTTTGGGGTAAAAATACATGTCTTTTTAAAGAATTTCTCTTGTTAAATCTTGTTTTGGACCTTTAACTTTATTCAAATGTTCTGCCCGTACAGCAGTTGTTACTCAAAATGAAGATATGCTTTGCCTTTGCAATTTTGCTTATGTCCCTAGAAATATTAGCAAAGCTTATAATGATGCCTAGTATGAATTTTTTAAATTTATTATGGATGGATTTCAGTATAAGGTTAGGGCCGACGGATGAGAGGGTGGAAATATTAACGATTTTCTACCAAGCAATACCTCCTCCTATTTAACATACACCTCACAGTACCCTTCTATTTAATATACACCTTATTATAAGATTTACTCATCTCGTTGAGTTCTTTCAATTGACATATAAATTGTCCAAATCTAAAATCCCTCAGGAAAGTAGTTTAGTCGCAGTACATAAATGTGACAGCCCTAACTTTGAGAGACTGTTACAAAAAATTTTTGGGGGCATGGGCCGCTAGTATTTTGTATACAAATACTTCAGACCTAGCTCTATTTAAAAAATTACATCCAGTTCTGGAAGGGTGTTACAATGGAGCGATGTTCCCTTGTCACCCCAAGGGGGTGAGACTGAGGTTCGACTCTAGACTATTTTTAAAAATAAGGTTGTCCATTCCTCTCATATTTCAGCCATCTCGACAACGGTTTAGTGGATCGTTTACTTAATGAGCTCGTTACACCTTTTCGTAGAATTCATTTGAGTGAAGAGGAAATAGTAAAAGAATTTTAATTTCTAAAAATTAATTATTCTCGATTTTTATGTTTGTGTTTCTGCCATTCTTGTGCTCAATCCAAGTTTGTTTTTTGAAAATATCAACGTCTAATTTATTTATAATTAAGTGGCAAGGGACCTATCAGAAGTTGCTTCCAACAAAATTTATTCTTTACGGGATAGAATATACACAACTTTATTTCAAATTATTAAAGTATTTTTGAATTTAAAAATTGAAAAGAATTTCTTTAAATTTAAAGGAATATCGTCAAAATTGTAATGCAAATATTACTTTTGGGAACATATTGCTTTATTTGCCGATAATTACGGTATTTAGCTAAATACGGTCGAACCTCATTGTGAGATAAACCCAATATCTTGACTAGAGATCGGACTGGGAGGGTCGTACGAGAATTGAGATCTTGAAAATTCCCGATCTTGATAACCGAGATTTTTGATCGAGATCTCGTCTCGATCAGGTCTCTAATCTTAACTCAGTTTAAAAATACATAACTATATAAATTCCAATTGACCACGTGATGTGGAGATGTTGCAAAAGTGATACCCTCCATATAAAATAACCTTCTTATAAGGGGTACTTTCTATTTAAGAGATACAATTTTTATAATTTTGTGGGTGGGCTAAAAGACTATTTTAGGTACTCTTGTGTTATCTCGCCCCATTTTATTTTTCTTCTCCTTACCTTTTTATTTCTCGAAAAAATCCACATGGATCAAATTGAATCTATGTCATGGGTTACCATGTTTTAAAATTAGTGATCCAATTTTAACGTTGTTGTGTGTACCGGTGTTACGACAATTGCGGATACGCACGTGCGGATGAGACAATTGCGAATTAAAATTTTTTTTTAATTTTAGAAATGATTGAAATGATATTCCGTTTTTTTGTCCCGGCTGTCAGCTTCAGACTTCTGACGGTTTCCGAATTATTTTTAGACAGATGTGGCACTGAAAACTTTAATAAATCTTGAACTTTTTAAAAATTTTATATCCGCTATCGTCGCATCCGCACGTGCGTATCCGCAATTGTCGTACCGCCGTGTGTACCAGTACTTCTATTTATAATACGTTCACATTATCAATAGCATATTTTAAAGGAAAAGAGGACCCTTTTCATCCAGAATTACCATAATCAAGCACAATAACGGACATTGGTTCATTAAACCAGAGCTGGGTACCTATCGCCATAATTTTTAAAATTATGATAATCAGATTCAATTATGCTTTTATGGAGAAATGAAAAGGTAAGATGAAGAAAAATAAATGGGGGGAGATAACACAAGAGTACCCTATTTTAAAATAATATCAGTAAGGTACCCTTTTTCTAAGATACACCCCGTCATAGGATACGTTTTTTTAGCTCCAAGAGGGTCTGAGAGGTTTCGACTACATACATATTTTAGAAGAAGAAAAATAATATTTTCCAAAAAATAGGCACTTGCAAATTCAATGAGTGAAAATCTCCGTTTTGCACAAACATTTTCTACGCTTGGGGGAAGCCCTCTATTGACAAGTTTGTTTGGTTGTTTTCCTGTCGGATTAATTCAACAACCATTATTAACTAATTATGAACAAAATAATAATGAAAAAGAAAAGGAGACAAAACAAAAAAATAAGAAAAATGTTTACGCACAAACTGAATGGACAAAATGGCGTGAGGTTAATTGAAAAGATTTTTAGCAGATTGGTTAGCCCCGGGCATGCATCGACCCTACAACCTCCTAACAGTTACTCGTTCACCGACTACTGAGCTATCGAGGCGCTGCCTACTAAGCGGCAGATTGACCTAAATATGGATCCAGGCCTTGATTTTCCCTGGATCCAGTGTAATGAATCTGGCATTTTTCAATGTTCCTTGACCCAAGGTCAAGGATCTGGTCAAGATCAAGTAAAGCAGCTGGGCTATAGCTATTTCTCTCCTTTAGCTAGTGCAAAAGGTTAATCGGCGGCTGGGAGCGAACCAGCATCTTCAGTAGACCGGACTGATGTGTTATCATTACACCACGCCGCCTACTGCACAGCCTTAGGAATTAAATAGCTACATGCTTTACAATCAAAAATCAAGGGTAAGGTTTTAATTTCCCATCACTAGTATGCGTAATGTTAGCTGGATTTTACTTTCTTCCTTACAGTCTATAAAACTCAAAAAATTAATTTTCAAGGACCAATATTCACGTAAACGTCGTTGGTCTCCAATTATCAACCCTTCACCAACTAACCAAATAAATCAATTTAATTTACTTCAACCTCCCCACTCTTATGCCTTAACAGAAATGTTTGATGATTGTGCTTCTGAAGCAGAAATAAGAAACGAAAACATTTTTGATTATTACGAAAATGAATGTGAAACTCCTCCAAATTATTTTGAATTTTAATTAAAAAAAATTTATTTTTAAAATTTACCCAAGAAAAAAAATATTTTTTACATAAATTTAGAGAAAAGAGTATTGTTGTCGGTTTCACCAGATTCAGCGGTTAACCGAAAACCGACAACCCTAGATAAGAGTAAATCAATGTGAAATTCAATTCATTTAACATAACCATCCAAAATTTATATAAGTTAGCTAATGGATTAAGAGCATATTCAGGGTCGGATTTCAGGAGGTCCCTGTCTAAAGTAATGGATGGTTTTAAACTAAATAGCCATAAACTATGAAATTTTTTACATAATCCAGGGTGGATCTAGCCGACCCAATTTTCGAAAATCAGGAATTACTGAAATTTTTTGGAGTGGGAAAACACGAAATCGTGAATTTATTTGTTATGTCGGCTAGACTCTTGATCCAAGGCCATTATAAAAAGCAACAGTTTTTGGAAAATAAATTTGAACGGCAACATGTTTAATAATTTGAATATAATTTATGACTAGTATTTAATAAGAGTCAACCAAAAAATATTATGGAAACCAAAAAATGCCCAAAAAAAAGGTTGAAGAGAAAGCTCATTTTTTAAATTTAAAAATACCCCTTCTTTTTGTAAATCTCTCTTATAATTTAACCAAACATTCCTTTAAATTTTTTTCGTTGATGTTCAGCAACTGCAAGTTTTTGATTATTACATTCAATAATTTGTTGAGCAGAAGCTTAAAAAATAAAAAAGGAAAATTATTTTGAATTATAAGTCAGCTTTCTTTATTTTTACGTTTAGCCCAGCGAAAAACTAGCTGCGACATACCTACGTATCGCAAACATTAAAATAATTGTATAAAAAACCTTTATTTTCTGGTTCAATTTCCAAAACTTTTTTAAAATAATTAATAGCGTCGTCGTAATCCTGTCTTTGTTGATATGCCTAAATATTGAAAAAATTAAAAAATTTTTTCAAAAAATCAAAAAAAACCTGTGCTTTTCGATACAATGCCTTAACATTCGTTGCATTTTTCTCCAAAACTTTGTCACAAAATTTTATAGCCTCGAGTGTATCTCCCATTTTAAGACTTGCTAGAGCACTATTTAACAAACCAAAAAAGAACATTTGTTGAAAATTCTCAGCCATTTCCTTCCCTCCTTTTTCTTCAGATTTCATAGATTTTGCATGTTCCATTAAATAAATTATTGCGGAATACTTTGAAAAAAAAGCTTAGAAAATTAAGAAAATTTAACAAAAAACCTTATTTAAAGCAACATTATATTTCCCAGCCTTAAGAAATTCATTTCCCAAATCTTTATAATTTTGGGCTCTTTCGAGCTTTTCTTCATCATTTAATTCCCAATTTGCTCTCATCTAAAAATTAAAAAATAATATAAAAAATAATTTTTGAAAAAAATTTTTAAATAATTTTCAAAAAATTGCCAAAAAATTCCAAAAAATTTCAAATCTTAAAAAAAATTTTTTCGAAAATTCAAAATTCTTTTGGGTAATTCTTCGGTTCGTATACCCCCTCTTTTTTCTGACCATTTTTTCATTTTTCCTTCCCTTTCTCCCTTATTTTTCACGAGGCAAATATCAAAAAGGATTATGAGAATGTACTTTTCCCTTGTACTTTTCTACAATTTTTAGTTGTGCACCTCCAGTTACCATACCGGCGATCTTTTATATTTTGTATAGTTGTTCTGCCACCACATGCTTCACATGTTCGTTTACCATGAAGAAGTCCAAGCTCTTCTAGCCAAGCATCAAATTCGATGTCGCTTAGTCGCAGTTTGTCACCCAAATCAATCATATTAAAATTTTTTAGTTGTTCCATATTGGTGAATAAATGAAGTAAATTTTAAACTTTCCAGCCCTTTTCTCATGTACATATATACATACATAATCCTTTTTGATATTTGCCTCGTGAAAAATAAGGGAGAAAGGGAAGGAAAAATGAAAAAATGGTCAGAAAAAAGAGGGGGTATACGAACCGAAGAGGTTTCCTCACAAAAAATTTAAAATTTGAAAAAATTCATTAAAAAATTAACAAATTTTTTTAAAATTATTTTCAAAAAAATTTTCAAACCTTTTCATATCCTTTAAGGAAAATAGTAAAATTCACTTCAGCCATTTTATCTAATTGATAATATGGGGGTGGTTCCAATCCGTAAGCAAAATGTCCTCTTAAAGTAACAATTGCTTTTTCCCCTCTATTCATTCTTCTAATTGCTCTAAAAATTAAATTTAAAAAAAAATTCCATAAAAAATAGACTAACATGTCAATACCTACAGGCAAACCAAATTCCAATCCTTCACCCAAAGTATATTCCAAATGTGTTTTTTGGTAGAAAATGCGTTCGTTTTCACCTAAAAAATTTAATTTTAATGGAATAAAGGGAAATAAACATAAATGTGTCCGCAAATATTTTCTGCATTTTTTGCGGACAAAATTTGCGGATTTTTTAAAAATTAATTTAATAAAACAAATCTTGCCTTTTCCAGTTTTTCCACAAATATGAACTTGAACAAAAATTTATAATAAAAAATAAAAATTAAAAAACCTCTAACTTTTCCATGTTCAGGAGGACAATCATATTTTCCTTTGCCTTCTTTGAGTATTGATTTTGTAATTAATGCATTACGATCAGGGCTTAAATCTTCTCCTTCAAAACTTAGAAGTTCAATCTTAAAGAAAAGAAGATTTTTATAAAAAATAAAATTAAATGGGGCTTGGCTTGTGTGGATAAAAAAATCCCGAAAAACAAACCAAATCCAACTTCTTGAGAGAGTTAAGCTCCGTACAGGAATCGAACCTTCAATCTCCAAAAACCAAAAAGTTATAGCTAGACTTGGCAAGCCAAGTCTAGGTGGACTCTCTTTTAAAGCCCGGAGGTTTTTTTCCTTTATAGTGTTGACTAAACGGATCCCTCCCTTTAACTTTTGAACGAAAATAAATTTAAAATTATAAACAAAATTAATTAAACTAAAATTCAAAATTTAATACCTCAAAAATTAAAGTTGCATTTCCTGGAATTTTTGGTGGCGTTCCAGAATGTCCATAAGCATATTTTGGAAGACATTCTAAACGTGCAACCTCCCCTAAATTAATAAAAAATTTTTTCTATGAATTTTTAATAAAGAAAACCTTTGCACATAGTGATAAGACAAAGATCCAAAGCTTTAATTATCTGAAAAGGAAAGTTGAAAAAATCTTTTTTAATAGTTTATGCCAAGTTTGACCATTATGAACCCTCTTTTCTAAACCCATTCATTTTTCCTCAATTCCCTCTTAGCTTCCCGAATTCGACTAACAAGGGACCCAGACAAACTGTGAGCGTTAATTTTGTATTTTTCTTGCTCCTATCAAATAGAGCATGGTTACTTTCTTATTCTAACCTTCGGCCTTTCCAAAATGGAGTCATTTTCGAATAGTTGTGGGCCTTTAAATTTTGGATAATTTTCAAAGTCCTATAGAGGCAAATTTTAAGAAAAAAAAATAAATTTAATTTACATGTCCGCGTCCCAAAGAACAACAAAAAGGTTGGTCACGAGCTCTGCTATCATCAAACTTTTTTCCAGTTTCTTTAATTGTCCCAGTATAATGAATAAAAACTGTGTCGCCTTTCCTTGGATGTTTATTTAAATCAATTCCTTGCCTTCAAATTAAAAGATTTTTCAAACCTCCTCCTCCTCCTTACTTAATTATAGTCTTCAAAACCCCTCCATCTTTGTCGGTTGTCAAGTCAATTGTTTGATTTTGCTCCACAACTTCCACAATTTCTTGGGGCATTTAAAAAAGGAAATTAAAAATAAATCTTAAAAGAAAATTAAGATAAAATATGAGAAATAAACTATCAATAAAATATGAGACAACCCAAAAGATCAACTCACTGAAGAACAACTCGCCAGAGATCAACTGGGACGTGCGCCAAAATTTTCGCGTGGCGCGCCAAACGCCAATTTTTCAAAATTTTAAAACACGCCAAACGCTAAATGCCAAACGCCGTGACGCACATCCCTGGAGAACATGACATACATCCCTGGTAATTAATTCTATGTGTTAGGACTTGTAGGGTGAACCCGAAAATATGATATTTTATGCTTGCTGTACTTTACATGAGCGAATGTCTGTTTAAAAGTAAAAAAAACATAGGTACCGTATTTCTTCCAATAGTGCAACTCTCTCTACTAGACCGACCCTTTTTAATAAACCGACCCTCTAGAGAATGGTTGAGAAATAAACCGACCGGTCGCACTATTAGAAGAAATACGGTATTTTACAATAATAGGGTGGAAGGTATTTTAACTCGTTCCCATAGGTATTTTGCCTATAAATGTTTTGCCAACTAAAGAGAAAAGTTGTTTACAAGTTTAAACTCTCTTACTTTTAAAATTAATTAATATAAAAGATGATTTCCATGGTTACCTTTCAATAGCCTAATTGCCAACTCACACTAAATATTAAATAAAATTGAGGGAAAATTTTAAAGAGAGTAATTAATAAATAAAAATTTTCTCTCTTAAAAAGTCCGAGAATCTGTTAATATAAACAGCTAAATAAATAAAAATAAATAAGCATTTTTAAATAAAGTTTAAGCCTTAAATTGGTATAATAATGAAGAATAAATTTTAATAAAATTAATTTAAAAATGTAAACAAGAGCGTGACTATTTCAGACAATAAAGCAGATATTTCGGTACTTATTAGGGTAATCCAGGAGAAAAATAGAAGAAAAGACCCCAATTCTCCTGGGTTGGGATTATACCCGTGCCTGAAAGTTGCGAAATTTGAGAGGATTTTTTGAAGATTTCTAGTCTCCTAGTCCCTCCCTAGCGTTGTCTTAACGAATTTTTTTCTGGAGCCTTCCCGCACTAGCGGGAAACAATCCTTTATTAACTCAATTAAGATTGTTTTTGATTTTTTAATTAAACTTTTTATACAAAAACAGAAAAACTTTAAAACAAATTTATAGGGTTGTCAATTTGGAAGCGAACCGACGAACCGATAATTTTTTGGTCCCGTTCTTCGGTTCTGTTCTAGGTATCCGAAGCAGAGGTGGGTCGGAATTCCGATTTCCGGCGTTTTTTTCCTTCCGATTTCCGAAAAAAAGTTTGATTTCCGATTTCCAAATTCCGACTTTTGAGCAAGTTCCGATTTCCGGCTCTTCCAATTTCCGACACCTCTGACTGTTCCGACACACCTCTGATCCGAAGATTTTCTAAGAACCGAGACAACCCTAACCAAATGGAATGACTTATATATCTTTCAAGATGATAAAAAGATTTTACAAAAAATTATTCGTCTAAGAAAATATCTTCTGTTGGATGGGCAAAAGCCATATACTCATCATACGAACGTTTAAAAGCACGTCCAATAGCTACATATATTTAAATAATTAAATATTTAAAGTTAATTAATTAATTAACCTTCAACAATAGCTTGAGTAGATTCATTAGAAAGAAATACGTGGCAAGCGAAGCGAGGCAAAATGGGGTGCTTGGTGATAAAGCCAAAATACCTTTTTTTTTAAAAATAATTTTTAATTTTGTCAAGTAGTCAGATCTAACTATAAAATCCCCCAATATTAGATAATGAAACAAGGAATTTAAAATTTTTTTTTTAATTTTACTAGCTAGAGGAGAAAACTGCCAAAATATTTGACACTCTAAATTTAAGGTAACACTGGCTCTTCTTTAAACTTTCCAAAATCGAAAACCTTCCCTAATTTAACACGTTATGTAACATCGAACGATTTTTTGATCAGATAGTTCTCATTTTAACATATTCCTAATTTAAGATTATAATATGTTTTTTAAAGCGAGGTCCTTTTACCGTATTTGCTAAAATAATTACCCAGAGTAATTATTGTTTCAACCTCTTTCTGGGGGGGGGGGGGTAATTAAAAGGTAGGGGTAATTATTTCAGCTTTTTTAAACAGGCTAATTATAACTAGATATTTTTATAAGGGGTAATTATTTTTTCGATCCCTGGCTGTAGAGGGTAATTAATAGGGCGGGGGTAGTTATTTGCGAGAGGGACATTATTTCAGCATTTACGGTATATTAGGTATTACCGTAATTCTTTTGGATGGGCTCCACAAAAAGAGATGTTTTGTAGGCTGTAAAAATAGTCAAAAGTAGGGCAACGAAATATCTGTTTTTGGGAAAATTATTTTGATCTAAATTTGAAAATATTTTTATATTACATCCTTTTTCCGTTTGTCTATCACATGAATTCCACGGAATGAAATTTCCATTAATACCTTTAAATCAAATGATAAATTTAAAAATATTTAGTGCTCACCGTTTGTGGTACAAGGATCTCATCCTTTTGTAGATACATTGAACAGACCTAACAAAATTTAATTTTAAGAATTGAAAACCTTAATATTAAATTCCAGAAAGTACCGTACTACCGACAGTATTTTTGTTATCTTTCGGTATACTGTATAGTTAGTACGGTATGGAATACCGACAGACGTCTTGGTTCAACGACAGTTATTAGTACTTTTCGGTATCGGTATTCTTCGGTATTACGGTATGAAATACGGTATGGTATAAAATTCTGGACTCCACTTAAAGTATCAAAAGATAGACCTTATTAATCGCTTGAACCAAAATGTCGTTTCCTTTGTGATGGGCAACTTCAACAGAAGCAAGCATTGTCAAATAAAAAGTATCACGTTCCAACCTCATTTTAGTTTCTGGAAGAACCTTTTTACAAATCTCATCCACCAAATCTATTTCAACAATGAGGGCTTCAGGAAATATTCCACGTTGCCCTGAGCGGAGATTCAGGCCAAAGCACCAATGGTCATTAAACTTTTCGTTTACATGTACAGCATCTCCACGATCTAATCTCAATTCGTCAGCATGTCTAGGCATAAATTCGAACTGGGCACGGTGGGTAGGAACGATTGAAGGGTCGTCCAATCGAGGGGACGTTCTCCTCTCTCGTGGGGTTGTTTTTTGTTGTTGATCACAGTCTGGAAGCTCGCAACTCCGTGAAGAGCTTGTATAGCAACTTGAAGAGATGCCGGAACTACTCTTGGCACCATCAGCAAAAATATATCCTAATTATGAAATAAAATAAATACCTAATTGTAAGATGAACTCAATACACTATAAGATACACCCACTATAAGATAACCTAAATTCAGTAGACCACGGTGTGGGGGAGCTGCCAAGAATACGATAGCCCTCTATTTAAGATACAACTTCCAAATTCAGTAGACCATTGGGTGGAAGGGCTTCGGTAATTCTTCGGTTTACCCCCCCCCCTCCTTTTTCGTTCCTCAAAGTATTAAAAAATGGTCAGTCAATCTTAACTTATAGAACACATCGAGCTGAGTCGAATGACACCAAAATCAACAAAATCCGACTTGATTTGACCGAAATACAGACCCCAGAACCACTGGGGCGTAAAATCTTATGGACGAGAATTCATAGAAATGATAGCTCATTCGAAAGAGGACGTCAAGCTGAGTCGAATGTCACCAAAATCGACGTGATCCGACTTGATTTGACAAAGATATGACATAAATCATCGACTCCGGTAGGTCTTAATAATGTCATAACTTTGTCAAATCAAGTCGGATCACGTCATTTTAGTGTCATTCTACTCAGCTCGACGAGCTCTTTCGAATGAGCTATCATTTGCATAAACTTTTTTTAATTCAAAAAATCACCCCTGTGGTTGTACAATTTTCAGGAGTCTGTATTTCGGTCAAATCAAGTCGGATTTTGTTGATTTTGGTGTCATTCGACTCAGCTCGATGTGTTCTATAAGTTAAGATTGACTGACCATTTTTTAATACTTTGAGGAACGAAAAAGGAGGGGGGGGGGTAAACCGAAGAATTACCAGGGCTTCCCAAACGCCACCTCGTATTCAACATACATTTCATTATAAGCCACAATTTTCAGATCCAAGGGGGTATATTATAGTGAAGGGGCTGCTTTTAAATCATAAAAGAAGTACCTTTACTTCTATCATTTTCTGTTGGACTGTACAATTCATTGAGAGGCTGGTGGTCTTCTCTTGCATTCCTGAACTCATAATCACCATCCAACGGTGCAGCCACGCCTGGAAGATTGTCTTCATAATAGCTACCCTCAATTGAGAATAATCGACGTCTTCCTATTGAACGGGCATTTGTTGAATGATCCATTCCATAGGAAAATGTGTATTGTTGTTCGTCCTCTAAGGCTTGAGCTCTACAGCAATTCTTGGGCAATTTAGATTGAATTTCGCGAAGTACAGAGGGAGAAGGGAGTGATTGCAGTGCAAGTTTAGTTTCATCCTGTGAATATTATTTTATAAAGTCTATTTATTAGAGAGGTCTTATGGTTTTGGTATTGGAACAAGACTTCTCATGGGGGGTTTTTTGGTCTTGGAAGGGGGGGGGGGGGAGAAAACCTAGATCTTGAGCAGTGGTGCTTCCCCTGTTTCTGGAACCAGTTTTAGGAACTGCTGTTCGGAAATCATGGAACCTTCAAAAAGTCGGGACCACCAAGAGTTGGAGTTGTGAAAATGTTCGATTTTCTGAAATAGGAAAACACCGTCTTGAGTTTAAGAAAATTTTTGGACCTCTATAGTATAATTTTTGAATATCCCTAATACCTTCTCTCTATTATGATCTATTGTATCCTCGCAATTCATATATGAAATTTTATTCTTTCCACCTTCTTTCTCCCTGCTTAAATTTAGCAGTTGATAAGTTTGTTTAAGAACGTCCAATAAACGTTCACGAGAGGCAGTGGCAATATCAATATGTTCAAGTGGATCCTCTGGGGATGGTGTTTTTGGTAATTGGCGGCGTTTAGAGGTGAATGATAATGACAAATGTTGCCTATTATTAGGTATAGTGGGGTTGAATGCAGGCAATTTATCTTCTGTTTCACAATCTGATAGAGTTGAGGGTGTTACATTTTGGTTAGTCTGTGTATTGCAGAAATCATCCTGTTTGAGGGGAGATTGATGATTGGATACTGAAACTTTGAGGGAAATTTTTTAAAGGATTTTTCTCGAAGTCTAGTTTAAAATGTGTGGATAATTAAAAAAGCCTAGTTTAAAATTGAAAAGCCTAGTTTTAAAAAAGCCTAGTTTTAAATCGAAGTCTAGTTTAAAATTGCCAGAATCGATTTTTCCTTAAAAGTGGCACAAAAAGGGAGTGACATAAAGCTAAGAATGGAAGTCATAAGGATTTTTCTCGACTAAAATTAGTTTAGAGAGGCAAGGAGATGGTTAGCTATATTCTTAGAAAAGCAGGACAGCAGATGGGGGAAAATAAATACTCGTAAAATCCTCTATAATGTGCCTGGATGGGAAATAAATTTATAAATTAGTTTTATAAAGGAGGGGAATTAGTTAGGATTTTAAATTAGGATTTAAAATTTAAAAATATTAAGCCCTTACATTCACTTGAGGTACCAGCTTTCCGTTCAATCAGAAAATCTTCAGTGTCAGATCGACGAAACTTCACCTTATCCGGTACTGAATCTTGTAAGGTGTTAACGATTGCAGGCATTGAATAATGAAATCTCATCTGCGGTATATGATGATGACTTTAATAAAGAAAAAAGTTCTTTTAACCGATAGTAACTAATTTTAGGTTCACAAAGAACCCTTCTTTTCAAGGCTACAGTTTAACGAGAGCCAAGTAGTCCAGTCATACCAGGGAAGGCCGAGATGAGATAAAGTCGGGTCAGAATTTAAAATTTTTTCAGATAGGAAAATACTTGACAAGCGCTAGCCCCGGCTGTCGGATAACCCGGTCCACCCTTGAGTCATACCGATATTTTTCAGTTTCAAACGAATGCATTTCATTATCATCATTATCGCTAGGTTTTTGTTGCTTAAAATCTTCCAAATCTTGGTCAGAATATTCGTCATCTATGCTTGAATGCTTGTTAGTCCTCTCATCCCCCTCATAATTTGTTGTCAAAACCCGATCGCGATTTACCAAACAACCGCTAGCTATTTGCTGCTCTAAATCACTAATTTCAGATTCGCTTAGTAAATCAATCTAAAAATGAGATTTGTAAATAGGAATCGGATTTCGCTTGCCTGAGCAAAAGGAGGACTTCCACGTCTACAAAGACGCATTGCCGCTGAATGGTGCATCAATTGTTGGCGTTTCCATCTCTGGGAATGAAATAAATCCTGACTCTGCTCTTCTTCGTCGTCAGAAAAGTAGGAAGAGAATGAAGAGTTCATTGTATCGGACAATTCTTGAATTAGGAAAAATATTTTCTAAAAATTAATTTTAGGCAAGATTTATGTATATGATCAGACTTGACTATGTGCCTGACTATTAGGGTTGGCGGATTCGAAAAAGCCCAGATATTGAAAATTTCCGGTATTGTTATCAGATCCGGATACACCGGGATTTTTTAGGATCCGCCGCTTTGCTAACTATATCTTAATGTCTTAAATATTTCATTATCACCAGCTACTTTCTTATCGTATAGGCAGCTTCCTCACCCTTTGGCCAACATAATTAAAAAATATTTTAAATTGCAATGTGCCTTATAGTCAGATTAGACTGCAAGTATTAATAATTAAATTACTTGAATTATCGACAGCTGAGTGACATTTAAAACCGGGAGGTAAAGTCAGATATCCACCATGTAAAGAAGCATAATTTGGTGTATTGGATCCATCATCATCTGCCATAGGAATTAAATAGTTGTTTTCATTACCCGTAAAAATACTATCCTTTTTCCTCAACTTTTCTTCCTCAATTTTGTCTTCTTTCTTCTCATTTTGCATTGGATGTTCAATAATTTCACTATTAAATTGGCCGGGAGCAGACCAGCTACTTTCTTTTCGATAATTCAAGTCTTGCTTTTCAGAAGATAACATTTTCATATCTTTAGAAAATTCTTCATCACCCTCCCCAATTTCAAAAGAATCTGGGGAGTCGTTTGGACATGCTGGGGCTGACCAGCAATCTTGTTCTAGTTGGTGTTGGTTCTGCATTTCGGGAGATGTGGGAAGGGTTTGGATGGGGGAGTATTGGGATGGAGAACAGCCAATTAGATTATCCGTATGTTTTCGGTTGTTTTTGAGTTCATCCTCGATGCGGAACTGAAAAAATTGAGAAAATTTATTAAGCGGACATCATTAAAAGATGCTCCTTAAGGATACCCCTTAGGATGCCCCTTGGTAAGGTGGTAATAAGGATACCACTTGACCTGATACCCTTTGTCTAATTCTAAAAGTTCTCAAAATTGAGGCAATCTTAAGTTGAGGAAGCAAGAGGATTATTTAAATAAATTTACCTGTAAAATGTCTCCTTTACGCAAATCTATCATTTCCATAATTTCTTCTTGACTGTCATTAATACCTTCTTTAACTATTTTTGAACAGAGAAGCGGCTTTGAATGAGAAGCTGAAGTACCAAGATGGGAGGTAAACCCAGCTAACGCGGATTTGGATTTTCGTAGAGGAATTAGCGAAGAATGTGCTGCGAAACTGTTTTGAGGAACGATTAATATATTTTTAAAATACATGTCGGAATTCACTATAAGAGACACCCCTTGGGGCTGAAAAAAAATGTAGCTTATAATGAGGTGTATATTAAATAGAAATATATTATAGTCAGATGTGTGCTATATAGAGTGTACCTTATGAGTTGTATCTTAGAGGGTAACACAACAGAAAATAAAACCCTTATCTTATAATGAGGTGTCTATACTAAAGAGTATCACTTATAACGAGGTTCGACTCTTTAAAATAAATAAGTATACAATTCTTCATCGCTGTCCTCCTCATCTACATGACAACCATTTTCGAAATTTAATTTACTCGTAATTTTATTCTCCTCCTCTCTACCATCCGATTCCAAAAGCTTTTTATGTTTAAATTGGAAATCCTTTTAATTTTGATTTTTAAATTTAAAAAAATCTAAGTAAAACCAAGTTAGCATGTGCCGAAATACTTTGAGAAATTTTCTTTAAATTTCCCCTTTCAAAATTTTTTTGATTGTTTAAAATTATTTGTTGAATTTCGTCGTCTTCCTCATCGCACTTTTCTTTCAAATAAATATTATTTGGTTGATTCATTAGGGAAATTAATTATAAAATTAATTAATTTGATGTTTAAAGAGGGAAAAAGGAGGGGATTTACCTTTATTAAAAATCAAAAATAATTTATATAAGTTTAGATAAGGTACTGAATTGAGTGAAAAGATACCTAGATCTGGTTTAGTTTTGAAATTTTCTCTGAACCAGCTTTCTAGAAATTTCTTTTGGATCAAGTTAGGGTCGGAAAAGATCGCGTTTCGGATTTCGAGTAACCCTGTATATCCCTGGTTTATATAGAGCTTAAAATAGTGACCAGCGCAGACCGGACTCCGGCCGGATTTTCCGGAGTCCGGGTCCCAAATCCGGGTTTTTTAGATTTCCGGACTAAAACCGGACCGGTCCGGCATGAGTTTGAAATCCAAAATCTAGTTTCCGGGCCCGGAAAAATGATTTTGCCGGTCACTAGTTTAAAATGCCCCTTACAAATCTACTAATAATGACAATATTATTTAACAAATAAAGCCAAAACTAAAAATAAAATTTATTGAATGCTTCTTCTCTTTTATTTTAAAAACACACACAAAATATGTGGGGTTAGTCTAAAACGGCACACGAATGTTTTTTTTAATTTTAATGCATGTCTCTTTGCTGCACTATTTTCTAAGCTTTATCTAAATAGCATATATTTCTAAATTTTTCTATAGTTTTTTTCTCTTAAAAATGTGCGAGTAACACAAAAAGCTAGACAGCTAGAATTTTGTTGAAATAATATTAGAAAAGTAATTTGTTTACTAAAATGAATTTAAAAAACAATGGGATTATGGATATCTATGGGTTTTTAATTATATAAAAATTGTGGTGAAATTATGATGAAAATTATGGTGAATTTTGATGAAAAGAAAAATTGTGTTAAAAGCTTTTTTCAACATGTCTATCAAAATAAAAAAGAAAATCCAAGAAAATGGCAAATAATTGGATGGGACTTACTCCTGGGCCCGTACAATAAAATCGGGGTTTGGGTTATTTAACCCCTAACCGAGGGTTAAATAACCCTCAACCCGCACAATAAATGAAAACCCCGAGTTAAGGGTTAAATGACCGGGTTATTTAACCCGCAACCCGGGGTTGTTTAACCGGCCGGTACAATAAAAGAGCTACCCGGGGTTAAATAACCCGCAGCTCCGGGTAAAATGACGACCCTGCTAGGGGGCAGGGTAATCGGGTAAAAACGCTTAACTTAGAAAATATTTTTACAACAAAAAAATTTATTTCAAAAATGAAAAAATATTTTTAACTAATATCTAAAACGATATAAAATTTGGGAAATTTTTCAGAAATTTGGGAATTGGGAAATTTTTGGAAATTTTTCAGAAATTAATTTTTTAAATTTTTTTCATTTGACTATAAGCCATTCCTCCTTCTTCAATTACGTACTCTTCTTCGTTTTTCTTCATTAATTTTCTATCATAATATTCTGAAGCATTTTCAATAAGCTTCTCAACTTTACCGGAAACACGATCAAAGAATTCTTCTTTTTTTTCAAGAAACTTTAATTCCAACTGTAATACCTGGCGTCGCAGCTCAGTTTTTTTTTTTTTATTGTGCGGATTTAACCCGGGGTTGAGGGTTATTTAACCCCGGGTTATTTAACCCGGTTATTTAACCCGGTCATTTAACCCTGATTTTATTGTACGGGCCCTGATGGCTCAACGATGCTTAAAACCACTCAAATAACCACCGATAGTTCGTTTTAATTTTTGCTGAAAGGAAAGGCTCGAACAACGCAATCCGCAAACACCCCTGGACTCGAAAGAAACTTGACCGGACATTTGTTTCCTAAAGCACAAGGAAAGAGTTATGTCAAAGAAAACAAGCTTTAGCCAACCTCGATTTCCTATAGCATCAAAAATCAACAAATTTAATGTACTTTATAATTTATGTTTAATAAAAAAATTATTATTCTTGCGTAACTTATCTTTTCCTACATTTTGTTGGTTAATTTCCTCTCTGTTCCAGGTTGTGCCTAAAAATATTTTTTTTCCATTCAAAACAAGTTTCATAACTAAAACACCTTTTTTTATTTTGTCATGTATTTATGAATATAATAAAGGATTATCTCTTCTGATATACTTTTGTCCTTGTAATATGTATTGTTAAAGTGTTTTTTAAACATGTCATATAAATATTTATTTGCAATTTCAGACGTTTAGTTCTATATCTAATTTTGTCGTTTATTCTTTTATATAGTTTATAGGGCTAGGAAAAGCTTAAGACGAAACTTTTATCTAAAATAATCTAAAAAAGATTCTAAAAAATATGTTTTTTGATACAGAGATACATATGTACCAGGGCTGGAGAATTTTGAATTTTAGAAAGCAGAAGGCGAAAATGGCTCAAAAAAGGCGGAATTCTGTGGAAGGCGGAAGCGGAAATAAATCCAGCCCTGACATGTACCTTTCGACCCACATATCGAGTATTAATTTAAATGGATAATGCAGTTTCAACAACTTGATACATCTCAATTTAAGATACTACTTTGGGGGGGGGGGGGGGGGGGAATAAAAAAATTAATTAACAATATTTTGAAGATGCATTTAATTTTTATTCATTTGCTAACGAAATTTTTCTTTCTTCATTTTTCTGTCTTTCTATCATTTTTTGTATTTAATTATGGACAACAACAATTTGGATATTCTAATAATAATCCTTTTTATTCTTCCCTAAGTCAACAACCTTTTTCTTCATTTCCCCCATACGGGAAGTCCAGTTACTTTTACTTGACACCTTATGGTAATTATGGACAAAGTGGTTATGAGGTGAAGGAAATCTAAAAGTATTTTTGATTGAAGATATTTCTAGGGGCCACCATTCGGAATTAATTCTTATTGGCAGCCAGGTATTGCTTATCCTTCAGGATATGGTTATGGGCAATCAGGAGGATATAAGTAGGTTGACTCAACAAAAATTTTTTAAGGAAGCCCAGCTAGAGAATTTTTACATTTTGGGCGGTTTCTACTCAATGTACCTCAGATGTGCCCACTTTTGCCTTTTGTCCCTTGCTAAATTTCGTTTGGTGTTTCGTCTTTCGTTAAATTTCGTCTTTTTCGCCCCTCCCTTTTCGCTTTTTAAACAATTTTGGCACATCACTGAGGCTAGAGTAGCACGAGGTCGAGGTTTTTCGAAAAAACCGAGACCGAGGATCACCGAGGCAGGAAAAGCCGAGATCGAGGTCGAGGGGCTAATTTTGACCCGAGGCCGAGGTCGAGGACCGAGGATAACCGAGGTTTTAAAAAAATTTTATAACATTTCAAAATCTAGTTAAATTTAGTAAAATTTTTCAAATATTTGCTTAATACCTATCAAATTAATATTTTAAATCTGATTCATAGCCAGTAGGCTGCCCATAGAGCGTCCAAGACTTGGGCTTTTTTGGTTTTGGTTTTGGGGGTGTAGTCTTGGTCTTGACTTTTTTGAGCTTTTAAAAACTTACACTCCTAAGAATTGAACTTTTTTGATTTACACATTTTATTTTTAAAATTGTAAGAATCTGGCTCCTTGGTTTTACTTCGATACTATTTGATTATTTAATAGACTGTGTTTAGACGGATATGGGGGGGGGGGGATCAAAGAAGAGTATAAGGGGACTTGAATAGATTAATTGAATGTAAGTGGATTTAGCAGATTAAGGAGGATATCATGGATTTGTGGGGATAGATAGGGGATTAATGGGATTAAAGGTATTTAGGGGGAAAACACAGCCCTTCCCTTTTCATTAAAAAAAGAGCTTCCATTTTTAGCGCAACAGACGTTAAAGGAGGGGGAGATCCATTTTAGCGCCGCAGGCGAAATTTTTGAAAATTTTTGAAGGCCTTGAAGCCAAAAATCTTCCTTTTTCTGCGCCGCAGGCGCAAATTTTGGGAATTTTGGATGGTAAGTCACCATATTACTTCGATTTTTTACAAAAAAAGCAATTCTTAGGGGTGTATATTTAGCCTCGGTCCTCGACCGAGGTTCAGGGCGAGGACCGAGACGAGGTTCCGAGGCCCGAGGTCAGCAAAATCGAGGTCGAGGTTTGAAAATGTCCGAGGACCTCGGCCTCGGCCTCGGCGAGGCCTCGACCTCGTGCTACTCTAACTGAGGCACAGCTTGACACTAGTCAAATTTTAAAATTTAAGCCCTTCCTTACAATGCATTGACCAGTCAACAACTTGTGCATTACAAGCAAGTTCAGGCAAATGTACCTACAGTCCAAACACACTTGCAAATTGTCCAATTTCTTGTGGTGTCTCCTGCCCAGCATCGAATTACTTACCTAATTATTACAATAATGGAGGAGGAAATCCTTTATTCCAACAAACACCAATCCCTTCTTCCACCCAACCTTATAGCACCTCTACAACCACTCAATACAATTACAACGACAATATATCTACCAATCAACCTTCCAACAATCAACCATTCTTTTGCAGAGATTCGCACATTTTTGGCTGCCCAAATTGGGCAAAATTAAATTTTTGTCAAAAAATTCCAGAATTTATGTTAAATTATTGTAGAGCAAGTTGTGGGGTTTGCAATAATAATTACTTGCCTTCCCCATATAAAACAACAACAACAAATCCTTTTAATCCCCAAAGCACTTTTATGCCTTTAGGCAATAAATATTTTAATAATGAGGAGTTTGAAGGACCTCCAGAGCCTTTTGGAGAACTCTATTCGAATGAATTTTTGCAAAAACAGGGTTGGAATATTGAATATTTTTGAGTATAAAGAAATTTTTTTCTTAAAGATAATCAACTTCCAAATAATTTCTTGCCTTATTCTAACTATTATTATTTAAATTCTCCCTTAAAAACGGCTATCGAAAGGAAAGAAAAACAAATAAAAATGGCAGCTAATGAAGATTTTCAGCAAAATAAGGTATCAAAATTTTAAGGCTCTATTAAAGGACATGTGGGTGCTTGACAGGGTTGCGTCGTAATTACGAATTACGATTACGAATTACGAATTACGGCGTTTTTTGAGTTACGAATTACGAATTACGATTACGAAAATATCGGGAAAAATTACGAATTACGAAAATAAAAAATAAAAATTACGGGAAAATATTATTGCCCTCCCTTACTTATTCATCAAATTTTAGAAGGAAAAGGAAGAGGAATATTTAATTTTTCTTTTACTATTACTTTTGATGGTCGGTGGTTAAGTGGTTTACAAGTCTGGCTTGACTCACTTTGATATTTTGTAAGGTTTGGTTCGAATCCTTGATTGAGAAACGATGTTTAAACTATTCGTTTTTCCAAAAATAAATTTTTTAAACTTCAATTTTGATTTAAATTTGTAAATTTATTTTTTTAATATCTTGAAATTGAAAAAACTTTAAAATTCTTAATTTAGGCATGAATTTTCTCAAATTTTCGCCTGCGGCGCAAAAAAAAGAAGTTTTGGCTTTTTGGCTTTCCAGTCTGAAAATTTTCGCCTGCGGCGCAAAAAAGTGATCTGAGATTAACAACGAGATCAAGATCGTTTTATTCAAGTGTCGTTTTATTTTAGGCAGGATTAAATGAGAGTGATATCACATGATATCAAACCTTAATCTGGGACGATGATTTCGCATGATTGATTGAAGATATATTGGAACATTAAGGGGATTAAGAGGGATATCAGGATATTAATTGGGATGTGAAATAATATTAGAAATATAAGAGGACTTGGAGGGATTAATGGGAAAAGCAGCAATCCTATATATAATTTTAGAATTCTTGTCCGTTCGGTTTTTGGGCGCAAGAGAAGATTGGGCGTAGTAAACAAAAACGGGCAGAAAGAGAAAAAGGGGCGGAGCAAGGAAACAAGGGAAACCAAAAAAAACAAAACAAAAAAAAGGGACAAAAATGTAAATTAAAAAGAAAAGGTTTTAAAGGTTAAGTATAACACAAAGTAAACATAAAATTAAAAAATGTAAGAAAATACAACTTACATTAGTTAAAGTTATTTTTTGTTTAAAAAACTATAAATATGTTTTGTTTTTTCCAAATTTTTGTTTAAGATCTTTCACGTTGTATTTTTCAAAAAAAATAGATTTGCACTCTCTATTTAAATCGAATTTCTGACTTTTTCCAAAGCTTATTTTTTAAATTTAATTAGCAAAAAAGTAAATGCAAAATTTTGTTGGACAAAGGGCAGATAAGTGTTCAGACAATGGATAGATAAGACCAATGGGTAGATAAAATCTAAACAAAATGTAAATAAAAGTTCAGCCACTGGATAGATAAGAGTTCAAACAAGGAGTAAAAACAAGAGTTCTGGGAATGTATAGATAAGAGTCTGCCAATAAGTAGATATGAGTTTAGGTAATGTAATGACAAAAGTACTGTCAAAGGCTAGAAAAGCGTTTAGACTATTGTTAGAGCAGAGTACAGGCAATGGGTAGAAAAGAGTTTTAGCAGTGGTTAGATAAGAGTTTTGCCAATGGAGTGATACAGGCAATAAAAGTTCAGACACTCGGTAGATAAGACTATGGCAATGGGTAGATAAGATTCTAACAGCTTTGCCAATGGGTAGATAAAATCCAGACAATATGTAGTTAAAAGTTCAAACAATGGGTAGATAAGAGTTCTGGAAATGCGTAGATAAGAGTCTGGCAATGGGCAGATAAGAGTTTAGACAATGGGGAGAAAAGATCCAGACAATGTGTAGATAAAAATTCAGACACTGGGTAGATAAGATTTCAAACAAGATAAGAGTTATTGTAGATAAGAGTTATGCCAATGGAGTGATACAGGCAATAAAAGTTCATTTGCCAATGGATTTGTCCTGTCAATAAAAGTTCGGACACTCGGTAGATAAGACTATGGCAATGGGTAGATAAGATCCAGGCAATGTGTAGTTAAAAGTTCAGACACTGGGTAGATAAGAGTTAAAACAATGGGTAGATAAGAGTTCTAGAAAGGTGTAGTACAAGTCTGACAATGGGAAGATAAGAGTTTAGACAATGGATAGATAAGTGTTCAAACAATGGGTAGATAAGAGTTTGGTAATTGGTAGATAGTCTAGAGAATGTGCTGCTAATTGAGCATCAAGAATTATCAAGAATCAGATAAGAGTTCAGACAATTGGTAGATAAGAGATGCAAATAAAGGGATATAAACGTACAGACACTGAAGACAGAAAATGGGTGAAGAGTTTTAGGCTAGCGAAGGGGCTCGCCCGAAGGGCGAGCCTCTTCGCTAGTTATTAATAAAATTTGATTTTTTAAATTAATTTAAATATTTTTTAAAAATTACGAATTACGATTACGAATTACGAATTACGGCATTTTTTGAGTTACGAATTACGAATTACGATTCCGAAAATTTTTTAAAAATTACGAATTACGAATTACGATTACGAAAAAAAATTTTCGATTACGACGCAACTCTGGTGCTTGAGGATATGAGGACATCCATTAGAGGACTGCCTAGCTTGAGGATATGTATCTATCCTCAAAAAACGTATAAATCCCCAAGACCTTGCCTCTCTTATTTGTTAGAGCGGATAAATATACTTTGCCTTCCTTTAAAAGTAGACCCAAGGCCTTGCTACCTTGTCTCCTTTAAATTGGGCTAGGCCGGCTAATTGTAAGTCGTGAAATATTAGGGATAGGGGCTTTGTAGACAAAGAGCCACCATTATTTTTCTCAAAAAGACCACCACAGAAATGTAATGAAGGGGTCGATCGGAGTTCCGAATTCCCTTCCAATTCCCGACTGTTCCGATTTCCGCCACTTTCGTCATTTCCGATCGACACCTGCTGTAATTTAAAGAATTATTTTTATTTTTTAAAGATTTTATTCAGCGAGGATGAACAACAACAACAATTATTACAACAAAATAATTTACCAAACAATCAAAAACAACACCAATTAACACCTTCACAAATGCCTCCATCTACATTAACTACACAACATTCAAGTACTAGCAAATTAATTAAAATGGATGATTTATTAGATAATTAATTAAATAATTAAATGTTTTATCTGTTTATTTGTCTTATAAAATTTTTTAATCATTTTGTAAAAAAATTTTTTTGTCTATACATTGTTTAATGTAAAAGAAAATTGTCTAAAGCAACGTTAATTTTCTATGAAAAGGGCTCTTTCTGAAGGGAGTGCCGGGATCTGAGTTTTTCCTTTCCTCGGATAGTTATTTTTCCTTAGTTTGTACATCCGTTGGCAATATGGTAAAAGGGATAACACAAGGCACAGCCTAGACACTGGAGGAGTCAAGGTATTGCCAAAACTCGGAACTATATCTTCATTTTGAATTTTTCTGCATTCCCTCAATATCCTTGCGATTCTACTTTAAAAGCTCTATGGCAAACCAAAAAAAAATTTCTCTACCGAGTGATAAAAAAGTTTTCAACTAAAAACTAATTTTTTTAAAAATTCGATTAAAACTTTTGGTACTATGCGTTTATATCCCCCCATGTCCGCAAATGTTTGTCCGCACTTTTCTTTCTTTTCCTTTCCCCTCTCATAAGGATTATAAATGGTCAAGTATTAATAAACTTTTCTTTTTCTCCTCTCATAAAGATTAAAATGGTCAAGTAAGAATAAAACTAAAGAATTTTTCACATGAATATTAAAAAACGTCAAATACGATAACGCATCATTCATATAAAATGGCAATAAAAATGAGAAGTACGCCATTTTAATATTATCGTTTTTGAATTTATTTTCAGATCATGAATTTTAAGAAGCTTCCTAAATCAGAAGAAGCAGCTAAGTTTTTACTTGACCATTTTAATCTTTATGAGAGGAGAAAAAGAAAAGTTTATTAATACTTGACCATTTATAATCCTTATGAGAGGGGAAAGGAAAAGAAAGAAAAGTGCGGACAAACATTTGCGGACATTTGCGGACATGGGGGGATATAAACGCATAGTACCAAACTTTTTTGCCAGTCGGTCAATAATTTTGATCTTTTAGCAATTGTAGCTTATTTAATGCTCTATCCAATGGTACCAGAACATTAAAAGTTATCCTCTCCTCCATAAGTTATAGGGCTCTGGGCTAACCGAGACGGTACTCACTGAGGTTTACCTGTACAAAATGATTAAATTTAGCAAAAAATTAATATTTAAATAATTTATTTTCTATTTTATTTTAACCCATTTTTGTTTTAGAAAAAGCATTTATTTCAACTTTTCCTTAACAAAAAATACCGCACCTAAATTTTTATTAGATTTTTTTTATTATTTCTGTTAATTGTTAACAATTGTAAAAAATTTACTACTATTTTATTTATTTTTAGAGAGAACAAGGAAAGTTTTTTTGTAAATAAAATATTTTTATTACATATTTTAATAAAAACAAAATCGGGCATTTTTTTATTTTTAAGAAAAAAAGAATAATAAATTTATTTTTATTTTGTGTTGACAATCTACATAATATTAATTAATTTATTAAACCAATATTTTTGTTAATTAATTGTAATTTTCTTTTTAATCCGAATTTTTTATTAAAAAAAAATTTTTTTAATGTTGCCGATTATTATAAAATTAAAAATTTTTTGTTTACGCCAAAAACCGTCCTGCGCCGAAATATCCTAATATAAATTAATTTTAAGGGATGGATTATTTTTATTATTTTATTTTGAAATATTCATCAAATGTTAATTAAAAAACAAAAAATAATTATTATTTTATTAGTTGTTGAATATTTAAGTATAAATTGTATAATAGCTATTAATGAAAATACAAATATTCCGAAAATAACAAATTTAGAAATTAGTGAAGAGGAGGGATTTAAGGTAATATTTTTTAAATTTTTCGAAAGTTTTTATCACAAGGAGGATCGGAATTAGTTGGAAAATTGTTTCAAGTTATTTGGAATTCCGATTTCCGCGCCTTTCGGTTTCCAAAACTTTTCTAAATTTTTTCAAATTTCCAACTTCTTGTCCCAACATTTGAGCTAGTTCTGATTTTTTAACCGTAGGTTGCTAGTTAAATAGCCACGAGCATACGATTTTATTGTACTATAATACAGTCGTACGTTTAACGGAGACTTTGTGATAAACAAGGTCTTTACGATGGTTAGATATCGGTATCAAATAATGGTTATTTGTTTACGATTTTTTATCTTATGGTACGGACCGTGGTTTTTAAAGTTAATAGTCATAGCCCACTTTTATTATATAATCCTCATCGAGGCTCAAAGTGAAAGCATCTCGAGCCGTCCTAATTTCTTTCTTACCGTCCAATATAGGGACAGATTATTGACCTTTTGTAGAATTACAAATTTTTTTAAAAATTTAGATATATGAGGATTGGATAAACAAAGCTTTTGCCTCATTATTAAATGCTTATTTACAATACAAGTTTAAAAATTTTTAAAATTTTCCGAAAAAATTTATATTTCAAATTTTTAAAGAGTAAATTCAAAAGAATTAAATAAAAATAAATTGGAAGAAATTTCGAAATGTTTTTCAAAAAATGAATTGACGCTTCCAATAATGACTAAATGTGTTTTAAAAATATTACAAAACAAAAGTTTTGAAACTAAAAGATTTTTGAAATTTAATGGGAAAAAGAGAAAAAATGGAGAATTTACTGATAATGAAAATATTAGAGCAACAAAGATATTACAACAAAAAATAGGTAAAAAAATATATTTAATAAAAAGTAAGGCGGCGGGTGCCAGCCAGCTTTAATCGACTATAACAAAATTAGACTTGGTATAGATGATCAATTTGATTGACACTCTGTTTACCCAACCCCTGATAAAAAATTTTTGAGAAGAAAAAGTTTTTTCTTTTCCATATGATGGGAAATTGACGATAAAGATCAGATCAAAATGAGATTTCGAAGAGATTATTCGCGACATACATAAATCGCGACTTTCATACATCCCTTCCAGTCAGGTCTCTAATGTATGTAGATAGTACCAGAACTATCCTCAAGGCTCTAACACACAAACGAGCGGAATGCTACAAGTTTACATAGGTAAGTGAGGTAAAACTGAGAGATGAACGGGGGGATTGGATATAGTGTGTTTCGTTAGATTCAAGTCAGAAAAACAACCAAAAAATTATCTATATAATTTAATTTTTTATATTATAGAAATTAAGAAGCAGCCAAATTACATCCTTTCGGATTCAAAAAGAATACACGGCCTTAGCCCCGTTGGTGGGTTGGCTCGTTTTTTAATGACTGATATGTTAAAGCGTACAAATAGAACCGAGATTAAGCCGTAAATTTTTCTTTATTTTTAAAAAATACCTTACAAAAGTTTAAGAAATTTATTCTAACAGAATATATGGAACATATGAGTATATCAAAGAAAAACCTCCTTATAATTAGGGAACGGATTTATATGGATTTCCATATTTTTTTCCTGGCCTAGTTGGGTTCCGAAACGTCCAAAAAACATAGTTTTAGCATATGTTGATAAGACCGATAATGAGTTATCAATCCATATTTTCCATATTTTTCCATATTTCGTTATTTTTTGTAAAATTTTGCCAGGAATTGGTCAAAATTTTCAAATTTATGAAAATTTCTTGGTCAAAAAATTTTTTAGCAACATTTTTTGGAAAAATTTTTTGAAAAATTCTTAGACAAAAATTTTGGGTGAGGGGCAGAACTTCGAATGACAAAACTTCGACCGGACAAAACTTCGACCGACAGAACTACGAATTATAAAACTTCGTCCAGACAAAACTTCGAATGACCATAACTTCGTCCAAAGAGCTTGGGGTTATTTTGGCGCAAGCAATTATTTCTTTGGCTAGGGTTAACCTTAGCAACACACTGAAAGTCATGTTTTTCTGATGTAAAAAGATGCGCTGAGTTCAAAAAACAATATAAAAGGTCTCAAAACGGTGCTCAAAAGCATTTTTTCCCGGATTTTCAGCCCTGAAAATCGAAAACCAAAGGGGGGGCCAAGCTGATTTTTGAGGTCAAAAATTCGAATAGGCGAATTATACCTCATTCGAAAGAGCTCGATGAGCTGAGAGCCGGCGTACCGGCAGTACCGGAAAGTACAAGAACCGGTGTATAATGGAAATTCCTAAATCTTACCGGTACGTAAGTGCCGGTACTCCCGATAAACAGATTTTGTAAAATTTGGTACTTTTCGGTATCGATTCTTTCGCTACTTTCGGTACCGAAAAAATCCAATTGCCTGTTTAAAAAAATAATTGCTTGCGCCAAAATAACCCCAGGCTCTTTGTACGAAGTTATGGTCATTCGAAGTTTTGTCTGGACGAAGTTTTGTAATTCGAAGTTCTGTCGGTCGAAGTTTTGTCGGTCGAAGTCGTGTCCGTTCGAAGAACTGCCCTGACACGAAAATTTTTCAAAAAATTTTCGCCTCAAATATTATCCAGAGTATTTTTAGAAACGGAATAATTACTATAAATTGATTTATTTGTAATATTTTGCATCAAAATTAACTTAATTAACATTTTTCTGCTTAAAAAATGAAATTTTGCGATAAAAATTTTCAGTTTTCGGCCCATATTTTACCCATATTTTGGATTTTAGTCCATATTTTAAGATTTTTAATCCATATTATATGTCCATATTTTTCGATTAATAGTCCATATAAATCCGTTCCCTACTTATAATATAACCCCTGAAAAAAGTTGAAATTGGGTTATTGCCTAAGCATTTCCCCCACCAGATATAAATCTCATTCTAAACTTTTTCTAAACTCATTTAATACTACCAGATATTTAAGATAACCTTTAATAAAATACCCTGAAAAGTAAGTATCTTAAATAGAGGTGTATAATAAAGGTGTATATTAAAGCGAGATCCTTTCATACATATTTTAGGTGGCAAAAAACAATGGAAGAAATAAAGAATTTACAAGAATTAAAGGAGAAAATACCATTTAATAAATCTCCATTTATTTTAGGTAAAAATTTAAGAATAATTACCTAATTTAAAAAATAAAAAAGATTTTAAGGACAAAAAGATTCTCCAATAAATACAAAAATTAACAAATTAATTAATGAAGGAATAAAAATAGCCAATAAATTAACCAAAAATAAAGAAGAAAATAAAGTAGATAACAATAGAAATGTTAATTTTCTTTCCCCAAGATTTTTGAGTTTAACGGAAAATAAAAATAATAATAAGGTAATTTTTAAATTTTTGTTATTTTTAGGTTGGGTATTTTGCTTTAGTTTTGGTCCACGTAATAAAGGTAAATAGGTTCGGTTCTTCGGGTTTGTTTTGGATATCCGAAGAATTTCCAGGAACCGACAACCCTACTTGTAAAGGGAGTACTGATAATGGTCAAACGTGCAAAGCAGAAGTCTGCCGGAAAAGCTGAAAGTGACAGAAATCGAATTTCTGAAAGGCCACTGCTATACAAATTTTTCGATTTTCGCCATCATTATTCAGTTTAAGAATCTAGGATAATTTACTGTCATTCATACACAAAAATACCCATTAAAGAATTAGAGGCATACCAGCATAATAAATTTGAGAAAAGTTTAGCCAACTTCCATTTATGTATTCATTCAAAAATACATTTTAATCAAAATTTATTTTCCAGTTTTCTAATTTATTATCTCCATCATTATTCAGTTTACATAATGAAGGGAAAGGTTTAGAAAAAGAATTAAGTTTGCCTAAATTATTAAAATCAACCAAAATAAATGGCCGAGACCAACAAGAATGGCTAAATTTAATAATGGAATATTCGGGAGTAAATCGACAGCTTGAAGAAATTAAAGTTTTTTTTATTTAAAAATAATTTAAAAAATAATTATTGAAAAGGAAGCTTTTAAATTTAATTCAAACAAAATGTATGATCAAAATTTGGATAAAAATATCGAAAAATGTTATGAAAATCAATTTAAGGGAGCATATTTAAATAGAAAAAATGTAAATTTTTTATCTTTAATATCTAACCTCATTTTTAGATACTCTCGATATTAGGTAACCTCTATTTAAGATACCTCTCATTATAAGGAGCATTTTCTAGATCCATGGGGGTATTCTATAGTGAAGTTTGAGTATATTAAAAAATATAGTATAAATCTTAGAATGAGATCTGGCTATATGTATATTGATTTTAATTGGAATAGTCTAGATCAGTGCTGGGTATTTGGCATTTGTTGGCTCCGGCCCCAGCTTTTTTCAAAACTTGTTTCCGGCTCCGGGCATTTCACATTCTTGGCTCCGGAGTCCAGCACTGGTTTAGAGCCACTTAAGTACAATTCAAGATAGGATATACCTTTCTAACATTTGTTTGGCCACTGTATGGGGGAGGGCTGACTAAGCACCTACATATTTTTGATACTTCCCATTATAAGATACAATTTTTAAGATCCATAAGATATCTTAAATGAGGTCCGATTATTTATTTATACAAAATAATTTTTTAATTAAAAAAGATAAAAAATATGTTTGGAGACTATGAAGAAAGAAAAATCGCAACATGGGAAGAATTAAATAAAAGATTTAATTATAAGCAAGTAAAAATTCTTCGAATTTCAAAAAATTTTAAATCAAAATTAAAGAGAAAAGAATTAGACCAAATAGGCTATTCAATGCTTACTAAGGACCAATTAAAATTTTTGTATGGCCCAGAATCTCCCTTTAACGACTCTGTAACGCTTGAAAGATTGGTGCCTTTTACAGAGTCTTTAACAATAAATCAGGTAAATTGAAGGAATTTTTAAATAAAAATCAAAATATTTTAAAGATAATCGAAAGGGATATTAAAAAAATATCACAAATGGATTCTTTTAATATTCGACAACACGATGTTGTGGTAAGGATAATTATAGTAGGGTTAACATATCAGAACGAGGGTTAGCGGGTCCAGACCCGCAAGAGCCCGGATATTCGGATATATCGATCCGGATATACGGAGATTCCAAGACTCCACCAACCAATCCTAGTCGGGATAGCTCAATAAATTAAAGTTTGATTAAACATCCACTAATAAAAATCGACCCTATCCCAAAAGAAGGGCGGAATCGTTTTTTCCATTACTTGCAAGGAAAGGAAAAATGGAAAGGAAAAATGGAGATACATGGACTCGAACAGACAAAACACAGACGGATATCAATTTCTAAAACATTTCCGTCCGTGTTTTGTCTGTCCGAGTCCGTCCGTCTCCATTTTTCCTTTCCTTGCAAGTAATAGAAAAAACGATTCCGCCGTTCTTTTGGGATATGGCCTAAAAATCTATCACATCTACAAATTTAAGTTCCGGAGGATATTTTGGTTAAAAGTAGGTGTGCCCGTTCGAAAACGAACTAAGAAACCGATTTTTTGTAATAAAGGTTAATCCCTAACTTGGTGTTCTATTATATGAGTAAAGGAACCTGATAAAGTTACCCAGTATTCCTACCCTATTTTTATAATACGCCCCTTAGTGAAGGCTTTAAATGTAGGCCCTTAAAGTGTTAATTATGCGTAAAACTCGAAATTTCGATTTTATTTAATTTGTTGGAGACTGGGGCGGGCGCTAGAGACAATTTCAAAAAACGCAATGTGCCCGCCCCAGGTTGGGGCCTTCGATTCGTTTAATTTAAATAAATTTTTCTTTTTTTTTCTAGCTTTCCCCAAGTGTGTTTAAACCGGGAATATTAAATCCAACGTATAATTAAAATTACAAAATAAAATTTTTTTACAGTCGAGCAAGTCAACCATTTATTCTTTCACCTGCTCTATTTTCTCCAACTATACTATCACCAAATATTTTTGGTGCTGGGATTCTTTTTCCTAGATTATTTTCACCTACAGTTTTTAATTTTTTAAAATTTAAATTTATTTTTTTTCAAAAAAAAGATTTTAGCACCTAAAGTCATGTCACCTTTAATCTTAAATCCTTTAATGTTCTCACCAATTATACTTTCACCACTTGTAATGGAACCATTTATTCTATCCCCTGGATTTTTCCATTCCGTGGTAATTTTTTAAAATTTTTATTAGTTAAGTTAAGATCACGATTAGCTAGATTTCTAATGATATCGATCTCTAAGTCAGGCCTGAGTTTTTTTAAAAAATTCGCATATTCTGCCAAACCCCATCAATAAGACTAAAAACTCGTTTTGGCAACGGCTTCCGGACTTTTGTGGAGTGGACATTTGATACTACACAAATGCGTACTCCCCAAGTGTCCACTCCTATATTGTCCACTATCAATTTTCCACTCTTCAAATGTCCGGACATGATCAATGACTTATTGGAAAAGCATGGGTGACATTTATATATTGTAGATTTTAAATTTAAATTTTTTAAATATCTCTCATTTGTGGATATCTCCAAAATTAGATACGCCTCGATTTAAGATACATTAAACCTTGGTTGGCCACTAGGTGTAGGATGACTTAAACACTATAAACTCATCCAAAGGTGCCTAAGCAATACCCTCTATTCAAGATACTTCTTACGATTTTTTCAGCCCGGTAAGGCAAGGAACCTCCTAATTTTTTAATTTTTAGATTTTAAGCCCTTATATATTGACTCCAATAATTCTTTCACCATTCCTTCTCTCGTCAGTTGTTCTAAGTCCATCAGCACTTTCACCTCTAATTTTAAGTCCATTTGCATTAAATCCTCAAGTATTATCACCAAAAGCATTTTCTGGACTTGTACTCTCTCCATATGCATTTTCGCCTGTTTTATTGAGCAAAACATATCATTATGTGGTTATACTTTCGCCAAGTTTGATGAGTTAAATTTTTGATTGATTAAACAATATTCTGATGATTTTTGAAAAAATTGGAGCTGAGGGATTTAGTTGAATTTTTTGAATGTTTAAAATATCACATAACAACTCCCAACTCTAATTAATTGAACTCATATTTTTATTTTGTAAATGGTTCAATAAAAAATATAAATTTGTGTATATCAATTAATTTATTAATCATTTGATTTTAATTAGTGACCAAACGCGTGAGGGGATCCTGTGAGGGATTTTGAGGGATCCCGCTCCCGCAATCCACCACTTTTTGATTTGCAATCTTGTTCGCAAAGATTTTTAGAAAAAAATTCTATATACGCAATCCAGCAAAACACGATGTTGGCATTCACAAATTTTACTCAGACAATATTTTTGTATTTAAATTTTAGAAAATAATTATTTTTATTGTTTGGCAAAATGTTATTAAATTTAAATATTTAAGGAATCTAATTTTGCCGATATCGGCATTCGCTTAGAAATCTTTGTCATATTTATTCACAATTAGAAAAATGCAAACCCTTTTTAAAATAAATTTTTTAGACTTAAAAGATTTAACAAAAATGCCAAAATACTTAAGAAGAAAATGTGAAAAAAAGCGTGGAGACAAGAATAAATTTGGTGAAAGAAAATTAATCGAAAAAGATGGTGACAATCAGGGTGACTTTTATTCTTAAGATTTTCTTGTTTATTTAAAATTTTTCTAGTGTATGGCCAAGTACAGAAGCTCCTTGGAAATTGCCGACTAATGGCTTTTTGTTTTGACGGCAAAGACCGTCTGTGCCGTATTCGCGGAAGTTTACGTAAAATTACGTGGATAAATGTTGGTGACATTGTTTTGATTGGACTTAGAGAATATCAGGATAATATGGTGCTTCTTTCTTTAAATATACATTAGAGATCGGCCTGGGTCTGGACCAAGGCCTAGGTTTTTCCTGAATCCAGAGTCCAGGCCTAGGCATTTACCTTCCTGGGGTTTTCCTGGATTACAGGCCTAGGATCCGGCCCAGCTCAATAAATCAAACCCAGAGTTTAGGAACAGGCCCAGGCTTTTTAAAAATCTCAATCTCTAATATACATCGTCCTTTCCAAATTTTTATAGGGAGACGTAATTTTAAAATATACGCAAGACGAGGTTCGCGCTCTGAGGGAGTCTGGGCAAATAAGTGAATCAGTGAAAGTGAACGATAAAGATATTGAAATTTTATTTGGTAAATGTTTAATTAGAAAATTTCAAGAAAAAATTTTTTTTCTTAAGAGAATAAGGATAAGAATGAGGAAATTGCTGTTATGCCTCAAATGAGAAAATTTTCGATTAGTGAAAGTGAAGAGGAGGAAACGGATGAAATAGAAAATGACAAGGAAGAGAAGGCAAATTATGTTGAGGAAGAATAAGAAGAGAGTGAGGAAGACAAAAAATAAATATACCTATGATTGATATTCAATTAAAAAAATTTTGTAATTATGTTCCAAATATCGACTTGTTTTGTAGATCTTTTGCAATATCAGCCTACAAGATTTTTATTCTTTCAAGTTTTTAAAGTATTTTATTCAAATTGAAATGACAAAAAGATTAAAGATTTTTATTCTCATTGCTTTTTTTACATTGCATACATTTCACCAGTTTATAAATTAGTAAATTTTATCACGGCCAAGATAAATTTCCAGGCGTTGACTGAACGCTTTCCCTGAATTTTTATTTGGTGAGACTGAAAAATATATTGTAATCAGACATGGTCATGGATACGGATTTTGCTATCCGTATCCGGATATATCCGTAGGGTCAATATCCGTATCCGTTTGTATCCGTCCAACTTTTGAGGCATATCCATCCGCGGATATATCCGTTTTTTCTCAAAATGGTCAACTTGACTAAAATTTTCAAAATGGTCAAATTTTTTTAAATTCGAGGAACGGTTAGATAATGAGGTAATAACTTCATGCAGCAAAACGAACCTTGCTTATGAACATCGGATCATTCAACCACATTGATTTTGCTGTCGTTCAACTCAGCTTGTCGAGCCCTTTCGAATGAGCTATCATTTGTATATTAAAAATTTTTTACCCAAAATTGAATTTGCCCCCTTTTTTGATTTTCAGGGGTCTGTAACTCGGCCCTAGAATTCTGGATTGACTCAATATCACACCAGAATCTCTCGATTATCCCCCTTAATTACTCTAAATGCAACTATATCCCCTTTAATCCCTCCAAATCCTAAAAATAACTGCGGGGACTCAAACGTCCCCCTTTGGCTGGGGACTCAACCGGCGGGACTCAACCGGCGGGACTCAAACGGCGGGACTCAATCGGCGTGACTCAATGATCCTGTTCCGGTTGGGAATATAATTATTTTCTCTTGGCAAAATGTATTTCTAAAATTTAATCAGTGATGTTTAATCGCAGAAATTATGGACGGATATCCGCGGATTTGGAGCATCATATCCGTATCCATTCGTATCCGTCCAGTATCCGTCCAGTTTTTTTTTCGTATCCGTCCGTATCCGTCCAGTTTTGCCACGTAAATATTCAATAACAGTCCCAAGTTCATAGCGGTTGACAATGGTTAGAATTCTTTCGTCAGCCTGTTCATTTATTTCGTCAGCCTGTTCTTTTTCATCACAACGCCAAAATAAAACTTGTTTATCCGAGCTTTCTTTATCTTTCACATAACAATAACCGTCGTGGGAATATTTTTCACGATTCTTTATAGAAGTGTGAAGAGGCATATCCAATGCTTTAATGACAAAAATAAATTCTACCGGAAGAACCTAATCTAAAATTTAAAAAAAGAACAGTGAGTAAGCATTAAAGAAATTAAACACAACGCAAAACAAATTCATACTAATGTAAGCTTCTAAATTTACGAAGAAAATCAATAAAAATCTTCGGGCGCCAAAGTGTCCGGGCGCCAAAGTGGGCGGGCGCCATAGTGGCCGGCGCCATAGTGGTCGCGCCAATGTGGGCGCGCCAATGTGGCCCGCGCCAATGTGTCCGTGTCCCATTGTAATGGTGGCACGACAATTGTACAGTGGGACGATTGTACAGTGAGACAATTGTACAGTAGACAATTGTAGTGGACAATTGTACAGTATTCAGGGCTTTTTAAAAAGAAATTTAATTTTGCCATAATCGGTAAGAAAGATAATATACACTTGACCCAAAGTATCGAAACCATACAATCTACATTAAATTTTTTAAATTTTATTATACAACACGGGGAAGTTGTTCTATGACAGGGAAGCTTATTTTGATCAAATTTTTCAATTAATCAATGGAGAGAGTGATCGATTGATCAATTAATCTCTAGGGGAATATTGATTGATCACTAAGGTGCTCGATATCTGTGTCGTTTATTGCTCTCGTTTGATCAGTCTTCCGTTTGATCATCACTCGGTTTTCGATTTCGGTATTTCTCAACCTTTTCTGATTTTCACTTTACAGGTTGATCACTCACCTGATTGATCACTCTTGGTTGATCACTTTCTCAACCAAGAGTACTTTGCTGATCAATTCAACGAATTAAAGTTTGTTCCGTCATTGGAACAACCTCCCCAAGTTGTACAATAATAAAATTTAAAAAATTTAGTGTTGATCACATGTTTCGATAATTTGGGTTAACATTCAATTTTTTAAAAAAGCTCCTAATACTGTACAATTGTCCACTGTACAATTGTCCACTGTACAATTGTCTACTGTACAATTGTCTCACTGTACAATTGTCATGGAGCCCATTGTAATTACGCCTTTATTAATATTTCTTGGCGTTGTGTTATATTTTAGTCAGACACTAAAAGATTTTTTCTTCTCTACTTTTCGTTAGCAAATTTGCTTAATTTTTTTATAATTTTGTTATTTTTAAATCGAGATCTTATTCAAGTTTTCAGTGTTTATTTGACGAAAGTAGTAGAGGGGTTTTTTTTTTATTTTTTTTAACAAAGGAAAGGGAGGAAAAAAGCGAAGACGAGGGAAGAATGAAAATGACATTTTGAAGAGAGAATTGGTTGAAAAAGATGGAGAAAATCAAGGTTTAAAATTTCAAATAAAAGTTAAAAAAAACAACTTTTTAGCCTATGCACAAGTGCAGAAAATGCTTGGGAATGGTCGTCTGACAGCCTTTTGTTTTGATGGAAAATCCCGACTTTGTCATATTCGTGGCAAATTGAGGAAGAAAGTTTGGATAACACCTGGTGATATTATTCTTGTTGGACTTAGAGATTATCAAGACGAAAAGGTTTTTAAAATCAAGTTTTGATTTTAGTAGTAGAGGGGTTTAGCCATAATGAATTCAGTCGATACTTTTATTTTGGGAAGGGTCTTTTCTGTTTAGTGAGAACCCCAAGAAATTTTTCTATGGGAAAGAGAGAGAGATCTATGCGACAGAGCTCGGGAATAACTTTCAGGAGAGTTTAGTTCCTCTACTGCAGATTGATACAACCCTATTTCTGAATATTTGAAATCCAATTTTACTTGGGTTGGGTCCAGACCTTGATTTTTTCCTTAATCTGTAGGCAATATAAGGCACCGTTCAGAGTCTTGATGTTTCCTTGACTCAAAGGCAAGAATCTGGACTAGTTCCGCAACCAAGGTCAAGGTTTTTTAAAATGTCCGACCTCTAATGTATTAGACTTTCCCATCTCCTTTCACATAGTTTGTGAAATATTCATTTTCTTCTTATCCAATAAAACATTTTCTTATTTAAGGCAGACGTAATTCTAAAATACACACCGGATGAGGCTCGTATTCTCAAAAATGCTGGTCAGTTGCCTGAAAGTACAAAATTAAATGAAGGCGAGGAGGAAGATGCTGGAGGGGTTGAATTTAGTAAGAAACCCTTCTATTCAAAAATTTTATCATTTTCTTGTTTTAGTTGATTCTGGCGAGCATTACAGCGAGGACGAGGTTGCTGCTCAAGACAGAAATTTCTCTCTTAGTGAAAGTAGTGAAGAGGAGTCAGATGAAGACGAGGAGGAAGAGGAAGAAGAGACAAATATTAAAAGTAAAGGGAAGGTTAAATGAATTTTAAAAAAATTTGAAGAAAAGTATTTGGAATTTAAAATTATATTCTTTTAATTTCGTTGTATTTAAGCAAAGTAAATAAAAATTTGTTAAAAATTAAAAAAAAATTTTTGATAAAAATATTTTTGATCGTTAAAATATATATTTTATATATTTGATTATATTTTTTTAATTTTTATTCGTGGTTCTTTTCTATAGCAGGGTGTCATTTATGGAATGTTGCCGGAATACCAAACGCCGAAATACCAAAAATGTTGATTGTTAACAACCTTAACGATAGGTTAACTTTTGCTGTTATTGAACAACTTTCCACTTGTTGGAAAGTTGTTTTGTATTTTTACAGTTTGATATTTTGCTAGTTTCTGGAGGTTGGTATTTCGGCGATATATCTTGACGCTCTTGCCCATTTATTTTTTCATTTTTTCAATTCCCTTCGAACTGGAAAAAACGACTATTTCTCGTTGATAGTTCCTTTGTTTAACCTCACATTCTTTTTTATATTTTCTTTAAATAATTTTAGAAGCTTAAAAATGGATAAAATCTGATAAAAAATGGATAAAATCAAAGCATTCATTAAAAAGAAAAAGGCAGACAAAAATTTTAAATTGGCTGGACCTGGATATGTTTTAAGAGATGACAGTACCCAATCTGGCAGTTCTCCAAAACATTCTCCTCCAAAACAATCCCAACAAGCTAAAGTAAAATTTAAAAGAAATTCTTTTTTAATTATATATTTTTAGCATTCTTCACGTCCCGATGCTTCAACAATAGCACAGGCAGCTGAGAGACGAATGGCTAAATCTGCACCACAATCAGAATTGACACCAATGCAAAAAATTATTAAAATGCAGGTTTTGATTAGTTTGTAAAATTTTAAATAATTTTTTAAATTTTTGTAGGCAAAGAAGGAATTGGAAGAAGAACAACGTAAATTGACAGAACAAATGAAGGGAACAAAAGTTGACGACACTTCTCTTAAAATACCAAAGGCTGAGCAATCTAGTGTTTTATACACCTGTGAGCTTTTTGGTGAAGATGAGGCCTTGCCAAAATCTGAGGTTTATTTGAATATATTATTAGGTTTGTAGGCCATTCTAACGTGAAACCATGACTAAACAAAAGCGTCATTTGATTGATTCTAGTTTTGTCGGAGCTTTACAAGCTCCGTTGTGTCATTCCATAATTGCTTATGTTAGCTTTCTTAAGTAGGTTTAACCTCTGCGGTAGGCTGAACTGTGGTTTATGAGTACAGTTGAGAGGAACGTACCGTCTTTGTATTATATCCTTAACGTTAACAAAAATGGATATCCTTTTTAGATTACTCTAGTTAAGTAATCTTTTTATTAAATACAGATGCTGGATGCAATCGGTTCTTGCCTTTTTGAACAACTTCAGGATGGTGAAGCCGATCCTTTATATACAACTACTTGTATCATTCATACTTTAAATAAAGAAAATGTTAAAATTCCGGCATTGGATACAATTCAACGTTATTTACAAAATATTATTGACAATCCAAATGAACAAAAATTTAGAAGGATTAAACTTTCTAATAAAGTTTATCAGGTTATTTTTAATTTTAGATTTTCTTTTGTAATGCCTTGAAATTTTGTCTTCGAATTTAATTCAGTTTTTTCCTTGTGATTTTTGATAAAGATCGAGATGGGTCTGGACCAATGCCTGGGTTTTTCCTGTGCCGAGAGTCTAGGCCCAGGTATTTTTTTTACCTTCCTGGGAGTTTCCTGAGCCTATATTTTTCCTGGAATTCCGGTCCTCGTCAATAAATCAAATCCAGAGTCCAGGAACAGGCCCGAGCTTTTCAAAAATCTCGGTCTCTAATTTTCCTCGGATTCTTTTTTGTGTTTAAACCTTCCAATTTTATTTTTTTCAGTTCTTCATCATTTTCTTAAATCCATTTAAAATTCTAATTCAAAATATACTTTTTAGGAGAAAGTAACACCATGTACTGGAGCGTTTGAATTTTTGATAGCAACTGGTTTTCGTAAAGAAGAATCAGCAGCTGAAAATTTTCTTGTTTTGGATAGTTTGAATATTGAATCAATTGAGCAATCTTTAACTGTTCTTTTTGAGGGAAAGGCTATTGCTACTAAATTGTTTCGTGATCGAAAGGTTTGTTTAAAAATTTATAGCATTAATTTTCTTGGACTAGATTAAAAAATTTATTAGTTTTGGGGGTTTTCAGGTTTAGCTCCGTATGCCATATACATACAGTTTAGACCCACTTGTTAGATTCTTCTACAAAATTCAGTTTTAGAATAATTTAAAGAAAATTTCTTTTGAGGCAAAAATTGCTTTCGAGGCAATTTTTTCTTAAATCGGGATTAAGTCTAACAAAAGTAAAAATCTATTGCTTAATATGCTTCAATGATTTTATTTTTATAATTTTCAGGTTTTTATTATCGATCCAAACAAACCTTTGCCTGAAATTCCAATCCCTTCGGATTTCTTTTCTCGTACGGCTGATGAAATTCTTCGTGAACAACAACAACGTACTGAGGCATTAGAACGTATGACAACATTACGAACACAAAAAATGCGTGAAATGGATTCAATTAAAGCAGCTGCTTCTTCAACTATTTATAAATATACTCTTATTCGTGTTCGCTTTCCAAACAATTATTTAATTCAGGTTTGTTTATAGATAGTTAATTATAAGTAATAGGGCAAACTTGTGTTATTTGTTAAATGAAATTTTATGGAAAAAATATTAGGTGATTCAATTTTCTTCCCATTAGAGACACAGTGTTATTTTGATTTTAGTCCTTTTCTCGGAACTTATGCAGTTTAAGTATCCTTTTTTTAGCCACGCCCCTTTTTCTCTTTCCACCATCAATCAACCTTATTTTGTACACAATGGTCAACCTTTCCTTCTCCTTTTTTCTTCTCCACATCAATCAATTTAGCCGAGTCGTAATTTTTATTTTTAAAATTTGTTAGGAAATATAAGTTAAATTGAATGAAAAAATCGAATCATAAATCTTAAGTGTCAATACAATAATTTTCGGTTACTTGCAATAAAGTTGATTGATGTGGAGAAGAAAAAAGGAGAAGGAAAGGCTGACCATTGTGTACAAAATAAGGTTGATTGATGGTGGAAAGAGAAAAAAGGGGCGTGGCTAAAAAAGGATACCTAAACTGCATAAGTTCCCTTTTCTCTTTGTTTACTGTTTTTGAAATTCTTAAAAATTTTCGATTTCGAATATATTTTATTTTTGGTTCAGAGTTCTGATTTTGAGTGTAAATTAAATCTTTAAATATTTGTAAAAAAATACTATTAATATTTTAAATTAATTTGCTTTTCAACTATCTAACTTGTATAGGTGCCTAAAAATTTCAAACTTTTTAAAGATTTGTTTCCACGTCAGAAAGAAATTACGTGTCATATTATTGTTTAATAATAAAAATTCATATTTAAAATTTTCAAAATCTTAAAAATTTTTTTTTAATTTTTAGGCAATTTTCAATGTTCATGAACGATTCCAATCGCTAAGAGAATTTGTTTTCAAAAATTTAGCTTTAGAACATGGCTCTTTCACTTTAACTTTTCCTTCATCTTCCAATAACAAGTTTAGTTTTTAATTTAATAATTTTATTTTTAATTTTCTAATTTCTAGCGGAATAGATTTAGACAAAGGAAACTCTACATTTTTGGAATTGGGACTTGTGCCGTCAGCTGTTTTAAATTTTAAATGGGATGCATCTACATTGGAGGTATTTTTTGTTAGATAATTTCAAAAAATAATGATTATTTGGGACTTTGAAATTAAATTTGAGTGGGAATTTTGTTTAGAAAATTTGATTTTTAGTAATTTTTTTAATGAATTAAAATTCTTGATTTTTCGAAAAAAATATTTAAAAATTTTATAGGGACATTCAAGTGATTCAATTCCTTATCTTAAAAAAGAGCTTGAACATTCTGCAATTGCATTGTGATTATTTTGGATGGAATTCTAAAATGATATTTAATTGATATATTTATTGACTGTGAATGAATTAGCAAACATGTTTGGGAGGTAAACATTTTAAGGTTCTTTGAATAAAAAAATTTTTTTAATTTATAAATATTAAAAAACCGGGTTACTGATAGTTGAATAACTTACCTTGGTAGGGCTATTTAGTCAACTTTTGGGTTGAGTAAAAAATCTCAGATCGAGCCAATTAAACAACTTTCAACAGTCAAATCGTCATTTTTGTCAAGTGATTGTTAACTACTACAAAGCTTTCACATTGCTTCATTGAAAACATCAAAATTGAACAAGCCTATATCAACCCGGACATTCTCGAACTATTTTTTGGCGATTCTCCGTTTAAATTCCACACAAACTTTCTACCTGATTAATAAAGAAATCTCCAGTTCTATTAAACGATGCTAATTTATGTACCATCACCAGTGATGGAAAGGTTCCGGTTCCGGAACCGGGCGGTTCCAGAACCGGTTCCGGAAGTGGAACCGGTAAAGTTCAGGAACCGTGGAACCGGCAAAGGTCCGGAACCGGTTCCGGTACCGGTTCCAAAGATACACCCCTAATGATGGGTAAAATCAGAGAAATGAGCAAAAGATGGGAGTCGTGAGAAGAAAAGGAAGAGAAAATTATGACGGGTAAAAATGATTTTTTACCTTTTCTCTCATAATGATGTGTGGTTGACTGGATAGTGTGTTCGTTTTCAGTTTTGAGGACTTATAAGGGTATTACGTTCGAACCCGAACTTAATGAATGACTAAATAAATTTGTTTTATTTGGAAGATGAATAATATAAACTTATTTTTTAACAAAAAAATTTGTCATGTTTTTTAATAGATGAATTCTATGTGCTACGACTTGCAAATTTTTAAAAATTTTCGCCTGCGGCGCAAAAAAAGCATGATTTTTGGAAAATAATACAAAAAAATTTTTTTATTTTCGCCTGTGGTGCTGAAAATTGGAAGAAATGTAGCTTCTGACCTTACAAAATTCTCAAAATTTTCGCCTGCGGCGCTAATTTAGTAAGTGCTGTTCTAAATAACAATATCCTACTTCCGATCCGGATCTGCAACTAAAATTGATTGGTATTCGAGCTGGAAAAAACAAAATGCCGAAACGGAAAATCTAGCTCTTAATCTCTCATAATCCCTCGAACCTTCCTTATACTCACGAATCTCTTTATCACTCCTTATGCTACTGATTTCCCTTAAATCGCCCTTAATCAATTCAGAAGGCCTCTAATAAACCTTATTTATGAAAAAAAATAAATTTTTTTCATTAAAATAGCTAAAAAAAATTTTGTCACTGGAACCGGTTCCAGAACCGGAACCGCCAAAATTAAAAAAGCGGTTCCAGAACCGGAACCGGTTCCAGAGAAATTTTGGAAGTTTTCCATCACTGACCATCACGTCGTTATACACGGATATCGAGGCTTCTATTTTGAGGATAATTTTTGGAAAATGCGTGGCGAACTAGTAAAAGAAGAAGACTCAACCCAAAAGTTGACTAGATAGCCCTACCAAGGTAAGTTATTCAACTATCAGTAACCCGGTTTTTTTAATATTTATAAATTAAAAATTTTTTTAATCAAAGAACCTTAAAATCGTTCTAATTACCTCCCGTTCTATATACATTTGTTTACTCTTTTATTATCATAAATATTTAACAGAAATTTTAAAATATTGCCATTATAAAAAATTAAGTTTTAAGACAAAAAATTTAAGTAAATAGTTTAATTATAATTTAAGTAGAAAATATAATTATTCTCTAATTTATACAAGAAGTAGATTCATCCGGAAATTTAAATTCCATATTCAAAACACCCCCATCAAACCATTTTTGAACGTCACTTGTCCTAGTTACATAATCAGATGGAACAGTTAAATCTATCTTGCGTTGACAGGGAAGAATACCTCTGTTACAATCTGTGTAAACTGGAAAGAAAAGTTTATATTTGTTAACTAAAATTTTAACATAGAGTCAATACCGGTAATAGTTCCTCTAATCTGATTGGCCAGTAACGGAGGGGTAATAGCTACGAAAATATCAGTGAGGAAGTATTTTAGTCTCAGGACTGAGGTCAAATTCTATCAACAAAAAGTTCCGTTTCCAGTAAAATTTTAATAAATTAAAGATAAAAAAATATCATAATATCGGTATCAATTAACAATATCCATGACCGATATATCGTATTAAATCCGATCTCTAATTTAAATAGGTAAGCAGAAAAATATCTACTTTTAAAATGAACATCCATGGAGAGAAGGGCTCCTTTCCCTCCTTGTAACACATAATTTCCATTAGCATCAGTACGTGCATCAGCAAGTTGATCATCTCTTCCTAAGAAAATTTTTTCAAGAATTTTTGTATGTAAATATCTACCAAATTTTTTACTCCAAAGTTTAACTTTTGTCCCAGAATCAGGTTTATCCCCACACATTAATCTTCCACGGATTCCAACAGATTGTTGTCGAAATGCCTCAGAAAGTGATATAAGCAGCGAAATTAAAACTAAAGGTTGAATTAATTTTGATAGCATTTTTAAACTATCTTTTTAATATCTAAAAGAAGTAAAAATTTAGAAATATGAACTAAAAACACGAGTTAAAAAATCTTAAGTTTTAATGAAAAAGTTGTTCAATATTAATCTTGAATATTAAATTTGTTCAGAAAGTTCAGCTGGATCTTGATTCTCTGTGGGATGAAAGGAAAGGTTGATTTCTGTGATGAACATGATGGGAAGTAGGGAAGAGTTAGGCGGAAGAATTCTTTATAGAGATGTTGGGTAGTGGTGACACTACTATAAAAGCCACTGTAAGCGTCAGTCTAATTGGATCATACTAGCCCGGCTAGTCCCTGATCTCCTTCGTCTGTTCCACCTCAATCCCTTCGCCTACATTGTCATTTCTCTCTTGGATAAACTGTTATTATTGTGCACGTCGACACCAGTCTCTCGGCTAAACCTTCGGACGTAACAGTGGCGCGGTCGACTACGGAATTCGTCAACAGTCAAGTTCGTCTACGGGAGCGTCAACGAGCGACAACAGCAACAGAGGAGACAAGTAGCTAAAGAGAGTAGGCGAAGTGGAAAAAATTGCTTGAAGCAATTATTGAAAAGGATTATTGAATTGTGAGTGGACAGACGTCGTAAATTGTCGGCATTAAAAAATTGAATTGTTAGTGCGTGATGGACACATAAATTGAAAGGTGAAATACCTGAATTGAAAGCTAAAATGCTTAAATTATTAGTCCTGAAGCACACAACAAAACAAAAACAAAAAAGCCGACAAATTTCCGAATTGAAGAAAAATATTGCTACATTGAAGAATTGTAAAAAATTGTAAAATACTATTGAAGGAGTTTATTGAAGAAAAATAGTATTGAAAAATTGTAGCATTCGGAAATTGAAAAAGAATAAAAAATTGTTGGCGTTCACATGCATGTAAGTCCAAAAAATTCCAAAGAAAAGAAGATTATTCGAAATTGCAAATTGTAGAAAAGAAAAATTATTTGGCGTTCAGAGAATGTAAGTCCAAAAAATTGCAATTTCAAAATTCCAATAAAAAGAATTCAATTGTCACGAAACACTATGGAAAGTGTACGTGACATACTTCTGGAACAGCGACCAACAAGAGGAACATCAAACAAGGACGTGCGATTGCCCTGTTGGACATTTTGTGTGCGCTGTCGAAGTCGACGACCAGAAGTCAAGAAGAAAAACAAAAAGATGTGGATTAAGATGACAAACTGTGATATTTTGTAAATTCTTGTAATGTAATTTAAATTTTGTTTTGCCCCCAAAATTGTCATCCCACATGTTTTTATTGTTGTGAGTATTAGTAGAGACTGAGACGCTGTGGCTAAATTGTTGATTGTATTGATAGCTTTAAGCTATATTGAAAATAGTTATTAAAACCTCTAGTCAAAAGAGGAGGCATTGAAAATTGTGAAATTGAAAATTGTAATGCCTAAACAATCAACCTCAACCTTTCAAAGGGGAAGGTGTTGGGTAGTGGTGACACTACTATAAAAGCCACTGTAAGCGTCAGTCTAATTGGATCATACTAGCCCGGCTAGTCCCTGATCTCCTTCGTCTGTTCCACCTCAATCCCTTCGCCTACATTGTCATTTCTCTCTTGGATAAACTGTTATTATTGTGCACGTCGACACCAGTCTCTCGGCTAAACCTTCGGACGTAACAAGAGAGAGATTCACTAAATAGAGGATCTTCTTTAGAAAATAGGTCTTAATTTTAATTTAGATGTCGAGAGTAGTAGAGATTGGGATGCGAGAGGTCGTACGAGAATCTAGATTGTTATCTTGAAATATACATAACATTGGCGATGTTTGGGATTTTTGTCTCAGTCATCGCGATTTTGAAAGCCTGTTGTTTGTTAGTAAAGTTTAAAGATTGCTAGAAATTTCTGAGAATGTTTTACAAAATTTTGGGTAAATGAAAACAACATTTTTTAACAACTCTCGCGTCAACAAAAATAAAAATATTTATGAAAAATAAAATTAAAAAAGAGCAGATCTAATATGTAATATCCGATTTTCTCGTTCAATAATTTGACGAACAATTACATATTATTTTTGAACACTTTAAATAGTAAAATATTTCAACACATTTTTATTTTTTAATGTTTGTTTTTGTAATTTGTTTACAATAAAATAACAGAAAAATGTGTATTTTGAAGGTAGAAAATGTTTATTTTTAATCTTTATAAAGGAACTAAAAAGAAGAATGAAATATGGCTGATAATAAAAGAAAGTGGTGACTCATTGAGGGTTTTTACTGAAAAGTAGAAATACATATTTAACTATTGAGGAAATTCTATTTTTAATTTTTATGTATTTCTGAAAATAAAAAAAAATATTATAGAGGAATTGTTATTTCTTTTTATTATATGTAAACTAGAAAGTTATTTCATCAAAAAAGTTTCTGATAGCGTTAACAAAAATAAAAACAAAAATGTGTAAAAGATTAATTAAACAAATCTATCTTAAAAATATTAAAAGGACTAAGTCCATTTCATTATTATATAAGCACATCTCGTTCCTAATGAATTATTTTAACGAAATTTGACCTTAAAACGTCGGCTCGATTTTTGAAAGAAAAAAATATTGAAGAAATGAAAACTTTTTTTAACTTAAAAAAAGTTAGTTTTCCTTCTCCGTATTATAACAAAAGATTTGTCAAAAACTTGTCCAACCATTGTTAAAAATTTAAAAATACAAACAAAATAATTTTAAAATAATTATTTCTTTACTTGACCAGCAACAATTCCTAAAGACTGGAGAGAAATATTTGCGTCCAAACATTGAATGGTAAATTGTGAACTTTAAAAATTGATGCTGGAGAAATAAAATACCTCCCATAAAAATTTTTACCGCCTCCATCCCTCCAATTAAACACTCTCCGAAAATGTCGGCTATTAATTCAATATTTTGGGTTTTATTTTTGCGGATTTATGAAAAATTTTTTTGTTAGGTGTTGAACTGGGTTAAACATTTAATATTGTATCAATTAAATTGGTCAACAATTGCTCTATTTTTTAATCCTATTTTTAAAAATTAATATTCCTCCGACATTTTTATATCACTCTCCCTATAACATATGATTTTTCAAAGTGAGATATAAACATTTCTTTCTTCTAATAGTGTATTTTGATAATAAATAATTATAGGTATTTATAACACAAACTTTATGAAGGAACTGAAGGTCAAAATATAATCGAATACTCTTCGATTAATTTCAAAATTTTTGAAAGTTATGATTTTTTCAACATCGATTTGGGGTCCGAAATCCAAGTAAATTCAAAGGAAAAGGAAAAATCAAAACTTGGAAGAATCCGAGGCTTTTATAAAATTTATTAAAAAATTACTAATTAATTTAGAAGAGCAGCAATTTGTAGCTAGATACGCGTGTTGTGTCCGCATTTGCTTAAGGAATATGTATAAAAGAAAATAAAATATCATATGATGGCACAGTCGGCTGTGCTTTGGTATGGGCTCTTTCCGTGATGGTTTAATTCCTTCTCCCATTAAATGAATTTTTCCACAGCATAAACATTATAAAGCGCTGGCATAAAAATTTCTTTTTTTTTTGGCCAGACGTTTAAATTTTTTTCTCAAAACTGTAAAAATGTTTAATAACACGCAAAATAATTTAAAAAATTAAAAACTGATTTCTTTTGTAAAAATTGTTAAATGAGGAGTTAGACTAAACTAAAATTAGAAAACGGAAGAGAGATGGGCATAAAAAGAGAGAAAATAAAAATCCAACGGCTATCAGCTAAAACGTTTATTATGTATACATAGATGGAAAAGTTTTATTAAGTTTTCATTCTGTCCTGATTTCCAAAAAAATCCCCATTAAAAAATTAATTAATCTTTTATTTTTATTTGTATATTTTATGAAATTCGCTTTAAATTGTTGAAGTTTTGAATTTAAGGAAATAGGGAGTCCACTGAGTAGCAGCAGTTGAAACGTATATTAAGGCACTGTTTCTAATATATTAAAAGAAACGAATCGAAATCACTGAACGTTTCAGTATCAATGCTTATTTTATTTGTATAGGGCTAAACGTTAACCTCTCTTTTATAAAAAAAAGTAGAAAATAGAACAGGACCCAACACTAAATTACAGATTAAATATTAACAACCATTTGAATAGTGAGCACATAACTGTGGACAGTTGCTAAACAAGAATCAACAACAAATTAATTATAAAATAAATTCCAATTTAAATATATCAAAAACCTTCGACTTATTCCTGGAAAAGCCAGAAGCCTAGTGGTTAATCCTTTCTTTGAAAATGTTTTAAAAAATTTTTAAAAAAATTTAGAAAAAATTTTTTTAATTTTAAAAACAAAATTTTCAAATACAAAAACGAAAATCATGTTAAAATAAATTTTTTTCCTAAATCAGGATTCGAACCTGGGCGTAAAATTTAAATTCAAGAACGCTACCACTGCACCACCGAAGTACACATTGACCTATGTGAAAAAAATTGTTTATATGTCATTATAAAATTTTATGAAAAAATTTATGTCAATATCCTACTGAACCAAAACTAAAAAAAGCTTGGAATTAATTAGTAAACAATTTGAAAATCCAAAAGATGTTCGAAATTTTACGGACAGTTGTAGGTAGTTGTTGCATCGAGAAAATTCTTAGTAGAAAAACATGAGAGGACAGAGGATTGATTTTTAAGGAACTTTTAATTTTATAAAATTTAAATTTTGTTTTGTAAGAATTTATTTCACGTATTCTCCTTTTTCTGCATTTGCTTTTTCACGTATACATATTAAATTTGGACAGCGGTGGCTGTTGCATACGAATATTATTATTAAACCAAGTCAACTTGTTTTTACTGTGTCAGGGCGTGTTTATTAATGAAAAGGTTTTTATTTTAATTTTGTTTCGGAGCGAGATTTGGACTAAACATAATCCTTAAAAATGTTCAAGACGATGTAGAGTGAACTTAATCAATAACTAGTTGTTCAGATAAATTAAAAACTCCCCTTTCTCCCAAATTTTTATTCAATTAACGATTTTATTTTTTGAGTAACTTTATTTTGGGTAATAAGCAGGATCGACGCCGACCCGTGCCTTAACCTTTTTAAATAATTATCCCAAAATCTATCGCTTAGGGTAAAAACCTATTCCAAACTGGCTAAATGAACCGAAAACTTATTGGAATTGAAGCAAATAGTCAATAGACATAAGCAAATTACTTAAATTAAATGGCGTCCAAAAATATTTATTTTAAAAGAATAAAATACATTAAATCAAATCAATAAAACAAAAATAATTTTTTATATACAGTCGGACCTCGAATTTAGACACCTGAAATAGGATATACCTCGATTTAAGATACAATTTTTTATTTGGTTGGCCATTAGGTGGGGAATGCCTAAGCGTTATCACGGAGTTTTGGAGTTCAAAACCCGACTGTAAGCAAAGAAAAAAATAAATCGCCAAAAATAAATCGGTACAAGAGCTGTTTCTAAATTTCGATTTCGAAGAATTTGAAAATTATTTTGTTTTGATATTTTTGAATTTTTTTGATTTTCAAAGATTTTTTGTCTCAAAACAGCTCTGTCTCAAAACCTCTCACAACTCTCTCAAAACGGTACTTTATTAATATCCCGCCCCTTCCTATTTGTCTGAGATTAATCTTCCTTTAACTCATTTTCCTATAGTATCTTAAGTAATAAGTTAAAACTAGAGAGGAAAAATTAGAATTTTTGCCTAATGGTCATAATGAAATAAATGGCAAAAAACACCAATTTAATGGAAATTTGACCATCCCGAAAAGAAAAAGACTTATAATGTTTGAGGGGAATGAACTCCGGTACTTTATTAATATCCCGTCGGGACGGAATATTAATTAAGTAAAAATAAATAAAAAAAAAGAAAAAAAAGGCAACGCTCACTAAAGTGTGAGCACTCTCTTCGCGTTGAGAGGAGAGGTTGCCCTGAAATAACCTCTCTCTCACGTTGAGTTGAGAGGGTGACCTGAAATAATATAAATTAAATTATAAAAAATCGAATCGACTATCGCATATCGACCCACATTTTTATTTTCTTTATTACTACGATTTCTTTTTTCGATAGCTGGTTATAGGTGTAAAACGATATAAAGTTTAGTTAGACCTTTCAAAAATTTTGACCTTGATTTAACGTTTTTTACAAGGACCGGGATTTATAACTAAAACATTAAAGTCCGAAAAACCATGTTTTTATTCAAAATGTCCAGTCATGCTTCGAAAAACCTTACTAAGGGTTCGATCCCTTAAGCAAAAGATCTTCAGTAGAAAAAATGGGCGATAATGCGATAGATAGTATCTAATTTGCCTACAAAGTTAGAATTGGGGTTGGATGATAAAAAAATTTCGTTTAGAATTAAACATTTCCCCTGAAAAAAAGCTACACAAAAACTGAAATTTGGTAGCCCAAGATTTTCCTATGGATCTTATTTTTAATTAATCTAAACATTTAAAGAAATAAATCGTAATACCTTAGCATAATTCGTGTAAAAAAGAAGCATAATTTGTTGAACATCAAGATTTGGATCCATCACTAAAATTTTTTGGTAAAATTGAAGTTCATATACACCCTTTTCCTTGCTCAAATATTAAAAATGGTCAGACTTTGCTTCCTACCTCAACTTCACTCTATTTCCCATGGTATCAATCAGTCAATAAAGGATTAAATTCCTATTCAGAACGTTCAGATGGATCTTTTACCATTTTTTGTTCGGATTTCTTATATTTTTATATGTCAAATTTAAAGCTCCTTGACAGATTGCCGTAGGAAATAAAGTGAAGTTAAAGACCATTTTTAATAGTCTTATGTGAGGAAAGGGAAGAGGGGGTATACGAATTTTAATTTTACCTACTTTTTCGAGAATCATAGAATTAAGGCCTTCAAGAACAGACTGAGAAGTTCATCTTTTTAATTAAAAGAATTATTTAATTGAAGCATTTAAAATAAACCTCATCCAATAAAATCCAACTGCCTTCTTTGATAGCTTTAAGAACTGGACCGTCACGCCAAGCAAACGTGGCAGATTTTCCATTAGATTGAGCAACAGGAACGTCTGTTCCAAAAAAGTCGTAAACATCCTACATATAATTGATAAAGCTTTTAGAAATAAAATTAAAAACCGTCTGTTCTGAAAGATTAAGTCTAATTAATTTATGACCAGTTGCTGCAGCTAACGCCATCACCAAACTTGATTTACCAGAGCCAGGACTACCCTCCAACATTATTGGCTTATTTGACGCTAACGCACGAGCAATCCGGAGTATATTTTTACAAGTGCTTGGAGAATTGATCGAATATCCTTTAGGAAATTTGCAAGCTTCAACACTTTCGTCGGCACGTTTAGTGAAGAAAGGTCCAATTGAGAGGCCAATCCAACCAGGTCTCGCAATGAAGGAGAAAATCTGAATTTAAGGATATCAATCTTGCCGTACATTAAATTTTTATCCATAAAAATTAAAATTATATTCCTTACAATAGTTAAAAAATTTAAATTATTTAATGAAGATACTTTATGATTTCAGCAAGTTGAATGGTAAAAAATTCAGTGAAGTCTATAAAAACACTTGCAATCTTATCCGTTAATTCCATGGTCAATTTTGCAGATGTATCACATTGTAAACGCCGGCGAAGTATTTCTAGTCCATCTTCTCTGTCATAATTGTTTGGACACCAGATTTCTGTAAATCTATTGCGCAATGCTTTTGAAAGCTTAATAATATATGCTATTTTAGTTTGGTTATTCTAAATAAACCTCTCTCTTTCCATAATCATTTCCAGGATTCATTGTTGCTACGAGCTGAAAACCACAATTCGCCTTGAGCTCAAATGAATTAGAATCTCCAGAAGTAGACGAAGCGGGATTTGTTAGTAAAATTGTACGTTCCGATTCAAGTAATGAATTAAGCCTTTCGAGCACGGAATCAGAAGCTAGCGAGATCTCATCAATTAGTACTCGTTGACCGCGACGCATCGCCTGCACAACAATACCATCTTTCCAGTGGAAAGTTGGGCCGTTTTTTGAATCATGAAATGGACGAACACTGCCGAGAAGATCAGAAGCATCTGTTCGCTCATGGCAGTTTATTGAAAGAAGATCACCCTAGAAGTGCAAACCATTTTATAAAAATAAAATAAATAACGTACAAAAAGATGAACAGCAGACGTTTTGCCACAACCTGTATCACCAACAAGTAGAACAGGTTCATCACATTTCCAAGCCTCTGATCAAAGAATAAGTGTCCGACGTAATTGTACAGTTAGCACTATTTGTTGAGGGATGACAATATTAGGCATAAATGGAGAGTTTTGACCAAAAGAAGATTGACGTTGATTTTACGCTGCAATTTTTGTTCCAATACATTTATAACTTCTCGTTCGTCATGAGGTGTGCGACAGCGAGTACCAAGTACAAGATATCCTTGATCAAACAGAAAAGGTCTCTTTAAAAAGTAATTGAATAATAAACAAATTTTTAAAACAAAAACCTCAAAGTCATTAAGCCATCTGATGAAGAGAATATTTTTGAGATGGCTCTTCGATTACGCAGTTCATATAAAACGTCGACGGCCAATTTTGCCTGTTTAGGTGCTATACCACAGTGATGTTGAACAATTTGAGGAAGTTCAGAGAGCGGAATTATATCACATTTAAAGACCATAAATCTATTCAGAAATGCACGAGAAAGACGTTTACGACCAGAATAAGCACCAAAAAAGTCCTGAGAATATTAAATAATTTTAAAAATTTATGCGCAATTAAAGAATAAAAGGATTGATTTAATAGGGCCTAATTTCCCAAATTATATTTTCCAAAAAATATCAATTAAAAACATCCTATAAATAAGCGATATTTAATTTTAAAAGGAAGAAAATCTGTTTTTTAAAGACGAATCCAAACCCCGTACTAAAAGATTATTAAAATTTCTAGATACAAATCTATTAAAAAATATACCTCATCTTGATTGTCCTCGTTAGGGTTGGCGTCGATGACTTCTTCCTCGTTGTTGTTCTAAAATTTAAAGGTAAGCAACTTTTGTTTTTAATTTTGCACTTTGTAAACCTAATTTCGGAGAAAACAGGTTTGAATATTTAAATAACGCTACTATTTTGATGAATTCGAATAAAGGGGTTCAGAATAAAGTTTAGAACTAATATATGAAAGTAACCTTAACATTTCATTACTAAACTAAGAATCGTTTAAAAATTCAAATTTACAAAGTGCAAAACGAAAATTTTATGAATAATTACTCTGCGTCTGTGGTTGTTTTTGCGACCAATGGGAACCCGACCATCGGGCAATAATTTTCTCCGCAGCCGAGCCGGACAGAAAGCTTCAGGTACCTCCTAATTATAATTTTATTTTATTTATTTACGTGTTATGGCACGAGTCACTCTAAACCAGGGTTCTTATTCGTACCTTTTTAAAAGTACTGAACTTAGGATTATTGAAAAAATTCTTGTAGCGCACCTATATCCTGAAAATTGTCCCATTATGTACTTTATAAAGTAAGCTTTTTGTACTTTAACTTATGTTTTTCCGATGAGAACCCTGTCCAACCTCTTAAAACTAAAAAATACAACAAAAAACTTAAGAAGTCTAATATCAAATATAAAAAAATGTCTAAAAACACCTACGATACAACTGTAGAATATTGAATTTAAATGTCGTGAACAGTCTCTAGCTTGAGCCCAGGTTTGATTATGAGCTTGTCTCCAATTTCCAAATACTTCTAGTGTTCGAAATGTGAACACGTCCCTATATCGTGTAATTCCTGCCATTTAAGTATTTGTTTGGGTGAGGAAAAACGTCAAAATTGAAAAGTTCAGCAAATTCTTTATTTTAAAGAAACAACTTAAAAAGAATTCAATTAAAACACAAATATTTTATAAATAAGGTTGCAACTAGGGCCGTTCGGAAACAAAAAATTTTACAGCCCTTATTGTGAATTTTTCTCCCCATACTGGAACCTGAACTGATATACAAAATCGAAAATTTTTAAAAATTTCAAACTGTAAACCTAACAGAAAGGACTAAAATCAAAAAAAACAATGCGGCTTTACTCAAAATTCGATTAGGTGTGTTTGTGGAAGAGAATTAAACTGCCTTAATATTTTTTCCATAAAATTTCATTTAACAAATAACACAAGTTTGCCCTATTACTTATAATTAACTATCTATAAACAAACCTGAATTAAATAATTGTTTGGAAAGCGAACACGAATAAGAGTATATTTATAAATAGTTGAAGAAGCAGCTGCTTTAATTGAATCCATTTCACGCATTTCTTGTGTTCGTAATGTTGTCATACGTTCTAATACCTCAGTACGTTGTTGTTGTTCACGAAGAATTTCATCAGCCGTTCGAGAAAAGAAATCCGGAGGGATTGGAATTTCAGGCAAAGGTTTGTTTGGATCGATAATAAAAACCTGAAAAATTATTATTAAAAAATCTTTAGAAAATATTTAGCGATAGATTTTTACTCTTGTTAGACTTAATTTCGATTTCAAGAAAAGAATCAATTCCACCTAGCCATTATTTCCGGTTAAATATAAAAATGGAAAAGCACTGCCCATATAGATTTTGTCCCAAAAACAATTTTCTTTAAAATAGTCTAAAACAAAATTATGTAAGAAGAATCTAAGCAAGTGGACCTAAATTGGATATGGCATAAGGAGCTAAACCTGAAAACCCCCAAAAAACCGAAAAAACCCAGAACTAACAAATTCCTTAATCTAGGCCAGGAAAATTAATTCTAGAAAAATTTTTGAATAAACCTTTCGATCACGAAACAATTTAATAGCAATAGCCTTTCCCTCGAAAAGAACAGTTAATGATTGTTGATCCAATATTCAAACTATCCAAAACAAGAAAATTTTCAGACGCTGATTCTTCTTTACAAAAACCAGTTGCTATCAAAAATTCAAATGCTCCTGTACATGGTGCTACTTTTTCCTAAAAAGTATATTTTGAATTAGAATTTTAAAGAAATGATGGAGCATTAAGAGGAAGAACAATAAAATTGTTAAAAAAATTTTTGAAAGAGAAAGACAAAATAATGCCATATAAAAACTGGAAGAATCACAACTAACTATAAATCTAAAATTAAAAATAACCTGATAAACTTTATTAGAAAGTTTAATCCTTCTAAATTTTTGTTCATTTGGATTGTCAATAATATTTTGTAAATAACGTTGAATTGTATCCAATGCCGGAATTTTAACATTTTCTTTATTTAAAGTATGAATGATACAAGTAGTTGTATATAAAGGATCGGCTTCACCATCCTGAAGTTGTTCAAAAAGGCAAGAACCGATTGCATCCAGCATCTGTATTTAATAAAAAGATTATTTGGAAGTTTAACCAAAGTACTCTAAAAAGGTAATTTTTTATCTAAATTCTTGTTAATGCCAAAAATGGTGTATTATTTTTAAAAAGATTCATGGTTATCTTTCAAAGTCTTCCACAAAAATTAAGACTAGCTTTAAAAATAGGATAAATTCAATTTCCTATTAATATCTTGCAAAGCTCCGTTAGATAAACCCAAAAATCGACTTCACAAAAATTTTTATTAACCACGAATTTGCGAAAGACTTGCCTATTCTGCTATTAATTTAATCAAAAAACCTCAGATTTTGGCAAAGCCTCGTCTTCCCCAAAAAGCTCACATGTGTATAAAACACTAGATTGTTCATTGTCAGCCTTTGGTATTTTAAGAGAAGTGTCGTCAACTTTTGTTCCCTTCATTTCTTCTGTCAATTTGCGTTGTTCTTCTTCCAATTCCTTCTTTGCATACAAAAATTCCAAGCTTATATTAAACGTTGGAAAAAATCAAAACCTGCATTTTAATAATTTTTTGCATTGGTGTCAATTCTGATTGAGGTGCAGATTTAGCCATTCGTCTCTCAGCTGCCTGTGCTATTGTTGAAGCATCGGGACGCGGAGGAGGCTAAAAAAATATAATTAAAAAAGAATTTATCTTAAATTTTACTTTAGCTTGTTGTGATTGTTTTGGAGGAGAATGTTTTGGAGAACTGCCAGATTGAGTATTGACATCTTTTAAAACATATCCAGGTCCAGCCAGTTTAAAATTTTTGTTGCCTTTATTTTTTTAATGAATGCTTTGATCTTATCCATTTTTAGACTTCTAAAAATTATTCAAAAAATTGAAAAAAATGATAAGCACGTTTCTTCAAGTCCGAATAAAGATGTCAAAAAAAAAATTAGAATAAATGGGGAAATCAACGAGATACCAATCGTAAAAATACCAACTTCCAAAAATGAGGGGTAATCGCAATCTGATTGTGAGGAGCAAATAACAATTCAGATTTTCGAAAGAAATCACGTCCCTTCCTTAGTCCAAAGTTGGAAAAGAATTTTGTCAATTTTAAAATTCTATAGTGAGAAGAACCTCCGCTTTATTTAAAAAAGGATCACGAGCAACTTTAATTTTAACAATTTTGTTGACTAAAAACAACAAGCTTATCTTGAATTAAAAAACAGAAAAAGAGAGGAAAAGACTCTCCCCCCCCTTTCAATTTTATTTAAAAAAATAAAAACCTAAGCTGTCCAGATTTACTAGCAACACGCATTTGACATTCTTCATTTAATTCAATAAAATCATTAATCATTCCAATACGATAAGGTTCAATTTCTTGACGAGCATCTTCCTAAAAAATTAAATTTTTTCTAAATTTTTTAAATAAAAAATAAACCAATTGATAAATTAACAATTTTCCAGAATTAATTAGCAAAACAAAAGAAGAATTAGTTGTTGGACATATAGAAGCCCCCATAACTCTTAATCTAATTGATTGTCTTTGCATTGAATCTATTGAACATTTTCTTTCATAATCCAATTCTGAAATCATTTTTTCAACAGAGAAGTGAAAATTGGCAAGTCGAAAAGAACAAGTCCCATTTTGATGAATTAAAAAGAAGGCATCCTTTTCGGCACAGGGAAGAATCTTTTTAGAAAAAAATCTTTTTAATAAAAGAATTCTCAAGAGAAGAATATTAAGAGGGTAATAAGTTCCAAATAGAACAAAGGGAAAATGTAAGAAAAAATAAAATTTGTAGTGAAAATAATGTGTTTGAACGTAGAGTTAGACCCAGACCCCGTCTAACTACAAAAACAAAACTTCAAGCTCGACAACAACCCCGAATTTTTGACCTCAATGGGTCGAAGACCAAGTTTTTAATTTTCTTTCAAATCAAACATTCCTTTTAATTCAACTCCAAAATCTTTTACCAAAAATTAAAATTGAAAACTATTTTAACTTGCAAATTCAAAAATATGATTTTTTTAAGTTCCAAGGTCTGACTTCTCCGACTCGCCTCCAATAAAAAAATAAAATTAATCCTAGACTTCACAACTCCAAAATCTTTTTCTTTAAAGATTTTCCCAAAAAATCAAAATAGAAAAAATAAAATAAAAACCTGAACCAAAAGCGATCCTGTATCAATAATTGAACTAAAAATAACTTGACAATGTTGTGTTTCAACCAAACAAATTTCTGTCGGAAATAGAACAAATAAAAGTTGTGGATAAGCCAAATGATATTTTAATTGAATAATTGAAGAAGAATTATTTAATTTTGTAGAGGAATTTGGAATTGTTCGAGGTTCGAGTGACAATGAAGTAATTTTTGAATCAGACCAGTGAAGAGATGAAAGTTTTTCCAAAAGGATTAGACTAGAACCAATAGAGCTTACTTTAATTAAAAAATTAAATTTAATATAAAAAATAATGATGAGTTAAACATCGATATTATTATGTCAATGTCCCTTAAACCTAATTATGGTTCGCTAAACTAAAATAAGTATATGAAGCCAAACCTATATGAAATGAACTAATTATATGAACCAACTCTAATTTTGATCAAGTTACGTTTTTGTGCTACGTTGGGCTCGACAAATAGCACCGTTAAGAGGTCACTTACGGAAATTCTTTGTAAAAAGAAATTAGAAAAATTCTTAGAAATTAAAGGAACAGAAAGGAACAAGAACCGTAAAACACTGACAGAGAATTTAAATTCAGTAAAAAGTCAGGAAGAATAAATCCTAAAAACGGCAAAACATTCTCGAAAACACCTCTTTTCCCAAAAATTCAAAAAATTTTATGAAACAAACCTGCTGCTTTTGTTTGATCAAAAGGGTCCATACTAATTTTATAAATGCTAACATTAAATTTGTGTTCCCAAATTCGTTCCTTTTTGTCAATATTCCAAAGAATTAGAGTTGAATTGGAATGAATACTTAATAAAAGGTTGTAATCAGAATTTGGCCAATTTAACCATTTGAGATCTAAAAAAGTTTTTTACACTTATGTTTCCAATAGGAATACGATTGAACCTCCTATAAAGTATACGCGATTCTAGGTACACCTCTAACTTAGAGTATAACCTTTTTAAGATCTGGTTAACCATTGTGTAGAGGAGCTGCCTAAGTGGAATGCCCTCTATTAAAGAATCGATTATGAGATATCGATTTTAAAGACCCAAAGTTGTCAGACCTCCTATAGTGAGTTTGACTGTACTCAATTTAAAATTAGAATTAAAAAATGAACAAAAATAAAACCATTAACATTTGTAGTCAAATAACGCAAAGAAGCAACAACAATTCCTAATTGAATATCCCAAATAAAAATATTGCCACTAATATCTGAAGAAGCACAGCCAACATTAGTGTCACTATAATGACGAATATTGTCGTTGTTAACATCTTTTGATTTTATCCAAAAGAGAAGGTCAATAGGAGGTTTCCAACAAACCTAAAAAATAAAATGAAAATTCTTTTTTTACTCTCAAAATATTTCAAACGTTAGGGCCCCCTAGAAACAGTTAGACCTAAGTTATGTGTGCACCCTTGAGATCACATCTTCACTGAGCAACTAACTAACACACTAGGGGTACCTACGCGAGTGTGTGCACGTCAGTGAAGGTTCAAATAAGCGAGGACCATCTTATAACCGACCATGTAGATGTGGGTTAGATTCTCGACAGTTAGCTTGTCGACAAGATCGTTTTTTTCTTTTCAATGATTATGTATGAACTATTTTATGCCGAAATATAAAATTTATTTTTACTAAATTAATTGCTGTAGTGTGTTGTTCTAGTGTTTGAAAGACTTCAAGTTTACAAGCATCAAAAAGCACCAAAGTTGAATGACAACCAAACGCTATCAAGCCTTTTTCATTCCTAAAAACAAACCAGACTCAATTAAAAATATAATAAATTAACCAAGCTATTGCATCGCGATTGCTCGGATGGAGCGAACTTGTTAACGTTGTTGGAGGCATTTTATTTTTTACGTTGTTGGAGGCATTTTATTTTTTGGAATAAAATTGTTGGAGGCATTTTATTCCAAAAAAATAAATTTCTTAAAATAAGTAAATAAAAAATCGGCTTACAATTAAATAATAAGAAAAAGTTGCAAAAATGAATTTACTCGTTTCGCCAGTTAACGGGAAAATTTGCATTCTGTCAACAAGGGAAAATAGAGAATTATTTCAACCCAAAAGATCAGTATCCTATAAATCAACGACGTTACAAATCATGATTTAATGTTTATCATTGGGGAGGTGATAATAACCATTTGGTAAAAGAAGTATAAGACTTAGTTTCACGATTTGGCTAAGACAACTTTTTTAAAGGATTTTTTCGAGATAAAGCTTTGCGCCGTAATGGCCGCGCGCCGTTTTGGGAAATAAAGTCGTTTTTTCCAGTTCGAACGAAATTGAAAAAATTAGAATAAATGGAGGAAGAGAACGAAATACCAATCTCCAAAAACCACCAAAATACCAACCTCCACTGTAAAAATACAAACTTGCTTTCCGACAAGTGGAAAGTTGTCTCAACAACGGTAAAAGTTACCCTATCAACGTTTAAGGTTGTTAACAATCAATATTTTGGTATTTCGGCGTTTGGTATTCCAGCGACATTCCATAAATGGCGACCTGCTATTAAAAAAGCACGAACAAAAATTTAAAAAAATAAAATCAAATATATAAAAATATATTTTAACGATCAAAAAATAAACATTTTCAACAAAACTTTATTTACTTTTTTTAAATAGAACGAAATTAAAAGAATATAATATATAATTTTAAATCCCAAAATAATCTTCCTCAAATTTTTAAAATTTATTTAACCTTTCCTTTACTTTTAATATTTGTTTTTGAATGTTCCGTCACAAAAATTTCAGGCAAAGAAAATGTTCACGGTTGCAGTCAAGCTTTAACTATAAAATAATTTTAAAAACAAATAAGATTTGTAAAAACTTAAGCTAAAGGTTTGACTTAAAAGGAACAAAATTTCCCAAAAAATATTTTACAATTTAACATTTTCTGTTACAAAATCTTATTTTTCAATTAAAAAATCTTATAAGGAATAATTTCAATTTTAAAAACCTGGATATCAGACTGTTCATGGTTGTTAATTCGATATACACAATTACCGCTCATTTTGGCAAGTTGAATAACAATGGAAGTTTTTCCAGCAGAAGTCTCTCCTTCAAGAAGAATTGGATATTCTCGGGTAGAAACAGCATTAGCCAATAACTTCATATTCTCTCTGACTGATGGAGTAAAAACATAAACACCTTCGTTGGTAACTGGTTCGGAGCCTCGAGGAATTGAAAAACCTTCGATTAATCTGTAAAAGTTGTTAAGGATTAGAAATGAAATATTAAAAAATACATAAATTTGGAGTCATCAGTTTGGTCAGCTATCGGTGCTGGAAATTGAAGAGAAGATAAACCAAATGATTTTGCCAGAATGTTAGACATCATAATTCGCTGATTTACACCAAGTTGACTAGAAAATGTTTGAAGGCAAGCACACAAAATTGAGGTAAGCTGACCATTGTTATAATAATTATCACCGACCATTGAAAGTGCACGGCTTAGATTACGTAAACTAAAAAGAAAGGAAATTAGCTGAAATATAGGAAATAAATGAAATAAAGGTAACCTAAATTTATGAGGAAATGAAGCAATTATTTCTTTGTAAAAATTCAGTGTTCCATCAATCAAATTTTTTGGAAGCGAAGGAAGATGACCTCGAATAAGAATATGTAATTGATCCACATCCACAATTTCAGAGACAAAAATTTCAGTAAATTTTGCACGAATTCCGCTTGGTAATAAACGTTTTCCTATATCTGTTGCGTGATTCATACAAGCAAAAAGACGAAAGTTCTTATGAACATCAGTTGATAACTCGAGCAACTTCAAAGGAATAACAAAAAATCAAGTAAAAATTAAAACCTCAACAATGACATCCAAACATTCAGCAGATGCCAGATTTATTTCGTCTACTAAAAGCCATTGCCCTTGCTCGATTGCTTCCGTGACTACACCTTTGACATAAGCAAAAAACATTCTTCGACGCCAACTTTCACCATCATCTTTGTCAGCAAAATATTTAATCATTTTAGAAGTCTTCTTTGCCAATTGCATCCATTCATTACGGGCGGCAGGCAATTTAAGACAAATTCTAGTGCTCGACTTCAAAATAAGTTGAAGAAAATCACCAAAACGCTGAGAGTTAAAACATTTCTGTTGGATAAATAAAAGTAGTTAAATACTAATTTGTATAAGCTTACATTGACGTTATTCAAAAACTTGGAATTTTTCTCCAAATCAAATGAAATTTTGAACAGACGAAAATATTCATCAGCCAAAGGTCGAAGAATATTTAATGGCGATGTCGGCTTATATCTAAAAATTTTAATTTTTTAAAAACTAATTTTTGTATAAATTCATTTACCCTCCCAAAAGATCAGTAGACTCCGATTCCTGACTTAAATTAACAACACGCAAAGGAACACGAAGTAAATGAGACAAATATTGAATTGAACTAGTTTTCCCAACTCCAGTTTCACACGTTAGAAGAATTGGCCCTGGCGGAGTTTGAATTATTGAAGCAGCCAAACGTTCAAGTAAACATGTAGCATCACGTGTAAGAACAAAATTTGAAGATTGTGAGCTAAAAAATAAAATTAAAAAAAAATTATTTTTAAAAATACTTTATGTCTGTAAGCAATCTCCCTTCTAAATTAATTCTTCCAACTTCCACATTTTCATTGTTAACAACCAATTTAGGATGTCTAATATTTAATAAGAAATTTTGTTCCTTTTTTGAAAGTGAAAGAGCTTCAGAAATACAATTTGCCACATCTAATTTAAGAGAAATTGAAGTTAAATGAACTGCCCAAACATCAAATAATTCAAGAAAAATTGCACGAGGATCATTCAAAATATTTGTTGAAGAGCACAAACGAGACAATGCAACAAATAAATCCCGTGTATTAAGTAAACGATCAATTGAAATCTTAAAATTAAAAAAAATAAAACTGTTGATTTCCTACTGATATGGGTTAATAAATTTCTGTTAATAAAAAAACCTTTTTTGTTTTTATTAAATCTGACACTGCAACAAGAAGTAATTGAGCAATATCATCAACTGTTTTGAAAAAGAAAATTTAAAAAAAATTGTATTTAATAAAAATACTCTTAAAATTTAAAATAATTAAAGGTCAAACACACAATGCAGATATATCTTTAAAATCTTATTGTTTTGATGAAAATGTTTTTATATGTACTAAAGCTGACCACGAATCTGAAGACGGATCTTAATAACGGACATCGTTTTTGAAATAAAACCCTGTGACTTTAATATAAAAACTGAGTTTCATTAAAATAAAATTTTAATGTGTAGTCTGTATTGTGTACATTTACCAATTAAGAAGCCAATTATTAAAATTAACAAACCAAATAAATTAGTACAATCTCTTAATAATGAAGTTGGAATGATAAGACAATCAGCACTTTCATTAATTTCATTGTTGTTAGATAATTGTTTATGTTTTGATGGGAATTCTAATCTAGCCTTTTTCAATGCTGGCATACCTTCCATCAAAGGTCGAAGAATAATTAATGGCGATGTTGGCTTGTATCTAAAAATTTTTAATTTTTAAGAACTAAATTTTGTATAAATTCATTTACCCTCCCAAAAGATCAGTAGACTCCGATTCCTGACTTAAATTGACAAACAACAACGCAGAATTTCGGGCGTTAGCAACCCGACGCCCACCACCACCACCACCACGTCCTCGGCCACCACCTCCTCCTCCTCTTCCACCTCCTCTTCGACCACCTCCTCGCCCAAATAGGGCGTCGGGGTCGAGCCCCGGAAAATCCTTAAAAATAAAATTATTTTGAATAATATTAAGAATTACTATAAAAAAATAATAAAAAAAAAGTATTATCCAAAATTTTTAAAATTTAAAAAATATACCTCATTTTGATTGTCCTCGTTAGGGTTGGCGTCGATGACTTCTTCCTCGTTGTTGTTCTAAAATTTAAAGGTAAGCAACTTTTGTTTTTAATTTTGCACTTTGTAAACCTAATTTCGGAGAAAACAGGTTTGAATATTTAAATAACGCTACTATTTTGATGAATTCGAATAAAGGGGTTCAGAATAAAGTTTAGAACTAATATATGAAAGTAACCTTAACATTTCATTACTAAACTAAGAATCGTTTAAAAATTCAAATTTACAAAGTGCAAAAACGAAAATTTTATGAATAATTACTCTGCGTCTGTGGTTGTGGTTGTTTTTGCGACCAATGGGAACCCGACCATCGGGCAATAATTTTCTCCGCAGCCGAGCCGGACAGAAAGCTTCAGGTACCTCCTAATTATAATTTTATTTTATTTATTTACGTGTTATGGCACGAGTCACTCTAAACCAGGGTTCTTATTCGTACCTTTTTAAAAGTACTGAACTTAGGATTATTGAAAAAATTCTTGTAGCGCACCTATATCCTGAAAATTGTCCCATTATGTACTTTATAAAGTAAGCTTTTTGTACTTTAACTTATGTTTTTCCGATGAGAACCCTGTCCAACCTCTTAAAACTAAAAAATACAACAAAAAACTTAAGAAGTCTAATATCAAATATAAAAAAATGTCTAAAAACACCTACGATACAACTGTAGAATATTGAATTTAAATGTTGTGAACAGTCTCTAGCTTGAGCCCAGGTTTGATTATGAGCTTGTCTCCAATTTTCAAATGCTTCTAGTGTTCGAAATGTGAACACGTCCCTATATCGTGTAATTCCTGCCATTTAAGTATTTATTTGGGTGAGGAAAAACGTCAAAATTGAAAAATTCAGCAAATTCTTTATTTTAAAGAAACAACTTAAAAAGAATTCAATTAAAACACAAATATTTTATAAATAAGGTTGCAACTAGGGCCGTTCGGAAACAAAAAATTTTACAGCCCTTATTGTGAATTTTTCTCCCCATACTGGAACCTGAATTTCAAATTCAAAACCACATACCCACGCCACTGGTTAGTGGATCATTGAGTCCAGCCGGTTGAGTCCCGGAGCTATATCTTGGGCCATACCTTCTAGGGTTTTCTACCAATTAGAATAAATCTTTTATCATTCAAAAGCCCTGGATGTAAGGATTATTTTCGCCAACTGGATTGACTTGATCAGATCATCAAAAATCTACATCTATATAAGTCGCGCAATCGTTATTTTCGATATTTATCAGGCTGTACTTTTTGTATATTTAATTTGGAAAATAAATATTATTTAATTTGATTGGAAATTATTTGTTGGAATTAGGTTATTAGGCTGAAACCTAGGAATTGTCCCTGAGCTTTTACTATATAAACCGGCAGGACTCAATGATCCTGCTGCCAGTTCTAAATCAAAACCCCCCTAATAAGCAAAACTTAGAAGTAGTTATCCCACCCTCACCGTCGCGGCTGTCACAAAAAGGACATTTGGTCTACAACTGTTTTGGGACATTTATTGCCAGCTGGACAATTAAAACCTTGTAAAAGGGTATTTTAATGTTTTATCTTGCCGCAATTTGTAATTTTGTAATTACAAATTGGTTTCCACCATAAAAAGCCGCGACGGTAATTTTGGCGCAAAATGACTACACATGAAAACCTGTAAAAAAAAGTTTTTTTTATATTTTAATTTTACCACATCAAAAAAATATTTTTATACAAGTTAAATATACCAAAACATCTATTTTTCAAATTTTTCTTTATTTATATTACCGCAATCTCTGAATAATCGCTCAATTTTATTTTTCCTTTATATTACCGCAATATATAAACAATACATAAGTCGGACAAGTGCTAACTAGGATAATATCATTTTTTGGCTAAAGTGTAAGAAACAAATTTCTTTTATTGTAACCTATAAAATAGAAAGTAAAATTGGGAGGTGTTAAAGGACAAATAATTTCTTTATTTTTGCGCGGCAACAATTAAAAGAAAATTTAGGATATTAACACGTGTTTATATATAAAATTTTTGTTATTTTAGAGCGGAAAGAAAATTTATCAAAAAGCAAATTTATTCAATTGTTTATACTGAAAAATATGTGTCAATTTTTGTGGATATATAAGCAGGGTAAACTTTTTGGTAATATTTATTCTTTAATAACATTCTTTTAACTCTAATATAAAAAATGCAAAATTTCCCCACTAATTTGACTTGGATCCCTGTTTTAAATTGTTCCTGTCCTATGGCAGAAAATAATTGCTATAGGCCGGAGCTTTACAGCAAACCAATAATTTGCGCCCATAATTCCATCCCAAATATTTTAAAATTCCTTGAACAACCTGGGGAATTTAAATGCTCTATTTATTTTGTGTACTTTATTTTGTTTGTTATTTTGGGGCTCCAGGTTATAAAAATAATTTTTAATATCTTAAACTACGCAATATTCCATTAAATTCTAGTTATGTTTGTTTGGTGCTTGGATTGTAGAGCGTTATCTTAATGGACGCAGAATGGAGCAACAACACAAACGTCGCCGGGAGGAACGAATTTTTGCTCCGGATCTTCGAGTTCACACACGAAGAGGTAATAGACTATATTAGAAAAAAATAAACAAATATAAATTTTCAAATTTTTAGTCCGTCAACCAATCAAGAAAGAGGACATTGGTCCTCCACTCCCTCTTCATTGCCTTGTAACAAAGCAACGAGTGGATGTGCATGAAATTGAAATGGATACGATGGGAGGAAAAGAAAATGTAAAGAAAAATGAAAATAAAGAAGAGGAAAATAAAAAAGTGAAAAAAGTTTAAATTTTTTATAATTCAATTATTTAAAAATTTTTTTCAAAATACTTTATTTAAAAATTAAAAAATAAATGTTGAGGATTTTTTAAAAATAAAATACATTTAGGAAAAATAGTAAGATTAAGTTTTTTGAACCCTTTCTCTTTTTTCAAATTTTACTTTTAAATCTTAAAATTTAGAAAGTGTTCAATATTTTAGTTTTCAATATTTTAAGACAGATAAAAACATTTTATGATTTTTATCTACCTCAACTCAATTCAGAAGAATGAGTCATCCTCATTCAGGTAATCAGCCAAATATGGCTCGGCAAGCAGTGCCGGTGATGAATTAATAATTGACACCGGCGAATCACGCGGTGTAGAAGAACAAATTGGTGAGAACCATTTTGGTGTTGTTGTTTCCTCTGTTAATGTTGAACTCTTTAAATTTATAAATAATATTTCGTTTTTGTATAAAATACATACTTCCATTGAAGAAATGTCCAACATTTCAACTCGCACGTTTTCATTTTTCCAGAACGGCTGCATTTCTTTTTCAGCCTCAGGTTCTTTCAAAAACGGTTGAGTTCCTCCATTTTCATTTATACACTCCATTTTCTTTACGGCATTTACAACATCCGTAAAATTATTTTTTGAAACCCGTACCCAGAATTCCTAATAAATAAAGGAAATTTCTTAAGAATAGATATAAATATTACGTCTGGAAGTTGATCAAAGGTTGATATATTAATTTTGCCTGACAAGGCATTCTGCACCAATCCATAATGTGGTAAATAATAAGGATTGGGAATCGTTAGAAAGTGTGGATACTTCTCTATGAAAGAGGAAATGTGCGGCTGGGTAGTTTGTATAGATTTGTCAGCCTAAATTTTATTTTTATATTACTTTATCGGATTTTTTCAGCTTACTTTTTTCGGCTTAAAAAAAGTAGTTATTCTTATTTGGTGCATTGTAAAAAAGGTTAGAAAGAGAGCTAAAAATCAAAAAGGATTTAGTGTAAATAAACAAAAACGAAAAATAATAATTAAAAGCAAAGTATTAAAAGAAATTCTAGTGAAAATATAAAATTAATTAAATTTAAAAAATAAATTATTAAAATTAAAACAATAAATTAAAAATATTGAAATAATAATAAATAATAAATTATTTAAATAATTTAAAATAAATTATATTCTTATAAAATAAATTCCTATTTCTATAAAAAATTTTGGAAGGAGAAATATCTCCCCTTTCTCGAATATTTCCAAATGAGTGTAAGGAAGGTGCATGTCCATATATAGCCCTTCTCATATTCAAAGGAGATTTTCTCGACCGCCCATTTTCATCCATCTTAAACTATATGTCTCTGACGAAGGGCGTGGCTTATTTTATAAAACTTTTTTAAATTAAAAATTTAAAAAATTTAAATTATTAAGGTTAAATTTAATTTCCTGCCATTTTCTAAAATCATTCTTAAAATTTTTCAAAAAAATAATGGCAATCAATATGTCCAACAAAAAAGCTCTCATAGGACAAATTCTCCCCGAAATAGAATTTAATATTACAGCGAATGGTCTCACTATTTCTGCTTCTGAACGTATTTCTACTCCTCGTTTTGTACCATTCGACCATGCCGGTCGCTGTCGAGAATGCAAGGGATCCGAAGTGGAACTCGACTTTGTTGTCACCAAAGAGGGGGTGACTTGTTATTGTACTCGAATTAAAACCCCTACATTCATACCTTTTGACACCATCCACGACCTTCCAGGCCACTGCTTTTTTAAGGTATTTATTATTAAAATGAAAAAATTCTATTTTTAAAATTATAGATCAAGAACAAGGGTCGAATTTTCAACATTGAACATGGATCCCCACCATGTGCAGCGACTCCTATTATTAAAAATATTCAGCCGGAGAAAAATGAAGTTGAAGTATCACCAATAAAACCTCCTTCACCTAAAAAGATGAAGCAAGAAATTCCCGCCGATGAAGAATTCGAAAATATTCTTCAGGAATTCTTCGACAACATAGGGACTACCAATACTAATTGTGCTACTACAACCACTGTTCAGATAGAAAAAGAAAAGACCGAAGAAAAAATTACAAAAGAAAATGAGGTTATAGAAAGTCCCCCTCATATTGTAAATTTAGACAATATACCGATTCATTAATTTGTAAACTTTCAATCTTTTTAAATTTAAAACCTTTTATTTGTATTCATTAATTTTAATGGAATTAATTAATTTCTCTAATAAAGAATTGAAATTTAAGCTACCATTCGGTCTAATTATTTCTGGACCAAGTTCTAGTGGAAAGAGTACTTTTCTCCTAAAATTTATTACCCAAGCATTAGATTTAATCGATCCTCCTCCTAAAAGTATTCTCTATTGTTTTGGCGAAATGAGTAGTATTGTCCCCGTTCTTCAAAAATTTGGTGTGAGTGTATTCGCTGGTGTGCCACCCGAAGATGTAATTAAACGGCTTCCTAAACCTTCTTTAGTAATCTTAGACGATTTATTACTCTCTATCGATGAAAAATATTTGTCAGAATTATTTACTAAAAAGTCACACCATCAAAATTTTTCTATAGTATTTGTAACACAAAACTTATTTGAAAAGAAAATTAAAGTTGCAAGACAAAATGCACAATATATAATTATTATGCGATCACCAAACTCTGTTCTTTCCGTCAGAAACATTGGTTCTCAACTTTTCCCTAAGAAATTAGATTATTTTCTCGATTCATATCGGCAAGCTACAAACATTCCTTATGGATACCTATTAATTGATATGCATGCTTCTTCAGATCCAACATTACGTCTTCGTACTAATATTTTTAAAGACGACAACGAAAAAATAATTTTCATTCCTAAAAATGGGGTCTAAATCTAAGTGCAATATTAGTTCACTTATAATGGATAATAAAGATTTTTTAAAATTATTGGCCAAATCTAAGTCGGAGAGAAAACGTCATCGCATGCTTAAACAAGCCAATAGTCAACAGCTTCTTTCCATTGCCGAAATATGTTTGAATATAGTAAAATCGCGATATAAACTAACTACTCGCCAGAGAAAACGTCTTTTACCGTATGCTGAATTTGTCCGCCGCATGAGTCGTGCTAGAAGTGAGAGAGGGGCAAGAAAAATTATTTCACAGAAGGGAAGTGGGTTTGGAGGGGTCCTTACAGCTCTTCTTACCCCTATACTTATAGAAATTGGAAGAAAAATTATAAAAAGTGATACCGACACAAATTAATTATTCATTTCATATTATTCATTTTAAAATTTTAAATAAAAATTTAAAAAATATGGCAAATAAATTCATTCTTGTCCCTGAGGATATTTATCGTGGTCTTACAACAAGTGATGTAGGTGAACCAAATCTAGATTTTACTCGCCGTGCTTTAGAAAGATCTAAAAGGAGAAAAGAAAGTGAATCATCTAAAAATGTTCATTATAATCAAGAGTTGAGGCGATATTTACAATTGAGAAATGAACGCGAAAATAGACCAGTCAAAGTTGAACTTGTTAACAATAAATCTAGAGGGACTATTATACCCAAAAGTAATTCACGACGCGCATCGTATATTTCTGCAAACGATGAGATAGATAATGACGACAATTGGATCAGTGACAATTCTTTTTCATATTATCCCCAAGAACCCCCTAATCAATCATACAATATTGTCCCGTCTCTTTCCTCATCCTCCAATACTTCAACAACTAAAAGTGGTGGTCCGAATATAGAAGTAGACCAAAGACTTACATCAAATCAAGTTTTAGAAAGAAATTTAAAAAATAATGGTAAAAGAATTAAAATAAAAAGAAATATAAAAAAGAAAAGAAAGCCAAAGAGAAAAACAAATAAAACATTTTCTCCATCTGAAGATACTGTAGAGCCAAATTCTATTGTAGCGTCACAAAATGAACCATTAAGTCCTTCTCCTCCTATACCTTTAGAAGCATCAAAGAGAGCCCTAGACTCGTCTGACTCAGATGTGTTTAAAAGTAGAAGAAATAGTGATATTAAACAAGAAAGGTTTAAAGAGATTGAGCAAGAAAAGAGAAGAAGAAAAGTATTAGAAAGGAAAAGAGATATTAAAAAATATAGAGTTCCAATAGATCAAGCATCTTTAGCACAATTTAGAAAGGAAGATGATGTCAAAAGGCGTCAAAAACTTAAAAGAAAATTTGTTATTCCTGAAGGAACTAATCTTATTCCCATTAAAAGAGTTAGAAGACCTGTTACAAAGAAACAATCTGAAATTGCATCAAAAAGTTGGATTAAAAGATTAGCCGCTGCAAGGTTCAAATTAGGAAAAAATAAGTGGGCAAAACAAAAACCTACACAAGAGGATATTAATAAATTTAAACCGACACTTTGGTAATTTTCCTTAAAGATGGCCGACTTTACAAAACTTCTCGACAAACTTTATAATGATCCCAATTCTCCTTCAGCTTATGCGGGTGTAGATAGTTTATGGAGGGAGGCAAAGAAAACGTTTAAACATATACCAAGAAATGTAATCAAACATTATTTGGAGGGGCATCGTACCTATACCCTTATGCGCCAAAAGAGGGTCAATTTTAAAAGAAGTAAAACTATTGCAGCAGGCTTCATGACAGATGTACAAGTGGACTTAGCTGATATGCAGTCTCTTTCTAGACATAATAAAGGAAATCGATATATACTATTGGGAGTAGATGTCTTGTCTAAGCGAGTCTTCACTGCCCCTTTAAAATCAAAGAAATCAGAAGACATGTTGGAAGCTTTTCGTAATCTTATTACTCAAATGCCTATGAAACCCCACAGGATATTTTCTGACAAAGGGACTGAATTTAAAAATCGATTATTAAAAGAATATTTTGAAAGAGAAGAAATATCAAAACATGAAGCAACTCATTCTACAGTAAAGGCATCTCTCGCAGAAAGGGCTATTAGAAACTTAAAACAAAGACTTTACCGATATTTCTCTCAAAATCACAAACTTAATTGGATAGATATTTTACCAAAAATTATTGAGGGGATTAATAAATCTTACTGTCGTGTGCATGGAATGCGGCCAATAGATGTCAATTTTAAAAATGCCCAAAAAGTGTGGAAAAAAATTTATGGGAATATTTTTTCAACTAAAAATTTCAAGAAACCAAAATTCAAAAAGATGATTACGTAAGAATCAGTCGAGACAAGGGGCATTTCGAAAAAGGTTATCTACCAAACTGGGGAGATGAAATATTAGAGGTGGAAAAAGTAAAAGACCATTTGAATCCTATATTATATAAATTGCGCGACGATAAAGGGGAAAAATTCAAAGGATCCTTTTATGAAGATGAAATGTCTAGAGTAAGAAAAGATGCGGCAACAGAGTACCGCATAGAAAAAGTTGTCCGAAAAAAGAAAAGAGATGATGGAACATATGATATACTTGTTAAATTTATTGGTTACCCAGAAAGAGAATGGATTCACGAATCGGATTTAGTATAAAAGACAAATCATTTTTCATATTGTATCATTTTAATAAAATTTAATAAAAATGTCAAATAGTTTTTTCGTATTTTTGCCAAGTAATGTTCCAGATTATTCATCAAATAAACCAAATAAATTTCGTGTACATTTACCAAAACCACTTTATTTTAATGGAAATTGGGTGTGTGGATTACACAGTATAAGTTATCCTTATTCATGGCCTTCAACTATTGGCACTTTAGATGAACAATGGATAAAAATACACTTCACAGACGATTTAGGACAGAAGCATATTCTTCGAATACCAATCCCAGGGGCATCACATACCAACGTTCAAAAATTATGTGATTTTTTAAATTCAACCCTTAAACATCAAATTACGGCAATAGACCATGTTTTCGATCCAGATAGGTCGTCAAAAGATTTAATTGTTTCCCCTCCAAGATTAGAAAAGAGAATAAAAAGACATGTTCCTTCTTCACCACCACTACTACCAAAAGAGAGTCAAGTATAAATTATTTTTTTCAAAAATATTTTAATTACTTTTCTTAGCTATCTTCGCCACCAAGAATAGCAGATGCACAAAAAGAATTAAACAAAGGTCAAAAGGTTATTGTTCCTTCATCCCCTCCAAAAACAGTGAATAAAAATAGTCAAATATTAAATGAGGGGAATAAAAAAATAAAACTGACTCAAGACGAACCAAAACAAGAAAAATATGTTGCGCAACCCAATAAAGAGGAAAAAATAAAAACCAATGAAAATGTTCCATCTCAAAAACCTTTAAAAACAGATGGTCAGAAAGTGGAAATAAAGAATGAAAAAAGTCAAACAAAAAATGAAAAGGTCATTACACCACCAACCCCTACTAAAATTGAAAAAGGTAGAAAAGATCCAGAACCAAAATCATTAGAAAAAATAGAAAATGATAGAATTAAGAAAACAATTGTAACACCTGTCATCACTACTCCTTTATTTTCAATAAGATTAGCAGAAACTGAAGAAGAGGAAAACAATAAAACAAATAAAAAAGAGGAAGAGTTTGAATTTTCCATAGGGGAGGAAAATGTGTCGGATAACAATAATTACAGTGATAGTTCAAAATTTTTATTATGGAGGGGTGGTATACGATTAAGTGGAAATTTGACCCTCATCAAAAATATCATAGACTCAATTAGTTTTGAATACAACATAGATTTTGCAAGATTTAGACTTTTATTTACTCATGAAAATATCGATCACATTTCTTTGTCACCTCAATTAGGATACGTTCTAGGATTTGAAAACCCACAAAATATCAAAAGTAAGGAAGTTGCAAAATATGGATCTGATCTAAGAGGAGGATTTTCTAGTTTTGCTGTATACGCAAATGGTCTTACAGAAAATATGATTATCGGAAATTCACTCAGCTCTCTTCTGCGAGTAGTTTCGGTCTCTGGTGCAGCACCAGGAGAATATAATGAAAAAATTTATGATACACCTATTTATGCCCGTGTCCTGCCTAGAGAAATCAATGAGATAGAGATAGAGTTGAGAACTTTGGATAATGGACGATTAGTTCCTTTCGCATACGGAACAGTTTTAATAGTATTGATATTCAAAAAAGTGATAAATTTTTAAAATCCATCCATTTATTGTATTCATTTATTTTCTTTTTCATAAAATTAATTTTATTAAAATGGTCCATATTTTATTCGATACTTCAGCAGTCGGTTATGACGACTTTATTCAAACACCTTTGAATATTCAGGAAGGAAGCGGTTTAGAAAACACATATACTTATTTCAAAGGTGCGTCCCCCTTTCAAAGAGGATATGGATTACAGGGTGGTGCGGGAATAGGTGATGTTCTTCGAGGACTTTGGCGCTTTTTTCTTCCTATTGTTCGTCGGGTGGGGACTACTGTATCAGCTGAGGCTTTAAACACAGGGCAGCGTGTGTTGGAAAGAGTAAACCAAGGAGAAAATATTAAAGACGCTCTGACTAGTGAGGGGAAGAAGGGGATAGACACACTACTTGAGAAAGGAGGCATGCCAAAACAATTTGGAAGTGGTAGTGGACCGAGAAAAAGTATAAAAGATAAAAGAAAGTATTCCCAGCCAAATCATAAAATCATTATTGGAAAAGTTAACAAAAAACGAGTCAGATCAGACGCATTCGGACTTTATTAATTAAATTTAAAAAATTACAAAAATGGCATACCACAAAATTGATAAAGATAGTATTAATTCAATTACAAATGCTTTGGACTTTTTTCAAATTCCTCCCACAAATGTGAGCATTTCTTCAGCAAAAGTTTTTGAAATTCTAACAAGCAATCCCCTTACCGATACTCCATATCATTTCAAAATACACTCTAGTCAAAATTATATTGATCTCACAAAATGTTACTTATTTACTGAATTCCGTATACGAAAGGAAGGTGCAAACGGCACATGGGTAAATCTAGGCGAAAACGACATTGTTGCCCCTATCCAATTAATAGGGCATACATTTATTAATAATATGAAAATTAGTATAAATGGAAGGGAAGTTTTCAACTCCAATTCGTTAATGGCCTACAAGTCTTATCTCTCACATGAACTAAGCTTTTCGACAGCGGCAAAGAATTCTCATCTAAATGTCGCAGGGTATTATGGAGACGCAGGATTAAACTTACAATCGGGAATAGGATTTAATTCGCGAAAAGCACGTTTTGGAACAGGCAATACAGCACAGTTTATGGCAAAGATAGATGCAGACCTTTTCAATCAACCTTTATATTTAATTAACCATTGTGAAATAGATATAGAAATTCTCCCTAATGATTCTCGTTTTGTTTTAATTGCCCCACCAACAGCAGCAGGTATTCCTCAAACAAATCGATACCGTTTCGAAATAACTAATTGTAAACTATATGTGAAGAAAGTCGATATAATGGATGGGTTAGCTCTTGACATAGCAAAAAAGCTTGATATTCGACCTGCAAGATATGCCATAAGGAAGACAATGATGAAACCATTATTTATTAGCCAAGGGCGCTACGAGTTCAATGCAAATTTATTTATGGATCAAATTCCTAGAAGGATTATACTTGGGTTAGTCTCAAATAATGACTATGTGGGAGCTATCGACAGAAGCCCTTTTAATTTTCAACCCTTTAATATAAGAGAAATTAGTATAATTGCAAACGGTCGAAGTTACCCTCAGGCTCCCTATGACTTGGATTTCCCCAATGGAAAATTCGCAAGAGCATTTAATGATATGAATGAGGCTATAGGTTTTTCAAATTCCCTGGAAAGCAATGGAATATCTTTTGAGCAATATGCCTACACGCATTGCATCTTTGTATTTAACCTTACAAATAGTGGCGAGGATCAAAGTGGTCTTTTCGATTTAATTAGAACTGGAACAACAGCTGTCAATATAAAATTTAGCCGACCAATTCCTGAAGGAGGGGTGATGCTTATAGTGATGGGTGAAGCTGACTCACTTATAATGCTCGATAAAAATAGAACAATTACTAGTGATACAACTATTTAATTTTTCATTTCCTTTATTCTCATTTCATTCATTCTTATTTAAATTGTATTTTTTTAATTATAGAAATAAAAATGTTTTCAAAAAATATTTCTCTTATTATTTTAATATTAAGAATTTTTCTTCCCATATGTGGATTAACTGTTGAAGAAGGGGTTAATATCAAAGAATTGCCCGAATATTCCGAATATTTAAGACAAGTAGCAAACAGTCATATAATTTTAACAACTACTCAAGCTTTGCCAAGGAAATCTGCTATTGGTCCTTTTGCTAATTTTCCCTCTATACAATTATGTAAGGACGCGCCTACATCAAGTGAAAATTACTATACCCATGTCTATTGCTGGGTAATGCTCCTTCTTTATGCTTTGCTAGTACTCAGCTTAGTAATTTATCAATTACGCTCAATTGTCTGGCTAGGGAATACGATCCCTAAGAGAAATAATAGAAAAGAAAATAAAGAAATAGAACTTAAATTATTAGATGAACAGTATACAGATTACAAAAATATTGGAATCAAATCCACAGATGAATCAAGTTTTCAAAGGATGTCTATCGTGTGACCAACTTCCCGACTACACTTCTATACAATACCCCGCAGCATTTATTTTGAACTTGGACCCTAAATATTTAGAAGGATCTCACTGGGTAGCAATATACGCTGAAGGAAAAGAAAGACCAATTAATTATTTCGATAGTTTAACACTTTTTAATACTCAAAAACCTAAAATTGGATGCATAATTAATAAATTTCTACGCCAATTTCCATATATAATCAGAAATTGTACGCCTTATCAGTCCCCTTTAGCAAAAACGTGTGCCCACCACTGTATTTGTTTTATATATTTTCTCTCTCAAAATTGTACATTTAATGAGTATATTAAAATGTTAGATAAAGAACCCAATCCAGATTTATTTGTTAAAAAATTTGTAGATAAAATGATTAAATATTTTGTCATTAATTACCATAGGGTATATTCAGAAATATAGTAATAGATTTGCAGCCGCATCCAAAACATTACGAAAAATGGTTACTTAGTGGGCGGGGCTAGTTGGTCTAATATAAGTCGAAAATAAGTCGAAAAAAAAACCATTCGAAAAATATTCCCTGTAAAGAATCACCGTCATTTTAAATTATTCATACACTTTAATTTTTATAAAAAGGAATAAATATTTTTTATTTTTTAATTATAATTATCCCATTTTTAAATTTTAAACTATTAAAACTTATAACCATATACTCCACCTCTACATTTATTCTTTCAACCCTTTACAATTAACTTTTTTTTATTTATTTTCCATTTAATAAAATCTTTCTAATCTAAAATTACACCAATCCATAGGAATATAGAACATTTAATTAATTCTCTTTTTTATATTAAAATTTTTAACTAAATATTTTTAAATAAAAATTTTCTTAAAACTATCAAAAATTTTTAGCTCGCCTTCCATCTTTTGCTATAAGGAATATTTTTTCCATCATTTTTTCAAAATTCATTCTTCAATTTTCATAAATTTCCAAATTTTAGAAAAATCAGTAGTTTTATTCTCTTTAATTATAAAAATATTCACAGTTTTAAGAATTTAAAATATCTCGATTTCACTAATTATTATTATTAATGAGTCCTCCACCAAACAAACGCGCAAAAATTTCGTCCGAAAAATCTCGTGCTTTTTTTATTGAAAACATTCTTTCTTCAAATATTCCTTCATCAACAAATTTAATTGATTTACCGCAATTCGGTCAAGGAAATCCGGAAAAATTCATCACAAGATTAGAGCAACAAGTTATTCATAATCAGAAATTTCGTTACACCAAATGTCGAACAAAATTCCATATTAAAGATGTTCCCTCAGACCCTGAAGGGTTGCTTGCTGGTATATTTCAACATTGTATTGATGCATCAATTGCAGAAGCGCGTGAAAAGGGTTATGAAGCCGACCAATTGGGTTGTGTCATTAATAGTGAGTTACTTGACCCGGACGTGTGGATTCCTATTAGACAACTTACAGACAACACGGTTGACTCAATCCTGAACCAATTTCTAAAAGTTGGCCAAAGTAAACAGCAACAAGGAATAACACTGTGGGGAAAGCCCTTTGATGTGATAGTAACTACACTTGATACAAAAAATCTTCCAGAACGACAAAAAATTGTTGGAGGCCGTAGGACTGCAACTACGCATCATAGAATTAATAATCAATGCTTGATTAAGGTAGAATAAAATATTTTAATTAAAAAATAACTATTTTAGATTTATAATATTGATGGCAAGAATCATTGCCTTTTCTTTGCGCTGCAAGCAACACTTGTTAGCAACATAGGGGGGCTGTCCCGCTCACAATTTTACAATTATTTACATGATCGCTATGGATCTAGAAATAAATTTAAAAAAGAAACCTATGAATTAATTAAAGAAGTTGGAGCTACTTTTGGTTTGAAAGAATATGCAGCAGAGGACTGGGTTGGTCCAGTCGTTGATTATTGGAACAACAAATATAATGGAAAATTTATTTTCAAAGTTTTTATTTTTGGCCCATCTGGAAACTACAAACCAAAATATAAATATGGCCCAGAAATTTTTGATACACCAATTATTATTTACCACGACAACAAGCACTTTGATGGAGTTCAAAAAGTGGGAAATATTTTTGGTCAGTCTTATTGTCTGTCCTGTGAAATGGTGTATAGTAAGCCCAAAGAGCACACCACAAAATGCCGATCACGATGCTTAAACTGTTCTCAAATAGGACCAAAATTCCCTTGCAAAAAAGAGAACTTTAATAGGTATTTTAATAAAATAAATTGTCTTTTTAACTTTTTAATTCTACAGGAAATGCACTGATTGTTGCAAAACATTTGAAAATGTTGACTGCTTCCTTCATCATTTAAACAGTGGATTCTGTAGAAATTCCAAGCAATGTGAAAAATGTGGTGAAATCTACAACTTCCATGATAACAACAAAAATGGACGCAAAGGGCATGTTTGTTTCGAAAAGTACTGTGGAAAATGTGGGGATTACCACGACCCAAAAAGAGGCTGCTACATAAAACCTCTTACCCCCAAACAACTAAATCCGTATCGATTAGTGGCATTTGACTTGGAGACAATGCAGCATAAAATTACAAATCCTGCAAGACAACAAAGAATACATGAGACCAATTTTATCGCAGCAAAAATTGTTTGTCCAAACTGTATTACAACAGGAGAATGGAAAAGTAGTTTAAAAAATAAAAATTGCAAAGTGTGCGGCCCACATCGCACTATAACATTTTCACATCAACCGTACAACGATACTATTTCCGATCAACAAATTATTACCCAAAATCCTTTAGAAGATTTTGCCCTATGGATATTATATGACCTTCCAAACAACTATGACACCTACGTCTACTCACATTTTGGTGGGCGTTTCGATATGGTTCTTGTCTTTGAGAAATTATACAACCAAAATTTAAACCCTGATTTAATTATGAAAGGCAACAAACTTTATGAAATGAAAGTGGCAAAACGACCAAATTCAAATCCTAACGTAGTATTTCGAGACTCCTATAATTTAATGCCTATGGCTTTAGCTGCGCTGGTCCCAACATTTGGATTGGAAGTAGAAGATAAACCATTTTTCCCCCACTTGTCTAATAGGCCAGAGAACTATGGAAAGAGAATTTTCCCAACAAAAGAAGATTACCTGGCAGACGGAATGATGCCCGCTAAAAGAAAAGAATTTGATGTATGGTATGAAGAGAATAAGCATACTCCTTTCCTATTGGATGAAGAATTAGCAAGTTACTGTACTAACGATGTAGAGATATTAATGTGTGCGCTCATTGCTTTTCGCAATGAGTTCTTCGAAACAACAAAACGACAATCACACAATGGTATTGATGCGTTGCGGGAGTGCATGACTATTGCAAGTGCGTGTATGAAACATTTCCGCACAAACCATCTTCAAAAAGAACATCTGGCAATAGTCCCTGAAAGAGGGTATGAAAATGTGGACAACCAAAGTCTTCTAGCTCTAAAATTCTTTCAGTGGTACAGCGAGAAAAACAACGTTGAAATCCAAACAGCACACTGGAAAGGTGAAAAGGTGATTGGAAAATATAAATTGGATGGATGGATAGAAGATCAACAGTTGGGAATAGAAGTTAATGGTTGTGCTTGGCACGGATGTAAGGGATGCTTTCCATATGACAACATGATTCTACCTAATGGTCTAACAGCAGGGAACAAACGACAAAAGGATAAAGAAAGGATGGAATATATTCTGACACAGATACCAGAAGTAAAAGTTTATTGGCAATGTGAAATTGAAAAAATGTTAAGAAGAGATAGAGAAATGAAGAAGAAATTTGATAATTATTTGGATGAGGGACCTTTGGAAATTAGAGATTGCTTTTTTGGAGGACGCACCGGTCCACTTAAACTATTTCATGAAGCGAAAGAAGGGGAAAAAATTTCATATTACGATGTAACATCGCTTTATCCATTCACTAACTTTATTACCAACTACCCTATTGGACACCCAATTGTCCACAATTTAAATGAAGAAGTAAATTGGACAGCATCAACTGACAACAAATACCCTTTGGCACTTTTGAAAGTGTTTGTTATCCCCCCAAGAAAGATTGATATTCCAATACTTCCTGTAAAACTGGATGAAGAACGATTACTTTTCCCTTTGTGTGCGAGATGTGCTAAAACACATCCAAAAGGCGGCAGAAATGAGGAATATAATTGTCGACATAGCGATAGAGAAAGAGGCTGGGTTAGCACGTGCTCCTCCATCGAATTAAACGCAGCATTGGACGAAGGATATATTGTCAATAAAATATATCGTGTATTAGAATATACACAATCAGACAGTGAGCTTTTCCGTCCTTACATGCGGGAATTCCTAGCACATAAAATCCATTCTTCGGGGTTTGAGGAGAAAATAAGAGGAAATAGAGAAGAAGAAGAAAAATTTGTAAATGAATGTTGGGAAATGTTTGGAATGAAGATAGAAAGGGAAAAGATGATGCCAAATAAAGGAAAGAGGGCAATTGCAAAGCTGGCTGTAAATAATCTTTGGGGGCGTTTTTCTCTGAGAAACCACGGATTCACCCAAACACACATTACAGACGACATTGCAGAACTTGGGGAATTCATTCACAACAACTCTATTGAAATAGCAGCAATTGAAGAACTAAATAGTGAAACAATGATGATTCGGTACTCAAAAAAGAAGGAATGGATAGAAGAGCATGACAGTTCAAATGTTGTGATATCGTTATGGACCACCTCAGCCGCACGCTTGCACCTATTGAAACTGATGAAAAAAGTAGTACGAACACCTGGGTGTTCACTACTTTACACTGGTATATTTTTTTAAACTTCTTCGAATATATTTTTTATTATTCAGATACTGACTCATTGATCTTCGCCCACCCCGAAAACAACAATCCACTTGACCTTGGGCCACATCTTGGCGATTTAACTGATGAATACCCCCATCATGAAATTCTTGAATATTGTAGTGGTGGTGCGAAGCAATATGGATTGAAATTGAGAAGAAGGAATGGAAATGATGATTGTGAATATGTCCTAAAGGTGAGAGGAATGACGCTTAATTTTGATATTGTGAATAATCAAAACCTAAGATACGAAACTTTTAAAAATTCTGTAATTGATTATGTTAAAAATGGCAATCTCGACCCTATATTTGTAGTTTACCCCAACTTTTTACGCCCTTCTGTTGTAAATAGTTCAGTTATCTCACAACCGTTTCATAAAATGTATAAGCCTTTTGTTGGCAAGGGTATCATACGCCCGAGCGATTTCTCTGTGTTAAATTTTGGCTATGTCTCTAATTAATATATTTTTGTTTTAAATATGTGTACTCTTTTTCCTTATCTATATTTTTGTCTTTTTACAATTAATGTATAATTTTTCTATTTTTTTTCATAATATTTATTTACTTCAATAAAAAATTAACATTTTGGAAATACTATTTTGAAAAAATTAAAAAATGGAAGATATCAATTTTAGGGGTAAAAACGCATAATTAGTGAGTAGAAGATACTATTTTTAAAAAATTAAGAAATAGAAGATGCACATTTATTTTGTTAATTTAAAACTAAGAAATGGGAAATACTGTTTTGGCAAAATTAACATGCGCAAGTTATCGATTTTAGGGGTAAAAAAGCATAATTAGGGGTCAGAAGATACAACTTATAAAATATTAAGGAAATGAAAATACAAAATACTGTTTTTTGGTGTTTTTAAGTAAAAAATAGGCAAAAAATGGTAAAAACGTTTAAAACATACGCGTGAATATCGTATGCACGTTTACCAGCCGTGCATATATTCAAAGTCATCTTCTGATTGGCTAAATTTTCTTCCTCCATAACAAAGATTATCATCGTAGTCGGAAAGAGGCACCGGTGTTGTTACATCAAAATCCCTTTCAGACTGTTCAGAAGTTGATTGAGTTGTTTTATCAATAAAAATATTTGCCATCCAGCCAGATAAAGGTTCTTCCTCCACTAATTCTAATAATTCCAAAGGGTAATATCTATCTTCATGGCTTTGTCGTTGAACTACACACAAATGATAAGGGTGATTGAGTCGTATACGATGTCGGGCGTAAAAATGTGCTGCGACATTAATATTGAACGGTGAAGAAAGCCGTCCATAAGCCAGAATACTATTTGCTCCATTTCGACTCAAATCATCAAAAAATAAAGTTTTGCTCATCCCATTATTATCCAAATAAGTTGTTTTTAATTTCTTTCCCTTTAGTTGTTTTAAAATTTTATCACGATTTGAAGGGTGAATAAGTTGATAGCGCAGTGAAGTAACACTGCATTTTAAAATTTTAGCGATTTCATCAATCAGGAGAACCATTTTATTAAATAATGAATTATTCAAAATATTAGAAAATTTTTAAAATGATTTTGGAAAAATGAAAGGATTCGAAACCCTTCCTACCCCCTACCCCTGCAATACAGTCATATACCATCCGATTCCACCCCCTACCCCCGTCAATCTTAAGCTTTAACCAATTTCCACTCAAAAATAAGAATCATTTTGAATTATTGCAAAAAAAATGAGTCAAATTATTCCTGAATTTAATCCTTCCGTTCCTCCTCCTGCTCTTCCTTTGAAGCCTGAAAATTTAATACCAAAAACACTTTTCCCTGAACAGCTTCTTTGGAAACTCGTGAAAGGGAAAACTGTTCTCCAATATCACCTTTGCTATGGTTATTTATTATTTGTTTATTAATTTTAATTTTTGAATTTTAGAATGTCAAAATCGACTGTTCGATTCAAAAGATAAAGTAATGCGCAATGGTGAAAGAGTGGTTATTAAAATCGAACTTTGCGACGACTGTGTCAAAGAAAATTGCAATGCGACTGATTTGCTATCAAACAAGAGAAAGAAAATAGAAAAGAAAACTTAAAAAATATTGAATTAATTAATTTAAAAACTTAATGTAATAATTAAAACTTTAAATAAATATTTTAAAAAATATTTTATACTTCTTTTAATAGTCCCTTTCTTTCTTTCTCTCTTTCTAGTTTTGATCCGTTAACAATTATTTTCCTTTCGCTTTTTAAAAACATCTGGCTTTTTTCCTCTTGTTCGAGATGCGCCGGATAAAATCTCAAATTTTGAATAATTATTGTAGAAAGGCGAGGAAAAATAAAGGGGGAAGAAAAGGGATAAAAAGGGCGTAAAAAGGGGGAAATTGGAAAAATAAACAATAAAAAATCGAGAAGATTGGCAATTGTTTTTCTTTCATTATTTTACATCAAATATTGTTTTTAATATTCATGTTTATTGTTTTCTTTAAATTTTTGTTTAAGTTTCTATTTATTTTTAATTTTCTGATTATTTTTAAGTTAATTATTTAAAATTTTTACATCAAAATGTCCTTTAATCAATCTTCTTCCTCCTCTTCATCAGCCTCATCCAATTCTTCCTCTTCGTCTTCATCTTCTTCGAATCCACCAACAAATGTGGATTCGAATCCACCAACTGTTTTCGGTCCGAAAACAGCAAAAGAAGCTGCAGAAGCCCGGCGAATTGAAGATCAACGTCGGGCTTCTGAACAAGAACGTGAGATAAGAAGAAATGAAAATCTTCGTAACATCAACGAACAAAGGCAACAAACACTTGGAGCCCGAAGGCAACTTGTGTTTGAAGGTTTTTCTTTTCTTTTTCCCTATTTTAAATGTTTTTTCTAGTTGTTATTCCCGATTTCGATGATGTGGATTCTGGGGATGAAGAAGAGTATTTCTCTGATGAGGATTCGGATGATGAGAGCCTCATCAAAATTCCTAGAGCTGCCACTGCAAATGGTAACTCTAAGGAGCATTATTCCGATGAAAAATTTTAATTTATAGGAAGATTGCGTCAAATTCGACAGTTGGAGCACCGGCGGGATACAAACAGAATGATAACAACAGACGAAACACTTCAATGGTCGGAGCCTGAAAGAAAAGTGCCTGAAGAACAGGACACTTGCAGCGCTTGTTTACAAGATGGTTTTGCGTCCATTATTTGTTATGGAATATGTGGCCATCTTTCGTTCTGTGAAGTGTGCGCCAATAAGGCATGTAGGGTTGCTTTTAATAATAATTTATACCCCCTTTGTCCCCTTTGTCGTTTGCAGACTCCCTATTTTAAAATAATTTCTGGCAAAATTTGTAGGGGAAATAATTAAAGTTTTTGAAAAATTAAGCGGACAGACATTTACGGGGAAAATAATTCTGAAATATCTTCGATTTTTGAAACCAGTATCATTTTCCTATTTAAAATGAGATTAAAAAATTCTCACTGTTATTAATTAAATGTCTGTACGCAAATTCATCTCCTTACGTTTTGTATTTTTCCTACACTTAATTCGATTTAAAAAATTTTAAAACAATTTCTGGCAAAATTTGTAGGGGAAATAATTAAAGTTTTTGAAAAATTAAGCGGACAGACATTTACGGGGAAAATAATTCTGAAATATCTTCGATTTTTGAAACCAGTATCATTTTCCTATTTAAAATGAGATTAAAAAATTCTCACTGTTATTAATTAAATGTCTGTACGCAAATTCATCTCCTTACGTTTTGTATTTTTCCTACACTTAATTCGATTTAAAAAATTTTAAAACAATTTCTGGCAAAATTTGTAGGGGAAATAATTAAAGTTTTTGAAAAATTAAGCGGACAGACATTTACGGGGAAAATAATTCTGAAATATCTTCGATTTTTGAAACCAGTATCATTTTCCTATTTAAAATGAGATTAAAAAATTCTCACTGTTATTAATTAAATGTCTGTACGCAAATTCATCTCCTTACGTTTTGTATTTTTCCTACACTTAATTCGATTTAAAAAATTTTAAAACAATTTCTGGCAACATTTGTAGGTAAATATATATATTTGTAAGAAATATTCATAAATTATCATTTATTTAGATACGATAGTTGTATTATTTTATTTTATATTTTATTTTTTATTTAATTTATTTTCTCTATCTATTTCCTTTTATTTTATTTATTATTTTATATTATATTTTCTCATTATTATAATTTATTTTGTTTTTAAGATTTAAACATAATTTATTTTTATTTATTTTTAACATTTAAATTATTGAAATTGAATAATTATTACCTGACACCACTAATTCTTATTATACATTCTTACTCTTTATTTAATTCTTATCTATTTTACTTTTATTATTAATAATATGCCCTCTAAGAAATATTTTTGACGACTAAATATTAATTTAAATTGTTCTTTTATATAAATTTAACAATAAATTTTTTTAATTATTATTTTGAAAGTCTGAGCCAGCAAAATTTCTTTCTGTGTAGTAAATAAATGAAGATACTGTGTAGACTAAGTATTTTTTATAAAAATATTTATTTTCTCTTCTTATTTTTACAAACAATCAATAGAGTAATGAGTGAATTGGCGTTTGCAAATTTTTATTCTAATATTCAATAATAATATTTAACTATTTTTAAGTTATTTTATTTAAATAAAATTCGAAATTAAACTAAAGGATATATTTTATCCAAATATATGAGAAAAAATTTTAAAATAACCAAATACGATTTACTAAAAAACAAAAGGATAGTAAACGAAATAAAAAACGTAAGAGTTTAGCAAAAGTTTAGCCACAGGTCAGGATTGCTCACAAAAAATCAGAAGGAATAGCTAAGTTTTATTTACCATTTTTTTCTTAATGTACATAATGGTCAGACTTCCTTAAACAAATGAGCTACCAGGGCAAGGACTAATGCTTACAAACATTAACATCAAAAACAAATACCCCTCCCTATTTAATCCAAACACAATCCAAAAACCTTAACTCTATTAACACTTCACCTTCTAAACTAAATAGAAAACAAAAACAAAACAAACTCAAAACTTCAAAATTAAATAAATTAACTAAACAAAATAAACTTAATTTTGTTTAGTTAATTTATTTAATTTTTGAAGTTTTTTTAGATTGTTTTGTTTTTGTTTTCTATTTAATTTAGAAGGTGAAGTGTTAATTTGTGAATTTGGATTAAATAGGGAGGGGTATTTGTTTTTGATGTTAATGTCTGTTTTTGATAATTTTTTAATTATTTCTATAACCTTCTCATTTCGTGAAACCCCGATAAGTGTTTCCAATGTTTTCTTAACACCATCAGCGAAAAAAAAGTCGCATAGAGATTGAGGTGAATCAGATATGACATGAAGAGGATGGTAGCTTGGAGTCGAAAAATTGACCCATTTCACTAGTAACTCTGTAACATCACCTTCTTCGTTCACTTTATAATCAATAATTTTTTCGATTTCCCAATAAGGGCAATTGTTTACGACTGCATAAGGCAGAATAAATTCCTTTAAAATTTTTAAAAGTTTTAATTGTATTATAAAAAATAATTTTAATAATTAATTATATTAATATTAATGGTATTTCCAAAATTTATCCCCCCCCCCCTTTTGTTGCTTCCTAAAAATTCTAAATAATGGTCAGATTTTCCTTCCTCTATTATCATATATTCCCCAGTGCTATATTCAAACAATAGATAAATGAAAAAGAAAAAATAATAAAAAGGAAGAAAAATCGAGAACGTCTTTCAACGTTCAGGATTTTATAGAATATAAGAGAAAAATCTAGAACGTCTTTCAACGTTCAGGATTTTGTAGAATAAAAGAGAAAATCTAGAACGTCTTTCAACGTTCATGATTTTATAGAATAAAAGAGAAAAATCTAGAACGTCTTTCAACGTTCAGGATTTTATAAGATAAAAGAGAAAAATCTAGAACGTCTTTCAACGTTCAGGATTTTATAAAATAAAAGAAAGAAAAATCGAGAACGTCTTTCAACGTTCAGGATTTTATAGAATAGAAAAAGAGAAAAATAAAAAATTAAAGAATAAAGAAAAAATTTTCTGGGTACCCAATTTTTATTATATACTATGTTCATGTTGTGGAAAAATTCAGCGGAGGGAGATGGAATTGAACCATCATGGAAAGGGCCCAAACCGAAGCACAACCGACTGTGCCACCATCCAACACTATGCGGGGTTATTTTTATTCGTTTATATTCTTTCCGCAAGTGCGGACACAAGTTTTATTTTTCAATTTATTTTACATTTTTAATAATTTTCATAAATTTTTACCCCATCCTCATTTTCTTTCCCAAATTTTTGCAGTTTTAGCGGGCATTTGTCATTAGTGTGCAAAGGCAGAACATTACATCCACATCCTTTTTCAGATGCTTAATTAAAAAATATAAATGTATAATCATTTATAAATTAAATAAATTAAATAATTACTTCTTTCTTCAATTTCTTCATTGTCTGGGAAAATTTTTTAAATTAATTTTTAATTATTTTTGTAAAATAACCTATTATAAATATTTTCTCTTCGATCATTTTCGATTATTGGAGATTATTGGAGAGTCTCCCCCATTTTTCCTATTAAAGAGGAAACAGACTCTTTACCCTTTTTTATTCGTTTCCAATATTAGCGAAGGATGGAGAAAAAGAGGAGAGGAGAGGAAGTTTCATAAGAAATACAAGCATACTCATGTGTTCTAGTCCTATCTTTTTAATTAGGGGTCATGACAAAAAAAAGAAAATTTTAGAAAAGGATACACACCATGTGTAATCCTTTGCAGCAAGAAAAAGATTCTTTTTCTTCCTTTGCAGCAAGAAAAAGAATTTAAAAAGATAAATAAAAAATACCAGAGAGATTGGCACCAGTAGTAGAACGATTGATTGGAGAGCGAGATCTAAAAAATTAAATTATTTTATCTTGGGTAAAATTATTAAAAAATTATTTTCATAACAGAAATTATTAACCTAGAATATGTACGAGACGATTGTCCACTATCAGAACGAATTCGACGCCCGATACTTCCACAAATAACCCCTCTACTACGTTGATTTTGAAATTGAGGTGTAGCATTACTAAGCTTTACAGCATTGGTAAAGTCCTTTGCCCTCCTCGGCAAATAAGGACGTAGTATTGTTGGTGAATTTTCTTCTTCTTCTTCTTCAAAATTATTTTCTTAAAATAAAATTTAAATTTTTTCTAGTTTTACATTTAATAATATTTTTTTATTCAACTTATTTAATTACCTGGAGTTGAATTACTGCGAGAACGTGAATGGCTAGTTTCTATTTTTGAAATTTAATATTTTTATAAAAATTCTTAAAATTAATTACCCCTCTTATTTTTCTTCTTTTTAAACACATTTTTTACATTTTTCTTAACTTCAGTTTTAATTATTTTCTTCTTCTTCTTCTTCTTTTTCTTCTTCCTTTCTACTTTAACCTCTTTATTTTTATTATACATTACTATAATTTATAGATATTTAATTTACTAAAACTTAAGAATAAAAATAACCTTTCATTTCAGAAGATTTTAAGTCAACTCTATCATAAACTTCAGAGTCTTCTGATGATAAATCTTCCCCTTCCCCTCGAATCACTAAAAAATTTTTAATTTTTGTTAGCAAATTTATTTATAAACCTTTACTTGTAGATATAGGATCAGTATCTATTAATTTAATATTTAAATTGATTAAAATGAAAAAAAAACGTACATCGGAACCCATCATCTTCGGACGACGGGTCCACACAAGAGTCAGATGAGTAGTCCATCTTAAATAATTCTATAAGTTTAATTTTTTAAATATAATACAGAAATTATAGTTTGGTTACACACCCCATTTATTCGCAAGACAACGCAATATTGGCCATTTATTCGCCAACAACCCGTTTATTCGCAAGCACCCAGCAAACAAGTTATTGTGTACAAAAGAGACCCGTTGACTCCCGCAAGACGCGTTGCACAAGCGTCTCGTTAATATGAGCCCGTCAATAAATTGGGTGTATCCTGGCTATAAGTTCAATACTAAATACTTCTCAGTTTCGGGTAAATTATGGAAGGGGATTAGTTTAATTAAAAATTTAGATTTTTTAATTTTATTATTCTTTTTAATATTTAAAAAATACCTCAAAAATAAAGAAGAAAAAGAAGAAAAAATTTTAAAATCCAAAAAATTATTCACTTTTGTTGTTGGTAATATTGATCAAAAAAATTTCAGAATTTTTGGTTAAAAATACCCAACAGTTGAATATTTGGATTTTCCTTTTTAATGCGATAGACGACAGTCGGGAAGAATGAACAGACAATTGCTTTGTTGTAAAAATTGTACGAAATAGAATAATTTGTAAAAATTAAAAAAATTTTTTAAATCCTGAAAAAATTTCATTTACAAAGTATATAAAAGTTTTAAATAAAAACGAACAGAATCGATTTTATATTTCCTCTCCCATATATTTTGACGGCAAAAAAAATGTCTAGGTCAAAAGCAGTTGCCTTAACATTATGCCGCCCACATACTAAATGTTTTTTTTTGCTTGGAAAAAGTAATCGTTATGGACAGAGTCCACTCTCAAGCAAAGCTAGAGAGAGGAGACAGAGTTCTCTCTCACGCTTCGCTTGAGAACTCTGCCCATAACCACCCTTTATACATTGATTAATATTTAAAAAAAAAAGGTATTTTATAAGTAAAAAAGAAAAAAGTTTTAGATAAATGCGCGGAAATTACCGTCGCGGCTTTTGCGCGACGAAAAAATGTTTTACTAAGTTTTACCGTCGCGGGTGTCAATCAATTTGTAATTATCTATTATTTGTCAAAAATAACAGATAATTACAAATTGCGGCAAGATAAAACGATAAAATACCCGTTTACTAGGTTTTAATTGTCCGGTTGGCAATAAATGTCCCAAAACAGTTGTAGACCAAATGTCCTTTTTGTGACAGCCGCGACGGTGAGGGTGGGATAACTACTCTTAGATTTAAAAAATAAATTCAAATTTCAATAAAAAATATATAAGAGACAAACTTTAAAACGAGTAAAAAATGATTGGAAAAAAATTTATTTTATTTTTAAAGTTCACGAAAAACAAAAATAATTTAAAAAATTTTTTTAAGACTTCGGTTCTTGTCTCTTGTACAAGTAAAGGTAACCAAGAGACTTCGGCGGATTTTGAGAGATTGCAACCTAAAAGAAAAAAATTAATTTAAATAATTTAAGGACAAATTTTTGGAAACTGATTTTAATAATAAATAAGTACAAGCCCATTTAATAGCAAAAAATTTTCCCAAGGAAATTAATTATTCATTTTAAATAAATTTTTATACCTTTTCATCATTGAAGATATACCATAAACCATCATCTCGTTTAACATGAGCAACATAATGACCAGAATGTGGAGACGAACCCATATGAGAAATGAAAGCACAAAGTTTGTATTGCCCGTTTGGATGATACTTTTTTGGTTTCACTTAATTTAAATAAAATTAAAAAAAAATAGTAGAAAATATCTATGTAAAAAAACAGAAAAATAAAAACAAACAATTAACATCTGGACGAGTTGACATAAGTCCTTCAACCAATGAATGATGTGGTGCATTGAGGTCAGCATCATCTATATGTTGTAATATCCAATTTGCTGCACTTTCGAGTCCTGCATTTTTGGTTTCAATACACGCCTTTAGTGATGCAAATTGACTAAAGCCCATATCCATTAACTAAAAAATAAAATGCGCCATGCTATTTTTACAAAGAGATGGGGCTGCTTAACTGAACTATGGGGAACTGGGAATAAGTTAATAAATTTAATTCGTCCTCAAGGAAAAAACAACCGCCTATTTTGCATGCAAAATATCTAGTTCTACTTGCAATAAATCTTATTTTAAGATCAAAAAATCAAAATTTTAACCTGTTGAACGATATTGGAATTCATAACCGGGAAAGGACTTTCACCCGGCTGATTTACTCCATCAGAATAAAAAGCAGTCAAATCAATAGAATCGTCCATTTCAACATCTACATCCAATTTTTTTATTTGATAGTTGTCAAAGTGAGTGAATCGCTGAAAAGATAAATGATATTCATAAATAATTCATAAGTAAAAAATACTTGAATTTGTAGAATCAAAAAGTCTGGAAAACTGCCCATTTTTAACTCTTGAATAGCCGTTCCTTTTGTATTCAAAACAGGAGAAACATAATCATCAATATTTTCTTGAGAAAATGCCTTTGATAAACAGCTTTGTAATTGAACAAATTTGCGAGTAGAACCACCAACTTGGACTGGAGACTAAAAGGAAAATAACAAAAAATCATTCATTAGATTTATTACAAATTCAAGGTTATCAAGAAGTGATAACTTCCATTGTGGGAAAGTGAACTTATTTATAGAAAAGAGGGGTTAACCCTTAAAACAAAAAAAACATTTTTTAATGAATTACTCCCTCTCCAAAAAAACGTTCATGGAGTAAAAGTAATCAGTTATCAATTGGCGGAGAAATTTAGCGGACCCAAAAAAATGACATTTGGTCTCACGAATCTTTAAAAACTAAAAAACAAACCTCTTTGCATTCTTCTAAAGGCACAGGTAAAGCAAGTATAATTTCTTCTTTTGTAACATAACGAACACAGCCAGATTGCTCATCCACAAAACGGCTCACAAGGTTAAAACGAAAAGAGTCAACAGGATTTAATTCTCCTTTTACATTGTTGTCAATTTTGTCAAATAAATGGCGAATATATTCTTCTGCATCTTGTTGTTTTGCTGTAGAAAATTCAACATGTCCACGTCCTGCTAAACGTCGAAAAACTAATGGGCGTATTCCATTTTCTTTTTGTCCTTCTTGTGAATATTCACCAGATTGTAATGATTTGACAATTTTTGCTAATTGACAATTGAAGTCTTCATAAGAGTTTAAAGGTGAAACTTTGTTGAATAAATTTTCTGAATTTTCTCCGTAAACTTTCAGAAAGTCAGGTACGTTGTAAAGCATTTGTAACACCTAAAAATAAAAAGTAATTTGATTTTAGGTAAAATATGCTCGCATGTCCCTAACCCAAAAACCATAAATAAGGAAAAGGACCCTTTCGGCAATAAACAAAAAATTTCAACAAAAAATTCAAAAACCTAACGCTTAGAAATCCCAATCAATAATAAAGTTGAAAAATTATAAACCGAATTTATGTAGCAAGAAGAGCCCAAATTAATCAATCCGGTAAAACCAGAGCCATAAACATTCTTTAAAGATGCTCCCTCTTCTTGAATAGTATAGAATTCATGTCTAAAAAATAAGAAAATAATTTTTAAAAAAGTAAAAAATATACTTAAGATTTGCATCCAATTCCAACTCAAGTGTTGTTTTCTCAGTTTTGGTAAATTTATCAATTGAAAGACCAAAATGTGCCAAATGCTTTCCTAACAATGGATCGCGAACAGGAGCGTCTTCAGAATAACTGTAAATATCCCCATCACCATCAGCAATTGTACCCAATTTGACCACTAATGGATAACCAGTTTCTTCATAATGAGTTTTCTAAAAATTAAAAAAATAATACAAATTGATTTCTATATCTAGAATCTGATTTGAGACCCTAATCCTAATTTAACTTGGCTATGTCAGAGAATAACTTTCAATCTTACTAAAGCTTTTTTAAATCTAAAAATTCTCATTAGATTACTCTGTGTGAGACTCCTAGATCATGACACAAATTAAGGTATAAATAAGACTTCCAATTAGATTAGGGAGTGTCATTAGATTTGCCTTATTAGATTGAAGCTAAATATATAAAGTAAACTAACTGCATGTCCATTCCCTTTAACACCACTTATAGGAGCATATCGTCCACACATGATAACACCATCACTAAGATTCAACCACAAATTCTCTTTAAGTTCACATCCAGGTTTGGCACAAATCCAATCATCATAAGATATTTTGCCTTCGAATGGAATCTAAAATTAAAGATTGAAAGCTAAATAAGGCATGAATAAGAGTAATAGACAATCAACACGTGAAATCGAAGCCCATCCTAGGAGCCCAGAAAGCCTGCTTTATAGGAGCCCAGAAAGCCTGCTTTATAGGAGCCCAGAAAGCCTGCTTTACATTCCCGAAAAATAAGTAAATGAGAATCTATAGACCAAATAAGGTCCCTCATGTTTTGGGTAATAAAGAATTGGTGCTTCAACACGAAAATTGGGACTTCAAAGAATAAGGCCAAATTCGTAAACTAGGAAGGGCCAAGTTAATCAAACAAAACCTGTTCAAGCTTTTCGGCAGCCTTTGAAATCTGACGTTCTTCTCCATCCCATTCACTGACTCCACTTTGTAAGCGTTGTTGTAATTCGGCACTAATGTGAGCAATAACCATATCAACAATTTCACGAAGCTTGTCCCCAATATCGCTCTCAATTTTGATTGGAACTTCAATATGTGGATGCAAACAAAGGCTGTAGTCTGAACTGATTTTGTCTTCTGTTTGAGAAATGCATAAGCGTTGAATCTCAAAACAAGCCAAATTTAAGGAAGAATAAATCTTTAAAAAAACCTTATCTTTCGGCTCCTCAGAATCCTCATTAGGCACTTTGGACTTCTTAATGTTTAAAAACAAACGGAACGACGTCTTCTTCACATAAAGGTCAAGATGTTTTGCACAAACGCCAACAAAATCCATCAAAGAAATGAAGAGTCCACCTAAAAGTTGAGAGTAAAAGCCATAAAAAAAGTTAAACCTGGCGAAAAAGCTGTATCAAAACAATAGAAACACTCATCCTTGTAAACTTTATCAGCACTTTGCGGCCCTTTCAATTTAAAGGAACCCTCAGAAATATATTTTTTTAACTCAATTAAAAGATTTTCTTCAGTCATCTAAATTTATAAAATTTTATGCAAAGTCGAGAAAAATAGTCTCCGGACGTAAAAATTACTTTAAAGTAATAAAAAATAATAAATAAAATGAAAGGGAAGTAAAAACAACAAAAAAATTTTAAAATATTTGAAAAAAACGGCATAAGTTCCCAATCCGTAGCGTGAAAAATCTGTTTCAACAAATTTGGCTTTTATAGTAAAATAATCAACATTTTAAAATTTGCGGATCTTATTTTGGCAAAATGTATTTTTATTAGTCATTTTCTCATCCAACACTCATCGTTTACGTTATATTTTTTATTTTACTTAACAACTTTCATCGTTGTGAAATTTCTCCTCTTGTCTCGCCCTCCCATATTTTTTGCACTCTCTTGCTTTCTGTACTCTCTTGCCCAAAACGGCGCGCGGCCGCAAAGCTATGCCCAAAACGGCGCGCGGCCGCAAAGCGGCGCAAAGCTATAACTTGCTGGAAAATTGTCTGGCTTTTGTCAATTTTGGTACCAATCTCCCTGGCTCGATGAGAGGAATCGTTTGATACTAAATCTGGCAAGATCAGGAAATCTTGAAGCAAGTTATGGATTTACGCCGTTTTGGCCGCGCGCCGTTTTGAGCGTGTCCCGCGCCGTGAAATTGTCAAAAAATGAATGTTTTTGATGCTATTTTTACCCACTTATCAAAATTTCCCTCTTCGAAACTTAATTAATAATTTATTGCTCATCTTTAATATGTTTTTAAGGGTTGAATGTCTTTCATTTTTAATATTTTTAAATGAGAAGCCAGTCAAATGTTGTTAATATCGATCAACAAGAACGACCAAATAGAGATACTAATTCAAGCACATCTGATGATTCAGAAGAAAGTTTGCCTGACTCATCTGGTTTTTTTTAAAGTTTATCTTTAAATAATGAAATTAATTTTAAGAAGAAGCTAGAGCTCCATTAACAAGGCGACCCCAATCCGTTCAAGAAGATGAAATTCTCCATGATGTTAACGAGGAAGAAAATGAAAATGCTCGCGATGACCAGCCTTTTACTAAAGAATTGACTAAAAGCAAACGCAAAATTCCTAAAGAACGACGAAAGACTGGGGTATATTTTTATTTTTTTAATTGGATAAGGGACTTTTGATTGTTTCTTTTTTTGTAACTTCTATGAGCCAGCTAAAATTTCTCCATCTGTTTTCTTGTCTTTGGCTAATTGTTTTTTATTAGTTATTCCATTTGTTTAACTCGGTCAATTTGTTTAACCAGTTACTACTGGTAAGGTTGTTTCAAATACGGGGAATGCTTCAAATAGCAATTTAGGATGACAGGAAAAGTTGACCCTAAACCTAAACCATTTTGACCGCCTTTTTGGTAAAACCGAGTTTTGTCGTATCAACTTTTGCACTTAAATTTTTCCGTTTATCCAAATACCAAGTTTTCCCTTTTTATTTTTCCCAAAATTAATGGCAGTTTTTTATATTTATTTTTAGTATGCCTTCCTTCTACTTGTTTTTGCTGGATTTTTAAATGATTTTATTCTCTCCTATATTCACGAATTGATTCCTGAATCGCCTCCCCTTCCTGATTTTGCATTTTCAATTTTGCCTTATTGGCCTTGGGCGTTGATTGTTTCTGAAGTTTTGATGATTTCTTCCTTTTCTGTAATGCTCGCAGTTGCAATTCTTCATAAACATAGATGGCCAGTTCTTCGGTTTGTTTTAATTTTATTTTGAAAAATTCTGAAAGATTTATAAGATTACTTGAGGAAATTTTCTAAACCTTTTTTCTAAACTTTCTCTTCTAAACCCCTAATCTTTTCTTTTTTAAATAATCATTTTTCTAATTTCTTAGCCGAATCTTTACAATTGGATTTTTACTTTATCTTGGTCGTTGTGCTACCATGGCAAGTTTACTTTCTTTAATTAAGTCCTGTGAGACCGTGGGATTTTTTCTTGTCTTTAATTTGCTATCAGAAAAGTGGGCAGACCATCCACTCAAGACCATGGCTGAACGAAAAAATGTTAGAAATATTCTACTAAAGATCTATCTTTTATGGACCTTTTTATGAACCCTGCGTAAACTGGGCTGTGACCTCATTAGAGTGTATATATTAAATTCCTTTTATTATTTTTTAAATAAAAAATTTTTTCAGTTTGTTACTCAAGTTCCAGTTGCTGATCCAAATTATTATTGCTCTCCAAAATTAAAACCTGAAGAAAGAACTGTATATTTTATAATTTTATTTGTTTTAAATTTTAAAATTTGTTTTTTAGTTTTGGAATATTTTGGTTCGTGCATTATCCGTCTTAATTGGACTTGGGCTTAAAATAAATGGAAGGCATACGCTTTGTGGTGATTATATTTATAGTGGCCATACTATTGTACATGTTTTGTGTTATCTTTTTATTAAAGAATGTGAGGTTTCATTTTTCTTAATTTTTGATGGTCAATAGTCTTTTTTGCTAATCTTACCTAAAAAATATTTTAAAAAATTTTTTGTACCTTAATGCTAACCTTTGTGATTTTGATAATTCTGTCGTTATCATTTTGTAAAAAAGAAATTAGGCTTTTATTAGTGTCGGTGGTTTACAGAAAATCGACTGATATCTTAATTGTTGATTTTCGATAAACCAAATATGCCTTTATATTTTTTTGATTTAAATCTTTCAAATTTTTTATATGAAAAGATAAAAAAATTCTTCAACTAACCATTATTTGAAGATTAAACTAAAAATAAAGTTTTCTTTTTTAGACAGTCCTCGTCGTTGGCTTCCTCTTCATATTTTGGCATTTGCTTTTTCTAGTGTTGGTGTTTTATCATTGCTTTTTTCGCGAGGACATTATAGGTTTGTTTTAATTTTTAGAAAATATTTTTTGAATAAAGTTTAAACAAAACTGAAATTTTAGCAAAAAAAAGAATAAATTGGAGGTAGAGTGGTGAAATATTTCGTTCTTGAAAAATGATTATAAATAAGGGAAATTTAAAAAAATTATGACAAGGAAAGGAGAATTCGAAGAAAGTGATTCATATTAATAAAATTCCAATCGCTTTCAAACGTTAAATAATTTTTAGTAAAATTTTTCAAATTGAAAATTCGAAATTTGAAAATTTTTAAAATTTTTCTAGTATTGATGTAATAATTGCTTATTGGATTACTACGCGTATTTTTTGGTTTTATCATACACTTGCTGATTTTGACGAGCTTCGGGTTTAATTTAAAAAATTTTTTAAATTAATTTATTATAATTTTTAGCACAGCTTTAATGGCAGAAATCGTTTTGTAAATGTTATTTGGTATCCTCTATTTAATTTTATGGAACAATCTGTGCATAGACCGCTACCTAGAAAGTTTGTTTTTCTTATTTAAAAAATTTTTAAAATTAAAAGAAATTTTTTTAAAGATATGAATTGCCTTTTAAACTCCCTGCTGGTTTAATACGTTATTGGCAACAAAGACGTGGACGTTCAAATTCGGCAGGATATTTAATTGTTTGAAAAATTTGGTATTTTTACTATAATAGGAAACAAAAATTATTTTTAAATTAAAATATTGATTACAAACAAGAGCGCATTCAGAAAAAATTTTTTTAGGAAAAATGGCTTTTGGTTTTTGTACTTGACCGAGACCCCAAAATCTTTAAGATATTTTATTTTTTTACAGTTTGGGTGGGAGAGAGGTTTCCTGCTGGATGCTCTCTTTTTCCCTAATATTGCTCATTTATTCTCTCATCCGGCCTAACTACTTTAAAAAATTATATTACTTTAAAACCTATATACATATCTAGATAGAACTTTGTTTTAAAAATTGTCAACATTTTAAGATCGGTTTAATTAGAATATTGGGGTTTTAATATTTCTAGGAAAAAGGAGATCAGTAATTTTCAGGAAAGAATATCTAATTATTTAAGGACATACATATTAGTCCGTTTTAAATTTTTCATAGTTCCGCATGTAATAAGCATTTTCATTTTATGATAAATACCCAATATTCTAATTATTCTCTCAATTTTATATTTTTTATCATTTAATTTTATCCCGATGTTTTTAATATTTTAGTTTTATTGCAATTTTTACATTATATTTAATAGTCAATTATATACAAATTTATGAATATGAAAATTAGTAAAAAAATGTTTGTGAATTTTTATTTTTGTAAATATTCAAGGAAATCCACAATGAACTTCAAATGACATTTCCATTAATCTACATTTTCCCCCACGCCATAAATACCATTCACGGGCGAAATCACCAAATTGTTTCGGTAGTGCTTCTCTTGAAGTGTCATAAGAAAAATATCTTATGCATTCTCGACTCCAACTTGGCACCTTTTGGTGGAATTACAATTATTTTTATTGTTTAATTCTCTTTAAAACTGGTCTTTCAGTTTTTGATCTCATTTGGTTGTTAGGTTCCGATTTTCGCTTTTTTCATATGTCAGTTTTTGGGTTCATTAGTCCGAATTTCGATTTTTATTCCAAAAAACAGGGTTGTGGTTCGGTTAACTGAGTTTTGGCAACCCTAATTAGAACCAAACTGAAACCTTCCACATTAAAAACTAGTCACCTTCGATATTACAGAGTCTCTATCAGCTCCACGACATTCAATATTACATGAAGTTCGTCCTTCTATTTCTCCTTTCATTTAAAATTTTAAAGCGTTTTTAAGGGGGTTTCGAAGAATTTTCTTCAAAAAATTTACCTGTTTCAAGCTTAAAACTTTCCTCGTGACATTTTGCCAGTTTAGGCTTTTCTTCCTTTCCAACAGTTAAATAACACTGGCCAGAATGTTTTCCATCCTTACTAGGACTGCAATAAAGTATTCGACGTTCTTTAAAAATTTTCTTTGATTTTTTAGAAATCCCTCAAAGACATACTCCATTCAATCAACATATTTTTAAAAATATTTTCCTCAGCATTTAAAGCATAAATAAAATGAAAAAGAAAGGAAACAGTTAATATTGAATACATTTTTTAAAAAATAATAAATTAATGATTAACCAAAAATAATAATCAGAAGAAATAGGGGGAGAGATTATTAATCATTTTCCTTTTTTGGATGTTTGGAGGAAACTAGATATTTTTATCAATTTATTGGAAGCATGTGTTGGTCAGTTTCTGTCACATTAAAGGTTGCAATGATCTGAGAGAATGTTTCTTGCTAAAATAAATCACCTCCCCAATGATAAACATTAAATTATCGTAGTGATTTGTAAGGTCGTTGATTTATAGGATGGTGATCTTTTGGGTTGAAATATAATTTTTATATTTTCCCTTGTTGACGAAATGTAAATTTTCCCGTTAACTGGCGAAATGAGTAAAATTCATTTTGGCAACTTTTCTTTATTATTTAAGCGGATTTTTTTGTTTACTTATTTTAAGAAATTTATTTTTTTGGAATAAAATGTAAAAATAATGCCTCCGACAACATTAACAAGTTCGCTCCATCCGAGCAATCGAGATGCAATAGCATGGTTAATTTATTAATTCTTAATTTAACGTTACTTTTTGAAGGAATGAAAAAGGATTAATTTCCTTTGGATGTCATTCAACTTTGGTGCTTTTTGACACTTGTAAACTAGAAGTCTTTCAAACACTAGAACAACACACTACAGCAATTAATTTGGTAAAAATAATTTAATATTGGCAGACCAAATTTTAATTTGGCCGGGGTGATTGTTCGAGTTTTTGGATTGAAGTTTTGGGAACCACTGGGGTTGTGTATTTCTGCAATCGGTGTGGGTAGCTAATATTCCCAGTTGGAAATCGGATATCCAGATTCGATATCCGGACCGAAAATTTTCGGATATCCGGCCTTTCTCGGATCCGGATCCGAAAACCTTACAAATTAGTGTATGCAAGTGAGTCCGACTATGTATTTGTAATAGGCCCCGCGATTTGAATGTTGTCTCTATGGAAAAAGATTTTTTATTTTTCTAGGTCTGTTGGAAACCTCCTATTGACCTTCTCTTTCGAATAAAATCAAAATATGTTGACAACGACAATATTCGTTATTGTAGTGATATTAATGTTGGCTGTGCTTCTTCAGATATTAGCGGCAATATTTTTATTTGGGATATTCAATTAGGAATTGTTGTTGCCTCTTTACGTTATTTGACTACAAATGTTAATGGTTTTATTTTTGTTCATTTTTTAAATAATTTTAAAATTGGATAAAGTTAAAGCTCACTATAAGAGGTTTGATATCCTTTGGGTCTGAGACATCAAAATTTTATAGTGAGGTTATTTTAAGTAGGAGTATCGTTCAGTTGACTCCCCTATCCAGTGACTAACCAGATTTAAAGAGGGTGTACTCTAAATAGAGGTGTTTTCAGGATTGGGGATATCCAAGTTTGGGATATCTTATAGTGATTTTCAACTGTTTTCCTTTTTGAAAATAAATTTAAAAAAATTTTTAGATCTCAAATGGTTAAATTGGCCAAATTCAGATTACAACCTTTTATTAAGTATTCATTCCAATTCAACGCTAATTCTTTGGAATATTGACAAAAAGGAACGAATTTGGGAACACAAATTTAATGTTAGCATTTATAAAATTAGTATGGACCCTTTTGACCAAACAAAAGCGGCAGGTTTGTTTTATAAACTTTTTTGAATTTTTGAGGAAAAAGGAGTGTTTTTGAGAGTGTTTTTTTGTTTTTGTGGATTCATTCTTTTTCTGACTTTAAATTTTCTGCCAATTTTTGCGGGTCTTGTTCCTTTCTGTTCCTTTTTTCTTAAGCGGGCATGTAAACTTAATTTCTAAAAAATTTTTTAATTTCTTTTTGCAAAAATTTCTGTAGGTGAACGCAAATTTAATGTCAGCCAGTTGTTGTGCCCCCAAAAACATGACTTGATCAAAATTAGAATGTCCTAATATGTTTGGATTCATATATTTTAGTTCAGAGAGCCGTAATTAGGTGTTCAGGGACATTGATATAATAATAGTGTATCGATATTTAACTCATTATTTTTTGTATTAAATTTAAATATTTTTTTATTAAAGTAAGCTCTGTTGGTTCTAGTCTAATCCTATTGGAAAAACTTTCATCCTTTGCCTGGTCTGATTCTAACAATAAAATTACTTCAATGTCACTCGAACCTCGAACAATTCCAAATTCCTCTACAAAATCAAATAGTTCTTCAATTATTCAATTAAAATATCATTTGGCTTATCCACAACTTTTATTTGTCCTATTTCCGACAGAAATTTGTTTGGTTGAAACACAACATTGTCAAGTTATTTTTAGTTCAATTATTAATACAGGATCGCCTTTAGTTCAGGTTTCTATTTTAATTTTTTATTTTGATTTTTTGGGGAAATCTTTAAATAAAAGATTTTTGGAGTTTTGGGTCTAGGATTTAATTTTTTAGAATTACCACGATTTTTTAAACCAGATATGGGTCGAGACATTCGTAGGACTCGATCTTGTAAATTAAAAGAAATAAGATTTCGGAGATTAAAAGAAAAATGGAGTTCTTACTCACCTCTGATTCTTTTTAGGCAGAGTTAAACTCCGAGTAGGTAAAAGTTCAGGGCCGATTTTCTAGGTGAATGTTCAGGTCATAGTCGGGTGTGTGCCTACTTTTTAACAAGATATTCTCACTAGCTATAAAGATTTCCCTTGCATTTTCCCTTTGTTTATCCTTTTTTGGATTATTTTCCTGCCAATATTTCTCTTTTTAAAAATTTTTTATTCAATTTTTTAAAGATTCTTCCCTGTTCCGAAAAAGACGCTTTATTTTTAATTCATCAAAATGGAACTTGTTCTTTTCGGCTTGCCAATTTTCACTTTTCTGATGAAAAAATGATTTCAGAATTGGATTATGAAAGAAAATGTTCAATAGATTCAATGCAAAGACAATCAATTAAATTAAGAGTTATGGGTGCCTCTATATGTCCAACAACTAATTCCTCTTTTGTTTTATTAATTAATTCTGGAAAATTGTTAATTTATCAATTGGTTAGTTTTTTCTTAATAAAAAATTAAAAAAAATAATTTTTTAGGAAGATGCTCGTCAAGAAATTGAACCTTATCGTATTGGAATGATTAACGACTTTATTGAATTAAATGAAGAATGTCAAATGCGTGTTGCTAGTAAATCTGGACAGCTTAGGTTTATTTTTAGAAATAAATGTATGAATTTGATTAAGTCTCTGTCCTATTGTTTTTTGTTAATTCAGAGTGAGCACTTTTAATCGACCAAATGATTAAATAAAATTTCCTCATGGTCCTTTTTTATTCAATAAATCAGAGGGCATTTTTTTTGTTTTTTTCCAAACTATGAATTGCGATTCTTACATAGCCAGATTTTATTTGCTAATTAAGAAACACATTTTTGGACTGACTTGTTTTTGAATTAGCCCATAAATAATTTTAAACTCCAAAATTCCTATAAATCTAAAATTCCATTCTCGGGTCTCTTTCGAACTTTATTTTCAATATTTTTTTATAAAGAATTTTTCCCAAAATTTTTAGATTAACTCAATATGGAATTTATTCACCATTAAGTACCACAATTACAGTTATTAGAATGCGTCCAATAGATTTATTAAATACTTCATCTGAACCCAGTTTAATTTTTTCTTCTAAAATTGGTCAATTAGCAGCAGTTGGCAGCTCTACTGGAATTATTCATTTAATTAATGTTTGTGGAGAAAAAATTTGTAAATTTAAAGATTTACAAATACATAGCTGCCCTGTCAAGTAAGAAAAATTTTGAAAAATTCTTGAAATTTTTTGGTTTTTTGAAGATGTTTAGAGTGGGCTGGCCCAAATGCTATTGTTTCTGCTGCTTATATTGCTTCTCTAAGTTCTTCAAATACTGTTCGGAATGATATGTTGGTTCTTTAACAAGGCGATCTTTTACTTGCTTTTTTTAATTTTAGTTTTATAACTGATATTCGGACTGGTTGGAAACGTCGGCTTAGGCCAGAACGAGAAGAATCTCCAATTGAGGTTTATTATTGAAGGAAAAAATTTATTTTTGGTTCTAGTTTGTTTTACGGGCACTATATCTGGGATTTTCTTGATTAGAAATTTTTAGTTACATATCTGGAGTTCTGGAACAGAGTTTAGAAGGCCGAGACTGAAGGCGAAAGAAAGTTGACCTAAAAAGCTAGCTAACAGACTTTCGTCTTTCAGTTCCACATATTTCGCTTATGTTTCTAAATCCAAAAAATGTTTCGAATTAAGGCATAATTTTTTAATGCATCCTTGTTTTCTATCCTACGTTGGACACAAAAATTTCTATTTTTAATAAAAATGATTAATTTTTTATTTTCTAGACAATTCGTGTGTCTCACTACAACAGTTATTTGGCAATTTCTTTTCGTCAAAATCCTCTTGAAATTTGGGATTTGGGTACTCAACGTCTTTTAAGAAGAATGAATAAACGTTGCCCCATAATTTTGGATATGTGTTGGAGTGGAAAACATCATCAATCTAAAATTGTTAATGAAAACAAAACGAAGATCTTTCGAGAAAATTTGGTTGTTTTGGATAATGATAATCATCTGTAAGCAATTTAGATTTAAATTTTTTTTTTATTTTAATTAAGTCAGTCCTTACTATAAGATACCTTTGGATTAAAAAATAGAATTTTATGATGAGGGTGGTCGGCAATTCCGTATTCGAAAAGTTCGGTTTTCCGGAAATTTTCAATTCGATTATCGATTCCGGATTTAGATCCAGATATCCAAAAATTTCTCATTATCCGCTAATCTTATTGGTGATCTTCGATTGGTGTATCGTTTAGGCAGATCTCTCCTTTCCAATGGCCAACCTTATTTTCAGATAAAACATTTCTTAAGTATTTATGAGCAACCGCAAGGTTGTTTTATACTGACACTGAGGTCTGGGATAGGAAAAATTGTATGTATAAATAAAATTAATATTTATATAGATATCATGTTGTTGTCAAAGGACTTCATGTTCGTGATGGAAAAGAAGTTAGTACACAATGGAAAAGTGGTGCAGCATTTTTACGTTGTATGGTTTGGAAGGATGATGTTTTGGCTTTTGGTGATAGTGCTGGACGTATTGGTGTTTGGGTTTTGGGTGATAAATCGCATTGTAGACAATCTGGATTGGGAAATTCTACTAGAGGACCTGTTTTAAGAATTGTATTTTCAAAATTGGCTGGAGATTTTACTTTGGCTGTTGGTTTTTTTAAATTAATTTTTTTAAGTATTTTAAATATTTTTATCTTTCGAATTTTTAAGAAAAAAATTCTTTTTCTCAAAATTTGTTTGCCATTGGGTGAGGGAAGATGTCTTTAGAGAGATTTTTGTTTGACTAAATCCTTTAAAGTATTTTTAAGAACCGAGATGATTCTCCAAAATTGTCAGCTTTAAGTTAATTTTCTATTTTAAAATCAGGACGTAGACTAAAAAAATTTTTTTATATTTTAAAGGCACAACACCCAACTTCATTAGTTATTTGGGATACAGAAAGATTACATACAGTTTTTGTTTTACAACGTCCAGGATTAAGTGTTATTGATATTGACATGTGTGGATTAACTCCTGGTATTTATATTTAAATTTTAAGAAGGTTTTCTAAATAATGGGACATTACTGGGGAAGTTTGGGTCATTTTTGTCAACTTTTCTTTTGCGGGACATTTTTTGCGGATTTTTTTTTCTGTGAACTTTTTTTTACGGACAAAAAATCGTCCGGGAGAAGGACAGACCCTCCATTATAATCCTTAAAATAAATTTTATTTTTTTAAGTTTACATTACTTCTGATGGAATGCTTCGTTATGCTATTTCTGATACCGGAAAAGGTTCAAATATTCCTTTGAGTGAATCAGGTTTATTTTTGAATTAAAAATAAATTTTTTTATAATTTTTTAAAGATTGCCCATTTTTAATTCGTTCAACACACTCAAATATTTTACAAAATTTAATTTGTTATATCTCCAATTTTCAACAAGATTTACTTCAAAATTTATTTAAAATTGATGACAATTATTACAATTATTTGCTTAAAAAATTGGAAAAATTTGAACAAAATAAATTGTTAAAAATTGGTTTTTTGAGTCAATTTATTGGATTATTATCTTTAACAAATTTTATTAAAATTGTTGAAAATACTTCAAATAAAGATGGATTGAATGATAAATATTTGTCAACAAATTTGATACAATTTTGGTCTAAATATAGGTTTCAGGTTTCTTTGAGGTTTTTTTAAAGTTCTAAAATATTTTTTTTAATATAGAAGAGAATGGAATTAATTGTTCGTCTACTTCTTTCAACTTGTAAAAATGAAAATCATTTGGAACAAGCAATTGAAAAATGTATAATTATGAAAAAGGTTATTTCATAATTATTATTAAAATAATTTTCATTTTTAAATTGGTATCGGTAAATTTTTTGCCGTTAAATATCAGACATAAAATGAGAGGGGATTTGTTTATATCTTTATTTTTAGTCCATCACATTTATTTCGTTCGAGTCGATTTTGGTAAGGCCTTTCAACCAAAAATCTGTCTGACTTATTTTTTTAAATCGGAAATGTAAGATTTATCTCGGCTAGATCCTTGTTTTCAACGTCTACCCAACTGGGATGGCACGAGTTGCCCAATAACCGATCCTACGAAAATTTTGAAACCCCGACTTGATCCGTTACCCAAGCGTGGAAATTCAAAAAGAATTAAATTATTTGAACTTAAATCTTTCAGAATGAACTAGCCATTTATTATTTACTAAATAGTGACAAAACAATTAATAATACAAAAACTAAAGATGATATAAAATTTAATTCTTTTCGTGCTTGTCTTTTATCTGCAAATTTTGATAGTGAAAATTCAAAATGTTTGGTTAAATTAAATGCAACAAATTTAATTGCTTCAAATTTTATTTCTGGTTTAAATTTTTTTGAATTTTTTTAAATTAAAAAAAATTTTTTTGAAGAAGGTATTCAACTACTCTCTTTAATTGATCAAGGATTGGATGCCTGTAAATATTTAATTTCACAAGGATTGTGGAACATTGCTTTAATTTATTCTAAGGTTTATTTTTTAATAGAAGATGTGGTTTTTTTTGTGTTACCAAAAGTTTGAAAAATTTTATCCGCGAGTACTAAAAATATCAACGAGAATTGTAAATTGATATTTCGAAAAATATCGATGATCAAATTTCTTTTCGATATCTTGTATGGGTCCAATCTTTATTATTTATTTCATTAAAAATCCGAGAGAGAAAAAAGGAGAAAATTATTTTGGAGATTTAATGTGTATCAACGAAAAAAATTTTTCATGGCATATCCCCAATTCCTCAACGTTTTTTTTATCCTTTTCTAAAGAAAATCGTATAAATATCTCGATACTTTAAACTTAAGTTTTCCATTTTTACAATGAAAATAATGTCTGCGATCCCCTCCCGCTTTTAAATAGACCAACCCACATTATATCACATTTTTAACTCGTATTTACAAATTTAATTGAACAGTCTCCGACCATAAATAAATAAATAGTCAAAAAATGTGGACTTTTAGGAGTGTAAAATGGGAAAACCTTTAAAAAATCTCTTTTAATTTTTTTAAAATTAAATTTTTAATTTTAAGATTTATCCAAATTGTGATTTTGTTGAAATATATACAAGATATGCTGAATATTTAATTACAAATGGATTAGATAAAAATGTGAGGAATATTTTAAATTTGAAAAGATTTTTTTTATATTCTAGAGTTTGGCTTTAATGATATTTGCCAGTTTGAGAAATTGGCAAAAATGTAAGACACTTATTGAAGCTGAAGAAGAAGAAATGTCTGCAAATAAACAGTTAATTAAACAAATAATTGATTTAGCTGTTAATTGAAATTATAATTTAATACACATTGGCGGAAGGAAAAGTTTTTTGGGTTATTTATTTGACTAATTTGCAACAATTGAGAATTGTTGTTGTCAACAAAAATAGATTGTTCAATTTATCATCCAAAATATTTCTGGATTTTTTAAATTTCAAATATATTTCTCTCTTTTCGACAGGTTTGTTTTTAAATTTTTTTTTCTTGTAAAATTAAAAATGTGCGGGTGGGTGGGGGTGGGAGGGGGATTAGTTGTTATTGTTCACATTTTTTTGAGAATGAACCCTAAATTAATAATTCAAAAGCAATAACTCACAAACAACTTGATTAATCTCTGGAGACATTAAATAATATTTTAAATTTACTCAATAGTTGTACATTAAGAAATTGTAGCATTCTTATCTACAACTTCAAAAGTCTCAGAAATCCTCGCCATCCGCCACGACGCCCACTTCGACCAAAAATAGGGTCCAATAGGGTCCAATCCAGGATGATTTTATTTACATATTTTTTAAAAATTAATTCTTTTTAGTAACTATTTATCATGATTCGCGGGAGTTTATTCCGTAATTTTGAATTTTTTCAAAATATACATGCATTCAACAACTGGTGGGCCCCCCAGGCCAATAACTGGGAAAACTACTGGAGCATTCCAAGGCTGAATGCGGTGTACTGGCAATGCATTGTATTTTTCACTATTTTTAATATTTTAGTTTTTTTGTATGCCAAAATTCATTGCTGTTCGTGATGTTCCTTGTCAATTTTGAATTGTGTTCCGGTCCAATCTGCATTTAACCACGGCTTTCTTGTGAAATATTTCCACCCTCTCACGTGGTCTCATCCATGCTTCATATTCTATCCAGTTTGGAAAGAATCTTATATCTCTATATTGTGAGTTGCGTATCATGATGAATTCAGTCAAAATTGAAAAGTCAAAACTGAAACTTTTCGCTTTTCAATTTTGACTGAATTCATCATGATACGCAACTCACAATATAGAGATATAAGATTCTTTCCAAACTGGATAGAATATGAAGCATGGATGAGACCACGTGAGAGGGACTGGAAATATTTCACAAGAAAGCCGTGGTTAAATGCAGATTGGACCGGAACACAATTCAAAATTGACAAGGAACATCACGAACAGCAATGAATTTTGGCATACAAAAAAACTAAAATATTAAAAATAGTGAAAAATACAATGCATTGCCAGTACACCGCATTCAGCCTTGGAATGCTCCAGTAGTTTTCCCAGTTATTGGCCTGGGGGGCCCACCAGTTGTTGAATGCATGTATATTTTGAAAAAATTCAAAATTACGGAATAAACTCCCGCGAATCATGATAAATAGTTACTAAAAAGAATTAATTTTTAAAAAATATGTAAATAAAATCATCCTGGATTGGACCCTATTGGACCCTATTTTTGGTCGAAGTGGGCGTCGTGGCGGATGGCGAGGATTTCTGAGACTTTTAAAGTTGTTGATAAAAATGCTAATTTCTTATTGTACAACTATTGAGTAAATTTAAAATATTATTTAATGTCTCCAGAGATTAATAAAATTGTTGATTGTTTTTGAGTTTTGAAGTTATTGCTTTTGAATTATTAATTTTTAGGGTTCATTCTCAAAAAATGTCAACAAGTACAACTAATCCCCTCTCCTCACATTTTTAATTTTACAAGAAAAAAATTCAAAAACAAACCTGTCGAAAAGAGAAATATATTTGAATCCCGCAAACACGATTTTGCCGACCTCTAATTTGAATTTTAAAAACCCAGAAATATATTGGATAATAGATTTAACAATCTATTTTTTGTTGACAACAACGATTCATCAATTACCGCAAATTAGCTTTAAAAAATAATTTTCCGCCACTGCACCTTTAATATAAATATATTTTTAGAAATAGAATTTATTTAAATTATTTTAAATATACTTATTTATATATAAATTGATTTTAGAAGCTTTTTACCTTCGACCTAGTCTTACAACCTTCTAGTTCTTCTGATTTCTTTAAAGGTTGTTTTTCTCGGTTCCTGATAACCGAATTATTTTTCAATAACCGATGACCCTACCTAAATATTTTTTTTATTTTTAAAAATTCCCAAAAAGTTGTTTAAAAATTCCTAAAATTATATTTAAATTTCGGGGCTTAATTTTATTTTCGACTCTTGTAATTATTTTGTTAATACAAATAATTAAAATTAAATTTATTTTTAACAATTTATTTTTTCCATTTAAATAATTTTTTACTAAAAGCCTGTGGATATTTCCGAATCAATATAAATATATTTTTTAAATCCCTCTCTCTTTTAGGATTAATTTTTTATTTAAAAAACACTCCCATATTAATTATTTTAAAAATAATTTTTTCTTCTTTAAAATCTCTTCTTCCTTTCCTCTCTCAATAAAAAATGTAAAAAATAATATAGAAAGGCTGGAAAATTCAACAAAAAAATTTTTATTTTTAATTTAATTTTTCTTAAAAATTTATGGGTTGTGCATTTAGCAGCACTCAAATTTTTTTGGTTGATTCATCAAAAATTGAAAAGAAAGGAGGAAATAACAACAACACGAACAACAATAATAATAATTTTGTTCGTTCTCTTATTTTTCATGCGCGACAAGGCTTCTCTTTTTAATTTTTAATTTAAAAAATTAATTCTCTTTTGGGTGGAAAAAATTGAAATTTAAAATGATGACCTGTTTCTGAGCTAAGATTTCTCTTTTAAAATGACTCGATATCCCTTCGAGTTTGTTACAATATTCGTAATTTTAAAGTGATTTGAATTTTGTTGCTCTATTATTTTTTTTTATGGATCCAGTGAATTTTTTTCGTTCCAAATAAAATTATTTGTCCAAGTTGTCACGAAAAGCTGGGGGAAAACTCATTCCAGGACACCACAAATTAACCACCCCAGTCAATGCATTCAACTTACAACCTAAACCTATCAGTCATCCTTCTTGCTATTTACTACCAACTATTCAAATTCTTGTGTTTTTTTATTTTTTGACTTTTTATGTCCCTATTTAGTGACACACCCAATAAAAAAACTTTTTTTCCCCAAAAAACAAAAAATTTAAATAGGCTTTAACCGTTCTGGAACAACAACAATAATAGGAGGAAATGGAGGCGGTGCTGCTCTTTTACTTGCCTCAAAATATGGGAAAGATGTAATCTTAGTTGGTCAGATTAAATCGAATGGATGCCGTCGAAGACCTAGTAGTGAGGCTAAATTTATTGAACAAAGAAGAAAACTATCTAGTAATATTTCTGTAAATAAAGAAGGAAATAATATAAGTAATTCAAAAAATTTGTTTCAAAAGTGAGTTAAAAAACATTTAAAATTGGATAGAAGACCCCTAACTTAACCGCCCTGTCAATGCAACTACCCACAGGAGAATGGTCACTTTAGTGTAGTGGGATAATTTCTGATTTATTGGGGGAAAATGGAAGGGGGTTCGATGCCGTTTAGTGGCAAATAATTTTTTAATCAAAAATGAAGGTGTCTAAAATCCTCTGAAATATTTTTGGAATCTCAGCCATTGTAATAAAACAACTTCAGGAGAGTGTTACCACTTTAGTGTAGTGGGGTAATTTTTAATTTGTGAGGGGGAATGGAAACTGGAAGGAGGTTCGATCCCTTTTGATGGGAGACAATTTTATAATGAAAAGTTGAGGTGTCTATGTTTTCTCAAATATTTTCGGAATGTTTAATATCCCGGCCAATAAAACCACCTCAAGAGAAACACCGTTTTGGCCACTTTGGTGTAGTGGGATAATTTTTAATTTATTGGGGGAAACTGGAAGGAGGTTCGACCCCGCTCGATAAGAAATAATTTTATAATAAAATGTTGAAGTGTCTAATATATTCGGAATGGGTCCGGAAAAAATTTTTTCCGGACCGGAATTTTTTCTGGATCCGGAATACTAATTTTTACAATTTCCGGAATACTCTTAAGAAAATCCATTCCGGCTCTATTTTTCTTATTAAAAATTTTCTTTCAAGGATAAATCGTTTAGCTGATTCAACTACTTATGTTGGAGATACTGCTCCAATTTCTGGACCTATTGACTTTCAAAAACGTTTACAAAATTTAAAAATTAAAAGAACAGAAGAAATTAGCGATGAAAATAAAATTGAAAAAAATGAAGAATTTAAAACAGAGAAAAATGAAATTTCTCCAAAAGAGCATTTAAAGAGCCTTGCAGGCATGTAAAAATATTTGGATTAAATTGTAAAATTATAATTTTAATTTTAGTAGAAGAAAAAGAATTTATAATGCATAGAGCTGAGCAAGAGTCAATTATTACTGATGGGTAAATTTAAAAAAGAAAACATCCTAATTGTGACTGCAGTGGTTTATTGGTTTAGGTGTCGGGTTAGTGTTTAGAGGTGTCCAGGGTTCGACCCCTTTTATTAGGGATATGGTTTTTCGGGTTCTCTAGAATTGAATTATTGACTAGCACTTGCGATTTTTTGTCCTGATTTTTTATAAAAAATTTTTTTCTTTGGTTTTTAGTCAAATATCGTGTTTTATTTGAAGGGAATTTTTTTAAAATCATTAACTTTCTAAGTTTTTTGATTTTTTTTGTGAAGCCTGAGGGCTAATTTTTATCGGTTAAAATTTAAAATAAAATTCTTATTTTTGTGAACTACTCAATTAAATAACCAAATATATTAATTATATTTTAAATTTATTTTGAAGAGGATTAGACCATCAAAATACAGAATGGGATACTTTAAGCAATACAACATTAAGTGCCGATTGTTGTAGTCAAATTGGAGGAAGAATAGGTTTACAACAACAATTACACGATGGGGATGTTAGTGAAGCTAGCTTTGTTTTGGTTAAAAGAAAATTAAAAGTGAGAAGAAAAACTTTTTTCCTTTTTAAATACCCCTTGAGGCAAAAAAAATCAGTACCTTTAATAAGGGTGTATCTTAAATAGAAGGTATCGCTTGGACAACTCTCCCATCCAATGGGCAGACAAATTTAATGGGGGGGGGGGCGTCCCTTAGTGCAACCAGTATTGGGGGTATCTTATAGTGAGGTTTACCCTCTATTTAAGAGACAGCTTATTATAAAATATGGGAATTTTCTGCCTCAAAGAAGCACCCTATAATGAGATCCAAAAAATTTTCTTCCTTAGATAGCTTGGGAGCATCACCAAATCCGTCAAATACGCAAACAAAGCTTATTAAGAAAAGAGAGGATAACAGAAAATAATTGCTGTGATACAATGCTACAAACACCTCAACAAATAAAAAATATTGAAAGAAGATTAAGTAATAATTGGATACCTGAAATTACTAAATTAAATGATGAAAATTAAAAAAATAAAGAGAGAATGTGCTTTTTTATTAAAATAATTCATCAGGGGCGGTATTCAGAGAACGAGGTTGCGGGTTAACCACCCCTCACTGCGGGTAGGTTAACCCAGAACCCTTATTCATAAATGAGGGTAAGGGTAACCCGCAGCTATGGTTCGTTACTTGGGTAATAGAACCCGCAGCTGCGAGTAAGCATCGGGTTCTGGGTTGTTTTTCTTTGAATAAGGGTTAACCCTTAGCTCGGGGTTCTATTACCCGAGTAAGAGAACCTGGTTAACTTACCAGGTACCCTTACCTCGTTCTCTGAATACGGCCCCAGGAAAGATTGTTGTTATAGAGAGATGATTAGCCATAAGAGACATGAAAAGGGACCGGAATTTTGAAAAATCCACAACTGGGAAACGGAAACTTATAATACAGGGTGCGGCAAATTGGGCGCACTTTTTCTTTGGGCCATAACTTTCTTCAATCTTATCGAAAATTGATAATTCTTTTTTTATTTTAATCCCAAGACTTTGAGATATTTTTTGATACTAAAATATCCTTAGAATTTTATAATTTAATTTACTAAATCTTTTCTCAAAGTTTGAGCAAGATTTTTTTAGTAAAAATTGGCCTAGATTCAAGAATAAGATTTTGATATAGGAAATCTTTATATCATTCGAATCAGCTCTGTAATCCGGTTCGAATGACGTAAAAATCAAGCAGCTTCGACGAAAATGAACTGAGATATGAAGCTCTGAATGATAAATTCAAATTATTTTGGCAAATATTAATTTTTTGAGTAAAATTTTCAAAAATGGAATTATAAGATATTTCGATGCGCCTGAATGAGATGAGTCGATTGGTACCAAAACCTTTTGGATTGGATGATTTTGAACAAAGTTATCATCAATTAAACTTTGGGATTAAAAATGTTTTTTTGACGCGTTTGGATGTTTCGGAGCGTTTATCTTTATTATCTTTGAATTAAATTTCCATTGTTTGGTATCAAAAAATTTCTCAAAGTCTTGGGGTTAAAATAAAAAAAGAATTATCAATTTTCGATAAGATTGAAGAAAGTTATGGCCCAAAGAAAAAGTGCGCCCAATTTGCCGCACCCTGTAATAAGTAACAGGCCAAGTTAAGGAACAAGGAAAAGCCGGGAATTGCCGGTTCAGGGTTAATCCCGGCGCAACTTTAAAAAACAGGGAAAAATGACCGAAAAGCCGAGAAAAAGGTCCCGTTCCTTTAATCGTCACATAATTTCTAGAATAGACCATAGACGATTTTTTTAAGGAATTCTTAAAAGGAATTTTTAAGGAATTCTTTCAAAGAATTCTTAAAAAACAGGAACTTGTGATAAATTAAAAATTAACAATTTTAAAAATTCCTTTAAAAAAAGTTATTTTTAAAAAAATTTTAAATAGATTTGACAGGTGTAAATTAAATATTTTAATAAAAAAATTTTATATAAATTTTTTTGCCATATTTAACCCACAAAAAACCTTTTTTTTAATATTAAAAAAGAAAATTTTTTCTGTTATTTTCACTCAAACTTTTTTTTCAAAAAAGTTATTTTAAAAAATAATTGGGTCCAATTAATTATTATTAAAAAGGAAAGGGAGGCGTTACAAAAATAAAAAAAATAAAAATAAATTGGGTTCAAAAAATTTTTATTTTTCTGAAAAATAAATATATTTTTATTTTTCCCTTACAGAAAATTAATTTTTAGCAAAAAAAAAGAAAAATGTATTTTTATTTTTTATTTTTTCTGATGTCATTTTTGGAAGGAAAAGCTGCTGAAAATTTATATTTTTATGATGAGTTAGTTGGTTTTTAAAATTAATTTTTAATGAATTAAATAATTTATGATTGATGCCTATCCGATTAGCTTCTTAAGTTTCTCTCCTTTTCTCCTAAAAATTTAAAAATGGTCGACAGGAACAGAACTGAAGAAGCAAGGATTCGATCCCTCTTGGGTTCGGTCCCTTTTGGTATACGGGACCGAACCCGATCCCTTTGGGTATACCCCAAACTTTGTACCCCAGTAAGGTAACATCGACATTTCGGTTTTGTTCTTAGGTAATTTTATCCGATAAACGTGGCTTCGGTTCTTTTGTCCTATTCTTCCAGGAAAAGATAATTAGAGAAGATATTTGAAAACCCTTCTTTTTGATACTCCTTTGTGGTATCTACCAGGGTTGTTGGTTTTGGATCGAACCGAAAACCTATGATTTTTCGGTTCGGTTGGGTTTCGGATATCCGAAGATTTTCCAGGAACCGACAACCCTATCACTGAGAGATACTACCATATACCGTAAATTCTCTAAAATAAACCCCGGGGCTTATTTTTTTCGATCGATCTCTAGAGGGGGCTTATTTTGGAGGGGGGCTTATTTTTTTCGATGTCTAAATTTTTTGAAAACCAAAATTTATTACCAAATATTTTTTCTAAGATTCAATAAAATTCTTCCCATACTAAGTCTCTTCACGAAAACCCCTTGTTTTAAAACTCATCAAGTACTCTGTCAATTGATCTTTCAGCTTAGATATGACTTTAAGTTGGAGATAAGTCAAAAATGTCTTAGATTATTATCTCCCTTGTACATCCTTGCATATCCCCATTCAGTCTCTATAGTCTATTACGATTAAAAAGGATTAAGAAAGAGGATTAATTTTTTAAATTACTTTTTTTTGATAAATAAAGAGGATTAAGAGGGATATATGGAGAGTTCAAAGCATTAAAATTGAATATCAGTGGATTTGTATGTGACATCAAAGGATCAAGTGAAGGATTGAGGAGATATAGAGAAGGATTGAGGAGATTTTATATAAATTTTTTAGTTTATCTTCCCACTCTGTTCCGAGGAATTCTTTCAAAATCCATGTTTGTTGACTCTCATCTGCTTGAACTTTTTTAGAATTTTTTCCTTTTCCGATTTTTAATTTGCCTGAGTTATATCTATTGCCTCTTAATTCCTTAATCTACCGAAATCCCACTTAATTCCCACGATATCCCTCCTAATTAGCCTTAATCTTCATCATCCCTATATATCTCATTAAACCTACAAATCCTCCGATATCACTTTTAATCATTCCAAATCCCTCAATATCCATTTTAATCCTTTTATATACCTGTTAATCCCCCAAATTCCCTCTTAATCATTTATAATCCTTTATATCCCTCCATGGGGACTCAACTGTGGGGACACAACAATTAATCAACGATTAAAAATTTTATGGGGGAGAGGGCTTATTTTAGAGGGGGGGGGCTTATTTTTTTCGATCGACCTCTAGAGGGGGCTTATTTTAGAGGGGGGGGGCTTATTTTAGAGGGGGGGGGCTTATTTTAGAGGGGGGGGGGCTTATTTTAGAGGGGGGGGGGGGTTATTTTAGAGGGGGGCCTATTTTAGAGAAAATACGGTAATTATGATTGTAGATTCGGAACCAACTTGAACTTCCCTTTAGGGTTGGAAATTTAATCTTATAATGATGTTACTTTAAGTAGAGGTATTGTAAAATGTCGAGCTCTAGTTATGAGCCTTAATTGCTTTAAAACACAATTTAATCCTCTCTGCACTAAAAATCCTTTTTTAAATAGGTTTGCGGATCTGCCGTTAAGCCGGCTTCCCCAACTTGAGAAATCATTGGATTTGGCAACAGAACTTTTAAATGAAGGTAAAATAAATTCCCTTTCTTTAAAAATTTTTTTTCAAAGAAAAACGTAGCAGCTCCCGTTCACTAACTGACAATAACAACAACCCTTTACTTATTCGATTAGTTTCAAATTCTTTAATTAAAAAATTTGGAGGAATAAAATCAAAAAATGATGTCCGTGTCCGTCTATTTAATTCCCCTACAAAACCCAAATCTTCAAATTATCGACTTGTTCGAATATCTGATGAAAATAACGGTCAAGAAAAGGTGGAGAATATGCCTAGTCTAAATAGAAACATTGCAAATCCTTTGTTGAGGCAACTTTGGACTTGAAAAACAAGGAAAAAAGGAGAAGTTTAAAAAATGTGAAAATTAAATTTTCGTTTCTTAAAGAGTCGAATGTATAATTTTAAAAATGATAAAGTGAAAAGAATTTTAAATTTGGAATTTTTTAGAAAAAAATATTTTATAGTGGCATAATGTTATATTTTCTGGTATACGGTAACCTTCATTTTCAGCCTATTAATAAACTTAAGAGAGACACAGAATCGGAAGTCACCGGATCTCTTATCGCAACCAATGGTTTTCGATCCCGGTTTGGTTAGTCAACCCCTAGTAAATATAATCCACACTTTATACAATAACACTTTTATACAATACAAATTTAATGCAAAAAATCATAACATCTAATCCCCAAAATGCGCGCTTTCTTAGAGCCAATAGGAAAACATAAATACATAATTTTATGTTCTTGTGGATCATCTATACCAAACATTTCATACTCCACAATTTTATAAAATTCTTCTTCATCCTCATCCAGCATTTGAAAATAACGTTCTTCTTCTTTTAACAGTTCGCCATGCATTTTCCGTCCAATAAGATAAAAGCCTCGATATCCGTGAATAACAACGTGATGATACATAAAATCGTATTCTCTAGAAAAACCGAATTCTTTGTGAACCAGATAGAAATATTTTGTGTGGAATTTAAACGGAGAGTCGCCAAAAAACCAATCAAGAATGTCCGGATTGATATAGGCTTGTTCAATTTTGAAGTTTTCAATGAAGCAATGGGAAAGCTTTTCAAGCCAGAAACGAAAAACAAGCACTTCTTCAATTGTTTCTGGATATTGTTTTAATTGGAGACGAAGAAATTTGGGCGATGTTCCATCTAGAAATGAAAAATTTGGTTGAGAGAAAGCTTCAAAAATTTTACTTGTGTTGTTTCCCTCCCACTATCCAATTTTTTCCATAATGCACAAAAGGCTCACTCACCTTTTCGTATAATTTCACAAAATTTCGTTAGTGCGAGATAATTAATCAGAAAACGTCAGAGAAATGACTGACCATTTTGCACATTATGGAAAAATTGGGTATGGGAGGGAAACGACACAGACACCCTAAAGTTCACCTGTTTCTCCTGATTCAAACAGCAAATTTCCAATTTCATTCGTTTTATCGTTAATCGATGCATCATATTCGTTTGTGTGATCAAGGTAGAAAGGAATCCGTTGTTGAATTGCTGCTTGATACTGAAAATGAAGAGAATTTTTAAACAAAATAACCCCAATTATTTTTACCTTTAATTCATTTTGAGCGCTCAAAGCCAAGTCCAATTCATTAGGATTACATTCCAACTCTTTACAAACATCTGAAAAACAAAAACTTTATACTCGATTAAAGACCAAAAACTCCTTACAATTAGCAACCAATTCAACAGAAAAAAACACTTTTTTAGCCAATTCTTTGTTGTAGTTGACAATCACTTCACAAAAATGACGATTTGACAGTTGAAAGTTGTTTAATTGGTAAAAGTTGAGGCATTTGAAGATATCAAGTTTTGATTCAACTGGTAGAAGATTCATTGTTGATTGATGAGAGAAAGGTTATTTTAAGAAAAACTTTAGCCTTTTATACTGTCTTTTTATAAGACTGTATTCGGCATTACTGTAGACTATGTAGAGATTTTCGGATTCAATTTAAAGGCCCTCCTTGATTTTGTTGATTAATAGGGATATGTAGCAGTTTGCTTCAACAATTGAGGAATATCTTGTTGAGGCATCCCTTGTTGAGGCAATTTTGGCATAAACCCGAAAAAAAGAAATCTTGTACCATTTTGCCTTTTTTGACTCTATACTGTTTTGTCTATTTTTATCAATGGTAGCACCATTTTGTCGATTTTTAGCCGTAGAATCCTTTTGTCTCTTTTATCTTGCAGTACCATTCTGTCTGTTTTTGTCTCTGTACCATTTTGTCAGTGCTATTTTGTCTCGGCACAGTACTTAATTAAAGAGAGTACACAAAAAGTAGGCTCCTATACAACTCATCTACTCCTTAACTCATCTATTCCTTAACTCATCTACACGGCCAAAAAGACTCAACTCATCTACTCCTTAACTCATCTATTCCTTAACTCATCTACACGGCCAAAAAGACTCAACTCATCTACTCCTTAACTCATCTATTCCTTAACTCATCTACACGGCCAAAAAAGCGCAACTCATCTAATCCATAAAATATCTCATCTAATCCTTAAAATATCGAGTCCTTACTACGGGAATGTTGATAAACTCGGAGAAGTTGATAATCTCGGAGCCTAAAAAACCTGTTTAGATAATTTTTTTTCTAATTTAGCATTTTTTATAAATGGATGTACGGGCAACACTAGCAAAATTACAAAAAACTCGAAAACGACGGTTACAAATTAATGATACTTCTGATTTAAATGAACTACAACCAGAAGCAAATCTTGATGAAGAGAATGAGGAAAGTTATGAAGCAAGCTTTAATGATTTTTGTTCGGTGATTTTAAATATATAAATATTCTTTTATTTTAGTTAGTTTATTTATTCATTCCAGCCCTAATCATTCCCAATGGATAGTGCAGCTTTGAAAGTCTCTCAAGTCTTTTTGGCCGTGTAGACTCAACCGGCCATGGACTCAACTGACCCGATATTTTAAGGATTAGATGAGTTGCGCTTTTTTGGCCGTGTAGATGAGTTAAGGAATAGATGAGTTAAGGAGTAGATGAGTTGAGTCTTTTTGGCCGTGTAGATGAGTTAAGGAATAGATGAGTTAAGGAGTAGATGAGTTGAGTCTTTTTGGCCGTGTAGATGAGTTAAGGAATTTAAGCCGTTTAGATGAGTTGAGTCTTTTTGGCCGTGTAGATGAGTTAAGGAATAGATGAGTTAAGGGGACACGAAAAAGTATAGAGACAGTGAAATAGTAGACGAATTAATTGTTTTCACTGGCGATCAATAGGACATTGATCTGTAGGGTTTTTATTTGTTGTTCTTTAATATTTTTATTTTTTTAGAGGAATGGCATCTTTTGTCAAATCAACAAAAAATGCCGACAAATTAGTTTTTGAAGGATTTATTTATGTAAAATACAAAAATGGTGCTGCCAACAAACGTTATTGGAGATGTGAATATTGGAGAAGTTGTAAATGTTATGGTTTTGCTGTAACTAATGCAAATAATGAAGTAACTGTAACAAAACAACACAATCATGGGCCTTCGCCTAACAGAATTGAATTGGCTAGAATTAAAGACAGAATTACCCAAGCTGCTATTAATTCTACTTTATCTCCTAGAGAAATTGTTAATGAACAATTGGCTGGAATTAGTGAACAGGCTAAGGTTTTTTCTTTGATTTTTTGAGGGTTTTTAAGGAGTCCGACTCTCGCTCGAATCTGTCCGTTTATTCGCAGATACAGGAAACTAAATGAAAAGGGTGTCGTTGGACAGGGTTTCGGATAACTGGGTTGGCCCAGTCTCCCCTATTCACCTTTGAGAACCTTTGAATTATTTCTAAGACTAACCCAGAAGATCATCTTCCCAAATATCAACATTTAAGTCTATTTTTCTTTTACTTTGGTTCGTAAACGAAATGGAAAATTTTCGTGCTCTGGCCGTGTTCCGTAAGTATGGAAATAAAGGGCAGAAAAGGAGTAAAATTGGAAAATTTGGGTCCTTTTCATGTGTTTAATTTTAGAGTCTATTTTATTTTTAATTTCCAGGCAACACTTCCCAAATTTGTAAATCTCCAAAAAACTGTTGGTCGGAAACGCTATGCTGATGGATATCGAATGCCTTTGCCCAATTCTCTTTCAGAAATTGAAATTCCCGAACAATTGAGACGAACAAAAACTGAACTTCAAGAAGATTTTATTTTGGTAGATACGGGGCCTGCTGATCCAAATCGAATAATTCTTTTGGGTTCTAGAACAGATGTTGCTAAATTGGCAAGTTGTGATGTTTGGATTTGTGATGGGACTTTTAAAAATGGTGGAAATGTTCAAACATTATATCAACTTTGGGTATTTTTCTTTAATTCTTTTGCTGAGAGTCCGCAGTTTTAGGCTCTAAATAGGGAGACTTTGTAGTTTTTTGGTATCAATTGGTAGAACCGTTGGAATCAAATTATTATAAAATATTTTCGGCTTGGTAATTTAAAGATTAATGGACTTCTGTCTGTTAGGTTAGGCAATGATGGTGAAAAATGAGAGAAGACGGAAAAGGGTCTGAAACGTCTAAGGTTATCTAGTGGTCAGTTAATAAGAACAAATTTCCGAAAAACTTCAACTTGAAAATTTTTTTAAAGATAATATATGGCCGTTTTGGACGTTCTTTTGTTCTTCCATTTATTTATATTTTAATTCCTTCAAAAACAACAGACTTCTATTTGAGATCCATAGAACTTTTACTTGTCAAACTTGATGAAATAAATCCTGGTTCTCGTCCACAAACAATAATTATTGATTTTGAAAAAGTTGAAGAACAGGCTTTAAGAAATGCTTTTCCTTATGCAATAATTCATGGATGTTTTTTTCATTTTAAAGTTTCTTTTAATTTTTTAAAATTTTTTGAATTAATTTAAAGGAATCCATATGGAGAAAAATACAAGAATTTGGTTGGGGATTACAACATCAAGAAGAAGATGGTTTTCTTAAATATTTAAAAATGTTTGTTTGTCTGACCTTTGTTGATCCAGGTTTTTTACTATTATGTTATTATTTTATGATGTTTTTTGTCCCATTTTGTCAATTTTTGTCGTGAATGTTGTAAAAATTTGTGGGTGAACCGAAAAAATGTGTTCTTAATTGCACAGGATCTTTAAGTACCTTGAGTTTTATTCGCTCCCGGGTTTTCATCATCCATCAGTTTTTACAAGGTTAAGGAAGTTATTTTTGCTATTTATAGCTTGGTTTTTTTTCCAAATTTTAGAGTCAAAATTCAATTCCCCTAATAATTTTTGATTTATCCAATTTTATCTATAATATAAAAAACTAACCTTTCTATTCTAAAGCATATGTTCGCGCCTCGTTTCATCGATTAGCTCAAATGTTTCTTGAAGTTTTTAGTAATGGCGATTTGGAAAGTCCACATTTTGCTTTTATTGATTACATGGAAAGAACTTGGGTTGGACGAGAATTAATGCCCCCAAGATATCCGCCAACAATTTGGAATAATAAAGATATAACAATTGAACAGTTGCCCAAATCTTCAAATTCTGTTGAATCTTGGCATAATACTTTTTCTGGAATATTTAATAGACACTCTTCAAATCCTTATAATCTTGTTAGGGCACTTTTGGATAAACAGGTTTTTTTTACAAAATATTTTTTGGGAGGTTTTTTGGGAGCATTAGCTAGGTAATGCATTCAAATTTTAAAAATGAGTAAATTTCCCGGCGTCTTTTAACGAAAAAATTATTTTTGGGAATCAGATGATGTGATTTTATTACCTCCTTTTGAATGTTTTTTAATTTTAACAATAAGAGGAGTTTTTTATGTCAACGTGGTTTGGAAGAGAAAATTTAAAAAAATAATTTAAAAATAGTAATTGTTCCTCCTTTTTTCTTCCTTTCCTTTTTCTAAGATTTTTTAATTTTATTAAAGGCTCGTGTTGATACAATAGCTGTTCGTATATCATCTGGTGCTGTAGTTCAGATGTTTAGTCGACCTGAATATCGACGTGATAATCAAAACTTGCTGAATGTTTTAAGAGGTGTTGGGGGGCCTAGAGATCCTATTGAATTTTTGACTGCTTGTTCGAATTTTATTAATTTTTAATTGGAAAGTTTATTTTTATTCTAACGAATTATTTCTATATTTAATTTTGTATTTTTTTTAATTTTTTTAATTTACTGGTCCTTTGTTTCTTAATAAATTCTGTGTCTTTTTATTTTAAAAAATGATCACAAATTTATTAAATTAATTGATTATTTATCTGTTTAATATTTTTTTAATTAAAAAATTTAAATTTAATCTTTTGGCGATTTTTAAGGAATGGCTGAATTTGTTGAAAAATCATTGGAGGAATTGCTTCCAGTCTTTGAACAACTAAAATTGGTTCAATTGTTTTCTCCTGATGAAGTTTGCGATTTTATTAAGAATTGTCGTGATTATGAGTACAAATTGTGCAAACAGGTTTTTTGCTTTTAAAATATTGGAGGATGGAAGGGATTTTAATGTGTGGATTTTAGAGAGGAAATGTGGGAAATTGGGTTCTAGAATGGAGCGTGGTAATACCTTTAGCCTTATTTAGATGCAACTTAAAAATTTCCCGATCTCGTGATCAGTTTTGGTGAAAGAATTCTGGCCGTTCTCTATATGATTCCACTGCGAGAAATTTAATTTCGCATTCACATTATTTACTTAAAACCCTTTAAATTTCCTCAATATTTTTCCTCTTAAAATTTTACATTTTAATAGACTAAAGTTGCCAAAGACTTTCTTGCATATGCAGCATATTTAGAAGAAAAACTGGATTTAATTGTTGAACGACGAAAAGAATTAAAGTTTTTACATCGTTATGATCAAATTGATAGACCATTAAAAAGTAAATGTGCTCATCTTTATCGAATATGTGCTGCTAGATTTAAGGTTTGTTTCTTTTTTTAATTTTTATAGAAAATATTTTTATATAAACTAGCTAAAAATCGATTAAAATTCTATAAAGATTTTTCTATTCCTCCGTGTTAGGAATCTCGTCGAAAGTCATCGATGTATCAAATTTTAGATTTATTCAAGATGGACCAAGGGATTGGTCCTGAAGGTCGTTACGGCCATTGTCGTATCTGATCAGGACCGTAGCCAGGGGTAAATCTGGCGCCACTAATTCAGCGCAGATAAGAAAAGTCCTGGCTACGGCCCTGTATCTACTATAGTTATAAGGACCAACCGACAGTTCAGTTTAAATAAATCTAAAATTTCCAAAATGTTATTATTAACAATTTATTTTTTTAGAAAATGGAATATCATAATAAGGAAATTGCTTTTCTACACAATGCAAAAATGCGCAAATTATGCAGTCAGGCTTATACTCGTTTGCTTCAAGTAATTTTTTCAAATTAAAAAAATCATCTTGTTCTCCTTTTTAGATTTATGCCCATTTACCTGAAAATCATGTGAGAGCTGCTCGTTTTGAATTTTTTGATAATCATAGTGCAGAAAATGCTCGAACATTAATTTTGATGGGGTTGAGGAAATTTCCACAATTTATTCCTCTTTGGGTGACACATTTTAAAATTGAATTACGTTATGTGGCAAGGTTTTTAGATTTTAATTTTTAAAAAATTTTTTGACTTTTGTTTTTTTTAAGAAAATTTTAAAAAATGGGGAAATTTTGTATTTTCTGAAATTAAAAAAAATTTCCAAAAAATTAAAAAATATTTTATGTTTTTTAATTTTTCAGATTACTTGAACGAAGAGAATTTTTAATAAAAACAAATGATCGTAGTAGCCATCTACATTCTAAAAATAATGGAGAAATTAAAAAATCATTTGACCCTATCAATACTGGAGATGATGAATTTTTAAAATTGAGTCTTGCAAAAGTTGTTTTTGAAATGGCTGTTAAAACAATTCGTGAAAGGGGACTGAAAGCAGGTTTTGATTTTTTAAATTATTTTTCAAGTCTATAACAGTCTAGCATATGTATTATTTTAAAAAGTAATGAACAGTCAAATTATGTACCCAATGGTCAATTAAAATTTTTTGGACCAAGCCTGGAACTTTTTGGCCCCCCAAAAATAATCATTTCTCAATTTAAATTAATTTAGGATTAATTCGTCAATTTATTAAAATAGCTGAAGATTGTGGTGAATTTACAAAAGACTTGGTTTTAAGTATGCGTGAATATATGAGTATTTATGGACTTGAATTGGAAGAAGAAATTGACCAAATGGAGGTTTTTTGAATTTCTAAAAATTAAAAAAATTTCAAATTTTAAAGGTTTTAAATGAAGAATTATTTGAAATTGACACAAAGAGAATGGGAATTGATGAAATAAAAAAAGAAGAAGAAAGTGTAAAAATTGAAAGGAAAAGTGTTTTGGATGGTTTTAATCCAGATGATCCGGAAATTAAAAAGGTTTTTTTGATAAAATTTAATAAAAAATTTTTTAAATATATTTTTAGTTACTTGAGAAGGCTACACTTACAGAAGTAGGTTTTTAAAATATTATAATTTTTTGCTAATTTTTTTTGAGGAGAAAATTTTCAGGATTTTTAAATAAAATATTATATGTTTTTTGTGGTTTCTTCTGATTTTTATCTATAGTAAAATAATAGGTAGTTTAGTGTAGTGGTATAATTCTATGTTTTTTAAAATCAATATGTATAGGTTCGAATCCACTTTGGGACAAATAGCTTTGTTTTATTGTAAGAAAAGTGAAGGGAATTCTTTTTTTTAATAACTTAATCTGTAATTGAAAATTCTTTTTTTTTCAAAGGATTATGATTCAAAACCTTTGGACGAAGTATTAAAACGTTCAAAAACACAAGAGAAAAAAATTAGAAAATCTCAAAATTCCAAAACGGCAGGGGAAAGCTGGTTTGGATTACCTGCTTCTGAAATGGATGAAGAAAAACGAAGAGATTTGGAATTGATACAAATGAGAAATATATTGGATCCAAAGCAGCATTACAAAAAAAGTGACAGAAATGTTTTGCCAAAATATTTTCAGGTTTTTTTAAATTAAAAAAATTTTTTTACTGACGTGACGTAAAGTTTATGGGGTCCTGGCCTTATAGAAAAATTGATAATTTTAATGATTGGCAATATAGTTGGGGTTTTCACTCTCCCCGTTTTCTTTAAAAAAATAATCTAGACAAGCATCCTGTCTTCTTTTAAGACATTATATAATAGTATTTTCGGTGGTAGTCCACAAGCTTCCCTCTTCCTTCCCATATTATTTTTTTATAAATAATTTTATGCTAATTGTAAGCATCTGTTTTTTATTAAAAAACCCTCAGACAAGAAATTATTTAAAAAAAATTTTTATTCAAAACAGATTGGTCAAGTAGTTGAATCTAGCGCAGATTTTTATTCTGGTCGTTTAAATAAAAAACAACGTAAAAATACATTAGCAGAAGAATTAATGAATGATCACGAAATTATTGCTAAAAACAAAAAACATTATGCAAAAATTATTCAAAAAAGGGAAGCTACAAAAGGTGTGGGAGTATTTAAAAAGTCTGGTTATTTACCTAAACATAAAAAGAAGAAAAGGAGAAAAAATTTTTAAGGTTTTTTTTAATTTAAATTGTTAATAATTTATATATAAAATTGTTTTAAAAATTTTTTTGGTCTTTTAAAAATAATATACCTATAGTCTAACTGAAATATTAATTTTAAAAAATATCCCGTTCTTTAAAGCGCTGTGATTTTTTTTATGAGTTTTTTCTCTCGAAATTTTTTACTCTTGCTTTGGTTCCGAACAGGAAGAACCGAGGATTTTACGTTTCGTTTCCAAATCTCTTTCCAAGAACTGAGACAAACTTATATTAATGCTGGTTGGACTCGTAACCAAAGTCCAACCGGGATTTTTTTTATTTAATCGAAAAAATATTAATTGATCGAGCCCTTCTGTCTGTTTTCGTTTATAAAAACACGTATTAAATAATTTTTGTTTATTTAATTTATCCGACGTCTAATTATTTCTTAATCAAAAGGGCAAAATTTTAAAATAGTTTTTTAAATAATTTTTAAAATCGATTAAATCTTTTAAGGGGAAGTTATTTGTAAAAAAATATTTTCATTTTAATCGAATCTTCTTTCAAAATAAAATTTTTTAAATAAATTTTTATTAAGGAAAATTTTCTCTTTTGAAATAATTTTTCTCTTTGTTTTTCCCTCATTTTATATTTTTATTGTTTTTGTCCCTAACGGCAGCTGTAAAAATAAAAAAATGATTTTGACGTTTCTGTGAAAAGAAAATTTTTTGGAGTAAAAAATCGTTCGCTTTCTGCTACGTTTTTTCGTAGTTAATTGAATAATTTTATGAATTTTAAATTAGTCTCTAATTAGTCGGACCTAATTTTTGAGATACTCCCGGAGGCTGACAAATAAAAAGTTACCTTATAATTAAGCGTCTATTGAATAGAGGGTATCTCTTAGGCAGCTCTCTTTCACCCAATGGCCAACTAATGTCTCTTAAATAGAGGTTATATTTAATATTGAAGGGATCTTGTAGTGAGGTCCTACCCTCTATTTAAGAAACATCCCATTATAAGATACTTCTTTCTATTCCAAGTAGGTATTTTAAAGTAAGGTCCGCCTTTGCAAACTTCAAAGAAAACAATTTTTTAGATGCCTTAAAAGCCCAAATAAAAAATTTATTTTTAAAATGATTTTCTCTTTTGGATTAATTTTCATCATTTTTATCAACTTTATTAATTTAATAGCCGAAAGAATAAATTATATCCCTTCATTGTTTAGACACAAAAGAGAACAACAATCCCTTACATATCCACCAATTTATCACATCTGTGGAAATTTTCCAAATTTTGTTTATTCTTTATTACGTAAGAAAATTACAATTTTTTTAAAGAATATTTAACCCTCGAGATCACCCTCTAAAAGATCAAAGTTTTCTAAATGTCTAAAGTGTTGTTCTCCTGGGTTTTTTCTCTCCTGATTCTGGTTTGGACCCATCATCCTCAAACCACCAAATTCATAATAAATCTTGATATATTGGAATCTCTCGGACTGACTTTTGCTGACCCGAGGGAAGGAGGTTGAGGGAGAAGGGAGAGTCGTAACAAAGAGAGATTCTACTGTTTCTTAAAAATATTTTTCTTTCCCAGCTTGTCAAGTTTGTCGAAATGGAGGGCGTTCTCTAAACCTACCCTGTACATCCCCAATCCAATGTGTTATTTACTACACACAAGGAGCAACAGAATGTATAGACAGCCAATGTTGCACGGCAATTTCTTCTTTAGAAACATTAAATGTTCAACCCTCCATACATTTTGAACAACAAAATGGACAACAAAATAATTATTTAATTGAAGAACAAACTGAAGGTTTTTTGTTAAGGGAAGATTTATTTTTCTTTTTTAAGGTTATTGTCCAAATAACGAGCGCTCAAAAATTCGTTGCAGGTTAGTGTGGTTGCTCTGAAATTCTTTAAAATTTCTTAATGGTAGATGAGGGCTTGAAGCATTTCTTGAGTCAATCCACTGGGTCCATCCCAGAATGTCAACCCCTTAAAGGGTTTGTCCTCTGGGTTTATCCCCCAACCTGGTTGATTTTGTAGAAATGGGTTGGTCTCCAACCTGAATTCCATCTCTCTGGAAATGGGTTTTCTCGTGGATTACCACATTTCATATAACGAAACTACAAAGGTAGATGAAAATAAAAAAAATTTTCAGTGCTGCAGGGCAATGTTCTCCTTCCCAAGAGTGTCTAAATGGAATATGCTGCCCACAAAACGCTAACAATTATCTAGGTATTTAATTAAAAATTTTTATCAAAATCTTCTTAACATAAGAGGCTTGTGGTGGTCAAATAGCTATAGAACGTTGTGATTCTGGAACATGTTCAAACGGACTGGTGTGTACCGCCTCTCGATATTGTTGTCAATGTAAAGTTGGCCGTTCTGCTGGATATTGTAATATGGTAAGGAAATACAGACTTGGCCATGGATCCTGATATATCCGCCTAACTTTTGAGTCATATCTATTCAGAGGTATCCACGGATATATCAATTTTTCTCAAAATGGTCAACATGATGATCCGTGGGTATTCGGATTTAATTAAAAATTAAATCCGAAACCATGTCTGATAAAATATTTTTTTAATTTCTTTAAAAATTTTTTAGGGTGCTTGCCAACCCGGTTATCAATGTCAAAATGGTTATTGTTGCCCTTCTTGTCCGGATAATACGATGACTTTTGGTGTTTGTACAGCGGGGGATTCTACAAATTATAATTTGCAATATACAAATGGACAAAGACAATTGGGTTGTCCCATTGGTAAATTCTTATTTTAAAAAGAAAATTAATTCGTAGAGTCGGTCCAGATTAAAATATACACACAATATTAGACACCTCTATTTGGGATACATTAAAAAAAATTTTTTTTTGTTTGCCACAGGATGGAGGAGTTGCCCCAAACGCCTCTATTTAGAGACACTCTCATTATAAGGCACCTCCTATTTAATATACAACTCATTATAAGGCACTCTCCAAGGGGTAACTTACATATAATGAACGATGTCTGGCATATTGTAAAAAAATTTCAATTAAAAAACAACCTTTATTAAAATTTAAAAAATCTTTCAATTTTTTAAGGTTACAAATGTTTAACTGGTGATATTTGTTGTAAACAATAAAAAATCCAAAATTTTATTTGAAATCTTCAATAATTGAAGGCTTTATATGCATTACATTATTTCTGTATTCCATTGTTGATTTTAATCCTTTTCGGTTAACCCGGTTAATATCTGCAGGATTTAATGTTATCAATTCTGGTTGAATCTAAAGAAAAAAATTTAAAAAATTTTTATAAAAATTAGTTTTATTTTTTATTTAAACAATTAAACGAAAATTTATTGAAGGGAATATACCTAATACTTTGAAAATTATTAAGGTATAGTTCAAGCGATTAAACAAGACCCTTTTGATTTTGGAGACGGATAGGTCCATACATATAAGTCGAGAGCCGAACCAGAAGGTCAATTTCTGGTGGATTTCATTTTCCCTTCAAGCCCCTTCTGGATACGCCCTATTGATGACCGATAGACCCAAAATAGATTTTAAGAAATATTTTTGGCTTCCCAATAGCGGCTCCCTTTTATATATAGTAAAAAAACAAACCTTATCAAGTAACATTTTCACTTCTCTCTCTTTTCTTTGTTGTTTTGATTCAAATGGATTTGCTCGTAACGAATCAAAATTTGCTTGTCCAGCGCCGGGTATTAAAAGACTTGACAACCCTAAAGTGTGTCCAACACCCAAAACATCTTCGTATGGACAAAATTTTAAATCAGTAATTGCTCCTTCACATTTATGCATTAAATAGGGTGTGGTAGATTGCCCCAAATGTGGGTTTTTGAGGATCTTAAAAAATGTTTTTATTAACTGAAAAAATACTTTTTGATTTTTAACATTTTTCTATTTACGTCAATTTCTACAACGATAGTAAAAGAAGGTAATTCGTGATTAATGACCTGAAGACGCTCTTTTTCTACCTGATTAAAATAACATTGTCATGGTACACTTAAAGGCTTGGTCAGTGAGGAGGTCGTTTGGTCTTTTAGGCATAAAAATTCAAAGAAGCAAATTTATAAATATGTATAACTCCCTCCCTTCCGATCGGCTTATGCACGATTCGAAACAACCGATTTAAAATATCATAGCTTAATTATGACTAGAGGCCGGACAAGATCTCGAACAAAAATTTCGGTTATCGAGATCAACATTTTTACAAGATAACGAGATTCTCGATCGACCTTCCTAGTCAATCCTGTCTCTACTTATGATAGTCAATCAATTAAACCAAGAAATTCTCGAACAAGAATTTCAAAAAAATTTCTTTTACTCTTAAATTATTAAGAAACCTGCAAATTATTTCCCGAATTAACCGCCAAAAAATTTCTTTGACTAAAAGCAACATGTGAATAGTGTACTAAAGGACCAGAATAAACAGCCAATTCATTATAATTCTTCCTCAAATCCCATATTCTCAATTTATTGTCCAATCCACTCGTTGCCATATAATTTCCATTTGAATTTATAGAAATACCCAAAATTGGCCCTTTATGTGCAAACCTTTCAATTAACGGTTTTTGAACATTTGGTGACCACATTGTTATTAAACCACGAGAATTTCCTCCAACAATTATTGCATTTGACTGATTTTGTGTTAAGACGTTTAAAGCACCACATTTTGTAGGAAAATTAGCTACCTAGTTAAAAAATTATTTTAAATTAAATTTGAGGAAAACAAAACTTGTTTGCCAACAGAAACATCTAACCATGTAAGAAATGTATTTCCACCCTAAAATTAAAAAAAATTATTAAAAGAAAAAAGCGAAGATTTTTGAATGTAAAAAATAAAAATCAATTCATTCGAGGAAACGAACAAAGGAACGGGTTGGGTTACCACGATCCTAAGAAAATTTTGAAAGCCCAACCCGAAAATCGACTCTTATTGACGTTCTCGTTTTAAACATTTTCTTCTTTAGCCAAAGCGACCCTGAAATAGTGTTAGGCAAATGGATTTTTCCGGTACCGGTAGTACCGAAAAGTACCGGTCCGGTAATGACGGTAGTACCGCGATCGTACCAAACCGTGCCTAACACTACTCTGAAATCCCTTATCCTGGAAAATTATCGTCCATTTTCGACTATTCTAACGTAAAGCTTCGATGACGTGAATTTTGTTAAAAATTAAAAAAAAATATTATATACCGATCCAACAAGCAAAAAATGCCTAGGTAAAAACTCTAATCTTCTAATATCAAACATTGATTTTATACAATGCAATTCTGTTCCATTTCTGTCATAAATTCTTAGCCAACGTTTTTGGGCTACAGCAAACATTGTTTCTGTGTGAAGCCATCTAATTTTCATTAAAATTTAAATAAAAATTCAAACAAACTGTATATCCCGAACAGTTTCCATTACATTAATTTCAGTTATTAAATCTTTAGTCATCCAATCGAAAGCAGCCACATGTCCTTTACGTCCACCTAGCAACATATAACGTCCATTTAGAGTGTAGTCAAGGTTGTAAGGACCAAAACGAAGATCAAGAGAAAAATGCTTTGAAAATTGAAAAAATTACTAAACTTCTTGCTTTTAGATTAGAAAAAGGACAGGCCGAACCTAGTGTCATGTATGTTTGAAAAATCAATGAGTGATAGTTAATCGACTTGCCACGACCTAATAGTCTCGGTTTTTGAGGACCCAGTAGTCAAAATCGTTCAAGGTCGGAGATTTGTATCAGAGTCGGTGTTAGACAGGAACAAGTATATACAAAAATATATTCTTTTAAAAAATACTTTAGTTGCACTAGCAATATCCACAGCATCACAAATTTCAGCTTGTTTCGTCATACACGTTGGAACTCCATCATCTGCTTCAATATACCTTCAAATAAAAACTTTCTATGAAAATAATCCAAAAAAGAAAACCCTTCTTGTTGAGTATCAAGAATTTCAGCACGTGCCACCCTCTCCACCCTTTCAAAAAATCTTCCCTTCTTTTTTGTTAAACGTTTTTGAGCGACTATCGTCCTTGCTTTTTCCTTTAAAATAAGAAAATTTTTTATCAGAAAATATCTAAACAAACCGGAATTAAAAGTTCAGCCCCAGTATCATATTCATTCAACTTTTCTTTAGGAATGTCCAACTGTGGAGGGAAATTATCAGGCTTTCCACGAATCAAATCATTTGGGATTGGAGGACGATTATGGCGAAAGTTTCTTCTTTTCCCAATAAAGTGTTTTCTATGTTGACGATTATTAATCTGCCTTCTTGGCTCTTTCATTTTTATCTGATATTTAGTAAATTTAAAGAGAAAACGAAAATGAGAAAATTTTATCGGCAATGTCAGGAAGAAAAATTAAAAAAAAAGTTAACTCAAAGCTACAAGACTTGGGAATATTAGTTAACTTATTGCCATTAGATATCGGCCTGGATCTGCATCCAGACCTTAATTTTTCCAAGGTCAAGAATCAACCAAAATTCCCTATCTCTACTTGACGCACCTTCTTTGGTTTTACGTCACTTTTTGAAAAAAGGAAGCGATTTCCAAAGAATTAAAACTTTGATTGACAAAGACAAGAAAACAAAGAAAACCACAACGACGGAAAATAGCTAATTCTGTTAAATAAAATATTTTTCAAGGTAAAAACCGTTAGACAAGAAAAAAATTAATCAAAAACATTTTATAATATTCATCAACAAGAAAATGAACGCATTAAAATTAACAAAAATGCTTTCAAATCATTTCTAGGCTTCCTCTGTCTTGGTTGCTCGAGTATACACCAATTGAGCTCCATGCTTCACCACAACTTTAATTAATCCTTTTTGGTGCAATTCGCGAAGACCAGCACGCGCTAGAGAAGCTCGGACCTAAAAATTATTTTGAAGTGACTTAAGAGAACCACAAGACATTCTCAAAAAACCTTGAGACGTTCAGAAACAACGCTAGGAGTGATCAATTTGACAGAAACAATTTCCTAAAAAAAGGTCAATTATCAGAAGAAAACCCCCAAAAAACCTTGTAAAGTTTGTCAAATGTCGCCTGGTCAAAAAGTACCATGTTCTGCAATTTGTCCCGAACCTTTCCTTTCGACCACTTCTTCTTCTTAGCCTTTCCGCTTCCTCCGGCTGGCGTGTCCTTCTTTTTTGCGGGCGCCGCTTTTCCTCCTTTAGCGTCAGCTTTCCCACCTTTTGTTTTTGGTGGCATAATTTAATTTATATTTCTAAGAAAAATTAAACAGTAATATGAAAAACCGATGAAAAAATAACTTCTAGATTAAAAATTAAAATGAATCTTAATAAGAAATAGTAAATAAAATTAAGAGTGTTGGAAAAGATGCAGAGACAAAACATTTCGCCAAATAAAATAAATCACAACAAATTTAAAACATTAAAAGAGCCGGGTCAGTTGAGTACTGCCGGAGATTGCCAGATTTTATCCAAATTTTTTATTTTTTAGTTTTCCCTTAATTTTCTTTAAAGAAGCAATGACGGACAACACAAAACAACCCAACAACAACGACAATTTAGTTCCCGATCCCTCAATTCTCACCGATTTGGAAGCCCATGCCAGATCAATCGCCTCAAATTTGGACATGACTTTAAGGGATTTGAGAGGTTCTTTACACGGAATGAGCGATTTAACTAGCGAATCTATGCAAGTATTTAATAATATAGTTACTTCTACTTGTGATCAAGTAGATTCTGCTATTCGTTCGACTTATGCAATGTTGGCTAAAGCTGAGGAATTTAGTGAATCGATGAATGGAATGCAAAATATTTTTCAACAAATGTAAGGAAAAAATAATTTTATTTGGTAAAGGTTTGGATTGCGTCTTCCCCTTTTATTTTTCACAAAATTTAGTTTTCCTTCAGAAGGGTTCATAATGGTCAGACTAAGGAACTTCGTTTTTTATGAAAAGAAAAAGCCTTGTGGGGGGTTATTGATTAAAAAGGTGCCAAAGAAAATGGAGATGAATTTTGAGAAAAATTAAAAAAAAGGAGCATGGAGGGGGAGAGAACACAAACTATACTTTTACCAATATTTTTTAAAATTAAAATTTTGGGAATCTTGGAAATCCAAATTTCTTTTCTTATCTTTTAAAAAAATTTTTTTACAGAAAAGATGTTAAGCAGCTTCTCAACGATTTTGAATTGAAATTGACATCAAATATAGGACAACAAAAATAATTTTTTCGAAAAAAACTCTATTAAATTATTTAAATTCCAAAAATTAAAAAATGGTTAAGGAGATTATTGCACAAATGTAGAGAATTTTCCGTTAATTTAACGTAGAATTATTAAAGTATTTGGGGGGGGGGGGTTTTAATCTTTGCCATTTTTTCATATAAAAATTGACTGATTTTCACTAAAAAATTGGGAAAAATAATTTTTAGAAAGGAATCATTTTATAAAAAAATTATTTAAAAAAATACCCCCCCCCCCCCCCCCCCTAAAAAACTGGTGTTCCAAAAATTTGACTAGAAAAACCTTGAATTCCACCACAGTTTTAACATCTAGTTGTTTCACTTTCAGCCAAACTTGTAATACTTTCACGTCTATGTCCCATTTTTGGATATGTATGTTCTTGCATTTCATCTTCTCCTTCTAATTCTACCTGTAACGTCATTTTTTCTAATGCCAATAAATGACGTTTCCATATAGGTTCTGATTTTTTTAATGATCTAAAAAAATTTTAAAATTTTTGTTTGTAAAAATTTTTCTAATTTGGGTAGAAATTCTTATTTTAATAAATTATATTTTGTAAACAAAATCGACAAATTTTCATCTTTTTTGGTTCTTTCGTTTTTCTGTTTTTTTAAGAAAAAGCGAAAACCAACTGAAAACAGGGGTAAAAAACTGAAAATAAAAAAAATAACAACTAGGACTTCTTTTGGACAATTCTACTATTTTTTAAAACAAAATTTCTCCCCAAAATCTCCAGAAAAAATTTTCTGCAAAAAAAAAATAAATTTTGACTTACTCTCTTTGTTTTTCAATAATATAATGACTTGTCCACATTTTATAAATTAATTGTGTTGACATTTGCTAAAAATTTCACTTAAAAAAATAAAATGTTTTTAATTAACCACGTCAGCGTGTTGGGCAATTAATCGAAGAATAAATAATCCATCAGTTTTTAAATATTTTACAATAAATTTGGCTACACATTGTTGAATTTCTTTAAAGAAAATTTTAATTAAAAAATTAAAACAAACGTTTTGGTTGTAAAATATTTGGATCTTTATCAAATAATGGTTCACCAGCCATTTCTAAATGATTAAAAATAAAATGCTCGGCAGAAGCTGTACTTAAGTAGCCATAAAACCTTTAAAATTAATTTAAAAAAAATTTTTTAACTGGATTTCGGGTAATCCGACCCATCCAAGGTATTAGACTAATTCTCAAATAATTTAGGCCATATTATTTATTGTTCGTCGATCGCTATTGAATTTCGGACATCTATAGGAATCAAACTTTTCGGGATTATGACTGGGATTCAAAGAACCAGAAAGGGCGTCTACGAATCAGAAATCCTGATTTAATTCCAATCCCAACCGATCAAATTTTGTATTAGGATCCCTCAACCGGACGACCCCAAGAACCATTTTCAATTTTAAAAAATTTTTTAAAAACAAACCAAGCACTAATATTAGCCAAAGTAATAATTGCCAAAATTGTATACCATCCCCACAAAAGCATAAAAGCTTTTTCCATAAAAACGTTTAAAACTAAAACACATTGAACTGTGTGGTTAACTGATTGTCCCATTTCTCTGACCTTTAAAAGAAATTTTTTTTTAATTTTCAAAAAAATTTTGCTCAAAAATTTTTCAAAAAATTTTCGAAATTTTGAAAAAAAATTTTCAAAAATTTTTTGAAAAATTTTCCTTCTTACATCAAAATCACACCAAGTAACTCTAGGAAATACTCCAGATTCCTTCCAAAAAGTTGAATTCCAATGTAACAAATTTCTCCAAAATTCAAAACCAAAATTATCATTTGACCCAAAAAGATAACTTAAAAAAAACTTTTAAAAATTAATTTAATAAAAAACTCTAACCGATTAAGAAAATTTAATTGTCCTGTTACATTAATAAAAAATAAACATTTACTTAATAAATATACAAGTGTTACATAATAAGCAGAATATTTCATATTTAATAGACGAAAAAATCTGTGAGGGCGAATTCTTCTCTGAAAAAAAGAAGAAATTTTTTATTAGAAAACTAATTAAAAACAGGGAAGGTGTCCACGAGTTATCAAAAATCTGATACCGAAACCAAAAATCAGGACTTTTTTCGGCCCGAACCCCGATCCGAAAAATTTTGAAAACCCGACTCGAAATCGTATTCGATTTTTTCCCTCCACCTGCCCCATCTCTGTTTGTCAACAACCAGTTATTAATTAATCTTTTATTCTTAGTAATATTTTTAGAGACCAGGTTCTCATTTTAATCAAATCACCTAGTCTTGAAAGGAACTTAAAGAATTTTTCTTTTACCGGATTTTCTCTTTTTAAAGAAAAATAAATTTTTGTATGCCCCAAAAAAATATCCCCAAATAAAATTAAATAAAAAATATAAACCATTTCCAATCTTCTATGAAATTTTAGAACTTTCTGCAAATGGTTGCACAGAGAATTAATATTATCCGCTCTAATTGTTGGATCACTATTTGCTTCACTAGTTGCTATTCGTAGAATTTCGCCTACTTTCATTCCTAAAATTTATTTTTTTAAATTAAATTTTAAGAAAGCAAAGGATTCGAGTTAAAAAGTCCTTAATGAAAAATATTTTTAAAAATTAAAAAATTTTGTCCGCAAAAAACTTGCAAATCCAAAATTTGTCCGCAAAAAAACTTGCAAATCCAAAATTTGTCCGCAAAAAAACTTGCAAATCCAAAATTTGTCCGCAAAAAAACTTGCAAATCCAAAATTTGTCCGCAAAAAAACTTGCAAATCCAAAATTTGTCCGCAAAAAAACTTGCAAATCCAAAATTTGTCCGCAAAAAAACTTGCGGATTCAAAATTTAAAAAGAAATTTAACTCGTATACAAATCCCAAACAGTCCCTAGGAATACCAAAAGTTCAAAAAAACCTGATTGTGCATGAAAGTATTTCCAAATTAGAGCAGGCACTTTAAAACACCCCGCTTGAAAAATTAAAAAGAAGGGAATCCATTGATAATAGCTAATTCTCCTTTCTCTTCTTTCCTCATCGCTTATATTCACTATTATTTGTTCAGCTTTATCTATAGCTACAAAATAAGTGTTGGCCGTATAACAATAATTTTCTGTGTACTAAAAAATTTTAAAAAAGAAAATTTTTACAATCAAACCTCCCTATAACTTGTGGCCGAAAAATCCTCTTATAATGGGGTGTCTTTTAAATAGAGGATAGAACTAGCTATGAGATACACCCCTGTTTAAGATATGTTTCTTAAAATTTGGTTAACCTCTAGGTTGAGGGAGCTGCCTAAGCGACATCCTGTATTTAAGATAGCCTCATTGTAGGATAGCCCAAGCAATACCCTCTATTTAATAGACCACATCATAGACCACATGTCTCTTGAATAGAGGATAGAACCCTATTAAGTTGCTCCCTTATTTAAGATACGTTTTTTAAAATTTGGTTGACCTCTAAGTGAAGGAAGCCTGTATTCGAATTAGGAAAAACCAAGCCTCATTGTAGGATAGACCAAGCGATACCCTGTTGTGGATCGAACGCAGCGGCTTCTAATTGTCTAGCTGATTTTTAATTAATTAGGGTGTCAGATAGAATTAAAGAATAAAGAATTTAATATTTATTTATCTACTTTATTTATTTTAACAATTGTGGAATAATTGGGCAAGGGCAACTCAATTAATAGCTAAAAAGCTTATATGAACGGGCAACTCATGAATACGGGCTAAAAAGCAACTAACTTAGCAACAGACTCTTTACTAGTAAAAGAGAGGGGCTTAAATAGGGCCAGTATTGGAGGAACATTTTTAAATGATTAGAACATTAAAACACAATTTAAAACACAAATTAACTAAATTTAAGGATCGGTCCACCTTTTTGGCAATTTGTTTGTTGAAATATTAGGTTGGGCCAAAAAAGTGGACCTTGAGACACATAAAAATTAAATAGTAAACAATTTGGAATGCGGACTAAAAAACACGTGAAAAGGAGAAATTGGGGGTTAAAAATGTGAATTGGGCCAAAAAGATAAGAAATTGGCCCACAAAAAGTAATAAAGTGAAGAAATGGGGCTTATCAGTAATTTAAACAAAAAATTGTATTTTGATCACAAAATACAAAAAGCAGAATACTTTGTCATTCTGCAACACTCCCCCTAAATTAAAAATTATTTTCTTTTTCTTCTCCTCTCTTTTATTTATTTTCTTCTTCTATAATTCATCAGATCCGTGCGCGCGTCTGTAATTGCGGTGCGTTGCATTTGTTGGCGACCACGGGATTGTTTGGATTGATTTTTGCTTCATCTGTTCGAGCTGAATGTGTGTTTTTGCGTTTGTTTCAGTTATTGTAGGCTTCTGTCTTTTTTGTAATTCCTCCAAGTAGGCTTTCCTTTCAGGTGACAGCGCTACTATTATTCGTCTTCCTTTCTTTGTAATTGTAGTGTGTGTTCCTTTAAATTCTGACGTCGCGCTTTGAATTTTTTTGTTTTGTATGTCGTTCAATGGGCCTTTGTTGATTGTTGCCACAATTGTTGGAAGCATGATAGCCAAAATCGTTATGATGAGAATGACGTATTTGCCTTGAGGCCATTTAGTTCTCGCTAGATCTCTTATTCTTTCTTCCTCCTTTGCCTTTTCTCGGTAGTGACTCGCGGGAGGTGATCTGTTTCTTTCTCTGTAGTGTGCTGCCAATTTTTCATTTATAATGATTGGTTCAGCCACCATTGTTGAGGTCGGCTTGAATTTTTCTCTAATTTTTTCTACCTCTGTTGTATTAAAGCCTGACGTTGAGGGCATGTCTACATCCATTACTTCTTCACTCTCTATTGTAGTGAATCTTGGTGTAGCATTTATTTTGTTGCGAATTTCCGTTAGTTCTCCTGGTCGACCTCTCATTGTGTAGAAACCAGTTGAATATGTTTCTGCCATGTTACGAAATTGTTCGACCATTCTCAATCTGTCTGTGTATCTTTCTGGTTCATGGAGAACGAGTGTTGTTTTAAACTTTAGTGAATTCTCTGCAAAGAATCGGAGTGTAGATTCTATTCCTGCTGAAATTTGGTCGTCCGCTTGTACGATGTAAATTATTTCTCGCACAAATCTTCCAGTGAAGATTATTTCCTGTAGTTCGCGAGATCCATCTATTGTTATCAGTCGGACTGACTTTTCATTTGACCACGCTTTTGCAGACTGTATTGTGTTTTCCGAAACAATAATTGTATCTGCTTCAACTAGCAATAATGGCGGAGAAGCTGTAAAGAACTCAAATCTTCTTTTTGTTAAAACTTTATTTATTAAATCGGTGAGAGTTAATAGCCAATTGTATGCTCCAGCCATAATTTTATTTGATTCCGGCGGATCTTCAATTTGTATCGCGCCGTATGTATTTTCTTCCCACAATTTTCTGAGAACGTGGCAATTTGCTATACGTGAGTCCAGTACTTCTCTTACATTTTTATCATTGATGGCCTTCCTTGGGTCCGCTTTGATCATGTCCCAGAATTGTAAAAGTAGGTAGACTATGTCGTCTTTTTTAGAGAGCAGCTTCTCAGCATTCTCAAGCATATACATTGACCTTTTATACTGGCGCATTATCCAATCAAATATTATCATTTGAAGAATATTCAACATTATCGGCAAGTTGAATATGTTGGCCTTTGGTCGAAGATGAGCATTAAAGGATACTTCTCTCGAATGAAGACAGTCCTTGTGCTCAATTCCATAACAATTAGTGAGGACGTTGTATGGTGCCTTTGCGGGTAATGGCACTGGTGGAGTTTGAATTTCCATTTGTGATTTTTGTGGGGATTTAGCATTAATCCCCAACTCTCTCCGCGCCTTTTGAGCTTCTTTAAGTGCGGCCTTTTGTTTATCGTTGTCTTGTCGTTTTGCCAATTCTTTGTCCCAGGGCACTGTTGCTAAACTGGTGTTTGGCATTTTTTCTTTATTCGAATAATCTTCCGCTCGATAATTCTTTCTGAATTCTTTATTGTAGCGGTTTAAAGCTTCCTTTTCTCGTGTAGCTTCTATTTGTCTTCTAGCGCTTGGCTTGTTGTATTTTTCTATTTTCTTTTGTTGTAATTTTTCTATACGTAGTCCATCACGGAAAGTGTATTTCCCTGCTCCTAAAGATTTGAAGAGAGCATTCATTCCAGCCATTGCTATTCTCTTCGGACGTTTAAATTGTTTCCGTGGTATTTTGTAATTGGCTGACAACGTTGGAAAATGTTTATTTTTTGTTGCTGGAGCCTGAATCTGTTGTCTAACTGGACCTTTCATCGTTGCCAATTTTCTTTTTTCATTTTCTGGTCGCTCGTCGCTAATTTGCATAGTATATGTACTATCTTCTGAATGTGTTGAATCTTGTCGTTTACGTTTATTTGTTGTCGCGATTTCAATTGTGTCGCGATTTGGTGGGTGGCTCGACTCAATTGTCGCCATTCCAACAATGTTGACATTACTGTTGTCCATTTTGTTTTTGTTGCTGTCCTGAATTTCTAACGGGTAAAGGACATTTATACTTCTTTTGAAAATTTTTTCATTTGTTTGGACCTTGACAGTTCGGATAATTCCGTCTCTTCCTTTAATTAGTAGGAGTACACGAGCTAGTCTCCAATGACTCCTAGGGATTTCTTCTTCACCAATCAGGACTATTTCCCCTACTTTAGGAGTATAATTTTCATTCGTGATGTGGTTTTGCTTTCTTTCTCTTAGTGCTAGAAGATAATGCGATTGCCAGATTCGCCAAATCTTGTCCAATCGCAGCTGAATATAGTCCATTTTTCTTTTTAATCCTGATTCTTCCGGCTCATAATCTTCGTCATCTTTGCTGATTGTTTCGTGTGGTGTCGTTACTTCGACATCTTCGTATGGTATCAAGAAATCGATTGGGCGTAGAGCTCTGTGTGGCTCTCTTTCGGACATAAAGGTCAATGGTCGGGAGTTGACAATAGCTTCCACTTCGCAGAGAAGTGTTTGCAACTCATCTTTTTGTAATAAATTGCGGCCGATGCATCTTCTAATTGACATTTTAGTTATTCCGACCATTCTTTCCCACGCTCCTCCTTCCCGAGGGTTGCGCGGTGTTGTAAACTGCCATTCGGTTCCTTGGAACTTCATTTCGGAATTTAGGTCCTTCACAAATTTGGAACCAAGTGTAAAATTTGTTGCGTTGTCTGAGACTATTAGCGATGGGACTCCTCTTCGAGACGCGAATCTTCTGTACGCTCTCAAAAATGATTCTGCTGACAAATCCTCCGCCAGCTCCAAGTGTATTGCCCTAACGGACATACAGGTGAACAAGGCTCCATAGGCTTTTTCGACAGCGTTGTTGAGTCCCTTAATTTTCATAGGCCCGAAATAGTCGACTCCTGTTGTCGTGAATGGCCTTGACATTGAGACCCGATACTTTGGTAACGTGTCAAATTTTCGAAGATTGTATGGCTTTAATCTGTATTTTCGACATGTCAAACAGCCATACTTAGTTGAGAATAGTACCCGTTCTACTTCCTTTCTTCCTTTAAGGAGCCAATATTTTTGACGGACCAAAGCAAGAAGCGTTTGGGTGCCGCAGTGTTTATTTGTTTTATGAAGGTCTAGAATTATTAGTTTCGTCAGCCAGGATTCTTTCGGTAGGAAGATCGGGAATTTTGTTTCGTTGTTTAAATCTGCTTCTGCCATTCGTCCTCGACATCTCAATATGTGATTGCGTTCGAATATTTGTAGACTGGCCTTTACTTCATCACTTGGTGGATAGCTTTCTTGAGCCTTTTGTGTTAAATAATTTTCGGCTACTTTAATTGTGACGCCCGTTATTTCTATTTGTTTAATGAGTTTTCGCAGTCTTTTGATGAATAATATCGCATAAGACAGTGCGGAAACGAGTCGTTTGTAGTTGGAGAACCGCTCAATTTTAATTATGCAGGGTTCAAATTTTTCTTCGACGATCGCCGCTAATGTAAATTCTTCCACCTTGTCTTGTATTTCGCTTCCAGGAAGATATTCGACGAGAGGTGTGGGCCATTTTTCCTTTGGAAGGCTTAGCCACTTGGGTCCATACCACCAAAGTCGATTAACTGAAAGGTCCTTGGGTGTGGATCCTCTAGAACATAGATCACTTGGGTTGTCGCTACTGATCAGATGCTTGACTGGGCAGAGATTTCGAATTTTATGTAGTCGATTTGTGACGAATCTGTCGTATTTTCCAAGTCTTTTGAGTCTTTCGACGTTACATTGACTATCCGACCAAATAGTCATATTTTCTGTATTGATTTTTAGTTCCTGGTTGATGAATCTAACTAATTTTGCTCCCAAAGTCATAGCTTGAAGCTCAAGTTTTGGTATTGTTGCCGCATTAATTGGAAGAGATGCTGGTCGTACCAAGCTTTTCGCATAAATTAGAGCCACCTGTGGCTGTGTAGTCAATTCTCGTCCATAAATGGCCGCGCCGAAACCGTATCCTGAGGCGTCTGTAAAACAATGGTATTCGAGTTGGTCAGATGTGGCGCTAACTAGTCGTTTAAATTCAATTTCTGAGTTGCCTTTCCATGAGGACATGATTTTTAACCATTGTTCTTTTATTTCGTCTGAGACTTCTGTGTCCCATTTGTAGTTGGCTTCGAATACCTTTTGTAGTAGTAGTTTAGCTGACACTAGAATAGGTGACACTATTCCTAGTGGATCATAAACTTGTGCTATGGTCGACAGCATTGATGTGTTGCCTTGTGGCATATTGTTTATATATGACTTGTCTTTTAGTCTTTTGTTTTTGGGCCTCTTGATTTTTGTTAAATTGGCACAATGTAAATTATTGTTAGGCCATTTGTCGCTTGGTATTTTGTCTTTTGGTGACTTTTCTATTTTATTATTATCTCCCTCCGCATTCTGGTGAGACATGTCCGGAGGTTCTTCAATCATTGCTGAATTTTTTCTTTTATTTTCATCCGCGACCTCTTTGTGATTGTTGCCCTGAGACGTGTTATGTTTCGTTGAGCGTCTTCTTTTACCTTCATCGGAATTTTTGTCCGGAGGCGTTTCAGTCTTTTTTGACTTCTTTGTTATTTCTTCCTCAGTGGCGTATTGCTTGCCCAGAGGTGTGTCAACTATTGTTGAATTAATTTGTCTCACTTCTTCCTCAGCATTGTGATTGCTCAGAGGTATGTTAGCTGTATTATCCTCCGTTGGATTGTTGTTTGGCGAAATTTCATTCGTAGAATTTTTTATTTTGTCGCCATCTTCGGCATCTTTGTGAATACCCAGCGGTACACATTCCTTCGCTGGGTTCTTTATTTTTTCCTCTTCCTGGGCATTCTTGTGAGACTTGGCCGGAGGTATGTTATCCTTTGTTGGATTTTTTATTTCATTTTCATCCTCAATCTTCTTGTCTAGAGGAGTATTATGGTTTGTTGAACCTCTTCTTTCATCTTCATCCTTGGCAATTTTGTGGTTTCTGCCTAGAGGTTTTTCAATTTTTATTGAATTAATTTGTTTCTCTTCTTTTTTGGCATTCTGCTTGCCTTTAAGTGGATCAACTTCTGTTGAACTTCCACTTTTATCTTCCTCGGCACTGTTGCTTTGAGGTACTTCAAACTTTGTTGAAGTTTTTCTATTTTCTTCCTTGGCATTGTGCTTGCCTTGAAGTGCTTCATTCTTTTCTGACTTCTTTTCTATTTTTTCTTCGGCCTCTTTATTTTTGCTCCGAGATACTTCAGTCTTCTTTGATGATTTATTTTTTGGCCTCTTCTTTTTTCCTTTTGAATTTTTACTTGGTGAATTCTCTTTTGGCCAATTTTTTCTTGTTGATTCAGGCGTCTCGTCGTCTGAATTGTCATTGCATTCAAATGCTGCGTTGACTTGAATTGATGCGGCGAATACTGTATGTGCGCCTATTGCATTTTCAATTTGACCTGCACCGCTTAAAAGTTTACCAAGTCGTGATTCACTGATCGTAAATCCGCTCGGTAATGTTGTCTTCTTTTCTACTTTGAGTTCATGGAACAGATCCATGCCTATTAGTAGATCAGGTTGTCGATGCTCGACATTTGTAGTGAGTCGTACTTGATTGAGCTCTTCACCAGTAAGCTCTTTCAAATCGTACAGCGGGAGAGGATTGACGAGAAATTTTAGCTTGTTCAAAACGATGCTTAATTTGCCTCCTCCCTTTGTTTGTAGATTTGCTCTCACTAAATCGCTCTTATATTCTTTGGCTCTTCTCTCACCAAAGCTTGTTAATCTGCAGGTCTCATTTGCCACTATCACTGGCAAGTTGAGTGAATCAGCCAGCTTCGCTGATATAAATGACCGTTGACTTCCAGGGTCGATAAAAATCAAAGCCTTTTGTTTGATGTTTGGCCTCTGCGGATTATAAATCGGTGCCTCTATTGTCATGAGCAATGCTCTTGCTTCTTTATTTTCTATCGCGTTTGTTTGTACTATCTGACAATTTGTAGCGCTTGGTCTTTCTCTTTGTTGCTGCGATCGGACCACATTTCCTTGCCTACGGGCAATTATTCGATTTGGGTTTCGTTGAAAACATAGCGCTGTTGGGTGCAATCTTCCACAATGATAGCACTTTGCTGGGGTTTTGTATTCTGCACTTGAATGATTTCTTCTTAAACAGCGTGTGCAGAGCTTCTTCTCTTTGGCTACCTGTAGCCTTGCTCGAGGATTGTTATATTTGTTGCATTTGTCGTTCCAGTGCGTCAATCCGCAAAACGTGCAGTCTGGAAGCAAAGCTCGATTATCGTCTTGTCGTCTTGTATTGTTGAAACCCCATTGATTATTTTCTCTCTGAGTTGCTTGTCTATTTGATTGATTCTGATTTCTCTGAGTTGCTAGTCTTTGCCCTTGTGTGATTGCTGCATACGTATATTCATGTTGCCTGTGCTGCTGTGGAGACTTCTGATGATTTTGTTGATTCGGCCTTGCTTGCCGTCTATTCTGTTCTTGGTCATATTCAGTCATGACCTCTTGAATAGCTACTTCCTTTTGAAGTGCTTCGAGCAGTGCGCTGCGAAATTTATTTGTAGACCAATTTGATGGGTCTTCTGCCTTCTTTGATAAAATCACCCGTAAAAACGGTTTGCTTAATTTCTTCTCTAACATTAAATGTACTGCTGGTCCTTCTATATCCTCGCCCATATTCTTTAACTCTCTGGCTAATCTTTCGAGGTCAAGTGAAAATTTCTTGACGTCGGTCAATGTTGAGCAAATTTTCAAATTTGCCAATCTTGAGTGGAGATTTCTGATGTGAGCATCCTTATCTCCATATTGATCCTTTAGAAGCTGCAAAGCTTCTTTGTAGTTCTTTGCTTCGAGGCGGAACCCGGCTATCAATTCACGCGGTTCCCCGTCCACAAGATTGCGAAGCAAAGTGAGTTTCTCGATGTCGGACCCTGCACTCGAGTCCACTGCGCATCGGAAGCTCTCGTAGAATTCTAACCAGTCCTTTCTTTCTCCATTAAATCTTTTAATATGAAGGGTGGGCAACTGATATATAGACGAAATTGCTTGTCGTGTAGCTCCAGTGCTACTTGATTCCTTTGGCGCCGTCGCTTGAAGTAGCTGCGCATGTATTAATTCTTCATTTCTTTTTTCTTTTTCTACTCTTGACTCGAGTAGTTTTGTCTTTATTGCAGTACTTGATTGATGATCTCGCAGATTTCTCAACATTAATTCTATTGTTTCCATTGCTCTATCTAATTTTTGCTCCACTTGAAATTTTTCGAAGTCTTCATTTGCTTGCTTCCTTTCGTCGCCTGACAACTTGCGCAAAAGGTCGACATATTGTGCCATTGCTGAACGTATGTCGTTTAAATATGTGTCTCCTGTCGTGACTTCCGTCTCTATTTTTTCTGTCAGCGCTTGCATCTTCAAAAGTTGTGTCTCCAAATTATCTTCATCTAATATCTCTTCTTGTAAATCTTTTGGAGTTCTGAGTCTCGAAAGAGCTCTCAAAGCGGAGACGATTGTTGTTTTTATCGGTGCTGACATGTTGAATTTCAATAAAGATTGCAGCAATATTCAAACGTTTGGAACTTTCGACTTTTCTAGTACTCGTACTCGGAAGAGTGAATTCTATTACCCGAACTATCAAACAATAACAAAACAAGGCACGAAGACCGAGTCTTTGTTATGATGAGAATTAATTGGGTCTTAGGTTTTATCCCTCTAATCCGGAATTCAAAAATACCAAAATAGTATATGAAAATACTATATTTGAGTATTCAATTTGTTTTACTACCAAAAATATATACAAAGATATATTCTTTGGAGTTTAATTAATTTGTTAAAAAATAAATTTAATTTTAATTTAGATCCCCCTTTTTTCGGAAATAAATTTTAAATTTTATTTTATTTTCCACCTTTTTCACAACCAGCAATTGTGATTTGTGTTGCTGTTGATTTCCAATTAATTAATACGAATTTTGGTACGAGCCTCCAAACTTCTTTTCTCCAACAAATAATATGTAAAGTATTTGTTGTTGTTGTTGTAGATAACTTTAAAATTTCCAACCAATAAATAATGAAGATTTTGTTGTTGTTGTTGTAGTTGTAGGTGAGATTAAATTTTAATTTCACCGGCTGAGCCCCCAGTTGTTGTGGATCGAACGCAGCGGCTTCTAATTGTCTAGCTGATTTTTAATTAATTAGGGTGTCAGATAGAATTAAAGAATAAAGAATTTAATATTTATTTATCTACTTTATTTATTTTAACAATTGTGGAATAATTGGGCAAGGGCAACTCAATTAATAGCTAAAAAGCTTATATGAACGGGCAACTCATGAATACGGGCTAAAAAGCAACTAACTTAGCAACAGACTCTTTACTAGTAAAAGAGAGGGGCTTAAATAGGGCCAGTATTGGAGGAACATTTTTAAATGATTAGAACATTAAAACACAATTTAAAACACAAATTAACTAAATTTAAGGATCGGTCCACCTTTTTGGCAATTTGTTTGTTGAAATATTAGGTTGGGCCAAAAAAGTGGACCTTGAGACACATAAAAATTAAATAGTAAACAATTTGGAATGCGGACTAAAAAACACGTGAAAAGGAGAAATTGGGGGTTAAAAATGTGAATTGGGCCAAAAAGATAAGAAATTGGCCCACAAAAAGTAATAAAGTGAAGAAATGGGGCTTATCAGTAATTTAAACAAAAAATTGTATTTTGATCACAAAATACAAAAAGCAGAATACTTTGTCATTCTGCAACAACCCTCTATTTAATAGACCTCATTATAAGGTATCTTCTATTTAAAATACCCCTCATTATAAGATATAATTATCAACCCCAAGGGTGTATCCTTAAGTAAGGTCTAATTAAATTAATTAAAAAATACATCGGTCCAGGATGAAGAAAATCCAGCAGGCGTCATACATTCAATAGGTCTACCTCCAAATTGTTTATAACTTAACAGAATAGCCAGGCCAATCAAAAAATTAAAAGTAAAATAGGAATGTAAATTAGCTATTATATCTTGTACTGGTGGACGATTACTTTAAAAAATTTTTTTTAATTTTCTTATAAAATTTAAAAAATAACCTGAATGGAACGGTACTCAAAACACGTAGAATCGACATTTTTTAATTTAATTAATATTTAAAATGTATTTCCTAAAAATTTCATAAAATTTTTAAGAATTATTTTTTAGAACCCTCAGACAAAATCCACTTAACCACAACGTCTTCTGGTCATTTGTCCATTTTCCTATCGTCTTTTTATGAGACATTTCGTCCCAAAAAATTGAGTTAATTTAAATAGTTAAAAGGGACACGCCCAACTAGGCGCGACCGACTAGGCGCAGGCCAACTAGGCGCAAGGCCGATTAGGGCCAAGCTTTTTATTAAGTATAAGTGCAGTAAAATTATCTGATTGATTATGACAATCTATCTGTTCAAATATGACATCTCATCTATGATTTTTTATCATGTACTTGATTTGGGGAAACCTACAGGTTAAAAAAAAGAAACCTACATTCCGTTGGTCATAACTTTGTTCAGAATCATTCAGTCAAGTTGATTTTGGTGTCATTCGACTTACAATTAGCTCGAATGTCCTTTCAAATGAGCTATTATTTGTTTATTCGAATTTTTGACCCCAAAATTTTCAAATTTCGGGGGTCTGTAACTTGGCCATATGAAGTCTGATTTCGTTGATTTTGAGCTTAGCCCCTAGTTGATTCGAGCTTAGCCCTAAATTTTTAATATCGAGTTTTTACCCCGAATTCGACTTGTCGAAGGCCTTGCGCCTAGTTGGCCTGCGCCTAGTCGGTCGCGCCTAGCCTAGTTGGCCGCGCCTTGTTGGGCTGTACCCTAGTTAAAATAATAAAATATAGTAGAAAAACTGGTTCTACTTGACTTTATGAGTCCAATCAAACTTTATGAGTCCAATCAAAAAATAATTGGATTTTTCTTGGTATTGCAAAGTAAGGGTATGGTTCCAAAACATTTCTTCATGTTTGGGACCTACGCCCACTGGGTCTTGGACCGTTCCTTAACCTATCCCTCGAAATTTCTGAAAGTTAAAATCGTTTTTCTGAAATTTTTAAAAATTGGCTATAACTTTCAGAAATTTCGAGGGATAGGTTAAGGAACGGTCCAAGACCCAGTGGGCGTAGGTCCCAAACATGAAGAAATGTTTTGGAACCATACCCTTACTTTGCAATACCAAGAAAAATCCAATTATTTTTTGATTGGACTCATAAAGTTTGATTGGACTCATAAAGTCAAGTAGAACCGAAAAACTCTAGTAAAAGAAAGTAAATTTAAAATTTTTTATAATTTACCTAGCGAAAAAAATAAAGTTGCACGAAAAAAATTTTTTTTTAATTTTAACAAAACATAAGATTCTTCCTTTTCTTTTTTCTTTAATAATAAGCCACGCGTTCCCTCTTCCTTTTGTTCTCCATCTTCTCTTCATATTCTAATTCCAATACTTTCCGTTGAATTTTAAGGTTGGAAATTTGTTCTTCAGCCAAAATAGTCTAAGAATAAATTTTTAAATTTTGATTAAAAAAGAGTAGTTAGACCTGAATTCGAAAATATTCCAATTTAGCCTTTTTCAACTCAGTATCCATATCTTCACCAGGTTTCAACGCAACAGAATCTTAAAAAATAAAAATAAATTTTGGGGTACATTGAATCTTGTAGGTCTATTAGAGAGCAATGTTCTCCCATACAAGTCAACTCCACTTAAAGTACCTACAAGACCCTTCTAGGTATCCCCAAACTATAAACGGAGTTGACTTCATTTTCTTTGCATTTATCTAATATATTTTGCTTACAATTAAAATTTTGTCCGTCCCTCAAAGTTGGAGGAATCTGGTACTTTTTGAAAAGTTTCAAGACCTTATACCCCAAAGGTATGCCGAAACTAAATTTAAAAGAGCAGACGAATACGAAAAAGGTGAAACTGGCTACACTACCCCCCACCCCCCATCCAGTTACCATTGCTATCTTCCCCCAAAAATCATTTTAAGAATAAACATTACCCTTTAAAGATGGAGGCTTTTGTTGTTCTTCCATCTTTTTACTATTAATTTCTACCAAATTATTAAACAATAACTGTTCTGTACTAAAAATAAAATAAAAATGAATTAATGAAATGTGACAAAATGATAAAAAAAGGTTAGAATCTCGGTTTTTTCAATTTCCCTTTTCCTCATTTTTTTCATCACCCTCGAAAAAAGAGGAAAAATGCTTTTACCATAATTTTGAGATTTGCCGGTAACGAGTCTGTTGATTCCTACTATAATTTCAATTCTACTTCTAATCCCGGATCCGAATTCGAACTCGAAGAGGAGGGCTATTTCTAGAATGAACCCTGACAAGATGTGAATAGCCCCATTAATTCTCAAACAAAATCCACTTAATCACACTGTCCAATTGTCTTCCGACCAATTGTCTTATTTTCCTATTGTCTTTTTGGGACACTTTGTCCTCATGAAAGAGTAAAAAAGTAAATTCAAAAAGAAAAAGTAAATAAAAAATCAAATTATCCTATATATAATTTTAGAAGTTTTGTGCGTCTGTCCGGTTTTGCCGGCGCAAGCACAGTTTGGCGTAACAAAAGAAAATGCAAGAAAGGGGCGTGTTTACTAAGAAAAGCAATAAAACTAAAAAAGGAGAAAAAATATTCAGAAAAAAACAAATCAAAAAGAAAGATTTTTTTCTTTGTTTACTAGAAAGGAAAGGTCAAATATGATGAAAGTAGGCATAGAATTAAAATTTACATTATTAATGGAAAAGAGTACTTTTGATTTATACTTTGTGCTTGTGCAAGTTTTTCATCCCAGTTAAACAAATTTACTTCCAACACATACATTTGCTTTTTTTAAATTTATACTTGAATTTTTTCCCATCTTGGGTTCATAAAATCCAATAAGAGCCAGATAATGTGTAGATAACAGTTTTGGCAATGGGCAAATACGTTTTGTATGGGTAAAAGAGTTCTGGCAGTGAAAAAAACGAGTTTAGCCAATGGGTAGATAAGAGTTCAAACAAAGAGTAGATAAGAGTGTACACAATGGGTAGATAAGAGTTCAAACAATGGGTAAATAAAACCCAGAAAGAGCCAGATAAGGTGTAGAAAACAGTTTTGGCAATGGGCAAATACGTTTTGTTTGGGTAAATAAGAGTTCAAACACTGGGTGGATAAGGGTTTTGGCACTGGGTAGATTATCCAGACAATGAGTTGTTAAAATTTCAGATACTGAGTAGGTAAGTAGATAAGAGTCCAGACACTGTGGCCAAGGTCGTAGATTAGAGCCCAGACACTGTGTGACCAAAATCTATACAATGTGTAGATAAAAGCTCAGACTCTGGTTAGTTAAGAGTTCAAACACTGGGTAGATAAGTGTGTGGCCAAGGTCTAGACAGTGAGTAGATAAAAGCTCAGACTCTGGTTAGGAAAGAGTTCAAGCACTGGGTGATAAGAGTTCAGACAAAGGGAAGAAAAGTGTTGTGTCAATGGGTAGATAAGATATAGCAATGTGAAGATAAAAGCTCAGACAGGATTGATAAGAATTCAAACACTGGGTAGATAAGAGACCAGACGATGGCCAGGAAAGAATGGGTAGATATGAGTTTTATCTTTAGGAAGATAAGAACCAGACAATGTGTAGATAAAAGATCAGACACTGGGTAGATAAGAGTTCAAACACTGGGTGGATAAGAGTTAAGACACGCGGGTAGATAAGTGTTAATTACCTGAAATGGGTAGATAAGAGTTCAAACAATGGGGAGCTAAGAGTTTTACCAATGTGTTTTTAATTGTTTAGGCAGTGTGCAGATAAAAGCACAAACACTTGGTAAATATGAGTTCAAACACTGGGTAAAAAAGAGTTCAAGCATTAGGTAAAAGCTCAGACTCTGATTAGTTAAGAGTTCAAACACTGGATAGATAAGAGTTCAGACAAAGGGAAGAAAAGTGTTGAGCCAAAGGGTAGATAAGATATAGACAAAGTGTAGATAAAAGCTCAGACTGGATTGATAAGATTTCAAACACTGGGTAGATAAGAGACCAGACGATGACCAGATAAGAGTTTTGTCAATGGGTAGATATGAGTTTTGTCTGTGGGAAGAAAAGATCCAGTCAATGTGCAGATAAAAGATCAGACACTGGGTAGATAAGAGTTCAAACACTGGGTGGATAAGAGTTCAGACACACGGGTAGATAAGTGGTAATTACCGGAAATGGGTAGATAAGAGTACAAACAATGGGGAGCTAAGAGCTGTACCAATGTGTTTTTAATTGTTTAGGCAGCGTGTAGATAAAAGCACAAACACTTGGTAGATATGAGTTCAAACACTGGGTAAATAAGAGTGCAAGCATTAGGTAGATAAGAGTTAAGACAAGTGGGAAGATAAGATTCTTGCCATAGGTAGATAAGAACTAAACTCAACACTGGGTAAACTCAACACTGAACTCAACACTGGGTAACTAAGAGCCAAGACAATGGGTAGCTAAGATCTAGACAATAGGCAGATAAAAGCACAGACACTGGTCATATAAAAGTTCAAACATTGGTTCAGACAATGGGTAGCTAAGAGTTTTGCCAACGGGTAGATAAGATGCAGACAATGTGTCGTTAAAATTCCAGATACTGAGTAGATAAGTGTTCAAACAAATGGGGAGATTAGAGTTCGGGGACACGGTGATAAGATTATTGGCAGTGTCTTGATAATGATTCTAGCATTTAGTAGATAGAAGTTCTTGAAATGGTTTGAGAAAATGGTTCAGGCAATAGATAAATAGTTGAACAAAAGAAATAGTTTTAGGCTAGCGGAGAGACTCGCCCGAAGGGCGAGTCTCTCCGCTAGTTTGAATAAAATTGAAGTTAAAATTTAACATTTTTATAATTTAAAAGAAATAAGATTGCACAAAAAAATTATTATTTTTCTTTAATTTTAATTTAACAATCAAATCTTAGCTTCATCCTTTCCTTCTCCTCCATCCTTTTCTTTTCCATTTTTTCCTCATATTCCATTGCCAACAATTTCCCTTTAATCTTAGAGTTGGAAACCTAAAAATTTAAATTTTTTTTTAATTTTGATTAAAAAAAGAGTAGTTAGACCTGAATTCGAAAATATTCCAATTTAGCCTTTTTCAACTCAACGTCCAAATCTTCACCCGGTTTCAATGCAAAAGAATCTTAAAAAAAATAAAATTTTTTGGTATCATTAAGTTTTCCCTTTCCTAATTCGGAAATAGATCAATTAACACAATAATCTCTCCCATACAAGTCATCTCAGTCTAAAATGCCGACAAAACCTTCCAGTTATCCTCAAACTAGTCTAGTTCCGAGTGAATACCGAAACACTCGAAACTAGCATTAGAGATCAAAATCGCATTTTCAGGATCCCGTAACCGGACTGAGTTTCAAAAGATTGAATGGGAGGCATCCCTCCTGTGCCGATTTCTAACATAAGCGGAGTTGCCGTTTGTGTCAATCCTTAAAAGTTGGGGATCTGGCTCTTGAAATATTCCATGTCCCTACACAGCAGATTAAAAAGCAAAAGGCGAATACCGAAACACTCGGAAAACAACACTCCCTTTGAAAACCTGCCTTCCCCCCAAAAAATTATAAATAACAAAAATTACCCTCTGGTTGAGGATTTTGTTGCTGCTCCATCTTTTCAGAATTATTTTGAGACAATTTCCGTCCTTCTTTACTAATTTCTACCAAATTATTAAACAATAATTGTTCTGTAATTTGAAGTAATTGTTCAGAATTAATTTGTGACTAAAAATAAAGTAAGAATTGAGTGAAGTGTGACAAAATGTCAAAATTTCCTCTTGACATTTTGTCGAATTGGTGTTTTGAAGATTTTACTTGTATAGGCAATTTGTCCAACAAACTTTTAAGATTTTCGAAACATCAATTCGACAAAATGTCACAAAAGGAAATTTTGACATTTTGTCACACTTCAAGAAAAATTTATGTCAATGAGTAGGCGCGCCCCCAAAACGGCCCACCCCCAAAACGGCCCACTGAACAAAAACCCCCAAAACGGCCCACTGAACAAATACCCCCAAAATGGCCCACCCTAAAACGGCCCACCCCCAAAACGGCCCAATGAACAAAAACCCCCAAAACGGCCCCCTGAACAAATACCCCCAAAATGTCCCATCCAAAAAACGGCCCACAGTGCAAAATCGGCAAAACGGTCCAACTGGTTTCCGGAAACCTTATTTCCGGATTTTCCGGAAACAATCTTCCGGAAAACTTTTTTCCAGATTCTCCGGAAACAATTTCCGGAACCGTTTTCTTTATTTTCCGGGTACAAGAAGAAATCAGGAAATACAGTTTACTGCAAATCCGGAAAAATGGTTTCCGGAAAAATAGTTTCCGGAAAAGTTTTTTTTCTGAAAATAATAGGTAATCGATCATGCGGAGTCCGAATCTGAGCTTAGAACTTGTTTTTTCGAACCCCGGACCCGAGTTCGACCAAGTCGAATTAGTGGGCCGTTTTGGGGGTGGGCCGTTTTGGGGTGGGCCATTTTGGGGGTTTTTGTTCAGTGGGCCGTTTTGGGGGTTTTTGTTCAGTGGGCCGTTTTGAGGGTGGGCCGTTTTGGGGTGGGCCATTTTGGGGGTTTTTGTTCAGTGGGCCGTTTTGGGGGTTTTTGTTCAGTGGGCCGTTTTGAGGGTGGGCCGTTTTGGGGTGGGCCGTTTTGGGGGTGGGCCGTTTTGGGGTGGGCCGTTTTGGGGGTTTTTGTTCAGTGGGCCGTTTTGGGGGTTTTTGTTCAGTGGGCCGTTTTGAGGGTGGGCCGTTTTGGGGTGGGCCGTTTTGGGGCGCAGCCCAATGAGTAAACTCCAAGAAAACCTTACCAATTCATTATTATCTTCAGTTTGAGCTTCAATTTTTTGTGCCAATTTATTATTAAAATCTTCCTCACATTTAATTTTCTTACTTTCCTTTTCTTTTTCCAATTTAAAAAATAATTTATAAAATTCAGTGTTTTTATGTTTAGATTTTAAATGATAAACTAAATTTGTTGTTGTAAAATTGTTAACACTAAAAGTATATTTCTTCTCTTTATTTTCGATACATAATTTGCATATAGCTTCTTTATTGTTGCCTTCTAAACGTTGAAATAAACCGATTTGCCAAATTGTTGCTCTCATTTAATTTTTTTTCTTTAACTTAAAAAAATAAAAATTAAAAGTTAGAAAATGCTTTAAAAAAAATTTTTTATCAGATAAAATGATAAGATAAATTATTTAAAAATTAAAAACTATCCCAAATCAAGTCATTTTGCACGAGCGGGGTTCGAACCTCACCCCCTCTCCGTTACAAGTCGGAAGTCTTACCTACTTAACCAGACACTACTTGATAAAGGGAAAATAAATAAACGTTTAAATATGTAAATTGGTGAGCTGCCTAATTCGATAAATGAATTTTGTAAACTAAATTTTCTAATTAAATTTTTAACAAATTATTAAAAAAAATTATTTAAAAATATTTAATATTAAGTAGAATAAATTATTAAATGAAAAAAGGGAAGAAAAATATAAATTTATATTAATTTAAGAGGGGAAAACCAATCAATGGACAATTAGTTGGTTTATATAGAGAGAAGGAATAAATTAATTGTATACACAGAAAAAATTTTATTTGTTCATTGGTTAGAGAAAAAAAATAAAAAAAAGTAGTAGTAAAGGGTCTAAAAGTAGTAGTAAAGGGTCTTGCAGAATAAAAAATATAAATTGTAAAAAAATATTAAAAAATTGTTAAAAAATTTTTAATTTTTAAACATCAGCAGAAACACTAGGAGTGCCTGTGCGGCTAGCAAAATTGCTGCTGTTCACTATATTATTGTCTGCCTGAGGGCCAAGATGAGGTAAAGGTTGAAAACGTGGAGGTGAAAGTGTTTCTAATTAAAAAAAATATTTTTGGATTTTTAATAAATTTAAGGGTCTTGCAGACAAATCTCCCTCCTCCTAATCCCTGTAAATTCACGGCTCAAATTTTTTTTTTAAATTCCATGCCTCAAAATTCACGATACAAAACTTAACAGAAATTCATGATTTTCGTATTAGCAGAATCTTTTATGTAGCAGGGAAGAGTCGGTTTATCCCAAACCCCTGGGTTTATAGTCTTTCATCTTTTTTCGATTTCGTTTTTTATATTTTTTCCGTCTTTCCTTTTTAAAAATTTTTTAAAAATTTGTTCTGGAAGACAAAGAAACCCCCCATTTTAGCCAAAAACAACTAACTTCTCAATTTTCCACCATTTTGAATAACAGGAAAACGTTGTTGTTGTTGTTGTCCATTAATTACTATATCATTTGGAATACTTGCAGTACTTGCATTAATACTTCGAGGGAATGGGGAGGGAGGGGGTGGATTTAAATTAATTTCATTTTTGTTATACGAGGGGGGAATTATTTTTATATTATTATTTTTTGTTTCTTCTTTTGAGGAATTTAATGGAATTAATTCTGGGCGGTTATTAAAAGTTGATTTTAAGAGGGTTGACTCGTTACTTCTTCTTGAAGAATGAAGAAATTTGTTTTGGTTATTATCTTGTTTGGAGTTTCTATAAAATAGAAAAAAAAGACTGTCAATTCACTATAAGAATACCCCCAATACTAGTTTTTATACCCTATTTTTTAGACGCCCTTTTTAAGAGTTGGTTGCCTATTGGGTGGGGGAAAATGCACAGGTGATACCCTCAATTTAGGATGCATCTCAGTGGGAGGTAGAGGATGGGCCGGGTTACCTGAAACCCGATCTGAAGAAAATTTTGGTAATCCGACCCGACTTTTTGCCTTCTTAATCCCTCTAACTGACCCAACTCGAAGCTCAGACTCTTTTCGACCCAAAACCAGCTCCTAAGAAATTTTTGGAAACCCGACCTTTTTCTCAGCCCAACCCATTCCTGACATGGTACCCTCTATTTAATATACACCCCATTATAAGGTATCCCCTATTTAACATACACCCCATTATAAGAGACAATTTTTCCAGCCCCAGAATAGTTTATCTTATCGTAAGATCCACTTAATTACCTTCTCGAAAACAGCAAACAAGTTAACAATAACATCAATAAAACGAACAAAATACCAGAAACAAGACAAAGAATAATAAATCCATTATAATAAAAAGTTGAGACAACTTCCTTCACAAAAAATTAAATTAAAATTTAATTTAAATTACCCCATATAACACTCCTCCCTGTTCATCAGCACAATAAGCATTATTTTTAACACCAAAGGGACAATTTTGACAATTGGTGACCTTACAAAGAATTTTATTTTAGTGATAGAGAAAGACCGATAATTTTCCAACTTAGGACAAATAGCTTGATTACTTCAAGACCGAGACCTAGCACCCTTAAGAGATTGAAGTCCGGAGTTCTTGACTAGTCTCTGGATGCCCGAAACAAAAGAACCAACCCAAAAAATCCTCAGTTCCTCGAGTCGGTTCGATTCCTAGCCAACAACCCTTCTCTTAAAACCGCACTTCCACTAAAAGGATTACCCAACTAACCTGGCCACGGGGGTTGGGGGGCTGCCTCTAAAAGTCATCTATAAATATATAAAATCGGAGCCCTCCGGAATCCTAACAAATTTAATTATAACACAGGCATTTAATAAAGTAATTTAATTAAATATAATTTAATTTATACATCCAAATTTCCCCCATTTGTCCATTTACATTGACTAAAATACCCAGTTTTTACATTCTCACAAATTGCATTATTTGTTGTAATCGATGTAGTATTACAATTTAAATCACAACCAGGACCCATTAAACGTCTACCATCTTTATTTATGCCTCCGGCACACGAAACAGAATAAGTAAATGACAATCTCAAATAAAATTTGAGTTAAATTTAAAAAATCTGTGGAAGATTTTTTAAACAAGTTGCTCTTTGAAATTATTAAGGTGTTATTCTCATAAAACTCGAAATCGAAAAAAAAATCAGAAATATCGGGAAAAGCGAAATTTCGTCGAAGTAGAAATTTCAAATCGAAAGTCGAAATTTCGAAATAGTTCTAGCTATGCCATATTCCCTGAAGGTTATGACTTTATTGACTTTCACCTCTTTGTCGAGGCAGAGGTATCTCCCAAATAAATTCCGTGGTAGCTCGATAGGTCAAGCACAGTTAGCCGGGTTCGCAGGTTAACATTGACTCCTCCTCCTTGGCTCCTCGCCTTTAACTAAACTCTAATAAAAATTCTTACTGAGTTCCCAATATTTCCCCAATAAGGTTAACACTTTGTTGTCCACGAATATCCGAAGAATATCCAGAAAATAAATTTAAAGGATGAGTAAAACTGTCAACTAGAGTTACAGTATTTGTTTCATATAAACTTCCATCGGAATCAATTTGAGGCCCCAAATTGTAAACTAAAACGGCTATAGCAGACTTTAAATTAATTTTGAATTTTTAAATTTAAATTAGTCGAAGCTTGCTATAAGATACTCCTTTGAGGGTAAAAAATCGTTCTTATAATGAAGGATCCTAAATGGAGGTTTATCTAATATTGGGTGTATCTAAATAGAAGGTACCTTAGAATGGGGTCTCTTAAATAGAGGGTACCTTGTATTGGGGTGTATCTTAAATAGAGGTGTAGCTAGTATTTTAGGGTAGCTTATAATGAAGTTTTGACCTCTATTTAAGAGACACCTCAATATAAGATACGATTTTCAGCCACAAGAGTGTATCTTATAGCGAAGTTCAGCTCCATTTAAAACCCAACAGGTTGAGAATCAATCAAAAACTTTTGTGGCACTTGTTCAAAATTAAGTTGGCCTGCTTGGTTAAGTGGGTTATAAATTGTTTGTAAATATTTAAGAGAAGAACTTGAAAAAAATAAAAATTATTTTTATAAAAAAATAATTTTCTACCTAGCAGAAAGAACAAAAATTGTTAAAGATGTAAGACAATTGTAACCATTACGTTGTGGACTAGCCTAAAAAATATTTTTTGTCTTTTATGAATTCGCCTGCTTTAAAATTTTGGGGAATAAACGATTCCCCAAAATTATTCCCCAAACGTATCTTAATAGATAAATCTTAATTAATCTTACTTGATGTTGTGAGGAAAAAAAGGGAGAGATCAAGCTGACTAACATTTTAAAAACACTTACAAGACAGGGTTTAAGTTTTAAAGGGGAAAGTAATGGCCCTGGTAGCTAGAGCAATTGTGCGTGGTGGTGAGGGCTTCATTCCAGGCATGCCACCCTTATGAAATTAATCAAAAAATTCTAATCTTGCCTGAATACAATGCTCACCAAAAGAACCTTTAGGGCATGTACACAGCCTCCCCTGAGGGAGTCTAAAGTCTGGATTGGAATATCCACGCAATTGAATCTTTAATTAAATTTTTAAAGAATTTAATTCTTCTCTAAATAACCTCAATATTAACATTTTCCAAATTTGACGGCATTTTTAAATTTGAAATTAAAGGAAAATTATTATTTAAAGAATTATTTCCCCCTTCATTTATTTTTTCAATATTTTTTGATTTTAATAAATTTGAATAATTAAAAGAATTTTGTTTTTGTTTTGATGTTGAGTCAAAATAGTCAAAAGAATTTATTGTTGGAATTAAAAAGAAGATTAATAAATTAATTAAAGTTAAATTGTTAAAAAATAAAATTAATATATTTTCTTGTTGAAGTGTTGGTGGCATTTTTAATGAAAAGTATATTTTTTGAATTAAATTTTAGTCTATAAAAATAAATATTAAAATTAAAGTAAATCGTTGCCTGCCCTAATTATAAGATACCTGGAACAGATAAAATCGTAGCCTATAATGAGGTGTCTCTTAAATAGAGGGTTAAATCTCACTATAAGATACACTCAATTTTAGTTACACCTCTATTTAATAGACGTTTTTAATTGATAACCTCTGTTTAATATACATCCATTATAAGGTACCTTCTATTTAACTTAATCTCATTATAGACACAATTTTTAACCCCATTCTTAACCACAAGGGATTACCTTATAGTGAGGTTAGGTTGTAAAAAATTAAAAAAATTTTAAATTTGAAATAAGAATCTTACAAAATAAGAAACGAAGGTCAAAAGGAATAAAAATAATGTTGTTCTTTTAGCATTTATTTATTTTAAAATGACTCATTTTTTCAAACAATTCATGGGATAAGGAAAGGAGGAACATAGAGAGAACATTCATCTTTAATGTATATTTTAACATTTAAATGTTATTTTAAAAAAATATTTTTTTTCAAAAATTATTTTTCAAAAAGCTTCTCTGTAGGGTGGGAAAGAGATATATTGGGAATTTATTAAAAATAAAGTTCTTCAACGGGGTTGAAGAACCAAGGATTGGTTCCTCAGTTTTGAATACCCTAAAATTTTCCAAAAAAAAACAACAAATTTAGTGCCGTCAAGTAAGTCCTAATTTCGACCCAAGTCTCTCTCATTGGTGCCGGCCTCAAAAATTTTAATCAGAAAAAATTTTTTTTCAAAACAATTTAAATTAAAAATCAATAAAGTCAAAAAAATTTAATTGTATTTTTTTATAATCCAAAAGCTTTTTTATTCCTTGCTTAAAATTTGTACAAAAAATATTTTTAATGAAAGCTTTTTTAATACCCTCTTCTTTTTTCTTATCTGTACAAACAAAAATAAATAATATTTACTCTTTATTTTTGCGACAAGAGTTGAGGTTGGGGGTGGTTAGAGGTAGTAGTGGTGGTGTGAATCACCTTCGTCTTTCCACAAAAATTTTCTTTAAAAAATTTTTGTGGAAATATTTAATATTTATTTGAGGTTAAAAACATTTTTAAAGGTTAAACTCTTGGAAAAAAATATTTTTTTAAATTAAAAAAATTTAAGGACAACTTGGGAAGACAAAAAATTAATCTTCATTTAATTAATTTTCCTTAATTTAAAAAAAAATAAAAAAAGGCAGGGGGAAAACGTCTAAAATTTCAAAAAATTCTTGTAGAGAATAAAATTATTTTCCAAAAATGGTAATTTTATTAGAATAGTATCCAGCGCGGCCAGGGTTCCCAATCCCCAGGGTCTTTTAGCGATTTTCAGATTTTTCCGGACCAGATTAATACAAAAAATCATTCGGACGCGACCGATCCTGTAAAAGAAAAAAATCCCCAAAATTAGGTTTCCGGACCCGGAAGAATGACTTTATCTATTATTAAATAATTTGTAGTTAATTATTTAAAGTAAATAAATGGTGTCTTTCAGTGAAAGGCTCTCTTTTTGTTGAAATATACATACATACTGATCGACGATATTTTAACGTTATCAACAAATATTATTGATAATTAAAAAATAAATACTTAAATTACCCAGATAAGGCTACTAAAGTTTACAAAAACCTTTTAAAAAGTAATTTTCCTCCCAAAAAATCTAACAATTAAAAAATAAAGATTAAATTACAAACTTCCAAAAAAGTGTGAACTATTATCCCGTGTGAATTTTTCTCAAAAAAAATTTTTTTTACTTTTAAAATTTAGCCGAAAAAATAAAAATATTTTTTTCTTCTAATTAATATAAATTAATTTTTATATAAAAATCCAAAAACAAACAAAAAAGATCCTACTATTTTAAAGTCTTTCCAATTCTTTCCCATTTTTTCACAAAAAATTTCAAATACTATTTATTGGTTTTCCACAATAAGCAGCCAAATTAGCTTCACGGAATGCTTCGGAGAGGGTCTAAAAAATAATTTTTTTTAATTTTATAAATTTAAAAAATCCAAACTGGATGTGGATGACAAACTCTAGCAATATCTTCACATGATGCTCCATATTCTAAAGCTAAAGTAGCCTCAGCAATCATCTCACCTGCATTCTAAAATTTAAATTTTCGTTTGGGACGAAATGTCCTTTTTAAAAATAAAAAAAACAAACCGGTCCAATAATATGAACACCCAAAAGTCGATCAGTATCCTTCTCTCCCAAAACTTTAACAAAACCTTCAACATCATTATTTGTTTTTGCACGAGAATTGGCGATGAAGGGAAATTTGCCAATTTTGTAAGGAACTCCCTTAATTAATTTAAAAGATTTTTAAATTGCATTATATTTTAATTGCATTATAGTCAGAACTCGTTATAAGAACACCTTAGGTATCTTACAAAATTTAAAAATTTTGAAGTGTATAAAGTAAGGTATATATTATAATTGTTTAAGTTTAACCTCTTGTTTAAGTTGTTCTTCAGATTTCCCTACCCAAGCAACTTCAGGATGTGTATAAACAACAGAAGGAATAGCATCATAATTAATATGAACAGGCCCACCAGCCATACCCTCAACAGCAACAATTCCTTCATCCTTTAAATTTTTTAAATTAAAAAATAATTTTTAAAAATACAAAAAAACCTCCGCTTTATGTGCCAACATTGGCCCTTTAATTACATCACCAATTGCATAAATTGAAGGAACATCAGTTTGGAAATTATCATTTACTTGAACTCGCCCTTTATCGTCCAAATTTAATTTTACATTTTCCAATCCAAGAGATGTTGTGAAAGGCCGTCTGCCTATACAAACTAACAAAACGTCACAATCAAGCTGAAAAATAATTTAAGTGAATATATGTAAAATAAATACAAGTGAACTCCGATTTTAGATACCTCCCAGTAAGATAACTCTCAATCTAATTACTTTTTTAAATGGAGACAGCTATAAATCAAGGAACAGTGATGGTATCTTCTTGGCTCCGGCTCTGGGCATTTTAAATTCGCATACCCAACTCTGTCGGAGAACCAAGTTTATTTGCCATATGTAGTGAAACCATAGGTCACCGATGATTTTGGAAAGAAGGAAAAGGAGCTGCCTAAACGAAACCTCATAAAATAGAAAGCCTCCTCAGAGGCTCTAAAAGGTTTGACCTATTAATAATTTAAAATAAAAAACCGTTTGTTCCTTTCCATCCTTCACACCTTGAACATTCACTTTAATTTTTCCATTTCCTTCTTTTGTAGCACTAACAACTTTAGTTCCCAAAAGAAAATTAAATCCTTGCTTTTTAAGAAAACGTTGAAAATTTTTTGAAACTTCTCCATCAATCCCTACACCTCCGACACTATCCATAAACTCTACTGCTGTTACTTGTGATCCCAATCTTTGCCATACACTTCCCTAAAAGTATTAATGATAGTTTTTGTGAAAGGAATTTTTAGTTTAAAATTTTCCTAGGAAAAAATCCACCACAAGTTTTGTCCGAAAAAGTTTGTCTATTGAAAAAATCCGCAAGTTTTGTCGCAAAATTTTCCATGGAAATAATTCGCAAAAATTTTCTTAGGAAAAAATCCGCAAAAGTTTTGTCAGCAAATAAAATACCAATTCAAGACCAATAACGCCTGCTCCAATCACAACAATCTAAAAATCAAAAAATTTAAAATAGTCTCCGAAAATTTTTTTAAAACCTTTTCAGGAACTTTTTTGAGTGAAAGGGCACCTGTAGAAGAAACAATCTAAAAATCTATAATTAAAAACAAAAAAATTAAATTGTTAACTTGTTCTTCGTCAATATCAATCCCTGGAAATGGCGTAACTTCAGAACCACTAGCAATTAAAATTCTTTTTGTCTTGACAACCTCAACAGACCCATCTGCCTTTTTTACTGTTACCTTAAATAATTTTCAATTAAAAATTTTTTAATAAAAATTAAACCTCGTTTGTCCCTGTTATTGTTCCAATTCCTTTAATATGTTCAACTTTATTTGCTTTAAAAAGGGAAGCAATTCCACTTGTCAAAGCCTTCACAGATGTAAGTTTAGCTTTCATCATTTGATCCAAATTAAGTGTTGTGGTAACTTCAACTCCTAAAATTATGAAATTATTTATTAAAAATATATTCGAAGAAAAGGACAGAATTTACAGAAAAAATCATAAGCTAAAATTGAAAAGTAGAGAAGAAAAGAGATATATATGTAAATCACGGATATTCCGATTCAAAAAATCGAAAAAGTTTCGAAGCCCTGTTCCCGTCGGTTCTAAAATTCCGGTTCCTCGAATCGTTACTGCCCAAATAAGGGGAATCCAACTGTAAGGATACCGAAAAAGTAAACAGAAATGCCACTAAAAATTCTAAAAAAGACATAAAATCCCAGCCCTAAAAATATTTGAAAAAACAAAAAAAAACCTCGAGAATTTAAATCCCCATGTTTAGCCATATGATAAAAATGAGAATTATTGAGTAATGCCTTGGAAGGAATACAACCAACATTCAAACAAGTACCACCCAAAGTTTCATTCTTTTCAACACAAACTGTCTTCATTCCCAATTGAGCAGCTTTTATCGCAGCAACATACCCGCCTGGGCCAGAACCGATAACAACCAAATCTGATTCTGAAAATGAAAAACCTTTAAAAAAATAAGTAAAAGAAAACCTTGTCCAGTAGCTAATGTTCGAAATAAAAATTTGACAACTCCTCGTTTATTAAATATTGTTGAATGTCTCGGGAACATTTTTCTTTAAAATTGGAAAGTCAAATAAGCTGAAAAATTATATGATAATTAGGTAGAAAATGGCGTGACACACGTCACAAGAAAAATGGATGTCGTACGTAAAATTTACGTAAAAGATGTTTTACGCCAAATGCTAGCGCCGAAACGGTCGCACCAAACTGGCTCTTTAAGATTTACTCTTTAATTCGTCCTTCCCCAATTCGTCCCACAGTACAAAATTCCCTAATTCGTCCCAACCCGTTTTTCTTAAATTTAGGTAATAAATTTAATTTTTAGTGGATCTTATTTATTTTTACGTCTTAATTTATCAAGTTTTTCTTGAAGTTTCTCAATTTTTGTTAAAAAATGGTTTTCTTTATTTGTGACAATTGTGGAGAATCTTTAAAGAAAAATCAAGTTCAAAAACATTCTTCAAAATGTAAAAATGGCTCTTTTTCTTGTATGGATTGTCAAGTTGTATTTACTATTAATAATTATGATCATCATATTAAATGTATTTCTGAAGATGAAAAATATGGAGGCGCTAATTATACTGCTAAAATTAATAAGGTTTGTTTTTTGTTTTTTAAATTTAAAGAATACAAAAATTTGGAGACGACCTTGAAGTAATTATGTAAGGGTCGAACCTCATTTTAGATAATTCCGAAATTAGCTACAAAATTTTGATTATTTTTTCAGCTTTAACTCTTTTCGATTTGGGGGTCAGGGCCAAAAAAAGCAAAAAATTGGCAATAGGTTATCGACCCTATTTTACACGATGGTGCAAAAAAAGTACAAAATTTTCACATACAGTTCAAGATGTTCCCTTGTAAGATTGTCTGTTCGGAACAGAACAGAGCCGTGATTTTTGGCTTCACTTTAACGTTTAGGTTTCGTGTATACGAATATTTTTCGAGAATCGACTATCCTAGTGGCCTAAACGATTCTCCTTAAAAAATCCCTCATCTTTAAAAGATCCCGCATTTTTTAAGGAGAATCGTTTAGGCAGCTAGCTCCCAACTAGGATAGTCGATTCTTGAAAAATCTTCGTATATCCGAAACCGAAATGCTAAAGTGAACTTAAAAATCATGGATCCTCATTTACGGTGTAATTCCAGCCCAGGGGTTGATATTCCTTATATTTTTCTCTAAATTTTTTCTTAAAATCTTTTTTAAATGTCATTTAACAATATTTTCATATTTTTTAAATTTAGTTTTTTAGGGAGAAGTAAAACAAGATAGTTGGGTTAATCAAGTTAGAGCTGCTATTAAATTTGTTAATGACCCGCAATTAAAAGGTTTGCTTAGAAAAGTACAAGGATATACAAATATACCCAGAAAAGAATCTAAATTTATTAATTTTCTTCAAAATTCTTTAAATTATAAAAATTATGGGCTTTGTAAAAAAGCTTGGGAAGCAATTAAAGATGAAGCGGAAAAATTAAAAAATAGAAAGGTTGAGAAATGTGAAGGGAATAAAACTGAAGTAATTTATAAGGAAGTTGAAGAAGAAAAGAAGGAAATTGAGGAGGAAAAGCAAATTGAAAATGAGAAGCGTGTTGATGAAAAAGAGGAAATTGAAAAAGAAGATCAGGTTGAAGAGGAAAAACCAATGGAGGAGGAAAATCAAAAAAAGTTTTTAATTTTTATTTTTTTTTAATTTTGAATTAGAATGGGAGAGATTTGTCTTCTCTTACACTAATTTGCAAAAACTTCTTACGAAGCTTGGGTATAGAATGAGCGGGTTGGAATATGGGCTTTTAACGGCACTCCATGTGCTTTTAAAGAGGGAATCTATTTTTAAAAAAACTAAAGGCTTAACGGCACTCCATGGGACATAAGGGCGTCAATATATATCAGTATGCTTTCACAAAAAACCCTCACATCTTGTGTTTTAAAAATCCTCAAAGCGATCCTTGTCATGTTTTTTTTTCACATAAATTTATTTCAAAATTTACATCTTTTAATTTTTAGAATTTCTGATATTCCATTAAAATCAATTTTAAAAAAGAAGAAAAAAGAGGGCAAAAATAAAAATGGTAGTAAAAAATTTGAAGAAAATTCAATTGGAAGAAGTAATGAACCAAAAATGTTTCCAACTCGTATTGTTTTTAATGATAGTGATGATGAGTAATTTTAGTTTATATTTTTTTGTTATTTATTCTTAATTTGTTAATAGATTTTAAAAAATTAAAGAAAAAATCTCGTTTCTTCTCGTCTTAATTTTGAATTTTTTGATGGCTTGCCAACTTGCCAATTTATTTTTTAATTAATTTAAATATTTTTTAGAAGATTTTTTTAAAATATTACCAACTTTTCTCTTTAATGGATGATGATATTTCTTCTGTTATTTGCAATGAAATTGTTGAAAAAATAGAAGATGAACAACAACAAAATTTAATTTCTACTAATGAATGTCAACCTTCAACCTCCTCAACAACCTCTAATTATCAAAATTCAAATACTATTAATTTAAATCATCCTTCAATTCAGTGGAAAAAACCAACAAAATCAATGTTTATAGTCCAACAATTAATTCGAAAAGGAATATCGCCTAGAGGCGTCCTTTCAATTTTATATCCAATGTATTCTATTCCAACAAATATACCCGACATTTGGATTTTACAACTTTTACAAGAATTGTGTGAAATTAGAAGTAGAGAGAAATTGCCGCAATGGAATACTTTTGAAGATGCTGTTGAATTAATTAGGTTTTCTTTTAATTTTTTGAATTTATGAGGTGATATGTATTTAATGGAATAGGAATATTCTTGGTGGTAAGGTAGGGCGTTATGGGACCTATTTATACGGCACCATAGATCTATTGAATTGGCCTGATTATTATAGACTTGACCCAACTTTCTCAACCCGCTTCATTTTGCTTTATGATAGAGAGGCTGTTTGCCGGTTCATTTTTCCCATTTACCGGTTCATCTTCAATTAACTCATTTTTATTTTTTGAAACTTTGTCGTTAGCTTTCTAAAATTTTAAATTGAGGCTTTTGTGATTTTTGATAATAAATTTAAAATAAATTTAAGACGTAGCAAATCAATAATGATCATATCAGGCGCTGGAATTTCTGTTAGTTGTGGAATACCCGATTTTCGTTCAGAAAAAGGAATTTATGCTCGACTAAAAGACGATTTTCCTGAATTGCCTGATCCTCACTCAATGTTTGATATTGACTTTTTTCGTCGTAATCCTCGGCCATTTTATGCTTTTGCAAAGGTATCTGAGGAAAATATTTTTTAAAGAATTTTGTGTATAGTCCTTTATGGTTTTGTTTTCGGTTACTTACCCTTTTTTTCATTTTTTTTTCTTTTCCAAAATAGGTATTACGGATTTTCAAGGGTGCATAATGGTCAACTTTTTCTAAAATTATGAATTTCTTTTTAATAAAATTTTTTAGGAAATTTTCCCTGGCCAATTCCGTCCTTCTATTTCTCATAAATTTATTAAATTTTTGGAAGAAGAAGGAAAACTTTTGAGAAATTATACTCAAAATATTGATACTTTAGAACGCTTAGCTGGAATAAATCATTTAATTGAATGTCATGGTTTGTGGAATTTTGATTAAAAAAAAATTTTTTTTAAAGGTTCATTTGCTCGTTCAACTTGTTTAAATTGTAAAAATGAAATTGATTCAGAAGAAATTCGTGAAAATGTTTTTAAAAAGGTTTGTTTTTTCGATTGAACCCAAACCCAACGTTAAACCAAACTGCAAAATTATCAAAACGTATCCAGAACTAGCAATGGAAAGAAGAGACATGGTTTATATATAGACATGGTTTGGGCTAATTAGGTTAGCTAGAGGTAAAGATTAACCTGGCAAGTATCGATTCTGCAACCTCTTGCCAGTTAGGCGTTGCAGAGTCTCCTTTCTTTTAATAGATCTTAAATCCCCGACTAGCCAGCTGGATCTCCCCTTCTTATAATTAAAATACAAAAAATTAATTTTTCCTTTTAGAAAGTCGCCTACTGCCAAAAATGCAAAATTGGTGTAATCAAGCCAAATATAATATTTTTTGGAGAAGACCTAACTGACCAATTTCACAATCAAATGGCTATAGATTCAACAAATGTTGATTTATTAATAATTATTGGTTCTTCTTTACAAGTTCGCCCAGTTAGTTTAATCCCCTATAATATTGACAATACAATTCCTCAAATTTTAATTAATCGAGAATTGCTGCCCAATTATACAGCAGATGTAAAATTACTTGGAGATTGTGACAAAATACTTTGTTTATTGGCTATTTGTTTAAAAGGACAAATTTGTGAAAAAATGATTCAAGGTTCCTTTTTTGATTGGAATTTTTTTTTGAAATGTTGGGTTAGTTTAGATAATTTTTATTGGACAACCCATCAGTTTAATTGAACTGTTGATTTTCTAAGTGACAATGAGCTCTTTCTCGATACGTAACTTTTCTTGGCTTTCACTCTTTTCGAGTAAGTCTGGGATCAAACGAAAGCTCTAAACATACGGATTCTTTTTTTCTAATTGTGTCAACGTAATCCGGCTATCTTATAAGTCGTTATGGACCAGGGATGGGCTTTCTTGCCCTTTGCAGAATTCCGCCTTTCTTTACTCTTCCGCGTTTTAGCTCTTTTTTATTTTTTTTTATTTTATTTCATTTTAATTTTTTAATTGAAAAAAATTTTTTTAAGAATTAAATTCTCGTCCTCACAATTGGAATAATTTATTATTAGAACATTTACAAACTTCTTTATTAAAAGAAAATCGAATTTTAACAAATAATTTAAATATTGAACAATTTAAAAAATTATTTAATGAACAACCAAATAATAAAAAAATAAAAATGGATAATGAAGAAGAAGAAATTTGGGTTGGAAATTATTTGCCTGTCGAGAAGTATTTACCTGAATTTAATTCTATACTTTTGGTAATTATTTTTTAATTAAATAAATTGAATTTGGGGACAAGGAAAGGAGGGAGTAAAGAACAGCCCCGAATATTAAAATGAGGCTTTTAGGCCAATTCGAAACTATCCTTTCTTAGGCCCTGAACGTGCCTTAATACCAAAACGTCGAAGTGCCAAATCACCAAAAGCCACTGAAATTCCAAACAATGACGTCATAATGTTAAATAATAAAAAGGTTTTTGGGTTCTTCGATATTTCTGACATGAGTTTAATAGAATTTATGGAGTTTGGTATTTCATACCTAGTTGACACAGGCATTGAATTTGGCCTAATAGCCTCTTCTAATTTCAATATTCGATTTTGTCCGTGAATTTCTTACTAAATTAATATTTTTTTAGGTTCCACCAAATATAAACGTCTTTAAAGGAGCACAATTATTTTATGATAAAGATCAAGATATTTTTGTACCAAAAGCTGGTGTTGAACAACAAAATTTAGACGATGATTATGAAAATCTTGTTCATTCTTGTGAGAAATCTTCATCGAGTGAATCATCAATAACTTCAGAAAAAGGAGGTTCTTTGCCTTGTGATGATAATTTTATTGGAGATTTTTGTGGAAATGGTAATGATTCTGGTTAATTTTTTAAATTTATTTTAGATTATTAGGGACTTTGGGGATGATTTTAGGGATTTTGAAGGACCCAGGATTGAAATTTCTAGCCACTTTAATTTTGTGATTTCGGGGTCAAGGAGAAAAACTATATAATATTTGGTCATAATTTTAACTATAAATTTTGAGGAATTTTTTTGTCAAATTTACAAAAAAAATCTTTTCATTTTATTAATTTTCTAAATTTTAGCTAAAAATCAGAGAAGATCAATAAGTTGTCCACCAGAGGGAATTAATGAAAAATAATTTTAATTTTGTATATTTTATACCTCTCTTGTGAAGTGATATTTTTGTATATTTTTTATTGATAAATATTTTAGAGATTATTTTAAATTTAGATGAATTCGTTTATTCTTCAAAAAATATTTTTAATTTTTTAAATTCATTTTTAGCCAAAATAATTTAAAAAATTAATTTTTATTTATTTCGACCCGAAATGGAAGAAGAATTTTGTTCGAATACTTCATCACCTTCTGGACTTCCCTCATCTTCTTCTACAGCCACAAATAGTTTGGTTTGTTCAGAGAAGAAAGAAAAAAAGTATTTTTTAATTTAATTAAAATTATATATTTTTGTTTTTGTAGGAATGAACGTTTTCGTTATGGAAATTTTAATCGTTATTATGGTGTAAGAACGAAAGGATTTGACCACGACCCGTTAGTTTAAAGAATATATTTTTATTTAAATTGTCAAGTTTGACCTCAATATAGAAGATATTCTATAGCTACAAATAGTCTAGTCGGATATATCTTACAATTAGAGAGTTCCGTTTAGTGAGACTGGAGGTCAAAACCTTTTTTGGTAACCATCGAAGAGCAACATCGATTTACTTTAGAAAATTTTCAGCTTTCTGGTTACCCATATGACTAAAAAGTTTTAGAGCTTCAAGTCTGCGCAAATTGGGGGAAATGCAAAAGCATAATGATTTCTTGTTTATCTTGTAGCGGTGTCCAATTAAAAAAAATTTTTTTTTAAGTTTCAAAAAATCTTTCTTTTTCAGCCGTTTGGATATATTACCAAAAGAATGGTTTAATAAAAAAAGAATTTTGGATGTTGGTTGTAATGCTGGACATTTAACTTTAGAAATTGCAAAGGAATTAAAACCTTCATGGATTTTAGGAATTGATATTGATGATCATTTAATTGGGGTTGCTAGAAAAAATATTAGACATTATTTTGAATGTAATGATGAAAAAGGACAAGAGGTTTTTAATTTTTTTATTTTTAAAAATCAAGTAAGAAGACAGGAACCTTTTGGCAGTTATTATAATTGGCGCGTCTATTACCGCGTTTAGTGGCCTGCGATCTAATTCTAACATGTATAAGTTAATGGGAGAAGTTTTTAAATCTCCCCACTAATTCTCTTTTTTTACTTTTACTGTCTCAAACCCATGGGTTGGTCGGAAATGACCAAGGTACCGGAAATTGGGTCGGAAATCGGGATTAACTATATCTGCTCCACATCTTTATTTTAAATAGGATTTCTGGGAATTAGGTGGGAATCTTTCGAGGATCACAGTCTCTTTATGGGGGTCTCACCTTATGTCAATTTAATTCATTTTAATCCATTTTTTCCAAAAAAGTTTATTGGAAAATTCCCAGCTTCTATAAAAAATTACAATGTTTGGTTTTCTCGAGAGAATTATGTATTAGAATCTGATGAATATCTTGAAATGATACGAGAAGAATATGACGTTATTTTAGCTTTAAGTATTTCAAAATGGATACATTTAAATTGGGGGGATGAAGGAATTAAAAGATTTTTTAAAAGAACTTTTAAACATTTAAATAGAGGTTTGTTTTTTTTTAATTTTATTATAAAAGATTAATAGATACACCTTGGATACTTTGTCTTAAAATTTGGTTGACCCTTGGAGGGGAGCTCCCCAAGTGACCCTCTATATTTAATATACACCTTTTTATAACGTACTTTTTATTTAACAATAAGTCTCGTTTTCTAAGTTACCCTATATTTGACATAAGTACATCTCGTAAAAAATACTCCTCTATTTATGATACACCTCATTATAGGATATAAGCTTCTTCAGCCTAAGTAACGAAGCCCGACTCCGCTAGTTATAAAAAATAATTATTATTAATTTAGGTGGACGTTTACTATTAGAATTGCAGGATTGGTCAAAGTACTACAAACGATCAAAAACAACGGTTAAATCTAAAAAATATTTAGAAAATTTTTCTTTCTTTTAGCCAGAAATGTTTGAAACTTACAAAAATATTAAATTTAAGCCCGACCATTTTAAAAATTATTTAATTGATGAAGTTGGATTTGTAGAATGTCAACAATTGGGAATTCCCAAAGCTGTGACACGAGGTTGAGTAAAAAAATTTTTTTCGTAAAGATCAATTAAAAATTTTAAGGATTCGAAAGGCCTATACTTGTCTTTCAAAAAGCAAACAATTTAAATAATAGAAAGCGACAATTAAGTGAAGATAAACGAGAAAATGACCACAAACTACCGGAAAAGAAATTTTGTTGATTTTTTGAATTTTCTGTAATTTATGGCGATCTACACTGTTATCCTAATATATTTTTTAATTAGCTAAAAATCAATTTTATCGATAAAGGAATAAAGAGAGACCGAGTTGAGTAGGGGGGGGAGTAAGCTCGATTTTGTGGCATGATTCGATTATACAACTTAGAGCTCGTCGAGCTGAGTCGAATAGCAACAAAATCAACGAAATCCGACTTGATTTGACAAGGTTGCAGAATTTGTTTTGACCTCACATTTTTGCCACTGCGGAGGAAGCCGGGCATGTCGAGCGGAACGACGGCCGAGCGAAGCGAGCACGACTGAGCGAAGCACAGCCATCGTCTAGCGAAGACATATTCGGTAATTTTTCGTGCATACCTTGCATCCAAAAATTATAAAAATTTTAAAAGCAATTTTATCTAAAACGGAAATTGATATGCACATTTTAAATTATTGTTCTATTAGGTTTTTTCCTTGCATTCTTCTCTATTCTTTCTTATAATCCTCTATTCTTTCTCATAATCGAGAAAAAATGACACCATCATCATCACCACCTTAAAATCACAAAATAGATTTGAAGTTAAAAATCAAAGGTCCTACCTCCACCGCCTCCAGTACCGTCATCACTCATATCTAGTAATGGCATTTTTCTAATACGTCAAAAAATTAAACTGTTAAAAATCGAATTATTCTAAAGAAAAATTAAAATTAAAGAATTTAAAATATTTTTAAATATAATTTTTGGATTAAACCAAAAATTATAAGCTCAGCAAAAGAGCAACAATTTTATCGTAATGGAGTAAAGAGAGAAATTATGAAAATCTGAAAATGTCAAAAAATAAATAAAAGTATAACAAAATTAAACCAACGTCAATCAGATTTTCAAACAAAAAATATTTTAAATAAAATGGAAAATTGGAACGCTTATTTTCTCTCAAGTCTTTCTCCTTGCATTTCCAGCCAAGTAACTTTAAAATAGCGTTGGCGCTCCATAAACACTTCAACGGTCACGCTTATCAGGACAATCACGGCTGATATGACCTGAATTTAATTTTATTTTTGAGAAGGATAAGTGAGTAGTTATGAACTTTATTGACCCCATTCTTCCCGTTTTCTCCCTTTTGCTTTTAACATACCATTAAACTAGAAAAAAAGGAAGGCCCATAAGTCCAAAACCCAAAGAAAAAATTCCTAACCATCCTGTCCGCAATTGTAACAATTACGATTGCCACCACCACCGCCACCGCCACGACGGCCACCTCCTCCTCCTTCAGGACAATCACGAGACATGTGGCCATACTTGTTACCTATAAAATAAAATTTTAAAATCCGTCCCAAAATTCATATTTACAATTGTAACACTTCATATCCCCTCCACGTCCTCCACCACCGCGGTCATCACGTCCTCCACGATCGCGACCTCCGCCGCCGCCACCACCGTCTCCTCCTTCACAATCACGAGCAAGGTGTCCGAAGCCGCCGCAGTTATAACCTGATAGAAATTTAATTAAAAGGGGATTGCTAGGGAATTTCACAGGAGAATTCCAAAAAATCTTCTCCCTTGAGGATAAAGAAACCAAAAATTTAAGCAAAAAATCAAAAAACCCTTATCTCCCAAAATAAAATTAGTCAAAACCATACACTTGCCGCTGCCTCCTCCGCCACCACCACGTCCTCCACCACGGTCATCACGACGTCCGCCTCCACCTCCGTCGCCTCCACTTCTGCATTCACGTGCAAAATGTCCATAGCGTCCGCAGTTGTAGCACTTCGATTGTCCTCCATCGCCGCCTTTAAATTTTCAAATAAATTTTTTGAACGTAAAAAAATCAAAAAAACCTCCTCCGCGTGGACCACCTCTTCCGCCGCCACCACCATCATTGTTCGGACATTCCCGCGAGATGTGCCCCTTAAGTTGTGCCGTTGCAAAACACTCCTCCCCCCTTTACAACTCCAAACACTAAACACCCAAAAATTCAAAAACCGTTTCATGGCAGCGATAGCACTCAATTCCTGAGCTCATATTGGTCAATAAGATTTGTCACTGTTCCAACACGTCAAAAAACTTAAAAACTTCGCCTCTTCGTCCTCTCGTCAAACTTCACCACGTACAAGCACAAAAACTTAAACTGTTAAAAAATTGGGGAATTAGAATTTTTAAAGGGAATTGGAAACTGGGAATTTTAAGTATTAGGGGATTTTTAACGTTTATTTTCGGAATAACAGCTTTTAAAATACAATTTAGACAACTTATCCCTAATAATAGCTAGGGTATTGGACGTGTGTTAAAAAATCTCGTTTCCTTGGTTTCTATATACAAGCGCTCATTTATTAAAAAACAAATCCAAAAATAAAGGAAATTACGTAAAAAAATCCACTTTTACTCTTAAAAAACTCATGGCAATACTTCGCCATTAAAAAATAAAAATAGCAATGAATGGATAAATCTAAATGACGGAAATTTTAAGGCAAACATTGCTTATATAAGTGAATAAATTAAGGAGGAGTGAGAATATTCTAGCAGAAAAAATTACAAATGAGAATGGAGAAGTGTATAACCCTTGTGAAATTAGAGAAAATATTCACAAAAATATTATTGAAAATAAGGAAAAGAAACAGAGTGATGTGCAAAAGTTTTGAGAAGAAAAGGGATACGGTAGCTTTACAATTAAATTTGTAAACTTTTTAAATCCTTTCCGTTTGGGCGCGGCAGGTTTAGGCAACGAGGCAAGCTAAGGAGTTTAGGGTTTATAGTCGGTGGATTTTCACTGATAGTTTATTTTATCGAAAAGATGTACATTAATCAAAACTCTTAACTAAATCGGTTCGGCCGAAAATTAGAAAATTAACTAGCCAATAAAGGTTGGCGCCCAAACAAACACGTTCAAATTTAAACCTTTGCAATAAGCAATTTTCTCATATTTTGTGACCTTTAGCTTTATGTTTCTTTTAATGTCGAAGTTTAATCTTTATTTAGATCATAAGAAAGTAAAAAAAACAAAGAAGGGGAAGAATATTTTAAAAAAAGATTATGTATTACATTTCAAAGTCAATTGAGTCCCCCAAAGTCAATTGAGTCCCAGCCCTATAACTTATGAAAGGATGGTCACTTTTTGTTACTCTTGGTACCATTGGATAGGGCATTAAATAGGCTACAATATACCAGAAAATCAAAATTCCTGACCGACTGGTAAAAAAGTTATGATCGATAAAGTGCCGAAAAATCAGATTTTTTGAAAAAGTTAGTTTTTAAATCATAACTTTTTTACCAATCGGTCAAAAATTCTGATTTTTTTATATGTTATAGAGCTTTTGATTCTCTATCCAATGATACCAAGAACATAAAAAAGTGACAATTCCTTGCTAAGTTATAGGGCCAGGACTCAGTTGAGCCAAGACTCAGTTGAACTGCTCCGATATTTTCCCGCATCTACCTTATATTGCAATCTACCTTTTACGGAATCGATGTTTTAATCGATTTTTGCCGCGCCTACCTTATATTGCAATCTACCTTTGAAGCAATCGATCTTTTGTTTAGGAGCCCGTTTCTCAATGAGAGAGTTACTTAACCCGCCCAATTTCTGGGTCATTTATATTCAGTGAAATTTTTTCTTAGAGTTTATAATATTTTATTTTTGTTTTTTTTAAATATTTTTTTATAGAGTATTGATTTTATTTGAATTATAGACCTACTAAGAAACAACTAACTTAATTTCAATTACTACTTAAAAATATGGTTCACAATAAATTCTATGAGGTTTTTTAATAATTCAATTGATAAATTAAAAGATATTTTTAGTCAGTAGATGTTTTCGTAGCAAAAGATGCGGATGAAACTGGCAAAAAGTTGTTACCAACAAGCCATGATGGAACGTTATCTTTAAAAACTGTGGCCGTTAGCTTTCCGAATGTCATTGGTTTAAAATATAAGACTAAAGATGGACGGTTCAAGCAACTTTTGTAAAATTTTTTTAAATTTTCTGGCTTTAGGGTCCTTTGTAATATTTTTACTCATTTATTGAAGCCAAAACTCGTTTTGCGCTAGTAACTTTTTTAGATAGTTATCGGTTAAATAGCTTAGTATAAACATGTAGACCTGGAATAAGTATTGATTAACTGGAAACCGAGCAAAACAGGGATGGTTAATTTAAAAGAAATTGGGAGAAAAATTCCTCCCGTTGCCGTAGGTTTACGAGTACCAACATTCGAGTAATACAATACTTTTTCGTAATGTATCGTGAATTTCTCGTGTTTCCGTTTTTGTAGGCTTCCCCATTTTCTTGAACTTAGTTTATTTGTGTATATTTTTGTCGGCAAAAAATGTCCGAAAAATTATATTTATAGAGTTTTGGCCTCATATATTTGCTAGCAATACCCTCATATCATCAAAACAAATCTAAATATATTTTTTATTTAAAGGATGGATCCAGAAGAAACCTTTTTTTACGAACCTAACGATGGTTGGCAGGACAAAAGTATTTTGTTTTTATTAAAAATTTAATTTTTAATTTATAGCTTTTATCGTTATATGTCCTTCAGTTGAAGCAATTCCAGAAATTGTGCAGATTAAAAAAGGTTTATATTATTTGATTTTTAAAAATCGGTATGGGTTAGAAAAAAGATTTTTTCTTTTGATACCGATATACTCTGGTACTATTCTCAAGAATAGGAAGAATAACCTTTTGCGGACAGAGAAACGTCTCATTCTCTACTCTATTTCCAGAATGCGCACATTTTTCTGCGTCTTTTACATAAGAGAGAGTTGTAACAACACAGGCGCCCTGAAGAGCGACATAGTCTCGTGAGACAGAAAAGGGCCTACCCCTGGTTTCTTAGTACCTGATATTTCTTTTCTAAATGGTTGGGTAAATACTCCAAGGATTATCTTATTTCAATATATTTTCATTTGTTTCTTGCTTGTAATTACTTAATTTTATAGACATTCGCCGTATCGAAAAACATCTCGAACAGCTTGACGCTCGAATTTACTCGGCTATTATTGATTCAAAGAACCATAAATACCAGGTAAATTGGAGTAAATTTATCAATTATTTAAAAAAATAAAAAATGTCCCTGCATTATCTAATATGAATGAATATCTGTGGGATGAGTTACTTGAAGGCTTTTTGAAATTTTGGCCAACCGATTTAAACAAAATTTCTGCTTGTTAAGAATTTTTGTAGCCTTTTCTTTGCTTCATTAATTCGATCTATAAATTGTCCATAAAAGGACCAGATCAAAATAAATTTTTGGACTAAAATTTATTAAAAAAAACTCGATTCTTTTCGAATTTCTACTTTTTTTCCCTTTTTTTAAATAAAAGGGTTGGATCTGTCCTAAATTTTCTTTTTCAAATTTTAATTGACGACAACATTTTTTTTATTGTTCCTTTTTAAATTTTTTGTTCTAGAAATTCAAAAAATATACGCTTGTGTCAATTAGAAAAATTTTACTATTTTTTTTATAATTTTTGTCTCATCCTAATTATTTCAAAAATTTTTAGCGCCTTAATCTTATTTCGGCTGCCGTTTCAATATTTATTTCATTAGTTTCGTGTATTTATACCTTCTATAAGAAATAATTTTCTGGCGATTGAGATATGGGTCTATTTTCTTAACTCAAAAAACACTCAAAAAGCAGCCATAATTAATTTAACAAATGCTCATAAACTAATTTATATGCTTCACTTAAGCTGTTTTATATAAGTGTAACTTTAAAAAATAATTTGTAATTTATATTAAAGCTGGAAAAGTGTCAAGTGAAAATTCTTTCATTTTTCTCAAAAAAATTTTTTTTGAATCACGCAGATTTAAAATTTTTTTTTAAATTTTTCATAAAATTGAGTTTTCACTTTTCCAGTTCTATAAGAATTTTTTTATTTTTAACTTAGTCACTGAAAAGGATAGGTGTAAAATGGCTGTTAAATTACTAGTTCTTCTCAACTATCACTTTTTGATCAACTTTTGTAAAAAACGTATTGAAACAGAAATTGTAAATCTTTAAGTGTTATTCAAATAAATTTCAAGTGAATTTATATCGACAAGATTTTTTACCAAAAATTCTTAAAAATAGTGATTAATTTTTGTGATGGAAAAAAGAAGAAGAGACTAATTAAAATTAAAAATATTAATTTTTGTTCAGCCATAAATTCTAAAAAATTTCTATGATCATTTCCATTGATATTAAACAGAAAAAGAAAAAGGACAAAGTCTGAAACTTATTTTTTCATCGAGATTTCTAAATAAAAGTTTTATTTTAGCCTCATTTAAAGCCTATAAAATTTACTATATAAATAATAGTCAAGCATATTAGACATGCAAAAATCACCCAAAATACCCCAAATAATGTAACCTATTAGAACCTGAATAGCTTCATTATTAGAAAATTTAAGGATAGTAAATTTTATAGGCTTTAAATGAGGCTAAAATAAAACTTTTATTTAGAAATCTCGATGAAAAAATAAGTTTCAGACTTTGTCCTTTTTCTTTTTCTGTTTAATATCAATGGAAATGATCATAGAAATTTTTTAGAATTTATGGCTGAACAAAAATTAATATTTTTAATTTTAATTAGTCTCTTCTTTTTTCCATCACAAAAATTAATCACTATTTTTAAGAATTTTTGGTAAAAAATCTTGTCGATATAAATTCACTTGAAATTTATTTGAATAACACTTAAAGATTTACAATTTCTGTTTCAATACGTTTTTTACAAAAGTTGATCAAAAAGTGATAGTTGAGAAGAACTAGTAATTTAACAGCCTTTTTACAGCTATCCTTTTTAGTGACTACAATAATTTATATAACTTGCATTTTTTAACTACATATGTAAATTTTTTAATTTTTAAATAAAGCTAATCTCTCATATTTTGCTTTTATATTTAATTAAAAAAGGATGGGAACTTTTGATATTATTTGGTTATTTTTATCAACATCATCGACCTCCTCCTCTGTCCTTTGATATCCTTTTAGTTTCTCGATATACTTACTACCTATAAATCCCTTTTCGGGTTCTATCAAGTAATTGCTCCTCTGTTCTGAATACATTCTGCCGAATACAATTAATTTTTAAGTAAATAGACTCAGTTGACTTTATTGTAAAGAAGATTAGTCAGTTATATTTTTATGGGGAGAAATTAAGGGTATCTTAAGACTAAAGGCTCTTAATTGACTCTTAATTTCCTTGACTCTTAATTTCAATGACAGTTTGAGGCAATAAAAAATTATTTCAAGACCGTTCTCTACCGCGAAAAAAAAACGTTCTCTACCATTTTCTTCTTTATAAATATACCAGTTCAGTGACCATGATGAAATTTTAAAAATAAATTATTTCATTTTCTAAATTGTTTGAAATTTTTTGCATTTTAATAAGAATATGTCTAATTCAGAGTTTAATTATTAGGTATTAATTTGTTTTAAAGGAGATGTGGAATTTTTAAGTACTGTGCTTTACCGTTGATTTTTAGGATTTATAGTCAAGCTTATTACTTGTCAAGCTTTATTTGGTTCATTCTAGTATGTTTTCAGCCATATTTCTAATAAATAACTAGACAATTTTTTGTTTTATTAATACACATAACAAAAATCGTCGGCCTTGCAAATTAAGAAATCTCAAGCTTTTTAATAATTTTAAAAATAAAAATTAAATTAAATGTACTGATCAACATTTTGTTTCAATCAATTTTTGATTTAATTAAATTTTAATTTAATATTAACAAACTAAAAACTAAATCTCCCTTTTAATCTTGTTTCGAAATAAATTTTTCAGAAAAATTAAACACAAAATATTTGTTCATGTAACCTTTTTTTCTTACCTGAAAGATTTTTAGCTTTTTAAAAAAAATAAAAAAAAAATTTTATTTAAAAAAGAGCCTCTCATATTTCATTTAAAAAAATTTAAAGCGCAAAGGATTGAGAAATGGCATTAAATCGACATCTTTTCCTTTTCTTTGCTTTTTCGTTTGTCTTCACAAATTTTGGCTACTTTTTGATTTTTAGAAACAACTCGTGATTAAATTAAGTTGCAATAAAATATATTTTTCTCTGCTTATCTAACAACTTTTTACAATTTGTAATTTTTTTACAATTTGTAAAACTTGTTTTCCTTGTCTAACACTGTCAATATCTACAATCAACTTTTTACAATTTGTGATTTTTACAATTTGTAAAACTTGGTTTCTTTTAATTTCATTCCACAAAAATGATTTGGGGAGGGAATACAATAGGTGAAGAAGATGAGGACGAGGAAACTATTCAAGACAACAATAACAATAATCACGAATTAACAGCATCTAATCAAATATATCCAGTTAAGAATCCCCCCATTGGTTCCAGATTTATTGGAAAAGTTGCGATAATTACTGGTCTGTTTCTTGAATAAAGAGACAATTTTTATATTAATTTTTTTTGTCAAGAATCGAATTGTGCAATAGACAGGGCAACAGCTATTTTATTGGGAAAAGAAGGGGCAAAAGTAACAATACATGGAACTGTTGAGAAAGAATTGAGGGTAAATGAATATTAAATTTTAGAGAGACTAAATTTTATAGGAAACAATAGTTAAAATGGTTAGAGCAGGAATTAGTCAAGATAATATTCTTGTTGTACAAGGAGTTATTGAAAATGATCAGGTAATTAAAATATTGAGAAGATAAAATTGGATATAATAATTTTTGGTGGGACCGAATTTCAACTCTAGCTGTAAAATTAGACACAAATCCACTTACCTAACCATGCATTCGCAAAATTGTGTTAAATTAATTAATAATTAAACTTGAATTATATTTTACAATTGTAAAAAAGGCTTATTTATAAAAAAAAAGTTTATTTACAATTAATAAAAAAAATAAACTTTTTTACAATTGTAAAAAAGTTTATTTTTACAATTCCTTTTTTTCAAATATCACTAGGCGGGAATTTTAAAAAAAGTATCACTAGTCGGAAAAGAGTAATAAATATTAAACTTACAATTTTAATTTAAAGATATTTTATAAATAATTTTAGACCTTAAAAAACCTTGTAGACAAAACTTACAACAAATTTGGCAGAATTGATATACTGGTAAAATTAAAATAAAAAAAGTAACAAAAATTAAATTGAAGTATTTTTAAAAGGTGAATAGTGCTGGGGCAATCGGCAGAACTCAAGGCAGTAATTCTCCAGCTTCCTCAATTTCCAACAAATTAAAACATAATATAAATAGGCAAAATAGTGGAAGTGTTGATAGTGATAGGGAAGAGAATGATTTATTGGAAGATGATGGAAAGCCTAGTGGAAGTTTCAGAAATTCACTTGCTAGCAGGCGTCGGTGAATATTTTTATTTTTACAAATGTCATTAGGCTAAATTTTTATTTTTTCAAATTGTAAAAGAAGTTTATACTTTTACAAATGCTGTTGGCAGGCGCAATTATTTTTACAAATTACCGTATTTTTTGCTTTTACATTTGTAAAAAAGTTTATTTTAATGTTTCTTACCCTTTACAAATGCTAGCAGGCGTATTTATAATTGTTAAACAGGCGTATTATATATCAGCAGGCTTATTTATTTTCAAATTACATTATTTTTTACATTTGTAATTAATTTACAATTTGTAATAGGCGTATTTATTGTTTTTATTGAGAGGTTTAATTAATTTTTCTCATATTCCAATGTTGTTTTTTACTTTTCTAGCTCTTCACATTTTGATTCACACTTTGACACACTTTTCAATATAAATCTCAAAAGCATAACAAAACTTACTCGGTTATGTGTTCCTTATTTAGAAAAACAAAAGGGGGCAGTTGTTAATGTTAGCAGTTTTGGTGGCCAACAACAAGTAAATATTCTCTTTAAATATAGGGACAAATCGCCGTCTGACACCAAAATATTGCCTAAAATACCTTTAAGTGACCAGACCGGACTTGGGGGTCTATCAAGATATATAAAAAATGCAATTGAAATTCGTGTCATTTTGTAAGCCACTGGGATAAGAATAATGATATCCCTCTAACTTTAGTTTAACGGAGATATTTTGGTCTGATGTCTGTTTCATTCACCTAATTTTAACTTCAAGTCTAATATTTTCTTTTCAGTTTTCCGACTATGCTTATTACAATACTTCAAGAGTTGCTCTAGGTTATTAAAAATCCTTTTCAAATTATTAAAATAATTCTAGATAATTATTGCCGTTCAATAGCCATTAAATATGCTAAAAAGAATGTTAGGGTAAACAATGTTAGTCCAGGGTTTATTACCAGCGAATCTGCAGATGAGGAAAGCACTGTTAATAAGGTGCTTATTTTTTGTTTTTTAATTCCCCCCCCCCCCCCCCCCCCCCTTCAAAAAAAATTTTTTTTTAATTTTCAAGTTTTATTTAAATTGGATAAAAGAACACGTCCCCATGGCAAGGGGAGGCACGGCAGAAGAAATTGCTAAAGTCATCGCTTTTTTGGCTAGCGATGATGCTAGTTATGTGACTGGGGCGACTATTGTGGCTGATGGTGCTGTTTCTATATTTTCGAAACCAGCCGATTTCTTTTAAAAAATTTTTTTTTTAATGATTAAAAGTTTCCCCTAGAGCTGTTTCGAAATTTAAAAATTTCGGGAATCGGACATTGAAAAAGTTTCAAATATATCGAAGAACCAGCCGTTTCCCCCCCCCCCCCCCCCCCCCAATTTTTTCGAAATCTTTATTTCCTTCTCCCACATATTGCTGATATTAAAACAATTAATATTAACAATTTTGGAATTATTTTTCAATTTTCAAATAAATAGTATCAGCAAAAAGGTACTTAATAATACTCTTATTTTTGTCAATAAAATTTAATTATGTTTTGAATAAAAATTTTCCAAAAAAATTTTTTAATCAGAATATACATATATAACAAGAAGAGTGCCGAATTGATTTTAAAAAATGTGAAGAACTTGCGCAAAGTTAATTTAAGAAAAGAAAATTGGGCGAGCATATACCCCTTAGAATGATTGCGTGATGTTAAACGGATTTTTTGAACAGGAAAAGTTGTTCTTTAGGGTAAAGTAAATTTAAGGTTAATTAAACTTATAGTGAATTAGTAAGGAAATTTTTTGTTGTTTTTACATTTCTTGTTAATTTATTTTAAATTTTTTATTTTTTTTTCTTTCTTCTTTAATTCTTAAGAATTCTTTGATTAAATTAAATTAACATTTAAAAAATTGAATTTTCATTTGTTAATATTTTTTGTGTTCAAAACAAGTTTTTTTTTGTTCTTTTTATTTCTAAATTTATATAAATTTAACCAATTAAAATTTATTTTTTAAAAAATTATTGAAAATTTTTTTTTAATTTTTTGTTTCATATTTTTTTTCTCTTTCTTTTCCTTCTCATATTTACGTTGCTAAGCAAGCAAGTTTATATTATTACCGATATTTTTTTCTGAAATTATTTTTTTGTCTGTCTTAGGTTATAGAAGGTTGTTTATTTTAGCGTTCTCGTGTTCTTCCCCCTTTCTTCTTTTTTTTAACAAACCAATTGTTTCAAAAAAAAATTAAAAATGAGTATTATTTTTTTAAATAAAAATTTTCGTTTTTTTAATAAAATAAAAAATAAACCTTTGATTAATTACAAGAAAGCTCCTTTAATTTTGCAACAAGCTTGGAAGTGTACAGACAATAAAGGTAAAATTTTTAATAATTTTAATAAGGAATACTTTGGAGTGAAAAAGAAGGGAAAGGAGCAATTTTAATTAAATTGCTGATTAAATATTTAAAAATGTGTGGAATGACTTTCGTTGGTTACTGCCCCATTTAGTCGTGAGAGAATTCTCTTTAAAAAAATTTTTTTTGTGACCGAGTAACCTCATTTTAGAAGCTCTTGTAGGGTTTGGGAGATTTGGTGCGTCTTATCATGAGTCTAATTGATGCGTCTAACCCTGCCAAATTCGAAAAGGTTCCTTGTTTTTAACTTAATTATGTCTTTGCGATTAAATGGACAACCGCTCATTTAATTTTTGCAATCTTTGAATTTTCTTTTAAAAGATAACAGCAAAGAAACAATTTTATTTTTTTCATTTTTCTGAAAAGACTAAAATTATTTTTTAAAATCAATTATTGTTTACACATTTTATATTCACTCAGAAATATTGTTTACCATTGTTTTTACCACGTGGATTTTGCTTTTATCCTTCTTTCTTTTAACTTTACATATTGTCGAATATTTTTGTTTTCAATGTTTTTATTTTTCCTGTTATTTGTTATTTAAATTCTCTCATTATTTTAAAACCTTTCCAATTAAATTCTATGTACTGATTTTGTTTGGTGTCGGATTTCGATTTTTACCCAAGTAGCTAATTAAGGTGTACGGCCACTAGAGAGGTTACGGTATAATTTTGGGTAAAAGAGCAAGCTGGATCTGGATCCAAACTTTGATTTTCCTGGATACAGAGTTCAAATCAAGGCATTTTTCAGAGTTTTTTGAATTTTTTCCTCGACTCAAGGTCAAAAATCTGGTCAAAGTACACAACCAAAATCAATGTCAAATATCAAGGGTTTTTTTTGAAAATCTCGCTCCCTAATCTGGGGGTATTTACAATCGAAATCCGACGTATTAATTCAGTGATTTTTCGTTTTTTTTTTGAAATTTCTTTTCAATTTTTAGACTCAATTTTGCCCTCTTCTCAACAATTTCCATCAGAAAAAATGTCAGAAAATCTTAAAAAAATTAAATTTGATTTAACAAATGGAACAACTTTTCAAGAAGAACCGGAAGAAATATTTCAGCCTCCAACAATTAAAGAAGCACACATTTCTGGATTGTCCAAATATCAAGAAATGTATAATAAATCAATTAAAAATCCTGACGAGTTTTGGAAATCTGTGGCAGAAAAATTGTATTTTGAAAAATTTTCTGAAAAGGGGCTTGAATGGAATTTTGATAAAAGAAAGGGAGAGGTTTGTTTTGGTTTTTATTTTTGTGGGATCAAAGAAAAATAAAACTGAATCATTATTATTGTGGACAATTCTGCATACTCTTGGAACCACAGCTGGTTTCGAAATTTTGATTTTTGAGGGATTTTCTTTCGATTTCCGATTTTCTGAGATTTTTTTCGAAACGGCTCTGCTGGTAATGGTGGGAGAGGAGAATTGAGGTTTATAAAAGTCATAAAAGCCTTTTATTTTATTTAAGGGTCCCCTTTTTTCGGCCCTTTTTCTCTTGCAGAATTTTTCGGTTTTGTAAGGGAGAAGTTTATTTATTTCCTAAAAGTCCGCAATTTTTGTCCGCAAGTCAAACCAAAATAAAAATTATTTTTAGATATTTATTCGTTTTATGAATGGATCAAAAACAAATATTGCTTATAATTGTTTGGAAAGAAATATTAAAAATGGATTGGAAAATAGAATAGCCTATTTTTGGGAAGGAAATGAACCTGGCGATGAAAAATCAATAACTTATGGAGAATTATTAAAAGAGGTTTCTTTTTAATAAATTTGGGTTTCTGGGTGGTTTTAATGACAATTTTTGCTGAAAAATGTGTTGAGTTATTTTTCGCTATGTTCCCAAAAGTCCGCATAAAAATTTTTTGTCCGCAAGTTTTGTCCGCAAAAATTTTTTATCAAAAAAATTTTTCCCGATAAAATCAATCTTTATTTAACTATAGGTGATCAAATTTTCTTCTGTTCTACGTTCTAAAGGCGTGAGAAAAGGAGACGTTGTAGCAATTTATTTACCAATGATTTTGGAATTAATTGTTGCAATGTTGGCATGTGCTCGTATAGGTGTTATCCATTCTGTTGTGTTTGCTGGATTTTCTGCAGATTCTTTGGCTTCAAGGCTTACACATGCAAGATCTAGAATTTTGTAAGAAATTTTTTTTAATAAAAATATTTTTTAAACTTTTATGCGGCAGGACAATTCACCGTATGGACAATTCGGTGAATTGTCTAATTTTTGGTAAGGATTGTTAATTTTCTTGTGATTATTAATTCCTTGCCCAAACGTAATTAACAATCTGATCGTTTCATTTGATGACCTGTCATAGCCCTAGTTTTTAACTAAAAAATAATTATTTTCTTTAAAAGAATCACAGCAGATGGTTGCTTTCGCGGCAATAAATTAATTGACTTAAAATCTTTGGCGGACAAAGCAGCCAATATTTGTACTCTTCGAGGAGAATCTTTGGATAATATTATTGTTGTTGAGCATTTAAAGGTTTTTAAATTTAAAATTATTTTTTAAATTTTTTTCAAAGAAAATTCGAATACCCGAAGGAGCACAAGGAATTAATTTAAAATTAGAAAAAGGAAGAGATTCTACGTGGGATTATGAAATGTCTTTACAACAAGAGACAAATTCAAATGTGGAATGGATGGAAGCAGAAGATCCTTTATTTATTTTGTATACTTCTGGATCTACTGGGTCACCTAAAGGTTTTTATATTTCTGTGCTAGTGTAAAATTCTTTGGGGGGAAGACTTGCTCTTCAGTTCCACAAAGGTGAACGGGTCTCTGATGGTTTTTTGTGTTGGTCGGTTCCGTGAACCGAACTGTGGGGGATGGAATAGAACCATCGAGGAGATTCACGGCAGTTTCAAACCGACAGTTCTGGTCACAGGCGGTCCGGGAACCGTTGGAGATCGAATAAACCCCAGTGAGAAAAAGAACAACGACTGCCACCATTTAACATTTTTAATTTTTAAAGGCATTCTTCATTCTACCGCTGGGTATATGTGCTATGTTTATATGACAACAAAGGTCTTTTTAATTTTCAAAAAAATTTTTTATTTAAATTTTTAGTGCTCTTTTGATGCACAACCAGATACAGATATTTATTGGGCAACTGCTGATTGTGGATGGATAACAGGGCATTCCTATGTTGTATATGGACCTTTATTGAATGGTTTGACTTCTGTAATTTTCGAAGGTGTTCCGAGTTATCCAGGTTTTTACTTTTTTATTTATTAAAGGATCTGGTCTAGTTTATGAGTCCAATCAAGCTATGAGTCATCGAACTCATAAATTAGACAACCATTAATTTTATATAATTTTCCTTTTTTAAAGATCATTCTCGTTTTTGGTCAATTATTGAAAAATATCGTGTTACCAAATTTTATACAGCACCTACAGCTGTTAGGTAATTTTATTTTTTTAGAATTAAATTTGAATATATTTTCATCTTTTCTCAGAGCTTTAATGGCATTCCCAGAAGAATATGTAACAAAACATGATTGTTCTTCACTTAAAATAATTGGGACTGTTGGAGAACCTAGTTTGTTTTTATTAGTTTTTTAAATTTTTCATGATTTTTAAGTAAACCCAACAGCATGGAAATGGTTATATAATGTTGTGGGTAAAACAAAATGTGCTGTTGTTGATACTTATTGGCAAACTGAAACGGTAAAATTATTTAAAAAATTTTTAAGTAATTTTTTTTATTTTTTAAGGGTGGACATGTGGTTAGTTTTTAAGGGTTAATTTAATTGTGAAAATATTTTTTATTGATTAAATTATCATTATCTTTTTTATATTGTTCCAATGCCTGCTGCAATTCCAACTAAACCAGGCTCTGCAACCCTTCCATTTTTTGGAGTACTTCCAAAATTGGTTAATATTGAAGGGAAAACATTAGAGGTTTTTTAAATATTTTTTCCAACAGTAAGGATTGTGAAAATTTTTTTGGTGAGGGAGTATGTAGCTGGGAGGGACGGTGAATTTTCAAAATAAAAATCAAATTCTATGACTACTTGGGAAATCAGACTTCACTACTATCCTATTTTTCTAAAAAAATTTATATTAAAAGGGACCTGCAGAAGGAAATTTGTGTTTTTCACAGCCTTGGCCAGGAATTATGAGAGTAAGAAGGAAAATAATTTTTTTAAATATTTTTTTTTAGTCCATTTGGTGTGATCATGAACGTTTTGTTACTAATTATTTTAGTGCTTATTCTGGAAATTATTTTACTGGAGATGGTGCACGCAGAGGTTATTTTTAAATACAAAAATTTTTTTCTTAATTTAATTTTTTAGATGATGATGGTTATTATTGGATTACTGGAAGAACGGACGATTTAATGAATGTTTGTTTTTACAATTAGACCTCATTATACCCCCACCGGACTTCATTAGAATATACCGAGGGCGTGACCAGGGTCTGGTTTCAAAGGGGCTTTACACTTCTATTTAAGACATGTTTTTCTAAATTTGGTTGGCTACTGGGTGAGGAGCCTCCCAAGCGATTACCTTCTATTTAAAATACCTCATAAGGTACAATTTCTCAACCCAATTTGCTTATAATGAGGTTCACTTCTATTGTAATTTTTTAAAAGGTATCAGGCCATCTCCTCTCTACAAGCGAAATAGAATCAGCTTTAGCTTTGCATCCAAATGTTGTTGAAGCTGCTGTTGTTTCTGCTCCACATCCAATAAAAGGGCATTTCCCTTACGCATTTGTTGTATTATCTAATGATAAAAGATTAACTGAAGAATTGGTTAAAGAAATTAAATGTGTTGTTAGAGACAAAATTGGAGCTATTGCTATTCCTGATGTTATACAGGTTTTTTCTAAATTTTAATTGTAATTTTTATAAAAATTGGGGGAATTCTAACTTATCTTTCATTGAAACTATTGTTCGGTAAATGAATTTTTTAGTACCGAGGCAATTGAATTTTCAGTACCGATTTTCAGTACCTTTACCGGTAATGTCGAAACTTACCGATTCGGTACTTTTGGTATTACCGAACCGTATCGAACACTACTCGAAACCCTAATCCAAGGAAAATTTGTAAAGCTGATCAGAAATTGGTGAGACTTATTCAGAAACAAGGGCACATCCTGAAGTTCATTGGAGAATAATATTCTTTTTTGATAAACCCATAATTTAATTTAAAATCAAAATTTCCTCTTTTTTTAGCAAACTAATGGATTACCCAAAACTCGTTCCGGAAAAATTACAAGACGAATATTAAGAAAAATTGCAGAGGGTGACAAACAAGCAGATTTGGGTGATATTTCGACGCTTGTAGATGAAACAATAATTGAACATTTGTGGGAAAATAGACTAAAAGAAATAAGGACAACTGGATAAATTTAAAGAAGAGGGTTTTTTAAATAAATTTATAAATTAGGTAAGAATATATAGTATATATAATATTATTATTATTAGAGGGGATGACAAAGGTTTGAAATTTTATTAAAAACATTTTTTTGAAAATTTTTGGTCTGGCTTTTTTAATTAGAAATTATTTTTTTTTAACAAAAAAAATTTTTTTTGTCAACCCCCAAATAAACTATAAATAGACACTTAAATTTGCCCAATGAGAAGATTTATATACATATAAAAATATTTTTTAATTAATTAATTATTTTATTTTTTGCCCAAACATTTCCATTTTTACTTAATTATTAAATTAGTTTTTAAGTAGGAGATTCACTTGTATAGAATTAATTTAATTTTTTATGAATTTTAATTGACTTTTCTCCATTGATCATAGAAGTTGCTTTTAATGAAAAATAAAATTCAGACGAAAAAATTCTAAAATCGAAAATTTTCTCGAGTCAACTTTTTGATCAAAAAAATATTAATTAAATTTTTTTGTAATTTTTTTTCTCCCAAAAATTTATTATTAGAGCCAGTAATAGTCTTATATAAATCGTACAACATCTTTAAATTTAATTGACTAAAAATAATTTTAAAAATTAAAAATAAAATTTTTTTAAAAAATATTTTTTAATTTAAATTTAAATATTTTTTATATTTATTTTTTGCTAGATTAAATTTTTAAAAAATTTTTAGAAAATTTTTTTTGTAAAGAAAATGGCAATTGACATTTCAAAAATGCATCCGTATAATAGTCCGGTAATTATTTTTATTTTTTGTAAAAATTTTTTTATTTGGTTTTTAAGGTAAGCCCTTCACTTTTTCCTCATTTAACAATTGTTTTGCTTGGAATTGGTTTGGTTTCTACTGCATACTTTTTTGTTAATGGAGTAAGTTAGTTGGATTGTCTTAATTGTTGAAGTTCTTTTATAACGACACTCCCCTTAGGCTTGATTTTTTACGCAAGAAGGGCTTGGGGCGCTATTAAGATTTTAAGAGACTTCCAAGGCTCATAGTCTTGACTCAAAACTTTCTTTGGTTTTTTCGATCATAGTCTTGGAAAATTTTCGGTCTTGGACGTCTTTAGAGACGTCTTTTTAGGACGTCTTTTTCGAGAGCATTTGGAGGGGGGGGGTGTTTCAACCATTTTTGGTTTTCTAGATTAAGGATATAGGGATTATACTTATCCAAAAAAGGAGTGTGCCAGTTTAGTCTTTACCCTTTAATTTTTTTTAAAATTAATCATTTAAAGGTAACTAGTACAAAAAAGACTCGAAGTATAATCAAAGAATTGGTTATTGCTTTAATTGCCTCTGGCTTTTTGGGGTTTGGAGCTCTTTTTTTGATGCTTTGGGTTGGGATTAATATATAAATTGAAAGGAAAAGAAAAAATTGTTGCAATAAAATTAATGGAAAAATTACCTATATAAATTAAATTATATATACCTTGTTGTTTAACTTAAATAAATAGTAAAGGGAAGCTTCAAAAATTTGTTAAATATTTTTGATTCTAGGGAAGTTTAATTGACTAGAATTTTTAAAATTGATGAGGGGGTTAAACCTAGAGGTCGGCGCGGGACAGGATCCCGACGGATTTTTTCGGGATCTATCCCTCGGGATCCCGGCATCGGTCTAGGCAGCACCTCTTCGGGTAAGGGAGCATCTGAAAGGGTACTAATAACTGCCGGAGAGAGAGAGATCACAGCTCTTATTTCCTACCTTTCAAACTTGTTGCTTAATTCATTATTAATCCAATAATTTTATAAAACAACATTTTTTATTAATTTAAAATTTATCAGTTTATATTTTAAAGAAATAATTACATAAAAGAATATATATTACATAATTAAATATCAAACCAAAATTTTTTAAACAAAGTTTTTTGTTGGCTTTACCTCCCTGAGAATAATGCCTGTGTCATGTGTATGTAATTGAGGTGTGAGGAAAATAAATGAAAGAAAAATATGAATATGTTTTTAAAAATAAAATTGAAAGATTCTTAATTTTTGTGTAGGATATGTGGAAGAAAATATTAAAGAAAATAATGAGTAAATGATTATCAAATAATTAGAAAAAAATAAAGGAAAGAAGAAGAATTTAGAATATTAGAAGAAGAAAAATATTTATAATATCGTTTTTGGAATGTATAAAAATAAATATATTTGTTAAACGATTAAACCTCGTTATAAGATGTCCCCACGAGAAATTATCTTAAATTGGAGGTAACGCTTAGATGGCACCCCTGCTCAGAGGCTAAGCAGACTTTAGTAGGGTGTATATTATATTTTACAAAAAATAATCAGAATTTGTGTTTTCCGGAAAGTTTAATTTCCATTTATTCCAACTTGTTTTTCTCACCTTTCTTTATCTTGAGATATACCTAAGGTTATATCCTACATATAACGAGGTTAGCTGTAAAATAGAGTAAAAATATGAGAGGTCAATATTTAAAAATAGCTAGCGAGGTCAACTTTTTAATTTAAATAATCAAGTCCTCTAAAATAATTTTTAAAATATTCTAACATTAAAATAAACTATAAATATGGCATCCTTTTTAAAAAATGTTTTTTAGTCACGTTGCAAAACATTTCCGTCTAAAAAGATTTTTTAGGTGAAATGTTGTTTCGTTAATTGTCATTCTTTTAGGTAGAATAATATTCTGAAATTGTAAAGTTTTAGGTTTTATATTTTACAAATTGTAATTTCGATAAATAGAGAAATTACAACCGGAAATAATCAGAATTTGTAATAATCAGAATTTGTACTTCCCAGAATAAATCAGAAATTACAATTACATTTCCGGAAAAAATAAATCAGAATTTGTAAATTCTGGAAGGAAGCAGAATTTGTAATTTACAATTTCCGGAAAGAAAAATCAGAATTTGTAATTTACGAAAAATAATTCAGAATTTGTATTTTCCGGAGTTTAATTTTAATTTATTCTAACTTGTTTTTCTCTCACCTTTTCAACAATGTTTGTAACTTGTTCTGTTTTAATTTTAATATTCTCTTCTTTTGTTTTAACAATTCTCCTCCTGTCACGCAATATTCTTGCCCTTACTTTACTAGTTTTAAAAGTCGTCGATTGTTGTTGATTTTTCAAATTTTTAGTTTTCAACATTTCGTTTCTAGCCCAATCTATAGTTCTGGAATCGATACAGTCACTTACTTTAAATTTTAATTTTTAAAAATTTTCCCTACTTTTAAGGACAAACCAGAAGGAAAATGAACAAGTGGGCGAAACTCGAAACACGAAATTTTGACGTTATTTTCTTCCAACAATTTTTTCCCATTCTGTTTATTATTGTTGTCATTGTGGGCACAACGAATATGATCTCTCAAAGTCCCCACTTTAGAAAAACGGAGAGAACACCCCTCAAACAAGCATTTATGAGGGCGAGATTTTGGAGCATGTCTGACAACTAAATGGTTAAGTAACCAATCTAGCTTCTTTTGGGCATCCCCGCGACGAGGGAATTGTTCACATTTACGCCTTTAAAAAAATATTTTTTTTTGAAAAATTTAAAAAAAATTTTTTCCCTACCATTGACAACGAAAACGTTCTTTTGTGTTTTCTATAGAAATAACACTTCCACATCTTCGCCGCTTAATCCCACCACTCTTTTGTTGTTTTTCTATTTCGCGTTGTTCAGCAAGAACCCATTTTGTAAGGGTATCAATATGTGCCTAGAATTTAAAATAAATTAATTCTGGTTTTGTATTTTATTTTAAGTATGATTTTGTATTTTCAAAAATTCTGGTTTTTGTATTTTTTTAAATTCTGATTTTTGTATTTTATTTTGTATTTTATCATTATTCTGATAAATCAAATAAATATTCACCGAAATTAAATGGTCATATAGCCCATCCTCATCACAAAACATTTCTTTACAATTAACCCATCTACATGGAACTTTCCCACTCTTAAGTTTTTGTAAATTTTGTTGGTCAGATTGATTAATATCTTCTTCTTTAATTAAATCCTCTTTTTTATCTAAATTTATTTGGCTATCATCACAAGAAGATATTATACTTTCTTCATATTTATTTATTTCAATCTCCTCTTCTTCCTCTAAAGGAGTTGAAGAATCATTGTTATTATTTGATGAAGAACATAAAAAGTCTAATGAAGAGGTTGATGTGTTGTCCTCTTCTTTTTCCTCGTTGATTTCTGTTGTTTTTGTGTTTTCCTGAAATTTAAAATAAATACCTATTCTGATTTTTGTATTTTTTGTTAAATAATAATTCTGGTTTTTTGTATTTTATTTAAAGTAATAATGATTCTGGTTTTTGTATTTTATTTGTATTTTATGTTTTTGTATTTCTTGCTTATAATTAATATTCTGGTTTTTGTATTTTTTAAATTCTGATTGTGTTTTTTCAATTTTTGTATTTTCTTCTGACATTCCGGTTTTGTATTTTATTTTCAAAAATTCTGATTTTTGTATTTCAGTTTTATTTTAATTAAAAATCACCATTAAATTTTCAACATCATCAACCGGAAATATTTCAATCTCATTTTGTATCGACCTTTTTTCTTCTCCTTTTTCGGCTTCTGTTTTATCTTCCTTAATAAATTCAATTTGGTTATCTATTTCATCTTTATCATATTCAATAATTATTATCTCTTGTTCTTGAGAATTTGAAGAATTAGACGAAGAAAAACAAGACTGATCTGATTGGTTAGTTGATGTATTTTCGTCTATTCTGGTTTCTGTTTTCTCCTAAAAATTTTGTATTTTTATTTATTCATTTTTAAATTAATTTTTCTGTTTAAAATAAAAATTCTTTTAAAATTCACTTTTACATTTTCAAGAAGCTTTTGTTCATCAGGAAATATTTCTTTGTTATTTACACTCTGCCATTCACCCATCCCATGTTTAGATTGAAAATCTTCTTTATTCTTCCTAAATTCCTTTAAAATTAATATTTCAGCATCTAAAGAACATGAAGAATCATCAGGCGATGAAGGAATGCCAGAAGATGATGAACTGTCGACAGCAGATATTCCTGCTGAATTTAAAGAAACATGGGAAGGACTGGGAGAGAAATCGGCTCCAAATTGCTGTAAAAATTAAAAATGGGTTAGAGATTGTAAAAACTTTACAATCAATAATTAGTTGTAAAATCTGTTAGATCAAAAACAGGTTGTAAAACTTATTTTTATAGGGGACAAGTTTGTAAAACAATTGCACTAAAAACAAGTTGCAAAGATAACTTGTTTAAAAAAGGTTGCAATAAAATTTAAAAAACAAGTTTGAATGAGAAATAAGTTTATAAAACAAGTTTGAAAAAGTTCTAAAACAAACTTGTTTTGCAACTTGTTTTAAAAAATGTTGTAAAATCAATTTGTAAAACATGTTTGTATGAAAAATAAGTTTATAAAACAAGTTTTAAAACAAACTTGTTTTAAAAAATGTTTTAAAATGTTGTCAATTTGTAAAACAAAAAAATGTTGTCAATTTGTAAAACATTTTTAAAAAAACTCACCGAAAATACAAAATTATTAAAACTCATCGGCAAAACTTCTCTAGTTGGTTGGAATTGCAGAGAATTGTTGTTTTGAGTATTAAATAATGCGGAAGGCGTTGATTGCACTTGTTGATTAGTATTTTGAGTGAAATGTTGCATAAAATTTGCTGCAGCTGCTGTGAATGGGTCAAACATAGTTGGAGGTTGAGGAGGAGGACATTGTTGTTTAAAATGAGGAGAGTAATTTTGAGTCTGAAAAAAATTTTGAGATTTGCTGGAGGTCGTTGAAAATAAATTATTTGGAGGCAGTGAAGAAAAAATTGAATTTGAGGTGGGAAATGAATGAATATTATTGTTTGTATCATTGGAAAAAGAAGAATGTTGGAAGTTTTGTTGAATGTTTTGTTGTTGTTGTTGTTGAGGCCTAAAGACATTGTTGTTGTTAATTAAATGTTGTTGTTGAATGATGTTGTTGCATAAATATTGTTGTTGTTGCATTAAAGTTTCTTCGTAGACTATCTGAACATGTCGAGTTTTTCAAGTTTATTTTATTGTTTTATTTAAAGTTTATTTTTTGTTTTGATGTTTTTATTCAAGTTTTAAAACAAGTTTTATACCCATGTTTTTCTTCCAGTTTATTTTATTGTTTTATTCAAAGTTTATTTTTCATGTTTTAATTAAAGTTTTAATGAAACACAAAAGTCCGCAACTATTATCCGCAAGTTTAAATTAAATATTTTTTTATATAACCTTCTGTCCATATGCAATTTCTTTGAAATACAAATCCAAAACACTCATCTTGATAAATCTCTAAATAATATCCAAAACAGCTAGCAAAATAGAGCAAAATAAAAAATATACTACAAATAAACTATACACAAAAACTGAAATATTAAATTTTAAAAAATAAAAAAAATTTTTAAATAAATTTAAAAATCAATAAATCAAAAATAATAATTTTAATTACGTGTAGTGTATATTAAGAAAAACATTTAAAGTTTTTTCAAGTTTTAAAACAAGTTTTGTGTTTTATTAAAACTTGAAACAGATTGTAAAAACATTCGAACTTAAAATCAACTTGTTTTTCTTGTATTAGAAAGACAAAAACAAGTTTATTTAAAACAAGTTTATTTTAAGTTTAAATGTTTTTACAATTTGTTTCACTCTTAATAAAATACAAAAATTGTTTCAAGTTTAAAATAAATAAACTTCCTTCAAAAATAAAATTGCATTAAATATAATTTTTTTTTAATTTTGTAAAAATCTTTTATGCAAATTTAGAATATTATTTTTATTTAAATTTATAGTTACATTAAATTAGCAATTAAATGAGAAAATCTAGCTTTTACAATTTTTGCATTATTAAAAAAAATTTTTTTGAAGCCTTGAAAATAAAAAATCGGACCAAAAAGACCATGAAACAAGCTACAGAAAAATAAAAGAAAAACACGTGTTTAAAAGAGTAATTTGTAGAAATTAACGAACACAAACTAGCTACTAAAGAACAAAAACAATGGAAATAGAAATTTTTATTTATAGAATTAAGAGACTAATTTTACAATTATTTGATAAACATTTTAATAAAGAATTGCTTCAAGTTTTAAAATAAACATGTTTTTCTCGTATTAATAAACTTGGATTGTAAAAACATGTTACAAATTGTAAAAAAACATTTAAATAAATAAAATTGTTTTAAATAAACTTGTTTAAAAGAATTTAAGTTTGCAAACTTAATAAACTTGCAAAACTTAAAACTTACTCTAAATTATAAAAACTTAAAAACTTAAATTTGTAAACTTAAGGAATAAAACTTTTTTTTCTTTATATACTATGTACCGGATAAAATATTTGGCAGCATCATCATTTCTTCTAAAAATATTTAAAAAAAAATTCAGTTTAAGTTTAAAGAAAAATTTTAATATTTAGCGAATATAGGTCTATTTAAATATTTAAATGACGACAATAATTTTTAAAAAAAAACTTAAATAGAAGTAAAAGAAAATTACGTAAAACTTGACGTACTTTAAGATACAAATACACACTTAATTTCTTTAAAAAAAATTTTTTAATTATTACCTAACTTAAATTATAAATTAATTGGCTAGTATATTTACAAAAATTGTATGGTTCTTAATTCTTGCCTTTTTTTTTGTTTTTTTATTTCTTAGAGTATGCGCAGTGAGAAAGCGTTCAATAAACACGAACATATTTTATTTAATTTTTATTTTTTATTTTATTGGGAGAAAACTTTTTAGTTTAAGAAATATTAAATTAATTTATTTTAATTTAATTGGAAGCCCAATAATAATTTTTTATTATCGCCTCTAATAATTTGAATGGGGGAGGTTACATATAACGGTAATATTCAAGAGTATGGGCCCCCTTTTTTCCTCTCAAATTTTCCTCCTATATTCTTACAAAATGGTCAGACTTTTTCCTTCCATCTATTTTGCCTTTCTAATTTTTGCCTACAATCAGACAAAAAGGATTATTTAATTCTATATAAGTGAAAGTACATGCAAAAAACAAGTAAAAAGGAAAATTATTTTTTGGTATTTAACAAGTATAAGTTTTAAGAAGACTCACTTTCTCAATTAAAAAATGGAACAACTCAAGAATTTTAAACCTTTTGATTTACATGAAAAATTACGTTTGAGCGATAATGATTTCGATGCATGGCTCGAAGAGCTTGGACTTCTCCATGGAAAAAGAACCTGCCATAAATGTGGAGGTCGAACAACACTCAGCGTTAATAAAGGCGTCAGTCCTTTTTACTTGTTTTTTGCATGTACTTTCACTTATATAGAATTAAATAATCCTTTTTGTCTGATTGTAGGCAAAAATTAGAAAGGCAAAATAGATGGAAGGAAAAAGTCTGACCATTTTGTAAAAATATAGGAGGAAAATTTGAGAGGAAAAAAGGGGGCCCATACTCTTGAATATTACCCATATAACACGCATTACCGAGAGAGGGTTGTAGATAAAAAAGCTTATTAATTAAAAGATTTTTTTACAAAATACTTTTTTTTAATTTTAAAGTATTCTTAAGAGTTTGTATTTAATCCTTTTCAGAAAGAGAAATTAAAAAAAAAATTTTTTGTAGTTTTAGTAACGACAGGGAGACAGAGATTTAAAATTACCGGAAATTGGATATAATTAATTACACACACAAAAGTAACCACAAAAAAAGTTGATTAATTTTACAGATTAAAAGGGACAGACAGATTAATTAAAATGGATTTTGAGAAGAATTAAAAAAATAAAATAGTAATTGAGGAAAAGTAGGGGACTAACCTAATTTAAATTAAAAAAGTAAGCTGATTGAGGAAATTAAATGATAAAATTAAAAATAAAATTAAAAAAAAATTTTTTATTCTTTATTTTCTAGACGATTTTAAATTTTCTTATAATAAAATATGTAAAATAAAAATTTATATTCTCGTGGCAGCAATGAGGAAGAAGGTAGAGAGGTGAAAAGGGAATGTGTGTGTGAGTGAGTGTTAGAGAAAGAAAGGTGTGACTTTAAATGAAAGGCTAGAAAAAATTATTTTCAGAAAATTATATTCTGAAAAAAATTATATAGGTTATTCTGAAGAAAAAAATTTTTTTTAAGTTTTCAAAAAAAAAATTTCCTAGGCCACTTCTCAACTCAAATACAAAAAGAGAGAAGGAGAAAATATTTTATGTTTCAAGTTTCTTCAAAACTTGAAGCATTTTTGTTTTACAAACTTAAAATTTAAAGAAATTAAAACTTGGATAAGTTTTACAAACTTTATACTTTTACAAACTTGATGAAAATTTTAAAACTTGAAGCAACTTAAAAATAAATAAAACTTCAGAAAATGCTTCAAGTTTAATTAAATTTTTAATTAAAACTTGAAGCAAATTATTTTTAGTTTTTAAAAATTGTATAAAGCAAGAAAATGGTTTTTACATTATTTTTTATAGTATGTATGGGTAAAATATTAAAATAAAATTTTCATTTATTATATCTGTTGCCAATATACACTTTGAAAGTTTGCAACGGGAATCTAAGCCGTAACGCGTAAAGGATTACATTTAAAAAAAAAGTAAAGATTAAAGAAAATGAAAAACAAGGAAAGAATTTGATAATATTGTGAATTATAAAAAAGAAAGAAAAAATTAATATCGAAAAAAATTTTTTTAATTTAAAACGTCTAGAAGGAGAAAATAAATTTAAAAATTAAATTATAGGGTGTCAGGTTTTAATTCAAGTTTATTTCCTTGTTTCCAAGTTTTACAAAAAATTCAAGTTTTAAATCTAAGTTTATTTTAAATTCAAGTTTAATTATTTATTTTTCAAGTTTTATGTAAAACACAAAAGTCCGCAACTATTATCCGCAAATTATCTACTATTGATCTCATAATTATAAAATAACACTTTTCTGGGAAAATTTTTTGCGGATAATAGTTGCACAAATTAATTTAATTAAATAATCAGAATTAAAAAGAAAACCCAAAATAGACACGTTTAAAACTTTTTCCATTTTAGGTTTTGCTTTACCTTTTTAAACAGCTGCAAATTTTATCGATTAATTTAATATAGTTTGAGGTATTAATAAAAATAAACTTGAAATTAAACATAAAAAGAAAAAGAAAATAAACTTTTTTATAAACTTGTTCTGCCAAGTTTATTTAAAACAAGTTTTCAAGTTTAAAACAAGTTTTCAAATTTTAGAATGTTTTCAAGTTTTTGTTAAATAAATAAACTTGAAAATAAACTTGGAAATAAATTAAAGTTTTTATTAATAAAACTTAGGTTTATTTAAATAATTATATGTTTTGTTGCAAAATACAATTATAAATTAAAAATTATAACTTTAATTAAAAGAAAAGTTGGAGGAGGATAATATAGGTGTGAATTAAAAATGTCTTTTTTTTGTTGAGTCATTTTTGGCTTTTAATATTTTTTAATTATAAAAAGCAAAATTTAAATAATTAAAAATCAGAAGATTAATTGAGAAAAATTAATTTTTCTAATTAAAAAAATTTTTTTTCTATTTTTGTAAGAATAATTTGCAAAAAAAATTAAAGAAACATGCAAAAATAAATTAATATTCAAGTTTATTTAATTAATATTATCAAGTTTGTTTTAAATGTTTATTTTAAAGTTTGTTTTAAATGTTTAAAAATGTTTTAATTCTACACAAGTTTTTAAGTTTATTTTCAGGTTTATTTTTAAGTTTGTTTGTTTTAATGTTTGTTTAAAACGTTTATTCAGGTTTTCTATGTTTTTAAGTTTGTTTTAAGTAAGTTCATTTCAAGTTTATTTTCAAGTTTGTTTGTTTTCAAGTTTATTTACGTTGTTTTATATGTTTTAAGTTTGCTTGCTTTGTTTTTTAAAGTTTGCTTTAATGTTTTGTTCAAATTAAATATTCCATAACCTTTAATAAAACAGAAAAAAGGTTGGGAAAAGTTAAGGGTAAATGAAGGGGAAGAGAAAGATGTGTGTAGTTAGAAATGACCTCAAATCGATGGGGAGAAAAAAAATCGAATAGAAAAATGAATGCGCGAGAGGGGAAAAGCCAATAATTTTTTTATCATTTATTGATTAAAAATTAAATTTTTTAAAATTAAATTTATATAGGTTAGGGAACGGTAGTTAATAGAGGAGGGGGGAAGGAGGGGGGGGGTCTACTTGGACCCCCCCCCCCCCAAAAATTTCTTTTGACAAAATTTAAAATCCTTTCCTCTGTTCATTCCTCACTTTAGGACCAACTCCTTATTTAATTTCCTCCTCAAAAATAATTTCCAAGACTTTTATTTACAGTAGCAATGCCGCAAATGTCGCGTCGCCGTTTTAGATCGATCTAATAAATTTGGAAGGAATTCACACACACACAGTTCTGTCTAAAAAGGAAAAAAATTAAAAAAGAAAACCGAAAAAAGAATTAAAAATATTAAAAAATATATAACGGTCGCGTCACCTCAATGACGAAGAGAAATGGAATTAATTTGTAAAATGGTCAAAGTTCAAAATGGTCAGAAGGACGAAAAATCTCGTAGGGTGTGCTTCTACTAGAAATTGTGCTTCTATTAAAAGAAATAAGGTAAATGGAAGCTCAATGAGTAAGAAAAATAAAAAATTAAAAAAAATTTTTAAAACGGTCAAGGACCATAATGGTCAGAAAGGGAAAAATGACAAGATGACTAAGCGGAGGCTTAGTTAAAATAAAAAAAAAATTTTGAAAAATTTTGTTTTTAAAATTACTAATATTTTTTAATTATTTTTTAAATATTTTTCTAAGAACCACTCAAAAAAAAAATTATGTTAAAAGGCCAAGAAGATTAAAAGAAAATTTTTTTTAAATTTTTTATTGCGTAAATAAGCAATTAGTTGGAATTAAAAAGAAAATAAAAGGGTAAGGAGGAAAATGTGTTGAAGGAAGAAAAAAATAATTTTTTAAAGATTAAAAATAAAATACAAACTTATTAAAATACAGAACTTGAGGGGACACCAGAGATGTGTGTTTAAAAAATAAAAGAGAAGAAAAAATGATAAAAAAATTTTTTAACAGAAATTAATTCAAAAATTAGGGTTTGTTGTGTGCCGACATTAAATTGGAGGGTTTGAAGGGAAAATATGAAGGAATAAAGGTACCATTCCATTGGGGGTTTGAAATAATGCTCTGTACGATTCGGTACTGAAAAAATCCATTTTTGATGGACAATAATTAGGAGGGTGTTTGTTCTTTTGTGTTTGTGGCCTTTTCCTATAATATGTAGATGTTTCTATTCCATCTCCCCTATCCAATTAAATTTTTCCACAGCATAAACATAATTTAGCACTTTAAATTGGGGGGGGGGGGGGGGGGGGGTGTCTTCTCTAGACTTAAAACCGAAATTTCGAAGTCTTTCAGTTCCTCGATTCGTGCTTTCCTGTCCAATTCCGAATATTCAAAGAAATTTTCTAAACCAATTAATTGGTAGGTCAATAAACAAATACTTTTCTAGACTCAAACAACCCTTTCCCGAATACGGTAATTTCTCATTGAAAGCTTCTGTTAATCTTTTTATTCGTTGGTTTAGCAGTGTTTGTGTGGAATTTGTGGGTGGTCTTTGTGTTCTTGTAATGGTCTAAAGCTTTAAAAAATAAATAAAATATCAATTTCATTTCGGACAAATAAAGAATTTTTTGTGAATTTTAATTTGGAAAAGAGATAAAAATGAAAGAAAAATATTAGAGAAAGAAAAAATAGTGTTGGAATTTGAGAGAAAAAGAAATTTTATAGAGAAAAACGAATTTTAAAGGGGAATTTTTGGGAAAATTTTGAGAAATTTTTTTGTTCATCTAAATACAGAAAATATGTTTTAAAAAATAGCCGAAAGAAAAGAAAATTGGTAGCCAAATTAAAAATTAAAAAAAAATTTTTCCTTCTAATTTTTGGCATTTTTTTTCTTTTGGTCATTTTTCCTTTGAAAAAAGAAGAAAAAGTGTTTTGGTCTTTTTGTTGTTGTCTGCCCTTGTAGAAAATAAAAACATCGATTTTATTTGGAGGAAAATGAGGAAGTTATAAAAAGAAGAAAAATTAGAAAAAGAAAAAATATGAACGCCCTCTCTCTCTTTCGTTAAAAGGGGACATTTGAGTATATGGTATGGATTGAAAGGTTTTTTTTTTAATTTTATAGGGAATTTAGACAAAATCGTCGGTACGATGTATAAAATAAAATTTGGCTTTGTTAGAATCTTCAGTTCACCAAATGATGGGGCTTGGCTCGTGAGTATCAAGAGGATTAGAGGAAAGGAGCACCTTTTCTGCAAGGCAGCAAAAATCAGTGAATTGTCTGTTTGGTGAATTGTCCGTCAGTGAATTGACATTGTCAGTGAATTGTCTGTTTGGCGAACTGTCCATTTTAATAAGGAAATAATCAGAATACACCAACTAATTGTGTTTTTGTTTTTTTATTGTCTTTTCTGTTTTTTTTCTTTCATATATAACAATAAATATGTACAACATATACCTTTGCGATGTACTTTGACTGACGAGAAAAAAAAAGAGGAAGAAAATTAGAAAAAAGAAAAGAAAGAAGGAAGGAACAAAAAAAGGGGGGATTGGTGGTCATTCTTTTTACCTTAATTGGAAAAGGAAATGAATGACTGGTTGACCTTTCTGGTCCACTTCAAAATCTATTTTGTTTTCTGTGTAAATGGTCAGTTTAAAAATGGTCAGTCGCTAATGTAAATTTTATAGTGGGAAAATTTTTCTGACCTTTTTTGTACTGACCATTTTGAAAAAAAAATAAAAAATTTTTCATGTGAATTGTCAGTTGACTGGACGAACTTTTTTAAAGGATTTTAAGAAAAAATCAGATCTCTAAAACTCTTTTTCACCAATTTCTCCAGAATGTAGGCGAATTAGAATACTAGCGTTGATCTAAAGAGTAGTTGGCACTATCCGCAAAAAGGTCGGTAATCGTTTTTTTTCATTACTTTTTTCCATTACTTTTTTCCTTCCTTGAAATGACAGAATGGTCAGCATTTTCCTCCTTGTTAAACTCCAATAAATTTGCCTGTGGCATAATCAAATGAGAGGACAGAAAAGTACACGCCGGACGAAAGACGGACGAATTCGGAAAGACAAAACACGGACGATCACGGACAGACAAAACACGGACGAACTCGGACAGACAAAACACGGACGAGCACGGACAGACAAACACGGACGGACACAGACAGACAAAACACCAGACAAGCACGAACGGACACGAACAGAAAACACTCGTGTTTTGTCTGTCCGTGTGTGTGTTTTTGTCTGTCCTCATTTGAATATGCCACAGGTAAAAAGAGTGGAATTGAACGAGGAAGAAAAGACTGACCATTATTTATAATTAAGGAAGGAAAAAAGTAATGGAAAAAAGTAATGAAAAAAAACGATTACCGACCTTTTTGCGGATAGTGCCGAGTAGTTGATCTCTAGGGTTAAAAATTCATTTTGTCTTGATTTTTTTCTTTTTTCAATTTTCTTTTTTTTTTGTTTGTTTTACTCTAATTGCCAAATCAGATTAAAAAATTGAAACTATTTTTATCTATTCAATATTTGTTTAATTAAAAATTTTTTTTGTTAGTTGATAAAATCAAAAATCTTAAAAAAATTTTTTTTCTTATTTGAACTAGAACATATTTAAATATTTAAGCATTTTCTCAAGTGGTTCCCTTTCGTTAAAAAAATTTTTCTTCTTTTAAGATTTTTTTTCTGTTACTTTTTTTATTTACCCAAATTAAACATTCTTTTTTTGTCTGTCACGTGCCAAAATTTTTATTGAATTACTTGTACAGTCAAATCTGGGACACGCCCGAAATGTCGCGCGGCCATAATGTCGCCGAGCCATAACTTGCTTTAAGATCTCCGAATCTTTCCAAATTTAGTATTAAACGATTCCTCTCATCGAGCTAAAGAGATTGGTACCAAAATTGATAAGGGCCAGAAATTTTTTAGCAAGTTATGGCTTGGCGACATTATGGCCGCGCGACATTTCGGGCTGTACCCGTCAAATCTTGGTAACACAAATTACTGTTAACATGAAACTCGTTCATGCATCACACCAATCCGGTCTCGATTTGTGTGTTTTTAGTGTCTGATTCACTCCCGTTTTTGAATCCGTTTTTGAGGTTGACATGTTATCGAGAGGATTCCAGTTAAATATTATTTAAATAAATTTTAGCCTTTATTTAAAATTATCGATTTTTAAAAATCCTATTTAAAAATCCTCAAATCCATTATAAGAAAACTGGTCTAGACTCAAATGTCACCCTTCTATGTAAGACTCAATTAGTCTGTCGATAAAAATTTTTTATTTTTTTCCAACAAAAATCAGATAAGATTATTATTTTATTGAGAGAGTTTTTACATTTTGATTATTGGTTTCTTTTACTATGTATTTTTATTTTATACATTATTTTAAACTAAATGTGATACATGTAATCATTTGTGTTATTTTAATGTCTTTTATTTTTATTAAAGTCGTCCCCCCCCCCCCCCCCCCATTAAGATAAACTAGAAAAAAAAACTTTTTTTTTAAACTTGTTGGGGTAATTTATTCGGTCACCTTTTATTTTTTTTTAATTTTATTTTTTATTTGCTCTTTGATAGATAAAAACATGGGGATGATCATATGTAGATTAAAAAGAAATATTTTTCCCTAATATTTAATCATTTTTAGAGGCTTATAAGCATATACTATTAGGGGGTTTAAAAACCTACATAATATTTATTAATTTTTTTTATAAATTTTGAAATTTTAACAATTTTAATTTACAAACCTAAATGATAAACTTTGTTAAAAAAAGTCCGCAAAATTTGTCCGCAAAAATTTGCGGACAAATTTTTTTGTCCGCAAATTTGAAATTTCTTTTTCAAAAATCTTTTTCTTTAATTTTAGATTTATTTTTTATATAAATATAAAATGTTTTATAAATTTATATGTAATAAACCAATCACAACTAATGTCTCAACTTGAACTTTTGCTTCAAGGTGCAATAAACAAGTCTTCAATTGGCTAACAGGGCACAACTTTTAAACAATTCTTTTTTGATTTTTTATTTAAATTTTTGTGTGTGACTTTCTTCAAAGGGACAGAGTTTTGGTTAGAAATTCAGGTTTATTTTTCTATTAAAATTGGGTTGAAATTGGTGTAGTTGATACTTGGCCGGATTTGGGGGCCGTATCAAGGGGGTGGGCTGACGAAAACGGGAACCTTAAGCTTTCATAATTTTCTCTGTTAGACAGGGGTTAACGGTCAACCGAAACCATTTTTGCTAATTCTTCTAGTGAGTCGATGGACATGAGTCTGGCGAACTCGAATGGTCTCCCACACAATATTTATGATTTATTTGCTAGGAAAAAATGGGGCCGGGAAACGACACTATTACCCTTTAATAACTTTGCTTTTTAGTCCCATCAAACGTCTTTCACAATTTTTCGTAAACTTGGAATAAAATCGCAAGCCAGGGACGACGAGCCCGACTCCCCATTAACTGGCAACATAAGAGAAATAGTATCGAGGCGTGAGTCTTCTGAATTAACTCCTTTGCTTCTTGCTGCTGAAGAAGGTTTTTTTTGAAAATAAAAATAATTATTGTTTTTGTGCTTTGGATAAGACGGGTTAGAATGGTAAAATACTATGGGTAGTAGACTAGGTCTAAACCTAGATAGAATACTTTTTGATTAGCACACTCGATGTGAAATTTAGATTAGAAGCATGCCATTAGGTTTCTCTCTGGTGCTTGGTCTACACTTCTCGTGGAACTGCCTATAGCATTTTTCGGATGGAACTGCATACGAAAATCTGAAAAAATGCATCCGAAATATGAATCCGAAAACTTTCCAAAAATTAAAAAAACTTTTCTACAAGATGCTATAAAAAATTTCTTAAGAATCCACATTTAATCAACCCTCTTCGCGGCTTTATAATTCAATGGCTGTTGGCAGTTCTTCCCAATCTTTACCTTTTGATAACGAAGAAAATCTTCGTCAAGAACATATTAATGCTGACAAATTATCCAAAACAGCCCATTATTTTATTCGAAATTCTGTCCCAAATATTCCACAAAATATTGTTGAAATGGAAGAAGGAAATGATGAAAATAATAATAATTTGGATGGTGGTGAACAACCACAGCATGCTGAAATTGAATTGCAAGATGAAACTTTAAATATTTTTGGTTATCAACGTTCAATACCTAGAACTGTAAGAGATTTTTCTGAATTTTTTATTAGGGTTTTAATGGGGGTTTATTGAAAGAAAATAGAATAGGAATTAGTTTGGGTAAGGTTTTAGGTTAATATTCCAACAAAGGGAACTTTGTGTCATTTGATGTATTATTTAATTTTTTGTATCAGGGATGAGACTGACTGAGAAAAAAAGTGGGCGGGTTTCGGATCGGGTTATCAGAGATTTCTGATCGGACGGATTTTGAGTCGTCAAATTTTCCGGGTTTTTATCTATCACGTTTCTGGCGTTCCATCATTGCTTTATTTAAAATATTTTTCCCTAGCCATGAAATATCAAATGTGGAATATCATATTTTTTTTAAAATACTTTTAAAATTTTCTAGTTTGGTATGTGGCTTCTCACAATCTCTACTGTTGGTATTTTTCGACTTGTATTGCATTGGTACCCAGAATGGTTTGTTTGGTTCACGGCTCGTAAAACTTCTCTAGCTAATTGTGATCATATTTTAGTCAAGTAAATTTTAAAATTTTTAAAAATTTTCAAAAAAAATTTTTTAAAGGGATGATCATCTAAATATTGCTTTTCGTCCAATCAAAATAATTAACAATAATTGCAAAAATGGAAGATTTATTTTACCTAAAGGAAATGGACAAATGTATCAATTAGACAAACTTCGTTTCTTTACTTATCGAAAATTAAAATATTTTTGGTATCCGCAAAAGAATTGTTTTGTTACAATTTCTCAATTGGAATCTGAGGTTTTTTTATTTTTAAAAATTTTTTAAAATATATTTATAGTTGCCTGTTAATTATTTTCATCATTGTGTTAGTTCACAAACTGGTTTGTCTGATAATTCTGTTGAACAAAGGTTTGGAAATTTTTTTCGTTATTATTTTTTGTTAAAATATTTAAGCATTTTTTAAATAGAATTGTCGATTTTGAACTTAACTTTTTTTTTGTTTGACCGAATAATTTGCTCAAATCGACAATTATATTTTTAAGCATTTTTGTTAAGGTAGTAGGGATTTTACAAGATGCCGACAAATATTGTTGTAGATTTGGGTAAACCCTTTAGGTTAACCGAAAGGAAATGAGCAGGTTGAAATTGACAATTTTATTACATAGGAGACTTATACAGAAATTATAAGTCGTTGGTGATTTAAATTATTTATTTTTAGATTATTCACATATGGAAAGAATTTGATAGAAGTTAAAGTTAAACCACTTGTTGTTTTACTTTTTAAAGAGGCAATTACTCCATTTTATATTTTTCAAGTTTTTAGGTTTTTTTAAAAAATTTTCTTTTCTATTTATAATTCTAATTTAAAGTGTAACTGTTTGGTATATGGATAATTATGCATATTTTGCTTCCATAATTGTTGCAATGTCTGTAATGTCAATAGGTTTGGATGTTTATCAAATACGTAAACAGGAAAGAAAATTGAGGTTTTTTTGAGTTTTTAAGCTTTTTAAATTATTTTTTAGAAGTATGGTACATACAGACGATCAAGTACAAGTTTTACGTAATGGTGGTAAAGTGGAAGATATTTCTAGTGCTAATGTAATGATTTTGGTTTTTTAAATTTTTTGGTAATACTGGGAATAAGATGGGTAGAGAAAAAATGTTCGGACGGGGGTTTTGAGTACGAGTTCTTTGAATCGTGTTTTGGATTTGGGTCGAAATATTTAAAAACTAGCAGGATTTTGTGTTGGCTACTAGGACTTTTTAGAGTTCACTACCGCAATCCACAAGTACAAAAAACCATCCGATCTGCTGTTGCAAATAGCCCCTTCCCTATACCATTCCTTTTTTATTTCCTTCTTCCCCTAACATAAATTTTTAAAATTCAATTATCCTTTACAATAATTTTACTTTTTTAAAAATTATTTTCTAGTTGGTTCATGGTGATATTTTATTAATTCCGCCTCGTGGGTGTATTCTTCAATGTGATGCTGTTTTAATGACTGGGACTGTTATTGGTAATTTTTTAGAATTATTATAGTTTAATTTTAAATTTAAGTAAATGAGGCAATGTTAACCGGTGAATCTATGCCTATAACAAAAGTTGCTATGCCAGAAACTGATGAAGAACATGGTGAAGCACAAATATTTTCATTTAAAGAACATTCTAAACATATTTTATATTGTGGAACTCAAGTTTTGCAGGTTTTTTTCTTTTCCTTTTTTTAATCGGAGTTCATAAATTGAGTTAAGAAAAAAAAATTATTTTTTGGGAATTGGCCAAGCCCGTTCAATTAAATTTTTTAAATTCTAGACTCGTTATTATCCTGGAAAACATGTCCAAGCAGTCGTTCTTCGAACAGCTTATTCAACCTTAAAAGGCCAACTTGTTCGTTCAATAATGTATCCAAAACCTGTTGATTTTCGTTTTACAAAGGTAAAAAATTTTTTTATTAATTTTTTTATTAATTTTTTAAAGATTTATTATTGATTTTTTAAAGGATTTGTTTAAATTCGTTGGATTTCTTGCTTGTATTGCTGGGCTAGGCTTTCTCTACACAATTTTGGTAATGATTTCACGTGGATCTTCTGTCTGGAAAATTATTATTCGTTCATTGGATATAATTACTATTGTTGTCCCTCCAGCACTTCCAGGTTTTTTTAAACCGAAAAAATTAAAAAATTTTTTTTAGCTGCAATGAGTATTGGTATATTTGCTGCACAAATGCGATTACGTGCAAAACAAATTTTTTGTATTTCGCCATCTACTATAAATACTTGTGGAGCTATTAATGCTGTGAATTTTTTTCTTGTTTTGTTAAATTCAACCTAAAAAATTTTTTAAAAAGGTATGTTTTGACAAAACTGGCACACTTACTGAAGATGGCCTCGATTTTAATTGTTTTCGCGCAATATTTCCACGTAAAGAATTGCCTGAATTTGGTAATGAACTACACGATTTTTGTACTGATGAATTGCCAGAAAATGGTGAATTGCTTAAAGCTGTGGCTACGTGTCATAGTTTAACTCGGTAAATGATTTTAAATATTTTTTTAAAATCACGCTCGGTAACTTGCATCAGATATTGAACTGCATAGATTTAGGTGAGACCAAGTGAGTTTTGTCATCGTTGTAACGGATTTGATTTGCCTGAATTTGGTAAAAAAATAATTACTTTTAGGTCCCTGTGGTAGCTAACGTTGACTTTATAACAAGGTCCAACTGTATTATAAATATTTTTGTTAACTTTATAAAATTATTTTTTTAATAATTTTTAGGATTGATAAAGTATTAAATGGTGACCCTCTTGATTTGGTTTTATTTCGTAAGACTGGTTGGATTATGGATGAGGCGTCAGAAAGGATTGGGGATGAAACTGCACAATTTGATATTTTACAGGTTTATTTTTATTTTTAAATTTTTTTTAATTTAAAAATTTTCTCTCCAGCCAACAGTTATTCGATCACCTCCATTACATTCTTCTGTGGAATCTGAAGTTGAACTTGCTGTAATTCGTCAATTTACTTTTAGGTTTGTTAAAATGTTTAATTATTTAATGAAACATTTCAAGTAGGAATCAAACTTATTTTTAGGCAGCAAGGGAAAAATTTTTTTAAACAGAGAGTGAACTAATTGGGCATGACACCTTTGACCTCCAAAAATATTTTATTTTGAAAAAAATTAAAATTAATTTTTTTAAAGTTCTCACCTTCAAAGAATGTCTGTTCTTGTTCACAATTTAAGTGATGAATCACATATCCACCATTTGTATTGCAAAGGTGCTCCAGAAAAAATAGCTTCTTTATGCCTTCCAGAAACGTTGCCTTATGGATATCAATCTTTTGTTGATAATTATGCTCAACAGTTTTGTTTATTTTTAATTTTATTTACTCTAATTTATGTCGGAACCATCATTTTTAGATGTCCCCAAAAATTCTTACTTTTTTTTTAAAAAGTTTCGTTTGGTTTTTGGGTGTTGGTTAAGCGTTCTCACCTTCGTGGAACGTTTCTTTAGAGATATTTTTTAAGCTACACCCTACAAAAAAATTAAAAAGAAAACTACCCCCTACACCCTTTTTCAGCCCTAAAAGGATATCTTAAAATTATTTCTAATTATTTATTTTAAAGTGGTTATCGTTTAATTGCCGTTGCTTCTCGTCGCCTTAATTTAAATTATGTAAAAGCACACAAAGCTAAACGTGAACATTTGGAATGTGATTTGGTTATGTTGGGATTAATTGTTATGGAGAATAGATTGAAGCCGCAAACTATTGGAGTTATTAATCAATTAAATAGGTTTGTGTTTTTATAAGAAATTTTCTTTCTTTTCTCTCTCTTTTTAAAAAATAATTTTTTAATTTTAGAGCAAATATTCGAACAATAATGATTACTGGAGATAATATACTTACTGGTATTTAATTTTCTTTTAAAAATAATTTTGAGAAAAAATTTTTTAAGCAATGAGTGTGGCACGTGAATGTGGCATTATACGCCCAAATAAAAGATCTTTTTTGTTGGAAGCTGGAGATACAAAATGTAGAGATGGAAGAACACATTTAGTATTAAAACAATCTGTTAGTTCTTCTGATGAAGTTGTGAGTGAAATCTTTTTGAAAAAAATTTTAATTTAAAAAAATCTTTTAAAAAAGTTGGAACTTGAAGAAGATACTTTCTCTTGTTGTTATGAACAAAATCAACAACCAGCAAAAAGTGCAGAATCTTCCTATCATTTGGCAATTTCTGGTCCAACTTTAAGTTTGTTTTCTCGTTTTTTTATTTTTAAGAAATTTTTTTGTGGAAAAATTTCCAAAAATTTCTCTTGGAATTCTTTTAATTTTCTAGGTGTTATATGTGAAGAATATCCTGAGATATTAGAACAATTAATTTGTGTTTGTGATGTTTATGCAAGAATGTCGCCTGATCAAAAACAATTGGTTTACTTGACTTTTTATTAATTTAAATAATTTTTAAAGTTGGTTAATCAACTTCAAGATGTTGGATATACAGTGGCAATGTGTGGGGATGGAGCTAATGATTGTGCTGCTTTAAAAGTAAATTTTGTATATTTTTTATGAGGGGGTTCTTTTTTATTTTTAAAATTTTTTCCTCGGAAATTGACAGGAATGAATCCGGCATTAAGTTGTGGAATAGAAAAGTCCGCAAAACATTTTTTTAGTATTTCCACACTTTTGTTAACTTCAATAAAATTTTTTAGGCTGCTCATGCAGGAATTTCTTTATCCGAAGCAGAAGCTTCAATTGCGGCTCCTTTTACTTCTAAAACACCAGATATTCGTTGTGTTCCAACTGTAATTCGCGAAGGAAGGGCAGCTTTGGTTACTTCATTTGGTGTTTTTAAATATATGGCTGGATATTCTTTGACACAATTTGTTACAATAATGCAGCTTTATTGGTTAAATACTAATTTGACTGATTTACAGGTTTTTCACATTTATTAAATTATTATAAGATACCTCCCATACTAGCCTCACCTATTTTTAACGTACAATTTTTAAAAAGTTGGCCAATAATTGAGTAATCTCCCTAAGGTTAGATAAAAAAGCTTATCTTCCCATTTAGATAAGCTTTTTTTTCTTTCTTGCATAATACCAAAACTTCAAAATACCAAACCTCCAAAAGCCGTCGAAATGCCAAAATAAATCCCGTCGGAGGCTTTTGAGGTTCTGGTATTTTGAAGCGTTTATAATTTTTTTAATCTTTGTATCTAATAATAAGCTTGACTGATATTTAGATTAAAGATTTTTCTTTCAAGTTCCTCTATATTGACTTGGCACTTGTAACACTTGTTTCACTCTTTTTTGGTTACACTCCAGCTTGTGAACGTTTAGCAAAAATACCTCCACCAACTCGACTATTATCTTTAGCTTCTATATTTTCTGTTATTGGACAATTAACAATTATATCCTTCTTTCAAGTAAATAAACGAATTTTTTAAAAAATTTGAAAAAAAATTTTTTAAAGGTTTTTACTTTTATTTATACAAGTATGCAACCATGGTTTGTTTTAAATTTTAATTTTAGAATTTTTTTGTACGCAAAATTCTGTTAAAAAAAATTTGTCCGCATGTATTTTGCGGACAAAAAATTTCATTTTCTAAAATTCTTCAAATATTCAATTTAAAAAATTTCAATTTAAAAGGTTTATACCTTATGCAACCCCAGCTGGACCAGAACCAGATGATAGACGTTCAATGCAAGGAACAGCTGTATTTTGTGTTTCAATGTTTCAATATATTACTTTAGCAATTATTTATAGTAAAGGATTTCCTTATAGAAGAGCTATTTTTAGGTTTGTTTTTTTTTAAATTTATAAATTTTTTCAATTAAAAAAACTTCCGAAAAATTTTTAAAATTTTTGTCTGCAAGAATTTTGCGGACAAAATTTTTTGAAAATTTCCCAAAAAAAGTTTTCGAAAAATTCCTAAAAAATTTTTTTAAAGTAACAAACCTTTGTGCCTTTCTCTCTTTGCTGTTGGAATATGTTCTTTAATTATTTGTATAGAACCACCTCAAATTATTATTGAATGGCTAGAATTTGGTTTTATTTTTTTAAAAATTATTTTTTAATTTAATTTCTTTCTTAGACCCAATTCCATATATTGAAGATCGTTTATTTATTCTAACTTTGGCCTTGCTAAGTTCTGTGCTGTCTTATTTGTATGAAAAATTTGTTATTGATATGTTGATATTAAATATACACGAAAGGTTTGTTTAGTTTTTTTTATTTAAAAAATTTGGAAAATTTATGGACTTTTTAAATCTTTTTCTCAAAAAATAGAATGTTTCTTGTTAACCGATCTAGAAACTCTGATTCCCAAATTCCGTAGTTTCCAATTTCCGATACCTTTTGGGATCCCTCAATGTTTTGCAAATCTCTTTTATTAAATACCCCCAAAAAATTTTCTCTAAATTTTTGTAGACATAAAAAACAAAAACAATTGTTGTCTGGTTCATCATCTTCCCATCGTTTTGAACGTATACTTTTATCTATTGGAAACGAACCAAATTGGTTACGTATATTAACTGGTGGGTCAACATCAATGTCTGCATTAAATTCTTCTTTTAATGGACAACAACAATCCCAAACAAATTCTTATAGAAATTCTTTTCCAATAAATAAACAACAAAATGGAGGTAATGGGGAAGAGGAGGAAGGCATTTTTGTTGGTAATAGACGAAGAAAACATTCATCTACACAAAATAATAATTCTACAACATCTTGTAATGACTCGCCACCAAAGAAAATTACCGTTAGTTTTGAGTTTTTTTAAATTATTTTTGAAAATTATTTAGACAAAATTTGCGGACAAAAATTTGCGGATTTTTTAAACATTTTTAAAATTAAATCTATCTTAAAATTTCCTTTAAATTATTTCGAAAAATCTGCAAATTTTATCCGCAAGAAATTCTTTGTCCGCAGAAACCTAAATTTTTTTATTCTTTTAGATTGTTGTTAATGAACATTGTGCTGATGATGATAACTCAAAAAAATCAATTGTTTTAAATTTAAATGACAACCCTTGAATTTTGAGGTTTTTTTCTTCATTTTGTTTTTTCACATTTTTATCCGTCCTTATGCCCAAAATGACATTGCAATTTTTTCTAAAGAATTTTCTTTTGTTTTTTTTTCAATTTTCTTTAAAAAATTTATTTTTGTTTCTTCAGAAAATAATGCTTTATTTTTTAAGTTTTTTGCGGACTTATATTTATTTTTTTCTCCTCCACTTCTCCCCTACGTTTAAAAATTCCCTTTTTCATATTATAGATATTTTGAATAATATTTAAATTGTTTCTTTTATTAAAAATATCAAAATTACCCGAATATTATCTTTATCATTTTTTGCAAAAATTTTTAATTATACCAAAAAAATCAATAAAAATTTGTTTCTTCTATTTTTTCTTCTTCTCTTTAACGCCCAAATCACTTCCTTTAATAAATTTCTTGGTAATTCCCATATCGACAAGCAGTCTAGTAACTTCGTTTATCTTTAAAATTAAAATTTTTTAAAGAAATGGGGGTAAATAAACTATTATAGAACCAAGGATATGTGGCGAATTACCCGATTTTTTCGATACGAAACCTGATGCGAAGAAAATTTTGTAAGCGAATTGTACGAAAAATCCGCATATTTTGTCCGCAAAATCGAAAAAGTTTAACAGAAAAGTTTACTAACTCGAAAATAATTTTACGCTCTAAAAAGTATAACCTTGGATTTCAATCCATTCCTTTTTTAATAAAAATACACACAAAAAATTTAAAAAACCTCATTCCCTTGAATTAACAGTTGAGGTCCTTCACAGCCCAAAACATTTGGAAATATCGACGTTCCAGTTCCTTTAATTTCTTTTGCAATATCTTTTGCTTCAATACCAAAAGCAGCAAGGTTATTAACTAGTGTTACAATTTTATTTCCGCTACGTTTTTCTACCTTGAAAAAAAATTTTTGTAATTAAAAGATAGTAAAAAACTTCGGTATAAGAACTCCCTCGGGGCTAAAAAATTGTCTCTTATAACGAGGTGTTCTTTAAATAGAGGGTACCTTAAAATGTGGTCTCTCGAATAGAAGATATTGTTTAAACAGCTTCAACTGAGTTGTGTGTCTAATATGAGGTCTTTTATAACGAGGTTTTACTCTATTTAATGAACATCCCGTTATAAGGTACGATTTTTATGCCATAAGGGGGTATCTTATGAGGTTTCTGATTATTTTTAAAATTTTTAGAAAATTTAACCTTAAATTCAATATTAGGCACTTTTCCTCTATAAATTAATTCTCTTCCTCCCGCTGTTTTTACAAGTACAGCCTTTGTCATAGCTTCACATAGTTTTTGTATAAGTGTTTTTACTGGAAATGTTTCAGGCAAAAAATATTTTACAACCATTTGAAGTGTATCATCATCCAAAGTAATGTCTTTTCCATCATTTAAAATTAAATTCTAAAATTAATTTTAAATTTTTGTTTTAAAACCAAGGATATGTGGCAGAATTGAATTGCAGAATTGCACTACGAATGTGAAATGGACTTGGAGATTTATGTATTGAATTGTATTCATTATTTAATATATACAATTTATGTATTAGAGTCCCAGTAAAAGTCCAAAACCCCAAAAAAGTGGCCAGCCCCGGGAGGGGGGGGGGGGGGGTTTGATCCACCAACTAAAAAACATTTAATTGATCTCAAACCTTCTCTTTTGAATATTCTAAAAGAATTGAACGAATTTCTTGAATATTAACCAAATCACCTCTTCGATGCCCTCTACTTCTAAAAATAGGCATAACTTGTTCTGTTAAAGAAAACATTTGTTCGTAAATATTTATTGATGTTTGAGAAGGTAAATGTTTTAAATCAGAATTTGAAAAATCTTCATCAAAGAGTAAAGCATTTTGAACATATGGGTGATCAAAATTTATCTTTAAAAAATTTAAAAAAATTTGTAGCATTAAAAGCTTTTTTTAGGAAGAAATAAAACATAAATCATCAAGTAGAAAGGCTTTTTCCACCAATAGGTATCGAACCCACACCCTCCATAATCGAAAGTCGGGGGCTCTAACTATTACACCATATCAACAACATATCAGATTAAATAAAATTTTAATTACATTTTCAATAAAATTAATACTTTTGATTGTTTTAACTTTAACTACCCATCCATTTTCATTATTATTAATTTCTTCTAAAAATGTTGTAAATTTTTTATAACTAAATTAAAAAAAAATTAATTTTTAAAATAAAAAAAATAGAAAAAACCTTGTTCTTTTAATTTCCATTTTTTTCCCAACCGGTATATTTTTTATAATATAATTTGCATAAAATTGACCAGCATCAAATGGAAATTTACTTGCCGGTGTTAATTGATATTTTATTGCAGAAAAGAAAATATTGAAAAGCTGGGGGAAAAATAATAACAAAATAAATTAATTAAAAAATTATCATAAAAATTATTTGAAGAAATATCTTTAAAGAAGTCTGAAAAAATCATGCGGATTTTCAAAATTTTTTACTCATCCGAAAAAAGAGATAATTTTCTATTATTTTTTCTTATACCCCTATATATTTATTAGACTGGTAACAATCAAAATTTGTTGAATTTTCTTGAAAATTTTTAGATTTGAGGAAATCCGCAATTTTTTGCGGACTTTTTTAAATTGCGAACAAAAATTCCAGCTACGTTCAGCCGATAGACAGACATCATTCCCGTTTTCCAATATGCAATACCCCAAAAATTTTAAAAATTAAAAAACCAAATTATCCATTTCTTCGCTAGACAAAGAAGTTTCTTCAATTTTTAACAATTCTTCTGCTTCATTCTTTAATTTCGAGGATATATTTTCCGCGCTTAAATTTATTAATTGATCATCTTCTTTAAGTATAGATTTTCCCATAAAATTCCAAAGTGACATATACTTAAAAAAAATTTTAATTTTGGAAGGTTGTAGGCAAAAAATTTCACTTTTTCGACCGTCCCTTTCCCCAATTTCGGGGTAAGTTTTTAAAAGAAAAAGTTCCCCTTGAAAGTGAGTTTTTCTTATCTAATTCCCCGTTATATTGCTTACATATAACAATCAAATTTTATTAAAAATAACCAAATTATCAGTTTCATCATTTTGAGAAGTTTGTGGATTTAAAGCAGCATGTACACAATCTGACATAAATTGAGGAAATGAACGTCTTGAACCAGATTCCCTTTGAAAAATTATTTTTAAATTACCTAAAAAATGGTGCTTTTTCTTCATGTCTCAAAAAAGTCCGCAAGTTTTATCCGCAAAAATAATTAGCTTCTCTTATAAAAGAGGTGTTATTTTTTAAAAAAATATATAGAACTTCGGACTTTTGAGAGACTTGAAAGGAAAAAGAGTCCAAAATAAATATTTAAAAAATATACCAAAGAAAATCACCAAAAACATGTAAAATTTCGACACCTAAGAAATGAAAAAATTTTTTAAAAAAAATAAAAAGATTTTTTTGAAAATTTTTAAAATTAAAAACAAATTTCAAACAAATTATAACAATAAAATTTTTTGTTTTTAGAATTTCAAAAAAACTCAAAATTTATTTTCAAAAATTTAATAAAAAATTAAAAAAACCTTTTCCTTTTTGTCCCGTTTCAATTTTTTCTTTCAATTCATCAGAAGAAAATAAAACTTTTCCAACAGCTAAAGGCCCACAAATAGTATATCCATTCCCTTCTTTATTTTTACAAATCGTAGAAATTCCAACAGGACAATTTTCTTCAAATTTTGGAAATTGATTAATTAATTCTATTCCGGGGATCATTAAATCAGCACCTTTTTTTAAAAATCCAAAAGTTGAATGTTGAATAAATAAAATTGGAAATATTGTTGGAAAAGACCACAGAAAATAAACTTGAAAAAAATAAACATTTTAAACGTATTTATTGGGAAAAAGAAAAATTTTTTTAAAATAAAGTCAGAAAACTCTACCAAAAATTCTTAAAATCTAATTAAATCTTAAACGAAAAAAATGAAATTGCTTCAAAAAATATTTACAAAAATAGTTAGATATATTTCAATAAACAAAATAAATATTGAACTCTGTCTGTTTATCAAAACAAATCCTTATGGGTTTAAAATTTAATTTAGAACGGACGTAAGTTTGCAAGACTAATTATAACTAACAGAGCGAATGAATTAAAAAACCTTCAAAAATTCAACAGAGATCATCTTAAAAAATTAAAAAAATTCAAACCTGAAGGAAAAAAATTTCCTTTATCAGCAACATCTTGAAAAAGCATTGGTTCTTTTTCTAATAAATAAATTACGGCATTAGATCCATAAGTAAATTGAACTTTTAATTTTACAAGTTGTTGTTTATTGAAACAATTGGAAATAAATTCGGGGAATAATAATTTGCTTAAAAATTAAAATTATTTTTAGAAAATAAAATAAAAAATGAAACCTTTCAGAATATTTAAGTTTTGAACTGTTTTTAATTTGAAAACGATGCTTTGTAAACATTTTTTCTTTAAAAAAATTTTTTATTAAAATATCTGAAAAAAAACCAGAAAAAATTATTAAATATGAGTTTTTAAAAATAATATCGAGTAGCTTTACACAACTCTTTAATTAAAAAAAATAAATTTATAGTCGTTTTATTATCACCAAGACTAAAGGATAGTTCAAAAAACCATGTTTAAACACTATTTTCGGTTCTTGAATATTTTTCAAAGCTTTTTTAATTTTTTTGTCAAAATTAAATATTAGCATTTGGGGAAATTAAAATTATCGATTTTTTCCCTTAATTTTTAGTAAAAATCGGTTGGATTAAAAATAAATTTTTTTGAGGTCAAAAAAAGTCTCTTGAACTACCCTAAACGAATGAAAATATTGAAATAAAAAATAAATAAAAAATTTAATCATTTTTCTGCCCAGGAAAACTAATAGAATTATTTGATGATGAATGTGAAGAAAATAGGCGACGACGAGGTTTTTTAGTAGCTATTGATAATTGTTTAAGATTATTTGTAAAACTAATTTCTGAAGGTGTTAAATGACGCTTTCTGGAAAATAAAAAAACTATTATTAAAAATTCTTTTTTCAAAATTTTTGTAGAGGGACAAATCGCCGTCAGACAAGGGCATAGTTTTGATCAGATTCTTGAGGCAAAAATGGGATGTACGCCAGAATTTAAGTATTGTAAATGCAACTTTTCAGCCCAGCATGGAAAGCAAAAACGTATAAAAGGAAACTAGAAAAATTATTTGGGGTAGAGACAGATACTAGAGACAATCGAAAACGAAATATTTCGGCGCTGTTCCTGCAAGGGATGTCATCGCTAGAAAAGAATAAGTCAGGTCGTTGGTAAGTTTTAAATTCTTTCCGTATCTAGGTTAAAATTAAGGAACGAAAAAAGATCACGTTTCGAGCATGTGATATCCCTAGCCCCTAAATATTTAACAAATTAAAAAATAAACCTGTTATTAGTCGTTGAACTACTTGGCTTTGTCAAATCCTCATCTTCCCCCAAATTTTTATTTTTAATACATTGCTCCAAAATTTCTCTATTAGTTATTATTTTATTTTCATTTCCCTCTTCTTTTGAAAAATTCAATTTTCTTTTTCGTTGTTGTGACTTTTCTAATCTAGATTCTTCTTTTAATAACAATTCTGATAATTTTGAAGCTAATGAAGTATTTTCTTTAAAATAAAAAATTAATTTTATATGAAAAACGTCTTTCCAAATTGAAAAGGATTATAGACATTATTTATAGACACCCCTTTGGGACTGAAAAATCGTAGTTTGTGTATGTAGTATATCTTATATTGGAATTATCGCTTCCATAAAAATCGCATGTATCTTTCGACAGAAAGAACAATGAAAAAGATTTGCCCCACGTTTCTTTGAATTTAATTTTCTTTGTCGTAAGACGTAAACGATTTTTATGTAAAGGCATTTTTGGAGAATTGGGCTTATGTCAGTAAAAACGTATATCCTAGTCTACTAAAGTATTGGGTGTATCTTAGTGAGAGCTGACAAGAATTTAAAAATAATTTAAAAAAAACCTGAAGATATTTTACTCAAAGGTGTTTGTTTAACAACTTCAAAAGAATCTTCTGCTTCTTTATTTTGCGACTTTTCGGGTGTTTCTGGAATTACTTGGAGAAGTTTACGTCTTGCTTTTGATTTTAATTTGGTTGGATTAATTGGTGAAGATTTGTGTATTCGACGTTTTGGTTTATCTTAAATAAAAATTTTTTAATTTTTAAAGTAAAACAAAAACAAGCAAAAAACTGGAAATTTCAGTTATGTCAAGAACAAAATTTCGGCCCCGGGCAAAAAAGGAGCATATTCATGAACAATGATTAATTTAGATTGGGAATTGAAAAAAATTTTTCAACAAAAGATTTTTTCCATTATCCAAGTTTGGAAAAATGGACTAACTTCCCAAGATTGACTTATCTACCCCATGCCTAATTCTTAAAAATAAAATTAACAGAAAAAACCTTTTTTCTTGTCCAGCTTTTGTTCCTCCTTTTGTCCAACCTCATCTTCAATTTCCTTTAAAAGTTGTTCCATACGATCAGGTTTTTTGTCATTATTGGTAGAAGTATTCATTGAAGTAATGGAAATGTCCATTTGTTGAGAGGTTGTTGAAGAAGATTGCTCCATACTATCATTCTGTGAAAAAAACTTTTTTAGTAAAGAAAAACAAAAAAAACTCGAGGCAAAATTCCGTCATATGCCCCATACTTTAATTCGAAGCATTTTGGGCATTCTTTACGTTTTTAACCTTTATGAGACCATAACTCGGCTTACAATTGAGACCTGAGTCTAATTTTGTGCCGTTAATTGAGCTCGACAAGCTCCTTCACATAACATATTATTTGTCCGAATTTAAGTATAAATCACATGACGGAATTTTTCAAATTTGATTATTCTATAACAAATGTACGCAAATTAAGTTTTGCGGACATTTTCCAACTTTTTATTCGCCATGCGAATAGCTCTGGAACGGCCTTTATTTTCTAGTCACCAGAGTTATCGAAGCCCGAAAAATAAAAACGAAATGAAACAAAAACAAAATTTCGGCTGACCCCTATTCACTTCAAATCACCCCTATGATTACCCTAACAATTAAACAAAGAAAACCTTGTTGTCCTGTTTATTAGCCATAGCAATATAATTAACAATCCCAACTTCCATCTCTCTTCCACCAACACAATTTAAATGTAAACGAACATTTTTATATTTAATTATTTGTTGACAATCAATACAAGTAAATAAATAATTTTTACATTTTATCAAATGTTTTTTTATTTGTTGTAATTTATTTAAAGATTCGTTGCAGTTGTTACAAATAAAGGCCCCCATTATTTTTTTAACTGATAAAATCTAAAAAAATTAAGAGAAAAATAAAATTACAAAAAAAGACCGCGTGGGTAGCTTTTAAAAAGCAAAAGCGCGGTTGGGACAATAGAGTCTAGCCTTTTGAGTCTCGTAAAAATTTTGATTTTTCTGAAAAGATGTGAAGAATAAATTTTTTTGATTGATGCTCAAACAACTTTTTTATTTTTTAAATACAAAAACACAATGCCAGTAATTTTATTTTGGAAAAATTGTTGAAATATTTCCGACATTTGGAAATCCTTCTCTAATAGACAAAATGGAACACGGCCACATATCCGTCAAAAGGGTACAACGGCTAAATAAAGACAAAAAGGTACAACGGGTAGAGAAAGACAAAAGGGAATTCTAAGAACGTACGAGAGTAAATGTTGTTACAGTTTTTGTTTCAGTTTCTTTTAAGTACTCATAATAAGTGCCTATCTTATAAAAATATTTAAACATGAAATTTATAAAACATCGAAAAATAAATTTTAAAAAATCAAAAAAAAACGAATTAATTCCATTGTAAATTTAATTGTTCAAAATATTTTTTTCCTAGTTGTTCAGTTGGTGGTATTGAAGTTAAATGATTTTGCCTTCCACTTCTATTGAAATTTATATAACGTCTAAAGAAAACAAAAGCCGTAGAAATATAAACAAGTTGAAGCTGAAAGAAAAAATTTCGGTGAATTGTCTTTTAGGTGAATTGTCCCCTTTCCCTTATATTTTAAACTTACAACAGTAATTAAATTATAATTAGCCAAAAATACACTAAACGGTATAACAGGTTGAAATGAACGTAGAATAATTACTAAACCAAAATATATCGAATTAGTTAATCCATAAGCTATATCTAATGGAAGAATGAAACGTATAGCTAATAAATTCTCGTGGAATTGATAATTCTCTGCTAAACTGTAGCCGTTGTTATTTAATTGTTGGTTGCTACTAAAACACGAAAAAAAATAAATTATCATTTTTTGGGTACTATTAGAAGTACTAAACAATTTTTTAAATAGAAACCCTTGGGCTTGTATTTTCCCTCAAGTCTAGGACGAAAAATGTTTTTCGGTAAATTGTCTTTTTCGGTGAATATGCCTATTTACAGAGAGAAGGAATGCCTCGGAAGCCAAAAATCTTCAAAAAAATTTTCGCGAGTGGAATTCCAACAGATAGATCTCTCTTATGTTTAGGGCTGATCATTTTTATTTTTCTAGAGCATAATCAAAAGCTTACGGCTTCCAAATAAAATTTTGACCCCTTTTTTCGGTGAATTGTCTGTTTTTAGAGTTAAAAATTTGAAAAAAAAATTTTCAAATTTTTTTTCAAAAAACAAACTTGCTAAAAACCATTCTTCTCATTTTTCCATTCCTTCTCAACAATAAATAATCCCCCAATATAGTTAAAGCCAAAATAAAAAGATTAAAATAGGTCTGATAAATGGACAATATATTGCTTCTGTTGGTTACTGTCTTCAAGATTGGGGAAAATTTTTTTTAAAAATACTTTAATTTATTTACAGCATTATATGCCAACATCTTATTCCATTCCATATTATAATCATCCAGAACAATATAGGCATAAAATGCAAAATAAAGTAAGGAAAGTGTCATCTAAAATTGGAAAAAAAATTTTTTAAAGAAATTTTTTTGTTTATACGTTCTGTTAATCAGAACCCAGAAAAACTAAAAAAAAAGCTAAGGAGGATGTTATAATTTCTTAACACACCATAGTGCCCTTTGGGCATCATTACCTGGCTTTTCAGGGCTTGAGGTTTCTTCTACTTAATTTCTCACCGATTTCCCACTTTTTTGGGTTTTCTGTTTCCACCTTCCATTTTTATTTCTTTACACATTCTTCCGACTTTTTAATGCGAAAGGCTAGGGTTGTCGGTTCATGGAAAATCCTCAGATACCCGGAACCGAATCGAAGAACAGAACCGAAAAATCCTTGGTTCTTCGGTTCCGACAGCCCTATAAAGGACTCATCCCTGCATAAGAAAGAGGCCTAAGTTTATTGGGGTTATTTTTTTATTCTATTAAAAGAAGGATCACTCTTAATAATTTCTCTTCAGAATTACTTTAGTTTATCCCCAAATTCCTCTCAAAAAAATAAAAATATTAAAATCAACTTACAACAATTATTACAACAAAAATTCCAAATTTCCTATCTTCATTTTCATATTTTCTAGCCAATTTAGTAGCTCTCCAGCGTTCCAATACCGCGCAAAAATGAAGGAGAGGCATAGCACACGAAAAAACAAAGCCAAAACAGCCTCTAGATAATAAGGAATACCAGAGGGGGCAAAGCATTGAACAGGGATTTGTTCCGTTTGGATCGGAAAGTGTTAAAAACTTGAAAAGATGTTTCGATTAGTCTCCATCGGAAAAATAAAAAAAAATTTTTACAATATGGCGAAGTTCTGCAAGAAAATACCCAGCAACAATATTCATTGAGCTTAGCACAATAAATACATAAATAAGCTAAATATAAAAAAATTACTAAAGTGGACTATCTAGAAAGATATAAAGAGGTCTACCAAGAGAAGATAAGAATCAAAAATTTATTTTGACAAAAGTCAAAAAGAACTTCAAACAATGCAGAGGTACACAAACCCATTTACCTTAACCCAATTCACCGCAAAATTCAAAAACTGGGGTAGATAAGCTCAAGTTAGGTATCCCCGTCGAGCCGTGTCTGTCGACAAGAAAAACGACAAGCTAAGAATTTCACAAGTTCAATTATATACGTTGTTCCAAGTAGTAAAATAATGTACTTACAACTCAACCCAATTTACCTCAGCATTTAAAACTAGATTGGAGATTAAATACATCAAGTTCAGCATGATTCGTCTCATCTAGTCAAGTCTGATTGAGACAAAAATGACAATCTAAGATACTCTCATGCTTAATTATGGCTCTGTGGATAGACTAACCTGCCCCCTTCAGGCATTGCCCCCTCCAATTCATACGTACCTAAGTCAAATACTAAAAAACAAACAAACTTTTAAATTTCCATGTAAAGCTAGCCGATACTTTTTATAATCCAAAAATAAAAATACAAAAAGAATGACAGGAATAGTGTTAAATATAAGCATAATAGTTCTAGCTATTTGTGCATATTTTGTTAAAATAATGTCTCTAGCAAGAAGACAATCTGTGGAATTATTATCCATTCTTTTAAACTTTTTTTAAATTAATTTTAAAAAATTCTGAAAAATTTAAAGGTTATTTAAATATTTTAAAATTGTTTCAGCTAAATTTATGAGGTTATTTAAATAGGTAGAGATACCTAGGCGTTTCTTCAAAGAAACGAAAAAGTCACGAATAATTAAATTTTGTATTTAAAAAAAGTCTGGTCACAGATAAAATAAATTCTTTTTTTTTTGGTTCAAATTTTATACTAAAACCGTAGAAATAAATTTAATTCGAGGGCACGGAGTTTATATTAAATAAATTTTATTAGTATTCTCTTATAAATTATTAGTACTAATTAAACTTTGACTAGTCACGAATAAATAATTAGAGTTTAATATTCTTGTCTTGAATAATTTTTTTTTATTTGGTACACAATTTCGACTAAACCATAGCAATAATAAATTTAAGTTGGAAGTAATTAATCACGAAAATTTTTTCACAAAATAAACCAAAAATGCTTTTAAATTAAAAATATTTTAATTACCTAGACTACCATATTTATTTAGAAGATTAAAGGGAACAGATGCTTATTATTTAAATAAAAACATCTGTTAAAAACTTTTTTTTAATTAATTAAAATAATAAGAAAATTAATTAAAAGAAATATTGTTTTTATAAAAAAACGGATGTTAAATACAAACTTTCCGGAAATGCTTGTGTTTTTAAATTATTATCCGATAATCTTCCGGAAATACCTATCAATTTTAATAAAAATAAATATTTCAGGAAAAACTTCCCGAAAATGTTTTTGTATTTTTAAATAATGTATTTTAGTAAATATAATGATTCCGGAAATTTTCCAGAATTTCAAATAAAAATAAGGCTCCCGTATTTTTTAAAAGTATTTGTATTTTTATAAATAACGTTTCCGGAAAACTATTCCGGAGGTAATGTATTTTTATAAAAATAATGCTTCTGGGGACATCCCTATTTTATAGGCTAAAAGTCTATTTATATCTTTAATAAAAATTTAAAAATAATAAACTTTTTATACAAACAAATACATATAAAAAATAAAAATACATTTAAAATATTTAATAATAATATTATAAAGGTCTACCAATCTTTCCTAAATAATAAGCCCAATAACCAATATTAAAGACAAGATAAGACATAGGGAATAAAACTGAAATGTTTAAATTTAATTTATTTTTAAATCAATTCTGTATTTTCCTGGAAGGCTAGTATTTTTAATATATATTTTTGTATTTTCCGGAAAATTTTGTATTTTTAAATTTTATGTATTTTTGTTTCCGGAAAAGGCATGTATTTATGTTTCCGGAAAAGGCATGTATTTTTGTTTCCGGAAAAGTATGTATTTTTATTTCCGGAAAAGTATGTATTTTTATTTCCGGAAAAGGGTTGTGTTTTTGTGTATTTTATAAAAATAACATTTCCGGAAAAGTATTCCGGAATTTCTGTTTCGATATAATTAAAATTTAAATAAAATACATAAAAACACTTACTCATGGAAATCCTGTCTACTTGTACAGAAGTAATTGTCCAATCCCTTCCAGAAGTAAATGGATTTAATTTATGTAAGCGATGAGAAAATTGTCTAAATAACTTGCGCCACCAACGTATTTCCTTTAAAAATACAAAAAATAATTTTTAGTAAAAAGAATTATTACATGGACTGAAGGAATAAGTAGAGAATTGTCTTCTTCTGAAAATTTATTTGAAATAATTTAAATGTGTTTTTGGAATGATCTTTCGGAGTTATTGTTTTACGGACATGTCTATCTAATTAAATATGTACATATTTTGTTTTCCGGAAAGTTGTATTTAATGTATTTTTGTTTTCCGGAAAGTTGTATTTAATGTATTTTTGTTTTCCGGAAAGTTGTATTTAATGTATTTTTGTTTTCCGGAATTGCAAATAGGTATTTTTTATGGACTGTAATTTTGTATTTCGTTTTCCGGAAGTACAATTAGTTTTACCTATTTGTTTTCGGTAAATTGTACTTGTGTATTCTTAATTTCCGGAATTGTATTTATTGTATTTTTGTTTTCCAGTAGGTTTAATTACCCGTGTATTTCGTTTCCGGAATTTTATGTATTTATGAATTAATTTCAATAATTGTATTTTTTTATTTGTGTTTTCCGGAATTGTGTCTTGTTTACAGAAACAACTATTAAATCATTACTCTAACCATGTCTTGTAATAGAAGTATTATTAGCCACACTATTTCTATTATTTTCCGTTGTAGTTCCTCTAAATATTGCCGATTTTTTGTCATTATTTAATAAATTAGTATTTGTTGTTGTTTTTGTATTATTATTTATATTATTACAAATTGTTTCCGATTTTATTTGATTTAATTTTATTTTTTCATTGTTGTGAATAGGCGAATTTCCCCCTCCTCCACCTCCTCCCACACTCGAAGGGGAATATGTTGGTGAAGGTATTGGGGAAGCAGAATTGCTTTCCTTTCTGATGGGGGATAACAAGAACCTTTTCCTAACAACTCCAGTACTTCCCATTCCTCCATCTGAATGGTCTGGATGGTTTGAAGAATCAAAATTTGTTGTCTGTTTTCGTGTTTTTCTTTAAATATTTTAACCTTTAGAAAAATTTAAAAAAATTTTAGTGCCTTATTTGATTGAGCCAATGACCGAGCACTTTAGAACCGATCTGTCTTTCACGTTCCCAGCGATTTAACTTGAAAAAAATTTTTTTTTCTAAAATTAATATTATGAGTAACCTGGCATATTATAGACAACTCAACAAGTGTTCTTTTAATTTTAAAATACTAATTAAAAAATTAAAAAAAATACATACAAAAATATAAATATAACAGAGAAAATCATCCAAACATCGAGGCACTTTAATTTTAAAATTTGAGGTAAACTAATGTAAGAATAAAAATATTAATTATACCTTTATGTAGCTGACTCGGGGTAAATGCCTGAAAATTATTAAAGGCATTATTAAATTATATTTCCGGAATTAAAATATTTTATTTATTTTCCGGTAATGATTTTTTTCATTGTTCTTGAATTTTTATTCCTTCCGGTAAAAATATACTACCTATGTACTTTTTTGAATTGTATTTTTCTGGTGTTTATTTTTTCCGGAAAAATACACAAATGTATTTTCCCAAATTAATAAAACATATTTTCCGGAAGTGTTTTCAAGTCAATTTAATATGTATTTTAAGATTGTATTTTTATTTTTTTCCGGAATAAATTATTATATTTTCTGGATTATCTCTTATGTATTTTCTGAATATTTTACTACTTAAATATGTCTAAAAATATTTTTCTAATTTAAAATTTTCAAAAAAAATTTTTTTTAAAGTTAACCTAAGAACATTTCCAAATTGAAAAGTTAAAGCTAAAAGTGAAGAAACGCCAAGTGTAATTCTCGCAGATACAGAACGAACATCAAAGAAGAACCCTACCCACGAGCTAATGACTGTTAAACTTGTTGGGAAGTAGGATTGAAAAAGGTAAAAGCCGTAGCGTCTAGCGAATGTAAATTTTACTTGAGCACGGTCCTAAAATTAATTTTTGAAATTAAAAAATAAATTTAAATTAACCCATATTCCATTAGGGTATTCTAATCTTTCGTGATCTGTCCCCCATCCAATTAAATCAAAATCTGGTAGTTCTACTTTTTCCATCATCTCAAAAGAAAATTTTTCTAATTTAAAAATTTTGATTTTTTAAAAACCGTAACAGGCGTTTCATGCCAAACAAGCCTAACTTCCTCAGTATTGAAGGAGTATGACTCGAAAATTAGGTGACAAACAATGGAGTCAAACGGAAACATTTTCTTTAATTTAATTTAAAAAAAATTTATGAAAAATATTTTTATTTATTTACCAAATCCATTTTACATGGTGCTCTCACATTTAACCTAAACATTAAATAGAGTAAATAAAATGTAATATTTAATGTTTCCGGAAAGATTTTAAAAATTGTAAATGAGTTTGTAAATGTATTTTTTATGTATTTTCAGGAAAGAAGAGTTGAATTTATTTTCCGGAAAATACATATATACGCATTTTCCGGAAACAATTAAAAGGGTGTTTTTTCCGGAATATAAGGTTGTATTTTATATTAAATGAGTGTTTGTATTTTCCGGAAAATACAAACTTATTTAAATAATAATTAGTAATTAAAGGACCTAAAATTAGACCAGACAAGTCCATGCTCGTATAATATCACAAACTAAAAATTAAAAGTATAAATTTAATATTTTTAAAATTACAGTATTTTCAGAAGGGCTGCGATGAATTGATGAGCCTCTCGAATTAATTATGCCTAAAATTTTATTTAAAAAATAAAAAAAAATTTTTTTACAAGTGTCAGGTGTCCAAACTCTCGCGCGAAAATCGCTTCTAAAAATTTTGAAAAATTTTTTTTATTTTTTCTTTTTACTTTAGGGTGATATTGGTAGTGCAAACATTTAGGTGTTTAAAACTTAAACGAGGATCCATCCTTTTTAAAATAAAATTAAATTAAAACTGTAATCAAATTAACCATATTTCGCTGTACATTAAATCGAGTTCTAAAAATTCTTTTAATTAAAAAATATATTTTTTAATACCAAAATCAGCTGTAATTTCTGATATTTTTGAAACACCCTAGAAATAAAAGATTAATTATAGGAGATGGACAAGTCTTATTCATAAACGAGTAAGGTATACACCGTTATTCCTAAAAGGGTTATAGTAACGTGTAGATAAAATTGCCAGGCCTTGTCCCAGGGTTCAATTAACCTCAATTTAGGACACATTTTTTAAAGGTGATTAAGAGATACCCCAAAAATACTTCCCAATTTAAGATACTACTCTTTTTTACTTCCTCATGGAGGTATCTTTCCTTCCACCTAGAGAGGTTTTTTCCCCAAGATTTTTTCCTAATTTAAAAATTTTTTTCAAGATTTAAATGTAGTAACCTGTACATGTAATTCTATAGTAACATTAACACCTTCTGCTTCAGGTAAAAGACTTTTAAAAAATTTTATTTTCAAAAATTTTCAAAAAAATTTTTTAACTGAGTATCATAATCCCTCAAAATTTGTTCAATAATATTTCCCAAATTAATCGAATTTCGAGTACACCGATTAGAGTCGATTAAAGTAGTTGTGGTTGTTTTTAAAAATATAAATTGGATTAACAAAAATATAAATAAAATTTTTAGAAAATTAAAAGAAAGAATTTGGGAGGAATTAAAATTAAATAATAATTTATCTTTAATTAAGGGGGGAGATGGTTGTTGTTGATAATAATAATTTTTATTTTTAATATTTTTTAAAAATAAAATTTTTTTGGTGGAAGGAGTAAATTCATTTAAATAATTTAATATTTTTGTGGAATGGTTTTTAACAGAAAAATTATTTTTTGGAGGTTTTTGAAGGTGTTGAGTGTCGGTTGGAAGAGTTAGGTTGTTATTGTTGTTGGAAGAAGAAACAAAAGAAGCACTAGGGATTTCCTCAACTATTTGTAATTTATTCATTCTCTATTATTCACTAAATAAAAAGAAAATTTTTTAAAGATTTTAAATTTTTATTAATGAAAAAAATCTGAGAGATTTTATTATTTTTGAAGGAATAATAGAGAAAGATTTGTTCTAATAAAAATAAAAAAAGAGTAGGGGAGGGGGATTTATGGGTTAATGATTTTTATGGATATTGTTTAAAAAAGAGAGAATATAAAATTTTGTTTTAAAAACAAAAAATATTGAATTTTATTTTTTTAAGTTTTAATATTAGAAGGAAGAAACTGAAGAGATGGCTCGTTCGAAGATCCCGAAAATTAAAAAAATTTTTTAAAATTTTCTTGGACGATTTCTTCGTTTAATATAAACTAGAGACCGGATCGAGAGATCTATGAAAAAAATTCTTGGTTAAAAAAATTTTTTTTAATACCTTGAAAAATTATATAGCTCTGACTTGTTATTATTTTAAAAATAAAAAAACGACAGATTTTTATAAAATAACTGCCTAAGCTATTCAATAATCTTTCAAAATTTTTTTTATTTTGTGTAGCAATAAATGAAACCCTTTCTTTATTTTATCCTTCATTTTAGGGCATCGAGGACACTTTAAAAAGAAGTAAAAAAATAAAAAAAAAGAGAAAGGTTTTCAAAAAAACTTTTTATTTATTTTCTTCTTTATCCCCATACACAATTTATTTATTTATTTATTCCCTGTTCATTGATAAAAAAAAATTTTTTTAACGGCATTTACTCATCCCTCATCCTTTCCTTTGCCTGCTGCTAACATCAAAATCCTCAAGAAAAAAAATTTTATTAGGGCAATTGAATTATTGACTGTTTAGAAGAAATTGGAAAAATAAATAAAAGATTTTTTAAGCAAGTGATAAAAGGGTGGAAAAATTAAATAAAGAAAAATAAATAAATTTAACAATTTAAATTTAAAATTAAATTAAAATATGTATTAAAAAAATTTTTTTTTTGAAACGGTCCTGGTCAGATTTCCTTTTTAAAATGCCTCCCAATTTAATTTATAATCTCCTTGATATAATGAGCTTTTGATACAGTCTCTTTATCATGTAAGGATGATTCACTTAGAGCATTTAAAACGCTTAGGCGGGGGTTAAAAGGATAAAAGAGAAAATTTTTTAATCGAACAGGTCAAAAGGGTATTTTAATAAATATTGTGTAAGACTGCCAGAAATTCGGATCAAAAAGCCCAAAAATCTTGAAACATCTTAATCGGATCACAAAGAATCTAACAAATATCTACCAGTAAAGATTTTAGAGTTCAATTTTTTAAATAAAATTTTATTATTTTCAAAATTCAACAAAAATAATAAAAAAAACTTTTCTCATTTTTCAAAAAATAAATTTAAAAAATCTTTTTTAAAAGTGGCAAATGATGCTTTATTTTTCTTTCTTTTTTTTTTATTTTTTTAAATTGCCGACTATATACTTTTCAAAATCTCTCCAAAAAAAAACTAACGGCTGCTACTCAATTTTTTACTCATAAAAAATATTTTTTTTCTTCTCTCATTTATCCCCCCCCCCCAACTCTTCATAATATCCCCCCAAGTATTTCTTTCTTCCCCTATTTGTTTGTGTGTAAATCGATAGGTCTTCTTTTATTTTTTTAAGCCTAAAGGGGAAAAGAATGGAAAAATAAAAAAAAAAAGAAAAAATTGAAAAAATAGTCTGACCTTATTAAAAAATACAGTCGGACCCTATCTTGTTGAAAAATTTTTTATCTCATAATGAGGGGTATATTAAATTGAAAGTATCGCTTAGACAGCTCTTTCCCCTCTAGTGGCCAACCTCGTTTAGGAAAGCTGACCCGTCTTTTCTTCTTTAACCTGATGCATCCCTGAAATGTATCTACCTAGTATTGGATGTTGTATCTGATTTAATAAATATAAGGAATTTGAATTTTTTATAAATTATATTTATTTTATTTAGATTATAAAATTCCAATGAAAGTTGAATTATTGATATCGCTAGTTAAAAAATAATTATAATTATTTTATTAATTTTCCCTGAGTACAGCTCACTTTCCCTGAGTTTTAAATAATATTTTTTAGGCATCTAAGTCAATCTTTGATTTTTCTTTTTAAAGATCAGCCATTGATGGCACGAGCACGGGCTCTGAAATTTTTTTTATTCCTAATTTATGTATTAAAAATAAAAAGATTGCCTAGCCGCAGCAGCATTTGCTCTAGCTTCTGCTTCAATTCTCTAAAAATTATTTTTAAATAAATTTATTTTATTTGGTTTTTACTCTTGCTCTAGCTTCATTTTCAAGTCTACGTGCTCTTGCTTCCGCTTCCAAGCGAGCTCGACGAGCCCTATTTTCAGCTTCAATAGCACGGGCACGTGCCCTAGCTTCAGCGGCAATTACAGCGGCTGATCGATAAGGCTCTGGATCGGCTAAAACACCAAATGAATGCTAGAAGAATTTAAATATTTTTTAATAAAAAATAATTTTTTAAACCTTTTCATTTTGAAGTTTATCTAACAATAATATTAGTGTAACAAGCAGAAAAATATTTAAAGTAAAGGGCTTCATTTAATTTGTTTTCTATCTATTTTTGTAAAAATAAATTTTATTAGTTGTGAAAACATTGCAAACAATGTTTGTTAGGAATAAAAACATCTCGAACAGTCTATTAAACAAAAATATTGCAAAAACAATACTTATTAAATGTTGTTCCTTACACGTTTATCAAACAAAAACATGTTTTATGTTTATTAGACTCAACAAATTATAAAAACAATGTTTATCAAACACTAAAACATTAAAAAATATTTATTCAACACAAAACATTATAAAAAAATGTTTATTAAACACAAAAACACTATAAAAACAAAATTAACTAAACAAAAACATTGACAAAAACATTTAAAAAAGATGTATAAAACATTCAAACAAACATGTTTTAATAAAATTTTTAAGATTGTTTAAGTTTTAATAAGTTTCAAAAACAAAAAAAGGAAAAAAAGTTTTAAATCGTTGCAAATGAATTAAACTAAATAAATTCAACCTCTTATAAAGCAACAAAGTTTATTTTACCAAAACAAGTTTAATTGTTTATAAATTTTTACAATTAATTTGCAACTTTAACTTTTAAAGAATAATAAAAGTTTATTTAAAAATACAAGTTTTTGCTCTTTATTAAAATTAAATTATAAAGAAAAATTAAAATAAAAACATGTTTTAATATCGGGAATTCCAAAATTTTTGCTCCTTTATTCTCCTTATTCTCCGCTTTAACTTTTTTATGCCTTAGGCGACAGAATAAAAAATTTATTAAGTCCGTGCGACAAAGTGGCCACAAACATTTTGGTCGCGAAAAAATGTCCTGAATTGTTTTTATTTTAATTTGAATTTTTTCTTTAGGGTAAATTGTTTATTTATGCTCGAAATGGTCAGATAAATAATTTTTAAAATTTTTTAGAATTTTCAATTTTTTTTCTATTTTTAAAAATTTTCATAGACTTAATTAAATAAAATGACTACTTCAACATTAACTCAACAACAAACTGTTGCCCAAAAAATTTTATTTAACGAACTTTGTAATGTATTTCAAGAAATTAAAGCAACATATAGAGCAACCAAACATTTCGTTTTTAATAAATTTTTGAGACGTTGGAGGGATGAAATGATTAAAGAAAATGTTGAAGATGGGTTTATTGAATATAGAACTGATGATACTTTTTATTCTGCTTTGCGTTTATTTGTGCCTAGTAAAGATGTGAAAGTTAGGGAATTTAGAATTAAAGAGGTTTGTTTTGAATTTTTTAATCTAAATTTAACTTCAAAATAAGAGATTAAAATTAAAATCCGAACTAGATTGAGCTCACATAGTACTTTTTTAATAAAAAATAATTTTTTAAACCTTTTCATTTTGAAGTTTATCTAACAATAATATTAGTGTAACAAGCAGAAAAATATTTATAGTAAAGGGCTTCATTTAATTTGTTTTCTATCTATTTTTGTAAAAATAAATTTTATTAGTTGTGAAAACATTGCAAACAATGTTTGTTAGGAATAAAAACATCTCGAACAGTTTATTAAACAAAAACATTGCAAAAACAATACTTATTAAATGTTGCTCCTTACACGTTTATCAAACAAAAACATGTTTTATGTTTATTAGACTCAACAAATTATAAAAACAATGTTTATCAAACACTAAAACATTAAAAAATATTTATTCAACACAAAAACATTATAAAAAAATGTTTATTAAACACAAAAACACTATAAAAACAAAATTAACTAAACAAAAACATTGACAAAAACATTTAAAAAAGATGTATAAAACATTCAAACAAACATGTTTTAATAAAATTTTTAAGATTGTTTAAGTTTTAATAAGTTTCAAAAACAAAAAAAGGAAAAAAAGTTTTAAATCGTTGCAAATGAATTAAACTAAATAAATTCAACCTCTTATAAAGCAACAAAGTTTATTTTACCAAAACAAGTTTAATTGTTTATAAATTTTTACAATTAATTTGCAACTTTAACTTTTAAAGAATAATAAAAGTTTATTTAAAAATACAAGTTTTTGCTCTTTATTAAAATTAAATTATAAAGAAAAATTAAAATAAAAACATGTTTTAATATCGGGAATTCCAAAATTTTTGCTCCTTTATTCTCCTTATTCTCCGCTTTAACTTTTTTATGCCTTAGGCGACAGAATAAAAAATTTATTAAGTCCGTGCGACAAAGTGGCCACAAACATTTTGGTCGCGAAAAAATGTCCTGAATTGTTTTTATTTTAATTTGAATTTTTTCTTTAGGGTAAATTGTTTATTTATGCTCGAAATGGTCAGATAAATAATTTTTAAAATTTTTTAGAATTTTCAATTTTTTTTCTATTTTTAAAAATTTTCATAGACTTAATTAAATAAAATGACTACTTCAACATTAACTCAACAACAAACTGTTGCCCAAAAAATTTTATTTAACGAACTTTGTAATGTATTTCAAGAAATTAAAGCAACATATAGAGCAACCAAACATTTCGTTTTTAATAAATTTTTGAGACGTTGGAGGGATGAAATGATTAAAGAAAATGTTGAAGATGGGTTTATTGAATATAGAACTGATGATACTTTTTATCCTGCTTTGCGTTTATTTGTGCCTAGTAAAGATGTGAAAGTTAGGGAATTTAGAATTAAAGAGGTTTGTTTTGAATTTTTTAATCTAAATTTAACTTCAAAATAAGAGATTAAAATTAAAATCCGAACTAGATTGAGCTCACATAGTACCATGGCCAGGGTTTCTCTTGTACGCAGATCCAGGCCCATGCATTTTTTGACCTTTTTGGGTTTTTCCTAGACTATAGGCCCAAGATCCGCCACAGGTCAATAAATCAAACCGAGAGTTTAGGAACAGGCCCAGGCTTCTCAAAAATCTCGATCTCTTTAGTCAGAAGCATCGCCTGGGGTCTAGGGAAAAAAGTTCAAATGTCTGTGTGTAAGTGCAGGAAGAACTCAAATCTCTGCTCGTCAGAAAAGTTCGCTCTCTACAAAATTTACAAGCCTTTAAGCTTTAAAAATCCGCAAAATTTTATTCGCAATTCATTTTTTTTTATCAAAACAGATATTTTTGAGAATGTTTTCGTGTGGATAAAATGTCCATTTACTTTAAAAATAAAAACTTTTTATCCTTTTTAAAGGCAAAACTCAATCAATTAGTTTGTAACTCGATTGTTGCAATGCCACTAAATCCTGTACCTACAAATTATGACTTGTTAGTTGAACGACTTGTAAATATGTCTTCAGATCGTTTTCCTGTTAATACGGCAAAATTGACTATTTGGGAAGTTAATGAATTTTTGGACAGAATTAAATACCCCAACTGTGTTGATATTCGTTAGTTTTTCTTTGTTTTTAAATCTAATTTTGGTTGGTAATAGGGTTGTGGGGGTTTTTTTAGAAATTTGGGTCAGGTCTAATTTTTGGATTTATTGGCGTGTTATATATTGGGTCCTTTCTTCCCTACTCTTCAGATTTTTGTTTTCCTAGGCCCGGATCAAACCATATACCCAGAAGAATCACCAACCTTGACCCAGACTCAGCTTTCGGCAATATAATTTATTTTAGTTAATATTTGTCCGCAAAATGTTGTCCGCAAATAATTTCGCTCCCTTTTAACACAGACATTTTTTACATAATAATTTCAGAAGAAGAAGCAATGGATAAACTTTGTCGTCAATGTACTCCAAACGAACTTCGATTTATTTTTCATATTATTTTGGGTAATATAGAGAGATATATAGATATGTCTCCACATACTTTAATGAGAACATTCCATGCTGAAGCAGATAATTTATGGAAGGTTTTTTTAAATTTTTTAAAATTAAACAAAAATTTTATGAAAAGGAAGGTGATTCACTCCAATTAATTTGTGAAAAATTTGCTGATCCAGAAACTGAAAATTCAATGAATTTAACTGGACATTTGTTATGTAAACCGTTTAGACCAATGCTTTTGAAACGTTTAAACTACAATAAATATTGCTTGGCAAAGGTTTTTTTTAATTATATTTATTTCTTTCTTATTCCAATAATTTTATTTCTCTCATTCTTTCCCAAAAAGTTTTTGATTTTTACACTTTTGAGCTTCCACTTGTTTTTATTGGTCTAGTTTTGTTTCATCTTTAATGTTTTATTTTCGTCTTTAGCTTAAAGTAGCATTCCATTCACAATGATTTTTTGTAGCCAAAGACCTATACCCAGTTATGCCGTCCCAAAGTCGAAGTTGTTACCAGTGTTTGAAAATTTAAAATTTGCTTGTAATACCCTTGTATAGCCTTGTTTCCTGTCTATTTTATTCGAACTCATACAAATACTAATTCGAATTTTGATACGAGCTTTCAAACGCTGGTCGCTACTCTCTGATCTTTAACATTAAAAACATTTTTTTAATTAAAGATAATTCGTTATTGTCAACGTCCATTCTATTTGGAAACAAAATATGACGGAGAACATTTAATAGTCCACAAATATGAAAAAATAAATTATAAATATTTTACAAGAAATGGTGTTGATTATACAAATAAATTGGGAAGGCATTATGAATTGCTATTTTCTAAAAGAATTCATAAATATTTTAATGAACAAATTGTTGATTGTGTTTTGGATTGTGAATTACTTATTTGGGATAATAATTTAAATTGTTTTGGTAAGAGAAAAAAGTTCCTTTTAAATTAAAATACATAAATTTATATATTTGCGGACAAATTTAAAATTTGCGGATAAATTGAAACTTGTTGGAATTGGAATATAACAGTCACTGATGGATTTTAATGATACATTCTGCCTTAAAATTATTTATTTAATGGTTTTTCTGACCCTTCGAGGTCTAAAGGACCGAGAGTTTCCGTGTTTAGACTTTCCTAGGTTTTAGCCAAAAAGAGGTCTGGGATTCGGGGTTAAGGTTCAAACTCCAATTTATTTCATAATAAATTAAAGTGTCCGCAAAATCAAATTTTCTTCAAAAAATTAATTAACTAGACTTTTAATTTTTAAATTTAAAGTTGGAAAAAATAGGCGTGCTTCAGATGGAAATGTTTATGACCCAAAATATATGGACGATGATTTTTTTGAGAATAATAAGACATTTGAAAGAAGTATAGGTATTTAGATATTACTTAATTAAAAAATAAAAAAAAAAGTAAAATTTTTCAGCAGTTTTTGATATTCTTTATTTAAATGGAAAATGCCTTATAACTGAAAAATTAACATTAAGTGAACGTGTAGAATTACTTAAAAATATTTTTGTTGAAGAAGATTTGTCTACAATATTTATTTCTACAAAAAAATTAATTAATAAAGCGTTAGTTTTTTAATATTTTTTTATTCTAAAATTGCTGAAAAATTTGTCCGCAAAAATTTGTCCGCAAAATTTTTGCGGACAAATTTTTGCGGATTTTTAATACAAAAACTTTTTCTTTTATAGTGAAGACTTTGTCAATTATTATAAAAACGCAATGTCACAAAACGAAGAAGGAATTGTTGTAAAATCATTAAATTCACTTTACCGTCCCGGAAGTCGTGCAGAAAAGAATGGATGGTTTAAAATTAAGCCAGATTATGGAATTCAATCAGTTTTGGATTTGGCTGTTGTTGGGGTTAGAATTGAGGCTGGACATGATAGAAATCGTTTAAAATCTTTTTTGGTAGCTGCGAAAAGTTGTAGTAAAAATGGAAAGGAAGCAACTACAAGTGATGGAAAATTCAAATTTAAAATGGTATAAAAATTAAATTAAAAAACGGTCATGACAAAATGGTCAATTAAATAAAGTTTCTTGAAAAAAATTTTTTTGGGATTTGTCATCTCCTATTTTGGGAAGGAGGGAAGCGGAGGGTGTTGATACACCCTTGATTATTTGGGATGCTGTCAAAAAATAAAAGTCCGCAAAGTCCTGTCCGCAAAAATTTTTGCGGACAAAAATTTTAAAATAAATTCAGAAATGTCTTTGACCATTTTTAAATTTTCTTAAAAATTAAAAAATAGTCAAAACTCAAAATGTCAATTTATATTTATTTTAGATTGCTGGTATCACTTCTAGACTTAAAGCTTTAGACTTTCAACGTCTTCGTTCAACTATTGGTAATACTTCTGAATTATTATTTAAAAGACCAGAATGGATAGAAGAATTTGATGATACTTCAAAAAATGCAAACAATTATCGTTTTGTTTTCTATGAAAAAATACAGGTTTAATTTAAAATTAGAAACTGAAAAAAAATAGTCCGCAAAATATTTGCGGACAAACATTTTGTCCGCAAAAGTTTTGCGGACAAAATTTTTGAAGAACGCCTTTAAAATTTAAGATTATTTTTTTTAAAAGGTGGTAGAAGTCAGAGCGTCTGGTTTTATTAACGGAAAACTTCAATTTCCTGCAATTGTTGGTGTTAGACATGATAAAATAGTTAGAATATTTTTGTTTTTAATTTTTTAAATTAACTTTTAGCTTGAAGAAATCGATTCTGTTGTAGATGTTGCAAATTTCGATGAAGTAGGAAATTATTTTTCTAATTTTAATTATAAAAAGGTATATTGCATTTTTGCGGACAAAACTCCGTCCGCAATTATTGCCCGCAAAAATTCGCGGTCAAAAGTTGCGGATTTTTAAAAATAATTCTCCTAAGAGAAAGACAATAGAACTTCTTGATAAGAATAAATGTAAATATAAAAAATTCGCAAATTTTGTCCGCACGATCGTCTGCAAAATTTTTTGCGGACAAAAAAATGTGAAAGATGGTCTTAAAATTTTAATTTTTTTAAACAGCGCCTTCGTTCTCGTCCAATGATAGACGAAGATGATGAACATGAAGCAAATATAATATTAAATAAAAAAAGAAAAATGCAACAAATAAATTTAAAATCCTCAATTAAATTGCTAAATTCAAGAGAAACAGAAAAATTAAGAAGAGAAGAATTTCAAATTTGTAATAAATTGGAAAATGTTAAAGTTTGTGTTTTAAATGCTAATGAAGGTTATACAACACAACAATTACAAAAAATATTAATTGAATTGGGGGCTATTCCTATTGCTAATCCAAGTAAGTTGGTAGGGGGAATTGGAAAGGGTTTTTAATTAAAAAGAAATCCGCAAAATTTTTGCGGACAATATTTGCGGATTTTTATAACAAAAGAATTATGCAGCAGTTTCTATTTTAATTTTGAAGTGGGGAATTTATGTATTAAATCATGTTTTTCAACTATATGTCAATAAAAAATCCGCAATTTGTCCGCAAAAAATTTCAAGTAAATATATTTATTAAATAATTAATTTTTAATTTATTTAAGCAAATAATACATCATTTTTGGTGGCTATGAATCCAAAAACTTTAAATTGTATAGCTCATGTTAAAGCAGATAAATGCCAGTAATTATTTAAATTTTAAGAAATAAATATTAAATATTTTTTAAGTATTGTGCATGGAAATTGGTTATTAAAATGTAAAGAAGAAAATAAATTGATACCTTGGTATTTATTTTTTTAAATTATTTATTTTTGGAATTCTAATAAGTTATTAGAATTTTATTTAAATTTTTGCGGACAAAATTTTGCGGATTTAAAAAAATTTATTATTTTTTTCAAAGAAAGTGAGACTTAATTTTAAAACAATAAGTGGGTAACTGGATAAAAAAATCCGTAGGTTTTGTCCGCAAAAAATTTTATAATAAAAATCCGCAAATGGTGTCCGCAAAATTTTGAAATTAACTTCTTTTTTAAAGGAAATCTTCCGATTTAATCCATTTTTGCTCAACTTCCAAATTTAATTTATTTTCAATTTCTGATGAAAATTTAATTGAAATGAGACAAAATAATAATAAAATACTAAACGAAGAACAACAAAAACAAAATTTAAAAAGAAAACAAATAGAAGTATGTTCTTCAAATATTGTTCCTAAAAGGAATTTAATAGGAAAAGAATTTGAAGAGGAAATGGATGAAAATGAAGAAAATGAACGATTTTATGAACAATTAGCTAGGGAAGCTGAGGAAGTTGAAATTGAGGTTTTTGTTTAAATTAGGTAGTTAAAAAGTTGGTCCATTTTAAATTGGGGGTATTTGAGAATAGGCTCCTCAACCTAATTTTTATTTTCCCACTCTTCAACAAATTTAAAAAACGTTCATAAATAGAAGGGTGTCTAGTATTGAGGGTTTCTTAAAGTGAGGTTCGAATATGCTATACAATTTAGACCATAGCTAGACATTAATTACTTTTAGGATATTTTATATTTAAGACTTAAAATAATAAAACTAGAAGAGGGGGAGGGACGTCCGCAAATCCATGTCCGCAAAAAATTTTTCTGTCCGCAAAATTCATTTTTTATTTTAAAATTAATTTATTAATTATTTTAGATAAGAAATCAAGTAGAAAACCAATTAAATAGTGAAGATTGCCAGCCTGTTGAAAAAGGGAATTTATTTGCTGATTATGTCTTCTATTTACACAACTCCTTGCAACAACAACAAAAATCAAAAATTCAAAAATTAATTGAAATGCAAAATGGAAAAATTGTAAATCAATTGGATAGTTCAATAACACATGTAGTTTTGGATAAATTGTAAGAGAAAATATAAAAGAGAATTTTTGGTTCTGGTATAGTTTATGAGTCCCAAATAAAGGACGAGAGTAAATAACACACCCCTAAAAACTTTCCACTAAAAACTCTTAATTTTTTATTATAGCTTATTGGACTTTCATAAACTAGACCAGAGCCAAATTTACTACTTAAGTATATATATAATTTATGTAAACGCGTTTAAGAAAGTATGTTAAGTGTGGATTTTTGTGGGTTTTTAAGGATTATTTTTATTTTCCTTAATTTTTTTTTGGTATTTGGAACTGTCCAAAATACCCAAAATTTAAATAATAAATTGTTTCCTAAACAACAAAAGTCAAGAAAAAAACCACACTTTAATTGGAAAAGCATTTCTTAAACTATAAAATTAAAAAAAAATTTTTTTTATCAAAGAAAACGTGGGGAAGAACAATCTTTATTTGATTTTAATGAAAAACAACAATTTTTATGTAATTTTGTAAGTATTCAATGGATTAATAAAGCTATAGAAGAAGAGGATCGTTATCGTTTACCTGAAAGTATTCATGAATTTATTGAATGTTAAAAAAAAGAAATTTTCCTGAGATTATATATTTATTTATTGACTTGCTTTAATTTAATCTTGACAGATTTTTATGTGATGACTATCAGAAAATTTAATAAAAATTTTTATTAAATAGAGTGTTAATGAACAACATTAAAATTCGAAAATCTAAAGATTCGGCGCAGGACAGAGATCCAGAAATTTTCAGAATTAATCCCACTGGAGTCCGTTCAAAAATTTTAAGCCAATCCCATTTCGAGTTCTCATGGTCACGATTTTACCGACATGTATATTAGTCTATTGCCTGTAGTGTGACTACTACCATATTTTTCGTTATTTATCAATAGTTCGGTACGGATACGGTATGGAGTTAAATAAATTATTCATTTTTATTTCATTTTTCATAACAAAAAGCTTAAGCAACCCTGGTTTTTAGATATTCTTCATTTAATCTTTTTGTTATTATGTGATTATGTCAGTAGTTATACCCAAATCATCGTGAAAGGTGGGGGAGGGGAAGTTGGGTCCAATCATTCTCAAAGTAGTTAATACACTCATAGAACTTATTTTCATTAATATTTTTGGGGAGGTTTGAGGGGTGGATATTAATTTATTATTACTATCTATTTTTGATTTTTCATCATAACATAAAATTAAAATTTATGCCAAAAAATATAATTATTAAAAAACAAAAATAGCGAGAGTATAGCAAAGACAAAAATATTAAAAATTTCTTAAAAATGTTGAAAGATTTTGTTTGGATAATGGGGGGGGGGGTTTTGTTAATAATGAAAGTATTTTTTGTACATATTATAAGAAAATTAACGCCAAGGCCGTCTATTAGTACCAGAATTTATTGCAGATTTTGTTTCCAAATTATTTTTATTTTTTTGATGTTTCCTCCAATCGGGCAAAACCAATTTCTTCTCTAAAGTTCGTCTTCTACCTTTTGCAGAATTTAAGGGAGGAGTGAGCAAAGTAGAACGTGAATGTGTACTGTGAATGACAGTTGGGCTTGTAGGAATCCACGGAGTTATGGACCTTTCATTGTTGGCACGTCGTTCAAAGTCGAGAATTCGAAAAGCAAGGCTTCGCCTATATTTGCGTTCTTCCTCCTATTTTAAATTTTAGGGAAAGTTTTTTTTTTCAATTTTTCACCTTCATATTCATCCACAAGGAATAAGCTTCTTCAGCAATTCTTGCTTTTGCTTCACTCTGTTCACGGCGTTCCTCTTCTTTACGCTCCTCCTCTTCTTGTTTTAGGGCATGTTGGGTTCTCATACGTTCATCAGCCATTTGAATCCTTTAAATATTTTTTATAAATCAAAAATACAGTTGGACCTCACTATGAGTATGCCCTGTGGGCAGAAAAAATATTTTATAACGAGCGGCATCTAGCATGGTGGGCCGGGTTCAGAAAAAATTAGGGCCGAGTTTTGAAACGAATTTCAAAATTCTTCGGATCGGGGTAGAATTGGAAAAACCGGGTGTATCCATTTTCAGGTAATCCAGCCCTTTCCTGCTACCCAATGCTAAGGGTCTCTTATGATTTTTTCGATTATTTTCACACCAACCAAGCATGAAAAGCAGCTTCAGCTTCCCTTCGTTTTTGCTCCTTGTTTTGTTCAGTTTGTTTAGCAATACGTTGTTCAACACTTTTGGCCCGTTCCTTTTGTGTTCTCCTTCTTATTTCGTCTTGTTTTTTCCAAGATTGGAATGTTTTTTGTGCTTCTAGTTGTTTTTGGTCTCTTAAAAATTTGTGATTTTTCTTTATTTAAAAACTCTAAAAACTTTTTTTGTTTCTCTTGTTCAGCCTTTTTTTGAGCCTTTAATCGTTCTGCTGCCTTTTTCTCAGCCAGACGCCCTTCCAATTCTGACTTCCAACGATTAAAATTTTTTGCAGCAAGTTCGCGTTTTTCTGATTTTTGTTGTTCTAGAGCAGTCTTTTCAGCTTCTTCACGTTCTTTTTTAACTTTTTGTTCGGTTTGTTTCTGTTTTACCCAGGCCTGGAAATGTTCACTAGTAATTTCTTTAAATAATAATAAATTACTAACCCGGTATGTCCCAGAATCTTCCTCCTTTCGAGGCGCTACAAGACTTGAACTTCGTTTTCTATAAGCCTGTGTATTGGCCCTTTGTCTTCCACTAGCTGATAGAAGGCAAAATCTAAATTTATTAGATACTGTTAAATTGAAGCTCCGGAGGGTTTATTTTCAAGTTATTTTTAAAAAGTGTTTATTATTCGATGGGTCTTTTCGAATGGGGGGCTTGTACTGTTGAATTGAAGCTTTGGACTTTTAATTTTCAAATTATTTTTAAAAGGGGGTATATTCTGGGGGCTTCTTGCTGGACTTGTATGAGAATTAAATTTTTCAAAAATAAAAATAATTTTTTTGCCTTTCACTGCTCGATCCAAAACCTAAAGGAACTTTTTGTTGAAGAATAATGCTTGCTCCTTCTGATGTTTGTTGTTGCCTCTGTTGAGAAGCTCGACGTTGTCGTTGATGAAATTGTTCATCAGCTAGTTTTGAATTTTGTCCATTTAATTGGTCCCTTTCGTTTGAATTAGTTGAAGATGATCCAGAATTTTTTCCTAATTTATTGACGGATTTATTCTCTTCTTCATCTTTATAGTTTAATTGTTGTTGAAGTTGTTGGGCCTTCAAAAAAATTTTTTTTTTTGATTTTCAAGAAAATTCCAGAAAAATTTTTTTCTACCTCAGCTTCAGTCTCTTGTGATGATTTGGAAGCCGATAAATTTTGTGGAGGTTGAGATAGGGACAAATTGGAAGAGCTAGAGGAAGCAGAAGACTTAAAAACATTTTTATTTTTACTAGTGTTTTCTTCAAATTTATTTTTTACTAATTCCAATTGTTTCTCAAAGCTTTGCTCCGATGAATTTTTCCTTGTACTAGAAGGCTGGGAATTTTGTCCTTTGAAGAGAAAATTTATTTAAAAATTTTTCTAATAAATTGAAAAAGATGCCTTGATTATTAATTTTCCCCTTATCTCCACTATTATTAGTTGAATTACTTCCAACTTTAGAGGGCACTTTTCTGTTGCTTCCACTAATATTTTTAACAATTTTTTCGTTGTTGCTGTTTTCGCTTGATCTACGGCTTATTAAACTGCCTGTAGGGATTATTGGAGGTAGGGGGGCTTTGTTATTCGTTGTTATTTCGGTGTTAATAATATTTGAGCGAATGGATTCGTGTAAACTTCGGGTACGTAAAATAGCCAAATCCCTTCTGAAATGAGATGGTGATTAATTTATAGGCCCCCAAAGACTTACAAACGCTTCGTAAAGTCGTCGACCTCTTCTGCCTTTTTCCCCTTGTCTTCCGACTCCTCCTTTTCTTCTTTCTTGTCTTCCTCATCATCAGACTCATCAAATTGTTCAGAGCTATACCTCTCGGGATCGCTTAATTCTGGATAACCATTTTGCCTTTTTGTTGAAGACGAGGCTGAGATATTGCCAGAACGGTTAATAGAAGAAGCTGGAGGCGTTCCCGAAGCTTTGCGACGCTGATTGGTGTAGGATGAATTTGAAGAGGATGAAGTAGGAATGACAAATTCACTGTTAAGACTGGACTGATCACGTGTCCAAACATCCACTACGGGTGGTTGTCTGCCTTAAAGGAAAAAATTTTTCCTTTGCTGGATTTTTTTAAATTTAAGAAACCATTTGTGTTCGGCACAAATCTTTGTCTCGTAATATTATTTTCTTCTTCAGCAGGAGTTGTTGTTGCTGTTGATTGACTTCCAGGGCGTCCTCCTCTCCTCGTCCCCGGACGTTCCATTTCTTCACTGCTAGGTTTTGACAAAGTTAACTGATTTTGTAAATAAATTTTTGGTTGTTGTTGAGGGGTAACAGTAGAAGATGAACCACTGCGAGATACATTTGTGTACATTATGAACGTAGAAATGACTTTATTTCTTAGTATTTTGCTTAATAATGAACTGAAGAAAAATTTTTTTTTGATGCAAATTATTATCCTTTTTCGGCGTTAGTAGGTCAAATAAAAATACTAAAAATGTCCTCTACTCATCACAGGTGTTTCCTAGCAACGGGATGCATGCCAGAAAATAAATTTAAAAATAGTAGGTGTTGCAATTTGGATGTAAATAAATATGAGTTTAAAAAATGTGAATAAAAAATAATTTTTGTCTGAAAATTTATAAAAAATAATATATAATTTTTTTGCCCCCTGCACGAGGCAGGGGGACTTGAGTTGCCCCCTGCACGAGGCAGGGGGACTTGAGTTGCCCCCTGCACGAGGCAGGGGGACTTGAGTTGCCCCCTGCACGAGGCAGGGGGACTTGAGTTGCCCCCTGCACGAGGCAGGGGGACTTGAGTTGCCCCCTGCACGAGGCAGGGGGACTTGAGTTGCCCCCTGCACGAGGCAGGGGGACTTGAGTTGCCCCCTGCACGAGGCAGGGGGACTTGAGTTGCCCCCTGCACGAGGCAGGGGGACTTGAGTTGCCCCCTGCACGAGGCAGGGGGACTTGAGTTGCCCCCTGCACGAGGCAGGGGGACTTGAGTTGCCCCCTGCACGAGGCAGGGGGACTTGAGTTAATGTTGAAGATGTTTATGTGTTGGGTAATTCTTCGGTTGTCGCCCCCCCCCCTTTTTTTATGTTCTATTTTTTCCAGTTCCTATGAAATTTCTATGAATTTTTATATACATTCGAAAGAGCTATTCGAGCTGAGTCGAATGACACTAGAATCATCGAAATCTGACTTAAATCAACATAGTTATGAGCATCTTTTTTAATCCCTTTCAAAATCACAAAAAGCATGTCCATCGAGGATTTAACTTCGTAATTTTTTCAAAATCGCCAAATCTAACCGATTATAGTATCAATCTACCCAGCTCGGATAGCTCTTTCGACTGATATATAATAATTATATGTCAAGCAAAAAAGCTCGAAATGGTCAGGGAAACATAAAAGGGAGGGCGACAACCGAAGAATTACCATGAGTTGTTGTTGAAGTTGATGAGGAGTCTGATAGTGAAGATTGTGTCCAAGTCACCCGAGGAGGAATAATCTGTGGAAGACGAGTCTAAAAAAAGACAATAAATCCAAAAAAATAACAAAAAAAACCTGAGGAATCTGAATCAGATGTAGAAGAATCGTCGATTTCATCTTTTTTCTTTTTACGCATTGCTCGCTTCATCTTTTTAATTTCCTTCTTTTGTTCACGCTTTTTCTTGATTTTTTCCAAAAGCTTTTCCATCATAGATTTTTCCATTTCTTTTTCAATTGCAGCTTTATCTTGAGTAATATTTGCTTCTTTGAGGATTGTTGTACTTGCTTTCTCAAGTCTAAAAAAGTTTTTTATAAATATTTATTCGGCAAAAAAATTAAAAAAAAACTAGCAATCTTGACCAAACGGTAAGGAGAAATATCGAGACGGACATGTAGGGATTGCTGTGACACCTTCAATAAGACTATCCAAGACCTAGTGGCCGTAGATCCCAAAATCTTTAGAATATCCCGAAAAAAGCCCAAACTGGTCAGGGAAACGGGAAAAAGGGGCGAATTCCAAACTATTAACAAAACTTCAAACCTTTCCTTCCATCAAGTCTTCAAATTCCACACATTTAACTTCAATTAACCGTTTATATTCATGATCCAACAACTCCGAGTTTGGTGCTTTATTTACTTCTGCTTCGGCACGAGCAATGACTTCTTCTGCATTGTAAACGATTTTATTCTAAAAGAAAATAGAGAGAATTTTGAAGAAAAAAATAACTAAAAAATACCCTAGAAAAGCTAAGATTAGCAACATTTGATTGAACATAAGCATTTGTGCCAGAACCACGAGCTGTTGACAAACCAACGTTGTTGTACATTTTTAAGTCTTAAAGAATACTAAATTGACTTTAAAAAATTAAGAAAATCGAAAATTCAATAAAATGTGCCCCGACAAAATGACACGAAGGCAAAAGACGAAAAAATGGTTTGCGACAAAATGGTACACAAAATATAGGTATGTTGAGGAATTTTGTTTAACTTCTTTGTCTATCTTTACCTTTTTGTCCTATATTGCTTCGTCCTTGTTTTGCAACTTTTGCACGAGAATGTGAATTACGCAAATCCACTTCTGCATCCATATTTAGACGGCCACTTTCAAATTCAAACCAAAAACAAAACGGTAGGGGACACATCAGTCCTGCCATTTCAGTCCCAGCCATTTCAGTCCCGCCGTTTCAGCCGTTCAGTCTTTATTCGCCCTTTTTAGCTGATTTTGGCGTTCTGACGTTAGGCGTGCTTTAAGAATTTGAAAATTTGGCTTCTTGCGTTTGAAGCGCCACGTGAAGAGACTTTGGCACACATCCCTGCTAATATTAGCTAATTAATCTTTTTTTTAAATACATTTTTAAGAGAAGGAAACAAAAAATTGTCCATACATTCCTATCAACCTAAACAGATTTGAAAAAAAAATTTTTTTTAATTTATTTAATTATAAAAAATTGAGAATGTCCAAATAGATGATTAAAAAATATATAACATTTGTGGACTTTTATTTTTCGAGATTTTTTTAGAAAAAATTCTTTTTGAAATTTTCCGAGAAAAAACAAAGCAAAAAGATCCTAGTGTTGTTTACCCCCCATGGTCTACTTAAAGACATGTTTCCATAAATGCTATATTTTTTTAGAAAAAACAATACAAATATATATATACGTGTACATAATGCAACTGGAAAAAAAGAGAATTTTTTTCTTAAAATTTTTAATCCCTTAAAAACCTCCAAAAAATTTATTTTAATCAGAAAAAAAAATATTTTTTTTCCAGTTGCATTTCAAAAAAAAATAATAATCATAAAATTAAAAAAAAAATAGAGCGAGAAGTGGGGGGTCAGGAGGAGAGCTGCTTATTTTATTTTATAAATTACTTAAAATGAAAGGCGCTTGTTTATTTAAATAAGTTTTGCCTTAATAGCCAAAAAATTTAATTAAATTAAAAAAATTAAAAAAAAGAGGTCAACAACTTTTTTTTCTTATCGCACCATTTTATATATAAGAGATGCAACCAACAAAGCAACAAATTATTTAAGATTCATATTGACGGCAATTGCAGCAACTAAGGCCGCACCAAGAACACTTCCCTCTTCAACAATACAGAGTTCCCACTGAAAAAAAAGAAAAAATTTTTATAATAATTTAAAAAAACTGTCAAAAGGATATAGAGGCCATGTCGCATTTTAAAAATGCGGAAAACAAATACGAGAAGACATAGCACGTCCCTTATACAGAAATTAAAATACACGAGTTGAGGAAAGAGTCTATTCGGTTTTTCAAAAAAGTTTTTTTCCGAGTAGGGTTTAAGGCCCAAAGTCTGAGAGTTTTCAAGTCCACGAGTAAGGACAAGACCCAATAATCCTTCCAAAATTTACAATAAAAAAAGAAACAAACGTCAATATTAATCGGTGCCATAGACTTCAAATAATTTTCCAACATCTCTTGATATTGCGGGTGGAATTGAATAATTGCACCACCAAGACCAATTTTAATCTTCCTGCGTCCAATATGTCGAAGTAATGCGGAAATGGCTACAAAAAAATAGAAAAAATTAAAAAAATCTTTTTTAAAGGCAATTTTGAATTTTATTCCCCCTCCCCTTTTCCACTATTTTTGGCACAGAAGAATTGGTGTGGGAAAAAAGAAAAGCTCTCCCATTTTTGTCCAGTTAGAGGGTTTTCGAGCTTTAATTCAATAATTAGTAAAAGACAAAACTTCAAAATATTTTTGGATATCCCCACACCCCCCTCCTCACAATCTGAAAAAGAAAGCAAATACAAAACTTTCTTCTTTCTGATGAATAAAAATACAAGGGGCAATAAGATAGTCACCCAAACTTACAATTATTTTCCCATATAGTTTTTCAATCAAAAAAAAACCTGCAGCAACAACGCCAGCAGAACGTTCAGAAGCAGCAATACAGACTTCTTGCATAATAAAATAGTCAATACTACCGTGGTTCTGAACTTCCATTTCATCGCAAATTTTACGGCAATTTTTACGCATTTCTCCAGGTTCACTTAAAGGTTTTTTGAAAAATTTTTTACAAAAATTTTTTTGAAAAAAACCTAAATATTTCACTAATATATTTAGCTGGAAATCCATCGACTTTCTCCAAGGCTTCAACTTTTTCACCACAAAAAAGAATTTTATCTTTGGTAAGCTTAAGCAGAATCCTTCGAATTAATTCGCCCAAATATAGAGCACCAGTCAATTTGTCAATACTTTAAAAGAAAAAAAATATTTTAATCAAAAATCTAAAAAACATACACTTGTTTGCCAACATGGACAGAAGCAGCGTCAACTTCGCGATCAAATTCAGTCATAATGTCGTCCATTTCTTTCTAAATTTTATATAAGGATGATTCAAAAAAAATTAAAAGAATTAATCCGAGGAAATTTAAAATTTATTTCGGAATTTCTAATATATGCAGGTACCATTTGGGCTGGATTTTTTAATAAGCTGTAGGATTATTGGCATTTTGACAGATAATTCAAACGGTAACCTCTTCTCAGTGTTGAAAATTATGCCAGGTTCTTACAGAATAGGTGACTCTACCCTTTCTCTCATATGACACCTGGTAACAAAATAATCATCCTTACAATTAACAGGCTCCCAAATCTCGACCCCTTAACTTTCCCTCCTTACAAAAATAAAATTAAACAAACTCGACGTCCAAATTCCTCCCATTCAGTCACTACAACCATTTTCTCATGTCTGTAGTTGAACTCTTCCGGATCAAACTTTTTAATATTCTTAACATCCTCCAAATATGCAGAATTGCAACTTAAAATCCAAAAAAAATTTTCAAAAAATTTATTTCAAAAAAATACCCATATCCAATAACACAAGCAGCAATACATTCATCTCCATATTTTGCATGTGATGCTGCAAGCTGTCCAACAGTGTCATTCATAATGGCTTTGACTCTGCCCTGAAACAAAAAATATTTTATTAGAATTTACGAAACAATACCAAGAGGCCCGACAAAAAATGACTTCCTGAAATTCTGTGGAAGATTTGGAGACTAGATGTGACCAAAGGGAGAATAGGTGTGGTTCAAACTCTTTTAGACTACCGCCCACTAGCTATGGGCCTGTTTCCATCCCCTGTCTCAAAAACAAGAATCGAGGCCAAGGAGGCAGAAAAAGGCATAATCTACTCATTTACAGAACCACTCTAACAGAAAAAACTTTTAAAAAAATTTTTTTTCCAAACCTTAACAGTCATACTCAACTCCAAAGCATCATCCAAAAGAGTAACCATATCCTTTTGCAAACAGTCTGGGATATTATAACCTTTTGTCCACCAAAGAAGACGAGCTTCACGAATAGAGGTTAATTCGCAAGGAAACGAGAAAACGAAGCCAATGTGAAATGTTTGATCTTCAACTTTGGCATCGCGCAAAACCTTTAAAAATCACCAAAGTTTTTTAATGATTTTAATATCTATGGGGGGTAAACAACATTTAGGTGTAAAATATGGTTAAACGATTACGCAAGGAATCAGTATTTCTTACATATTTGAAGGAGGTAAAACGGTAGTTTCTCTTCTCGCCTTTTTAAGTAAAAGAAGAATAGCAAGTCAAGAAAATGACCATAGCCTAATTTCTTCCTGACATCCCCACCGGTATTGCTAGGCTCACCTACCCCTTTCGCCACGTTCAGGCGATGATGACTTGCCTATTTTACAGTCACTTTTTTTGTTTCCTCCATAAAAATCGGTTTACCTATAGGACTTCTTAATCTAGTAAGTGGAACTCTACCAAAAATATAAAAAATAAAAGAAAAACCTTTTTCAGCGAATTGATAATAAAATTAAAAAGCTGCTCCCCAGTTCCAGCCATAACCTGTTTAGGCACAACAAAATTTTGAATGTCTTTAACAGGCTCGTGCCCTGGACCTTCAAAAACAACCAAAAGAATGCGACAATTTTTGCCGCTTAAGTCAATAGCACAATAATTGCCAATTTCTTTAAAATAAAAAAAAATTTATTTAAAACTCCAAAAGGAAATGTAAGGAAAAGTCCGCTGGAAAAATCCGCAAAAACGTAAGCCTTTTCCTACAAGTGAAAAAAATAAAATTTTCATTTGTGGGAAACCCCTGTAATTAAGTATTCCAGAAAACATCTGTAAAGAATAAAGGGTACTTTCTTTTGCGGAATTTCTTCTTACTTTCCTCCTATCTTTCCTTAGTTTGCGTGCCCTCAGTCAAACATTCACAAATTAAGGGATAAAAGACCGAAGGATTCCGTTTGTTTTCCAAAAGTACTTAAACGGAAAAGGCGAACCAAAATAAATAGTCAGTAAACAAAAACCGCAACCGTGGACACCCCTGTCTCTACAAATACCCAAAATTAATTTCAAAAAAATACCAGTCCCATCAGGCAAAGCTGGCACAAAAGACGGAAGCATGGCAATCGACGAAAGACGTCCACTTCCACTTTCCAAACCTCTCTTCATTGCAGCAACCATATCATCAGAAATTACTTTCAAGCGGTCAACTGGAACACGAAATTTCTTGACGATATCGCGAACTTCAACTGGAAGTTGTTGTTCTGTTGGATAGTCCATCCTTTTTTGTGTGTCTTTGTGTCAACTAAAAAAAATTAGAATTTTAGGATCCTTGAGAATTGTCGCGTTTTTCCTTTAAAGTTTTCCCGCACTTCCTTCCTCGTTTCTTGTTTACCTCATTCAAAATGAGGTCAATAAAAGGACAAGAAACAAACAAACAGGAAAAGTAGCCTCTTGTGACGCAAAAGAAATTACTTTCTTTTACTCTACCTCCTCCCTCACAATTTTATGGGAAGGTGTTTGTTTGGAATTTTAACTGAAATGTGGGGGAAGTAAACACGAATAAAGTCCCTTTCTTTTTGTTCAACACGTTTTAATAAGGTTAATAAAGACAACAAAAAATAGCTGAATGACGCAACATCCCCCTCGACAATTTATAGGGAAGGTGGTCCTTTGAGGAATTTCAGAAAGAAAATTTGGGGAAGTAAACAAGAAGAAAAAAGTAGGGACTAAATTTTATAGAAAAATCGCGACGTCTGAAACCTCCAAAAAACCTTTTTTAATTTGTTGTCAAATAAACTGTTTTCCGAAGAAATAAATAAAATAATTTAAATAAGGATAATAAAAATAAATTAATTATCCTAAAAATTAAAAAATTTTTAAAAATTAATTTAAAGATTTTCGATCTTTTGGAAAGCCAAATAAAAATTAAAAAATAAATTATTGAACAAAACTAGTCAATAAACTAAAAAAATTCTTTTTTTGATAGATAAACGAAGAGAGAAAGAGAAAAGAATGGTTTGTGTGTGTAAATAAAAATACTACTGACTACCTAGCTTTTTCAGAGAATATATTTTTATTGCTAAAATTGCTGCTTTATTCAAAAAAAGCGTTTGAACGTCACTCAAGTGTTTTTTTTTCTTTTCAAAAATTTTTTGAAAAAATTTTTTTTTTATTTTCCAAGAAAAGACAAAAAGAAAGCAAAAAGGATCCTAATGTTGTTTACCCCCCATGGCCCACTTCCCGAAACTTTTAACAAAAAAATTAATTAGTTAATACTGTCAACGTTCAGGGCAACTTCTACCATTTTATTCTACTTCCACTACACCTCCCCCTTTTAGTTCTACCTACACAAGTCCTAAGGTGAATATCAAAAAAAGGTTAAAGTATTAAAACAGAAAGGAAAAGGAAATTTAATTTTCTATTGATTAACAGTAGATTAACAAAAAAACAAAAGGGTTAGGGAGACTAGTAAGTTCTCTTTAAGGTTCTATTAAATAAAACAGCCAGCTAGTAGTACCTAAACGACCACAAGAAAATTTAAAGAAAAAAATTTTTTAGTGTAGTTTACCCCCCATAGTCTTCCAAAAAATAAAAAAGAAAATGGGCTCTCTCTTAACTAAAATTAACACAAAAATTAAATAAAATTATTAAAATATTGATAAGATTGGAAAGAATATAAGAAGAGAGGCAAAAGATTACTGGGTAAAAAGCGAATGCTGTGCCCAATAAAAATTAATAAAAATGGGGACGAGAAAAATAAAAAAAATATATTTAAAGAGAAAAAAATAAAATAAAAGAAAATAAATTAGAAGAAAAGAAACAATTTAATAAATACGTAAAAATAAAAAGAGAAAAATATTTTTGAGTTTAAAAAATAGAAAATCAATTAAACAAACTAATTAGAGTCTTATTCTTATTTTTATAACCAGTTCAGACTCTAAGGGACTTTTTTTTGAAATTTTTTGAAATTTCTTTACAAGACTCAAAAATCCTTTTCCATTCGAAAAATTATTCGGTTATTTGAGTATTGGGAAGAAAAATCAGAAAATATTCCATTAGGGTCTAAGGCAAAAAAGACAAATAAGAATTGTTGGGAGAGAGACGGGGAGAGTTATTTATAGAATTTTCCCCACGGGGAGTGGTTGAGCAATTTTCAGAAGAAAAAGATTTCTCGACACTTACAATCTATTGTACCTACACCCTTTTTTAGGTTGATTGGCCACTAGGTCTCCCTGTCACTAAAAATGATCTCTCAAGAGTGTACAATCTAGATCAGTATTTAATAAACGATCAAAAAAAAAGGTTAAAATTAAATATACCTATGTTACATAACAGAAATAAAAAATAGAGAGAGAAAAGTGATGTTTTATTTATTTTTCTAGTCTCGTGGTTTTTGCGAACTGGCAAAAGATAATGAGAAGAAAAATGAGAGAGAAGATAATTTCCTTTTTAACACTTCTTTCCATTTGAGTCTGATCTTGTTATTTACTACTGAAATTAGGTTCAGGGAAGCTCTCTAACAGGGCTGGGCCTTCCGTCTTCCGCCTTTAATCTTCCCTTTCTTTTTCTGGCCCTTCCACATCCCATTTCCGTCTTCCGCTTTTTAAAACGAGCAAAGACCTATCCCGGCTCTATACCGTATACCACTTTGCCATATGTAGGAAAGGGAGAGTTCCGAAGAAAATTTGTAGGAGGGTTCGACCACTTTTTTTTTTAAATTTCAAATTAAGGGATTAAATTAAGCTTAGGGATTAAATACACTATTTTTACATTAATGTATTTTAAACTTTTGGACTCTTAAAAAAAATTTTTTTAATACCTTTATAATTTTCTTATATGTTAGAATATAGGAGAATAAATTTTCTAAATAATTTATAGCAATAAGGGATTAGAAAAAAGCATATAATTATGCTTAAGCAAAAAAAAGGGGGGTGGGGAAGAAGCAGAAGGAACAATTCTTTTTTTAATTTGCAGCTGCAGTTAAATAAAATATTTATTAAAAGAAACTTTTAAAATTAAAAAAAATAAAATTAGTGAAGAATTAGTAGGAGACGATTGATTGAACAAGCTCTGAAGATTAAATCTGTCAGACAATCATTGTTTGTTAAATGTTCCTCTATTATCGACAGAGAATGTTTGGAAGCAGGGATGTGCCTGAGTACCCAAAACCTGGTCTTATTTTCACCCGACCCGACCTCCTTTTTCTCAACCCGGCCCATTTCTGATTGGAAGTGTCTAAAATTGGAGGCAAAAATCAGAATTCTGACCCACCTCTCATTTTTGTAAGTTGATAGGGGTGCCGGAAAATTGGGCTCTGGAAAATTGGGCTCCAAGATTTTTCGGAAATTTGGGCTCCAACTTTTCGGAAAATTGGGCTCCAGCGGTAATTTGGGCTCTGCGTGAAAAAATCGGAATATTGGGCTCTAAAATTTTGGGCTCCAGAGGAATTTTGGGCTCTGAGGAAAAAAGTCAAATTATGCAAACCTACGGAGCGAAGTCGAGTTCTGGGTTCGGAACCTACCAAAATTTTAGAGCCCAATATTCCGATTTTTTCACGCAGAGCCCAAATTACCGCTGGAGCCCAATTTTCCGAAAAGTTGGAGCCCAAATTTCCGAAAAATCTTGGAGCCCAATTTTCCAGAGCCCAATTTTCCGGACACCAGTTGATAGATTGTAGAGAGAGACTGAACCTAAAAACTTAAAAATGTGCTGACTTTTAGGCAAAAATTCTAATAAAAATAATAAAAAACGGCTGGCAGCAGAAAATTTTTCCACGACTTTTTCTTTTTAAAGAAAGAACTCAAAGAACTACAAAAACATTACAAATAAAAAATAATGTAAAAAAAGTAATCTTGGGGACGACGACCTCGTGGGGGAAAGATGATGAGTGTGTGGTGGGCAATGGAAATGTAAAAAAATAAAATAAAAAGCGTGCTATTGCGTACTAACATGTAGCTTTGTAATGTACTTTGAACCTTCTTAAAGCTTTCAAAAAGATGGGGAAAAAATTTTTTTAATAAAATATATCATTGGAAAATCTTCTAGAAGTGCTGTTGGAGGTACCTCTCCAACAGACTTTATACTCGAATTTAGATGTGTACCTTCAATATTAGATACTAGAGATCGAGCTTGGCCTGGACCAAGGCCTGGGTTTTTCCTGTACCCAGAGTCCAGGCAATTTTTCCCAGGCATTTTTGACCTTTCTGGGACCAAGGCAATAAATCAAACCACAGAGTCCAGGAATAGGCTTTTCAAAAATCTCGATCTCTATTAGACACTAACTCCAATTAAGAATTGTTTGACTACTGGAAGGGGAATGCTGCCTAAATAATACCTCTCTATTTAATATCCTCTTCCTACCTAATAATAAGAGACACATAAGGTTAGAGTTCCCTAAGAGGGGGTATCTTAAAATAAGGTTCAACTGTAATATTCATTTTTATTATTTTTTTCACTAAATTAGCGTCGAATTTTCGACATTTGCGACAAGATTACAAACTTGTAAAAATTCTGATTTTTCCAATAAAAATTCTTTTCAAACTTTTTTAATCAATTTATTCAATAATTCTAAGTTTTATTTATTTAATAATTCTGAAAAAGTTTTAAAAAGAAAATTCTGATATTTTATTTGTAAAATTCAGAACAAATAAGAAAAAATACAAAAGTGAATGAATTTATAAATACTCTAACAAAGGAAAGATTTTTTAAAAAATAAATTAAGAGAGGATATATAAATAAAATATAAAATTTTTTGGGCTTTATCAATAAATTTAAAATGAAAAAAATAAAAATAAAATTTTTTAAATGCAAAAAAAAAATAAAAAAATAAATTTTTAAATGTATTTTTATATAGGGGTCGTCAAGAAATATAAAGTCTCAAAAACAACAGAATAATAAAAAGTTTATGTTTGTTTGTATAAACACCCGCATCAAAACAATGTTTGTGTGTTTTTGTTTAAAAGAAAAACACACAAGTTTATTTGTTTTTCTCTTGTTTTTCTGATGTTTATTTGTTTGTTTATTTGTATAAACATCAGCATCAAAACAATGTTTGTGTGTTGTGTTTGTGTGTTTTTGTTTAAAAGAAAAACACACAAGTTTATTTGTTTTTCTCTTGTCTGTTTGTTGTTGTTTGTTTGTTTGTTGTTGTTGCTTATACTATATAATTTTAGAGAGACGAAAAAGAAGTCATAGAAATGTTGTTGTCATCTTAAAGAAAAATTATTTTAAGAAAAAATTTTTTTCCTATTCAAACTTTTTATTTGTAGCAGCAGCTATTTGTGCAGCAGCTAATGCTTGTCCAAATTCAAAACTAAACCCGCCCATCGGTGTCTTTAATGAATCTGGAGAACGTTGAGCAGCAGTCAAAGCAGCCGTTAAAGCAGCAGCACTGCCTGGAAGTACTGTTGAGAATTTTGGTGTTTGGAGTGCTGCCATTTGATTAACAAATGGAAATGGTGATTGTCCATTTAATGGAAGTCCTGTAAAAGAGAAAAATGAATACAGTCCACATTATAATATACCCTCTAAGAGACATCTCATTATAAGTTACTCATTATAAGTCTGAGCCGAGTAAATTTTCTAATTAAAAATTAATTACCAGGTGAAGATAAAATAGCTAATGTATGGGCTATAGCCATATTGGAAGAAGGTGGAAATTGAAATAATGATTGTTGTTGTTGTTGAAGATGTTGTTGTTGTGCAAATGGAGTATTTGGACCGTTTGTTAAATGATTAATCATTGCAGAAATCACAGCAGAATTGGAGAAGTTTTGCTGTGGTGTTCGAACCTTTAAATTGTTAAATTATAAGGATTGTAAAACTATTAGAATTATGAAAAATAAAGAGAGAAAATACTATCAGAATTGTAATATTTTTTTATTTTTTACAATTTGTTAGTTTGTAATTTCAGAATTTGTAAATTCTGAAAAAAATTTTAAGTAAATAAAAGCATTTTTTAAATTCCGAAAAATCAAGTTTGTAATTTCAGAATTTTTAAATTCCGGAAAGGTTTGTATTCAAGTTCATATTTTCAGAATTTGTAAATTCCAGAAAATGTTTCAAGTTTGTATTTTCAGAATTTGTAAATTCCAGAAAATGTTTCAAGTACCTGATTTCCTAACGGAGTAGATAAAGCACTATGTAATTGACTATAGAAACTTGTATTATTATTATACTGAGTTGTTTGCGAAGTTGTAACAGCATTTGCAATAGACGCATTATTAAAAGCCAAATTCTTTGATCTATTAAATATTTCATCATTATTTTGTTGAGTATTATTAGGGAAATTAAAAAGTGGTGTTGTTGTTGATGTTGTTGAAACTGGGATATTTGTAGGTGCTATTATTGTTGTTGTTGTTGGTGGAGTTAATGTTGAATTAATGGAATTATTTATGCTTCTACTATTGTTATTATTTAAATTGTTGCTGGTTGTTGTTGAAACTAAAAAAGAATAAAATATATATGTATGTACTTTCTATGTCTCCGATTTTTCTCTGATTATTTTTTCTGATTTTATTTTTCTGATTTCTGATTTTTTCTGATATTTTTTCTGATTATTTTCCTAAAGGTTTAGGACCTCTGCCGTTGATTTTAATATTAAAAAATTATTTATTTTCACCATTCGGACTCAAACTAGCAACAAAATTTGTTGCTAATTGAAACGCTGCTGCAGCCTGTGTGAAAGGTGAAGCAAGTCCAGTTCCTGCTAAAGGAGACGCTCCTCCAGTATAATTACTTAACGCTGAAATTGCTGCAGAAAGTAAAGGACTATTTTGAGGATTATTTTGATGCTGTTGTTGTAGAGCAAAAAGTAGAGGGGAAGATGCTACCATTTGATTATTTAAATTATTTAAAAGTGAAGAAGAATTTTGAGGAATATTGTTATTATTGCAAGAAATTAAATGATTAATAGATGTAGTTGAAGAAGTCCCTCCTCCTCCCCCTGTAGTTGTTGATGTACTATTGCTACATGAATTTGTGTCTGTTGCATTATTTACACAAGTTAGGTCAAGAGGGTGTGGACGAGCACGACGGCAAAGAGAAGGACCTTTTTAAAAATAAATTTTTAAAAAATATTTCAGAATAATGTGAAGTACCTGTATTTGATGTGCAACCAATTTTGGGTGCAGACTCTTGATGTTGATCATCCTGACTACTATTTCGACGCTGGTCGATGGAAGCCATTGATGAATAGGAGTCTAATATAAAATTAATTTTAAAAAATTCTGATATTTAATAATCAGAATTATAAATTCTGATCTATAAAATTCTGATTTTAAAAATCGGAATTTTATAAATTCAAAAATTCTGATTTTTATGTCTGATTCTCATCAGAATTTGGGAAAAATTCTGATTTTAATAGTTACATTGTAATTAAAATTCTGATTTAAAAAAATCACCATTATTATTATTAGCAATATCAACAGAAGCTGAAAATGCTGTTCCCGAATTTACCCAGGATACATGTCTTCCATTAGGTGGAGAATGTTGCTTTACTGGCAAATTATTTTGATGTTTATCTGAAGGACTTCTACGTTTCCGTGTTCCTTTACTACTTCCATTAACCATTAATTTGTCAGAATTTGAAGGTAACATTGGAGCTGAAACATATTGTTGTTGTTGTTGAAAACAAGAAGATGAAGGCTCCATTTTTATTTGACAAATGTTTGTTCCGTTAAAAGAACTAAGGCAACTTCCACTACTAACACCGCTACTACTTTCAACACTACCAGAAGGGCTATAACTATAAAAAGCAATATATTCTGAGTAATATATTCTGATTTTAATTTAAATTCTGATTTTATAAGATTACAATTAGTATATGTAAAATTCTGATTTTTTAAAATTAATTCTGATTATAAAATTACAATTTTGTAATATTCTGGTTATTTTTTAATTCTGATTTTTTAATTCTGATATTAATATTGCAGTTGTAAATTTTTTTCAAATGCAAAATTCTGATACTTTAAAAATTACAAATTCTGGTTTTTATTGTTACAATTGTAATAAAATTCTGAATTTTTAAATAATTCTGATTTTTAAATAAAATTACAATTTTGTATTATTCTGATTCCTTATAAATTCTGATTTTTATAAAATTACAATTGTAATTAAAATTCTGAATAACAAAAATTACCTGTCCGATGGAGAAGGCGTTAATATACTGTTATTATGTCTATTACCAGAAGCATTCCTTTGATGTTGCATTGGTGTTGGTGCAAGGGTTGTTGAGCCTGTAAACAATTTTTTTCTTAATTTAAAAATTAATTTTTTACATTCAAAAGCCGATAATCTATCCAAAGCAGTTGTATTATTTGTTGTTTCTGATTTTTTATTATTAACTAATAATTGTAATTGTTGCTGTTGTTTTGCATTCATTAATAATTCTGAATTTGGACGAGATTCTCCACTTTCTAACATTTTCCCTCCTCCCCCATTTCCTCCATTATTTTCCATAACAAAACGATAAACAAATTTTTGTCCAATAACTTTTTTAATTATATTTTTGTCATAATAGTAACGAAGTGCTCGACTTAATTTGTCATAATTCATGTTTGGTTTACTTTTACGAATGCCCCATAAACGAGCAACTGCTTCCGCATCGTGAAGCTTAAAAAAGAGAAAAAATTATTTTAATTAAAAATTTTGATTTATTCTGATTTATAAAATTCTAAAAATAAGAATTCTGATTTGTAAACCTAGAAAATAGAAATTTTAATTTGTAAACTTCTGAAAATAAAAATTTTGATTTATTCTGATTTGTAAACTTTTATTTTTACAAATTCTGATTTAAAAATTGTGAAAATTATTCTTAGTAAAGTTCTGATTAAATTTCAAATTCTACCTTAAATTCCCCTTCATTATTAGTCCATTGTATTAAATGAGGATGCTCGTTAGCAGTTAATAATTCCAACAAAAATTGCCAGAGAGTAACATTGGAGTCATTTGTTGATAAATTATTACGTTCAGAATTTATATTAAAACAAGTTGAATTGTCTTGTGTACTAGTAGAAGAACCAAAAAGTGCCGAAACTGCTAAAGAAATGGCTGAAGATGAAGAAACTGGTGAAACTAAGTTATTATTTGTGTTGTTATAGTTAGTTATTGTAGGTGGTAGAATTTCTGCTGTAAAAATAATAAATGTACGTATTTTAAAATTACAAATTCTGAAAAATGGAAATTCTGATTTGTAAAATTGTTTAATTTAATTTTTACAAATTCTGACTTAAAATTCTGAAAGTTCTGATCTGTAAAATTCTGATTTAAAATTGTAATTTTCTGATGTAGGTATGTAAATTTTTTTTTATTTAAAATGTAAATTTGTAAAATTTACATTTTACAAATTCTGATTTACAAATTCTGATGAATTTGCAAAATTATATTTTTTGTTATTCATTCTGATTTGTAATATTTTTACAAATTCTGATTTTAAAAATAAACACCTTTAGTAGTCAACGAGGGCGGCGAAGAAATAGCATTGGAAAAATGACAACCATTGCTACCATTAATTACAACAGTTTTGTGATTAATTAAGCTTGTGCTATTACGACGTTGAGATAATGGAGAAGAGTTGCTTTGTTGTTGTAATTGGTCCATAGAATTATGCTTAAATAAATATTTTAAAAATTTATTAGGAATAAAAATCAGATCTTAAACGAAAATATTTTTAAGGGGTGAATCGACCTTCTTTTCTACTATAAAATATTAAAAAACAAAAAGGCATAAAGTACTTTCTACATTTTTTACGTATTATTTATAATCCTTTAGTAGTATAGCGCGATAGAGTGTGGAAAAGTTAAAATGTTAAGCCAGAAAAATTTTTTTAACGAAAATTATGTGTAATGAACATATAGTATATCCGCAAAAAATTAAAAATAAAAATATTTATGTATTTATTTGTGAAGAATGTTAAAAAGAAAGGAAGGGTTCAAGACAGATATTAAGGGGGCGGTTTTGTCAATAAACCTAAAAACAGTCAGAATTACAAATCCTGTTTTGCTTAAGATTACAAATTCTGATTCAGTTAAAATTACAAATTCTGTTTTGCTTAAGATTACGAATTCTGATTTACTTAAAATTACAAATTCTGATTTATTTTTAATTATTGTTTTCCGGAATGTTTCGTTATATTTTTTAGTTATATTCTGAGTTATATGTATTTTTCCGGAAAGGTTTCAAGATTTTAAGATAAACTTGATAAAATTAAATTAACTTGCCTGTAACATCCCCTCTCCTTGCTGTTGTTGACTTTGCAATTGTTTCAACGCAATTCTTTGATTTTGTAAAATTTCAAGTTTCTTGTCAGCATCAATAACCATTTCCGTTTTTGTTAATATTCCACTATTACTATAACTTCTTCTACGCCTTTCTTCTTCCTCTTCTTTCTCTTCCATTGATTTAAATTCCAAATTTTCAAATTTACGTAAAGGAGGTAAAAGAGGTTGTTGTTGTTGTTGCTGTTGTGTCATTGATGCTCTCCTTTCATTAAATTGTTTTTGAGAAGAAATTTGGGGTTTTTCATAAAAAAGTAATTCATGATGTTGTAAACTTGCTGGTCTATTGCTAACATTATTACAATTATTTAATCGATCAACAGCAAATTTACAAGCTGAGGCAGACGAAGCCCGTCGAAGTTGAGCAGCAGGACGTTCATGAAAAGAAGAATAATTGGGGGAAACAAATTTATTTGTGGAATTATTTAAAAATGTTGAAGAGTTTGGATTGAATACTGATGTTGATGTTGAGGAAGGAATGCTGTTATTATTATTAGAAACATTGTTGTTGTTATTATTATTGTTGAAGTTGTTCATCTTAATTTATATAAAGTATTATGTATTTTTGAAACATAAACACAAAACAAATTAAATAAAAACAAAAACACAATTACAAAAAACAAAAACACAAAACAAATACAACAAAATCAGAATTTGAATAAAACAAAACACAAACAAACAAACACACAAAAACAATAAACAAATAAAAACACTAAACAAAAATGATAATTTAAATAAAACACAACAAAACCAGAATTCGAATAAAACATTAAAATATAAAAACAGAATTTAAATAAAACACAAAAAATTCGAATAAACATGACCAGAATTAAATAAAACAACATTTAAATAAAACATAAAATCAGAACTTAAACAAAACAACAAAACACAAAACAGAAAATAAACTTGATCAAACCTGAACAGGCGGTCGTAATGAAGAAGGATTACAATGAACTGTTGTTGTTGGTATAGTAAATTGTTGTTGTTGTTGAGGTTGTGTTGGTGGTAATCTTGCTGCCATTAATGGGAAATGCGACATCTCTAATATTTTTTATTTTAATAATTTTTGGGCAAATTAAAAATTTTTAAAATTATTATAATAACTAAAAAAATTATTTTTTAATTAAAATTAAAATTTAAATTAATTAGCGGAAATGAGTAAAAATGAATTTAAGTAGAAGAAATTAATAAATTGGATAAAAAATTTTAAATTTTAATTTTATTAAAAATTTTCTGCAAAAATAAATTTTTTTTAAATTATTAATTAATTAAAAATAGAAAAAAATTTTTTAATCGAAAAAAGAAATTTTTTTAGAAAAAATTGAAAAAAAACTTTTTTTAAATAAAAATCCTAAATAATAATAAACAACGATTAAAATATAAAAAGGAACTTTTTTTTAAATTACGTGTTCTTAAAAAATAAAAAATAATAAAAAAAATTAATTTAAGTAAAATTCGCTCACATGGCAACACAAAAACAAAATAAAAATTTTAAATTAAAGGAAATATAAATGAAATAATATAAATACTTTTAAGGCAAATACATATGTGTTCATTAAAGAATATTATTATTAATAATAAAAAAATAATATTTATTTGGTTGCGTGGAATTTTTAAATCTCCTGTCTTTATTTAAGCAGGCAATTAGGAATTAAGTTAATGATGAATAATGTTGAAATAAATAACAAGTAAAATACAAAAGAAAAAATACAAAAAATTAAAACTTGCTCAGCAAAATACAAAAAAACCAGAATTAAAATACAACACAAAGCAAAATTATAATAAAAACACAAAATCAGAATTTAATTAAAACATTTAAAGAAAACAATATATAAAACACAAAAACAGAATAAAAAGATAAAACAAACTTTATCAAAGAAACCCAAACTTGTTTTCAGAATATCAAATAAAACAGGAAACGGTATGTGAACAAAACATGAATAAACCAAAATACAAAACACACAACATAAAAGAGAAAAAGTAAATGTTTTTAGAAAAAAAACAAAAGCCGAAATAAAAACATGAAATACTATAATAAGCAAAGCAGTTAAAGTTTATTAACTTACGTCATTAAACATGGAAACGGAAAAAATGTAAAATAAAGGGAAATAAAAGAAATTATTTTTAAAAAATTTAATTTTTAATTTTTTTATTAAAATTTTAATAAAATTATAATCTTTTATTTTTAATAAAAAAAAACAAAGAAATATGATATAAAATTAAAAAAAAAATTGAATTAGCGTCGCATTACAAGAAAAAATATTTTTAACAACAGATTTGTGATGCTTTAATATTTATTATTCATTTTTTGACCATGAAACGGAAATTAATTTCGAAGTAATGTATTTTTGATTTTAAAACATCAAAACATTAATTAATGTTTTAAAACAAAAATACAAAACATCAATTTCAAACAAAACATAAAGACATAATAAAAACACAAAAACAAAGTTGCAATTAAAGTTGGAAAAAACAAACAAACAAAACACGAAAATCAGAATTTAAACAAAACATAGAAACAAAGTTTAAATAAAATGTGTTGGTATAAGAATCATAATAAAATTAAAACATTTAAAAATCAGAACTGCAAACATTTTTGTGTTTTAGACCAGAAAAACTAAAACACAAATATTCTTTTAATATTAAAAATGAAGTCACACAAACAATAAAATAAAACGGCGCTGATGGCCACCAAAATATTTTTTTAAAATACATCTAGTTAACTAACAAAAACGAGCAAAAAAGAATATATAAAATGGACGTTTGAACGGAAAGAAAAACAATTTTAGAGTAAAATGGGCGGAAAGGGCGGCCGATATAAAAAGTTTTGAAAAATGCGTGAGAAGGTATAAAGAGATAAATGGAGGTCGAAGAGAAAATAAAAAATATATTGTAGAAAAGGTAAAAAATGTATTTTTAAATATTTTTTTAAAAATAAAATTTTATTTTTAAGAGATCAAAAAAATTTTTTAGGGTATCCATATTAATACAGAATTAGTTTTCTTTAATTTATTCATACCTAGCAGGGATCCTGCTAACATAAAAAAATAAATTCAAGCTTTGAGTATCGCTATTCCCGAATCAAAAAATATTGGAATTCACGATCTTCTGGAATTTTAGGAAAAGTTACGGATGGCAGGACCTTTGATAGATATTTAGAAACTGGAACAGAAGCCTATTGAGAAATAGGAACAAATTTAAGACAAGATAAAAGCAAAACCTCAATTCTTTAAAATCAAGAATAAAAAAATTCTGAAGCAAAAAAAAAACGGAAATTAAAAAAAGAGGTAATTGAAAATATTAGTTGGACAAATTAAGGTTGTTGTTAGTCAAATAAATAAATTAAATAAATATAAATTAAATTAATTAACAACTTGGAGAGATGAGTAAAGTAATTAAAAAAAGAGACCAAACCTTAATTTTTAAACAATTTCCGTTTTGGTAAAAAAAAAAGACAAATTAGTAATTAATTACTTGATTATATGTTTGATAGATTTCTTAAGAAATTTAAAAAAATATATTTTTTTCTCTCACTAATTTAATTAAATTAAACAAAGATTGTGTAATTGATAGAAAATGATGTAATATAATGACGAAATTGATTGTTTAAGCTCAAGAATTTTAATTTTTTAATTGGTATTTTAATTTGCAAGGGGAGAGGTAGAGAGAGGGAAAATATTCTGAAGGGTCTCACCAAGCTTAATATCCATAAAATTTTGCTCGTTGGTGAGCAATATGCTTCCAAATGTAAATGAGTTTCAAAAAGTTTATAAAGTGATTCCCGGAAGTTTCCAAATGAGCTAGGCGTGCATATAGAAAATAAATAGCAAATATAAAAAATAAATTGTCAATTTTGGGGGTCGAGATTCCCGACTAAGAAACACTGGGAATTGACAATATTCGAGAATTGAAACGTCAGGATCCATGATAATAAAAATGTTGGCAAATGAGTGAGGGCGTGGGAGGGGAGGGAGGCATTAAATAAATAAGGGAATTTAAAAAAATTTAAAAAATCGAGGAGGGGGGGGGGGGGATAATTAACAAGTTAATTAGTAATAAAAAACAAATAATTTTTAAAAACAAATAAAAAAATTTCTCAATTAAAATAAATTTAAATGAAGAAACGGATTAAAATCGACGTGAGCGAGCGGGGGAAAAATATAAAAAATTGAAACGGCAGGGAATTTAAAAAATCGAAAAGAGGAAAAAAAAGAAAAGTTTGGCGCACGCATTGAATAAATACATACATGTACATATATTTATTTACGTAAGTGTCAATACTGGGAAATGAAAGAAAGAAAGAAAGAAAAATAAAAAAAAATAGTGAATGCGGTTGGCAGCAACTAGAGATATAATGGAGGGAAGGGGAAACGTGACTAAAAATAAAAAAAAAGAAAAAAGGTCGGTGTGTTTTTTTATTTTTGTATTTCTGTATCTTTACATAGCTTTTGAAAAAAATTATTTTGGGACCAAGAGGAGTCGAGTGTGGACGCTGCCAAAGTCAACCAGAATCAGCGGACCTTGAATAGAGCTTAAATAAACCATATACCTTCTTCCCTTTTAAATTTAAACTTCCTCCTATTTAAATATTTTTATGGTCGAGTTGGGACGTCCGTATTTCAAGAGAGCATGGAATTTTATCCATAAAATGAAGTTTATCAAATATTTATGTTACTTGTGCAGTTTCCCCCACATGGTCTATTTAATTGAGTAAAATATATTATCCACTTTTTAGTCGATTTTTAACTAACAATGAATGAAGCAAAAAGCCAAATAAATCCGGAAAAAAATATCCCGGTGAGAGGTGTACTCAAATAAAATCTGTCTCTTCTTCTAAATGCTAATTTTCGGCATTAATAAATTTATAAAATTTTCTGAAAAATAATTGAGCCTATTAATTCTAAAAGCTTCACATTTTTTCTTTTTTTTCCTTAAGCACTTAGAACATTTTTAAAAAATTCTCAGCCTTCCTTCTACACTTTAACATTTTTCCTTTTTTTCTTAAAAACGTTCACCCAAGCACACGCGTTTTGTTGTGTGTGTGACGCTGTTGGCATTCCAACAAACAGAAAATATAAATAAATGAATGAGTGCCAACATTTAAATATGTGCTCTTTTTTCGTTTCTTTTTCTTTCATTTTTTTCAATTTTTATTTTCTAATTGACAGTTTTTAGTATTTGAATTTTGTTTCTCTTTTTGCCTTCCTTTCCTTTCCTTTTCTCCTTATTTTTCCCCTTTCTTTCATTTTTGGTTTCCTACTCTGCTAAACATCCGGTTTTCTGGACGTTTAGCCAAGCTCCCCTCCCCTTCAGTTTAATTTATACTCCCTCCCATTTAAAAATTTATTTTTTTTTCTGGTCGAGTAGATAGACCAAAAAATTATTTAAATATGTATAAATATAAATGATTCCAGCGTTAAATTTAAATAAAGAGGGGGTATTTAGAGGTAGGTAGGGGGCGAATTCAGGCGGGGGCGAATAAAAGAGAGAAAGGGATAATGAATGAGAAGCTAATTTTTTGAAGTTAATGAATGAGAGAGGTTTTGAAGTAATTTATTAAACAAATAAAATTGACAGCTAGTTAATTTTTTGAAAAAAATAAAAATTTTTATGAGCGAGTGGAGGGAAGTTATGAGTGAATTAATGAGAAAATATTAAAAATTAATTAAATAAAAAAATAAAAATTCAAATAAAAATATGACAAAAAACTTTTTTTCTAAATTTAAAATTCAAATAAAAATTTAAAAAATATATTAAAAAAAATTTTTTTTTAATTTTATGAGTAAGTAAAATGAAGTTGTGTGTGAAGTAATTTTTAAAAAAAATAATTAACTAAAATAATAATTTTTAGCTCTGAGAAAAATATTTTTAAAAATTAATTGTTTAAAAATTTATTTAATTATTTTGAAGCATTAAAAAATGAGGAAGAAAATTAAATTAAAAAGTATATGAAAAGTAAATTTAATTTATTTTTAAATTTATTTTTTAAGCGCAATGCACTTTAAAAAAAGATATGACCGGATAAAGGGCAATTTTCAAAATCTATCCAGACAAAAATTAAAAAAAAAGTAAAAAAACGGAAGTGCTATTAAAAAATAAATTAAATAGACTTGAAATTGAGAAGGAATAATAATTGTAAAATTAAAATAAAAAAAGTTTGAATTTAATAATAATTGTAAAATAAACTTGAAATTCTGAAATAAATTGTGAACTTAATTGAAAAAATTAATGAGTAATTATAATTGTAAAAATCAGAATTAAAAAAACCAGAATTTGCGAAAAAATCAAGATTTTGTAAATCAGAATTTTAAAATCAGAATTTGTAAAAAGAATTTGTAAATAATCAGAACTTGTTAAAATTCGGAATTTATCAAAATCAGAATTCGTAAAAAAAATCAGAATTTGAGAGGACCAGGTGGCATATTATTCAAGTGCCATATTTATTGCACATCGAAATTACCTATTATCTATTTATGGGTATGCATTAAAATCTCAGTGGGTGTCAACAAAAATGTCGGTCAGTTTAGCTCCTAACCAAAAACCCACGCAATCACACATTATTCTGCTACAAATAAAAATGCCAAATTTGGCTTGAACAAAAAACATTAAATTTTTATTATTTATTTTTTTTTATTGTTAAATAAATTTTTTTGATAAAATTACGTAAATAATGGATATTAATTGTTTTTATATTTTTTATTAAAATTTATTTTTATCAAAAAATTTTTTCGTAAAAATAGTTTTCAACGTAAATTTATTCTAATTATTTTACGATAATTGTTTTATTTTTAATAAAATTCTGAAAAAAAAATCTGAAAATCGTCAATTAAATAATTGTAAAAATCAGAATTTATTAAAAGTCAGAAATTGTAAAAATCATTTTATAAAAAAATCAGAATTTATAAAAAAATCAGAATATGTAAAAATGAGAGCTTGAGTGAATTCTGAAAATATTACGGTTATTTGCATTTATTTTGTAAATAATAATTTTGTAATTAATTCTGTAAACAATTCTGAAAATTATCTGTAGCATTTACCTACCTATTTTCATTCTAGAGAGACTATTATTATTTTTTTTCTGAAAGGGTAGTAAATAAAAAAATTTTTTGCAAAAAACAATCCCACAACATTTTCTAACATTTTAGTGAAATGTTGGAAAAAAACAAAACACAAAAATAACTTAAAAATATAATAAACTAAGTTAACCCTAAAAAGGAAAAATGATGAAAAAAAGAAAGAAAAATTAGCATACAAAATATAAAAAATTTTTTTAGAAAAAAATATAAAATTATATAAAATCTGAAAATATAAAATCTGTTAAGCATTGAGGCGTAAATACTAAAAATAGGTTGAAGAGGTAAGTGAAGGATTTTTCAGATTTTATTGCAAAATTTATTGCAGCAAAACCAAACTATAAAAATTCATTAAGCAAAATTATCAGAAGCATGAAATTAGAAGCATGAAGCAAAACAAAAAACTTGAAGCAAAACAAGAAACAGGAAGCAAGCTTATTGCAAATAATTCTAAAAATGTTTAACATAAGTAGCGGATAACGAATCTGTCGGCCTAAGGCATTAAATATGCGTAGGTGTCCTTCTATTGTGCTTAAAAATATGAAAAAAATCTTCGAGGTGCTAAAAAAGGAAACACATAAAAGAGTAGCAGAACACATTATGTAAAGTAAAAAATTAAAGAATAAATTTGTAAAGCTTAAATAAAAATATATAGTATAAAAAAGACGGAAACTTAAAGAAAATAGGAGAAAGACCAAAGATAATTTGAGATTGCTAAAAAGGAATTTTTTTACAAATTCTGATGTAAAAAATGATTTTGATTTATATGTTTACAGTTTGTGATATTTACAAATTCTGATTAAATTAAGTTTACGAATTACAAATTCTGATTTTAATAATTAAGTTTACAAATTCTGGTTAGATAAATAGTATAGTTTATTAATTACAAATTCTGATTTATAAATGGTTTACAAATTCTGATTTGTAATTTGTTATAAATAATTCTGATTTTTACAAATTATAAGTTTACAAATTAAAATTCTGATTTTACAAATTCTGATATTTACAATTGTTTATTAATTACAAATTCTGGTTAATTAATTGTCTACAAATTCTGTTATTTACAAATTCTGATATTAAATCAAATATTTAATTTTACCGGCCATTCCCTAACAATATTAAAATTACAATAGATTAAGTTCAAGCTTATATACAAATTAAATATTAAAAAGAGAAGAAATGTGAGACATTGACAAAAATATATTTATATTTTAGTCACATCCGTTTCTTAGAACAGCAATATATTTATATATTTTTTTACTTTGCGCGAATTCGCGTTGGCGGCTGTAATTGATGGTTTTAAATTAATAAGTGCGGCAAAGAATAAAAGTGTTCGCTTAATTTGTCGTTATAATATCTCTCAAATTTATTTTTTTTAGTTATTATCAGTAATATATTTCCAATTATATAGAGAAAAAAGAAAGAAAAAATTGAAGAACATAAAATAATTAATGATTTTTTTGCTTCTGCTTTAAGTTAAAAAAATAATAATTATTATTTGCAAAATACCTGTTATATAACGAATTATTATGATAAGAGACAGTAATATTTGCTATGATTATTTTTTAATTTTAGAAAATAATTAAAAATGTAAAAATTCAAAAATACAACATAACAGTCTTCAAATTCTTATTTTAAAATTATCAGAATTTGTAAAATAATAAAGAAACCTAATATATTTCAGACTCTCAGAAAAAGAATAAATTTTACAATTAATTCTGATTATGAAGATATATTACATCTAGAAATTAATTTTTACAAATTCTGATTCTAAAAATGGTTAGATAATTATTTCGTTTACAAATTCTGGTTTCTCAAATTCTGACTTGTAAATTTAAATATTAGAACTTAATAAATATCAAAAATCAGAATTAATTCTGATTTGTGAATATAAGACGGGCAAATAAAGAAATTCTGATTTTTACAAATTCTGATTTTTACAAATTCTAATTTGCAAATATTATAATAATTCTGATTTGTAATAATTAAACACTTGTATTTATTTGTAGCATTAATTAGTTTATTTAGTATAAATTTGACCAAACAGCAATATCCTTAAAGATTTGTAAAAAAAAGTAGGACTATTAAAATGTTTGTATATTAAATAGCCAAATATTAGGTCAACCATTTTATAACTAAGAAAAAGAGAGCTAACCGGTGATCTTCGAAAGAAAATTAGAAAAAAAATTTTTTCTGAAAGAGAAGTTCGCGGAGTCGTGACGTGTAGGTAGAGGGACACATTTTTATTTTCTTTTTTTCAGTTTGTTCATCAAAAAAATTCTTTTCTTTTTTAATTTAAAGCGTAAATTATCGCGCAATGTTTAGAAAAAAAGACGGACGCAAATAAAATTTTTTGTTTGAGAGAAGTATTTTAAGAAATAAAAGATGTGCGGAACAGGGAAAAGGGAAGGGCAGTTATTTAACGGAATTTTAAAAATTACTAAAAAGTTTGTGTCCAAGAGAATTAACTCTCTCATCTCTTTCAATAGAGATTATTTGGTTTAAGGTTGGCGGATCCGGATCGGAGAAAAACAAATATTCGTAAATTCTGGTTCGGATATCGGATCCGGATATACGAAGATTTCCCAGAATCTGCCAACCTTAATAGGATTTTGAAAAGGTTTGGGTTAGGTTTCCAAAAATTTCTTCGGATCGATTTTCAGTCAGAAAAAAGTCCTGGTTTCGGATATCAGGTTTCGGATAATCCGACCCATCCTTATTCTATAGCCTTTCATCATAGTCCTTCTAAAGTACCTTCTAAGGTTAAATTACCCTTAAATTACTTTTTAATTAAATAAATTAGAAAAAAATAAATTAAATTATTTAAAATACAAAAAAAATTAAATACCGTATTTTCTCTAATAGAATGACAGTCATTCTATTTTTCATATACCCCAGAAAAGTGTCATTCAATTAGAGATGTCATTCAATTGGAGACTGTCACTTTATTTTTCATAGGTCAGAAATACAGATTGGATGAATCGAATATCCTATCTAATATTTCTGAATTCGAAATTTTACCGATTTTTTGGTTTTCTATAGTTTGGTTTTCGAAATTTTCGGTTTCAGGTTTTCAAAATTTTACCGATATTTAGGTTTCTATATTTGTGTCATTGAGGAATTTGGTCATGATATAGAGTGATCAGCCATTTAGAGTTATTTTGAAGGATTATATTAGGTTATGATGGACATCAGGAAATTTGTTAGGATTCGGAGGGATATTGAAGGAGTTGGAGAATATCAGGTGATTAAGAAGGTATAGTATTTGTGGGGCTGTAGATATTCGTTGGACTTAATGGGATATCAGTAAGGATATCAGTCAGGAGAATATCAAGTGATTAAGAAGGTATCCTTCAAATCCTCTATATCATTCCAAATCCTTCACTAACCCTCTTAATCCCTCTTGATCTACTAATCACTAAAACCTCCTCTAATCATTTCAATCTCTCGATATTTTCCTCAAATCCTTTAATCTCTTGATATATCTCTTTTTCCTCCCAAATCCCCTGATATCCCTCTTAATCCGCTTAATATCCCTCTTAATCCCTTCAAAAATATCACATTTATCCATACTAAAAAGGAATATAAACTAGTTAATAAAGGGGATAGAGATATAAGAGTTAGATGGTTATATTTTAAAAATGTCATTCAATTAGAGATGTCATTCAACTGGAGACTGTCATTCTATTTTTCATATACCCCAAAAAAGTGTCATTCAATTAGAGATGTCATTCAATTAGAGACTGTCATTTAATTAGAGTAAATACGGTATATTAATGTAATTTACTAGTATATTTTACGTAATTTAAGTAATTTAATTTATCTTTATAAACTCTTTTCACTTTATTTATAAGTACATACAATTATTGGGCGTGGTTTTTAACATTTTTGGGAGGTCTGTTTCCTATGCCCCCCAATTAAAGACAAAAATCAGAAAAGACAGGTAGACTTTTTTAAATATATACAAACAAAATGATTTAATTAAAATTGTTAAATTAAAAAAATAAAATAATTTAAAAATAATTTTTTGAATATTCATATACATAGTTGAAACATGGGGAAACATTTAATTTAAAAAATAAAAATTTAGTTAAAAATAAAATAATAATCAAAACAATAATTAATCAGAATATATACCAGAAAATAAGAGAAATTTAAATCAGAATAAAGAAATCAAAACAAATAAAAATCAGAAAAAAGAAATCAGAACAAATCAGAAAGAAAATCTGAACAATCAGAATAAAATCTGAGCACACCAGAATAAAAATAAAACTAAGATCAGAAAAAAATAAATAAAAACCAGAATATCTTTTACAAAAATAGTAGGCATTGATAAATGTTGGACAGGTTTAACGCCCATACATAATTCATATAAAATATTATTATTAATTTAATACAAAAATTATTAACAGAAATTTATATAAACTTCAAGGTCTTAAAATGACTAATATTTAATAATAAACTAAATAAATTTATTTTTTAAATAATTATTTTACGTTGATGATTGCGTAGGCGTCTTTTTACATTTTTAATGAAGAAAAAAAGTTGTTTTATTGAAAAAAAACTCTTTTTTAGCAATTTAAATGTAGTAATTTTGTAAAGAATCTTTAAACTAAATTAAATTAGTTAGTGTTGTGACGTAAAGTTACTTTTAATGTTTCCTATTAAAAATTCTGAAAAAAATAAAAATCAGAATTTTTATAAAACTTGTTGGAAAATTCTGATAAAGTTTTAATTAAAGAAAAGTTTTAAAATATTTGAAGAAATTCTGAAAATGTTTTAATGAAATTCTGAAAAAAATAAAAATCAGAATTTTTATAAAACTTGTTTATAAAATGCAAATTCTGATAAAAAGTTTTAACTAAAAAAAACACAAAAATTCTGAAAAAGAATAATTAAACGGAAAAAACACAAATACAAAATAAATTCTGAAATCAGAATTTATTTAAAACATGTTTATGAAATAAGAAATTCTGATAAACAAAAGTTTTATTTAAAGAAAACACAATGTTTTGAAGAAATTCTGATACGGAAAAATACAAAATTTAAAAGTAAACATGAACATAAAAACACATTCTGAAATTAATAAACATTTAAAATAAAGCCTTAAAATCGTAGTTGTGTATTTTAAGATATAGACATAAAATACAAGTAAAAATACATTTAAAAACCCCGCAAGAGAAAGTTGCCTATAGCTGCACTCAACATGAACAAAAAAATCTCTCAAAAAATTTTACCGCCAAAAACACAAAATTATTTTTCTTATTTTACTGCCCAAGGCTTCCTCATTATTGTACTATTTTTGTAAATAATTTAAAGAATCGCCAAAATAAAGAGAAAGCGGCAAAAGATTTTATTTATCAAAACGTAGGGCATATTTGCGTGAGGCGAAGAATAATAATGAATTTTAAAAGAAAATAAAAACAAAAAAATATATAAATGTTTCTAAGTTGCATTATCTAGTCAAAAAGTTATATAAAAGGTATAAGCCGACAAAACAATGCCCCCAAGTTGATAATTTTTGATTAAGTATTTTTTGGGAGAAAATTAGAAGGAAAGGGAAAATAAATAAAATTGGGACGAATTTGGATAAATTATTTAATAAATTGTGTTTTTAAAAAATTCTGAAAATGTTTTGAAGAAATTTTGGAAATGTTTTGAAGAAATTCTGAAAATGTTTTGAAGAAATTTTGGAAATGTTTTGAAGAAATTCTGAAAATGTTTTGAAGAAATTTTGGAAATGTTTTGAAGAAATTCTGAAAATATTCTGAAGAAATTTTGGAAATGTTTTGAAGAAATTCTGAAAATATTCTGAAGAAATTTTGGAAATGTTTTGAAGAAATTCTGAAAAAACAAGTATATCAGAATTTTTTCTAAACATATAGTAGTGAAGTGAGAAATTATGATAGAAGTAAGTAAAGAAAACACAAAATCTGAAATAGAATTCTGAAACAAAAAACACAAAACTAGCAACATAAAACACAAATTATTTTGAAATTAAAAACAAAATAAACTTTGTTTCACAACATAAATTTAAAAATACAAATAAACACAGACTTATTCCTCTAAAATCATTTATTTTTTTTCTGTTTATAAAAATCTTAAATAAATTATTTGTTTTTGCTATGTGAGAAAACAAATCTTTTTATAAGGAACTGGCTGATGTGAGAATTAAATATAAATATATTTTCTATTATTTAAAAAATGTGCCGGAGAAGAGTAGATCCTCAACAAGTAAAAAGAAAGTTTTTACGCGCGACTGGCAAGTTTCTTTCCAGAGTTTTTATACTGGGGAAAGGATGATTGGTTGAGAGAAGAAGGAAGAGGAAAAAGGAAGAAAAAGGACAACAATGGAAAAATAAAAAATAAAGGAGGAAGATGCTCTTTGGGAAAGAAAAAAAATTCCGGAGGCATTTTGATGGAACAGGAACATGAGGGAAGCTAGATAAAAGGAAGGGAAGGGAGGGAGAGTGATCGCCACTGCAACTGCCAACCAACTTTTTCTAATCGCCAAAATATAAAAGAGGAAATCTAAATTTTAGTGAAAGTGCTATTGGAGGGATAGCTAATTTCCTCTTTTTTTCTTCCAAAAATCCTTCAGGATTTTCAAGCCTGTTGTCCAGTGGACGTGAAAAGAGTCGCGTGAAGATTACTAAGAGAGATGTTTTCATGTCCATTTTTCTTTTCTTTTTAATCTTAAAGAGGAAAATAAGGAAAACGGAAGAAGGATAAAATTATGAGGAGGAATAATGGAAAAGAATTTTTTTGGAAAAATAAAAAACGTTAAAAAACTGAAAGGAATACAAATTGGAGATGATGAAAATCACAATGACGAGGAATGGATAAATTAGGAAGTGAATAAATGGAGGAATAGAGGAAGGTAGGAGGTGTTTTCTAGAAGAAAAAGAAGTTCAGGGAAATCAAGGAATTGAAGTTGAAGAAAAATGGAAGAAAAAAAGAGAAGGAATGGAAGTAGAAAGAAGAAAATAAAGGAAAGAGAAAGGGGTAAAGATGGGAGGAGGAAGAGTAAAGAAGGGGTGGTGAAGGAGAATAGAAGAAGAAAATTATGAAAGCCTTGAATACGGAAGAGGAGAAATGAGGGAATAATACGGAAGAGAAAGAAAGGGAAGAGTTAATAAAAGATGCTTGAAAAGACACAAATTATATAAAAATATCCTCCGGCTACTACTTTCATAATTAAAATTAGTAGATATTCCCTCCCTCTCTCCAGCCGGTTGGCGTTATTATATTCAAACCGGTTGGAAAGCGGTAAGTCTCTCCCTTCCCTTTCATTTTGGAGAAGTTCTTTTGCCCTTGGAATATCATTCAAATATCCTCTTCCATAATTTTTTTTCTTCCAAAAAATAATTTCCATTTTTTCCTTTAAAAAGAAAAATCTTTTTACCCATCTTCTCCACTTTTTGCGCATTAGAGTAGTATACATACTTTAATGAACGGAACAAAAAAGTGAATTAGAGAGAGAAGAGAGAGAGATCTTTCCGTTTTCTTCCCCCAATAATAATACAACTTTTTTCCTTTTATTTTCTTCCCAAGTTTATTTATATCCGGCTATTTATTTTTAATAAATTCAAGTTTATTTTAATTAAAAAATAAACTTTCTTTTCTATAATTAATAAATAAACTTGGATTAATTTAAATAAACTTGAAACTTAAATTAAACCTGACTTAAATAAACTTGAATTAAACAAATTTAAGATTAAACTCAAATTAACTTAAATTTGAAATTAAACTTGAAACATTAATTATGTAAATTAGAAGCAAAACAGAAGAGATACATATATGTATAATTAGACTATCAGAGCTTCAAAACCGATCAGATTTTTTTAAAAACTAAAAGAGATCTTACGGACGAGTTTATCGCCTTATAAATTTAATAAAAATTAAAGAAAAATAAATTTATTATTTTAATTAAATAAAAAATAGAAAATTTTGATGGTTGTTTTACCCTGTTTTACCTATAATTTTTTGTGTTTTTATCATTTTTGGGTGGTTTGAACTTTTTTTGTTTATTTATTTGATGACTTTTGGTCTTAAAAAATACCGTATTTCCTCTAATAGACCGACATGTCGTTTTATTTTTCAACCTCCCTCTAGACTGTCGTTCTATTACAGGGTGTCGTTCAAATAGAGGCTGTCGTTCTATTTTTCAACATATTTTTTTGCAATTTTTTTGAAATTTTTATTAAGATCTATATCATTTTAATAATTTTATTAATGAAGAAAAATAGTTAAATTTTATATTTCAATGGAATTATCACTAGCCCTGTCCCATCAGGCCCTGTCCCCCTGTTATTTTCCAAGTTCCAAGAAATTATTTTCCAATTGTTTCTTCTGAAATTGGAAAAGGAAGATTTTTGGAGGGAAATGGAAGAATTGTCGCAGATGACCTTAAGTAGTAGGGGGTATCAATGTACTTGTAAGATATCGAGGCTTATGAGGATTTGAAAGGAATAGAGGTGGATTAAAGTTAAGAGGGATATCCGGAGATTTGGAAGGATTGAAATAAACATAAAGGGATTTGTGCGCGGCAACGAGGGATAAAGAAGATATCGTTCGATTTGGAGGGATATCGAGGGATATAAGGAGATTCTAAGCGATTAATGTGAAATCAGTGGGTTAAGGTGGATATCGGTAGATTTAGAAGGAGTAAAGTTATATTGTGGATTTGAAGATTCAATGGATTTAGGGGATTATGAAGGATATATAGGGATTTTTGGGAATTAGGAAGTATATCAAGTGATATCCCTCCTAATTTGTTGGTATCGACTCTAGGTCTCGATCCGAAACTCGGTCTCGGGGTTGATTCCCGGTCTCGGTCTCGACTCTCGGGTTTTTTTAACTCCCGACCATCACTACCGCTTAGGTAAATAATTAAATTAAAAAAAGAAAGGGTGTCGTTCTAATAGGGGGTGTCGTTCAAATAGAGGCTGTCGTTCTATTTCTCAACCTCCCTCCAGACTGTCGTTCTAATAGGGGGTGTCGTTCAAATAGAGGCTGTCGTTCTATTAGAGGAAATACGGTATTTCTTTTTTTTCCTTTCTTTTTATTTTTGGTCATTTATTTTTTTATTTTACTTTTTTTCCTGTCAGTCCGGGAAAGAGTAGAAGCAGGTGATAATAATGTGTAAAAGGCAGGTGATTATTTTTGGAGAGAAAATAAAAAAAATTTTTATTTTAGAGAAAATTAATAAAGAGAAGGAATTGAAGAGAAAATTTTTTGGAAGTATAGAAGAAAATAAAAATATTATTAAATTAATTTAATTGTAGAGAGGTAATTGAAGTAATTAAAATATTAAAGCAGGCGGAATAATTTAAATAGGCGGAAAATAATATGGTAGGCGGAATTTGTATATAATCCGCCTGCTTCATTTCATGTATTGAAACAGGCGGAATTATGGCGGAAATATTCTGATATTTAATAATCAGAATATTTACTTGAAACAGGCGGAATTACTAAAGTTATTAAATAAACTTGAAAAATTAACTTATTAAATAAACTTGAAAAATTAAATAAACTTGAAAAACTTTAATTAAATTAGAAGCAAAATACAAGGAAAAAAATTTAAAAAAATTAAAATTATTAGTCATTTAAAAAATACATTGAAAAATAATTATTTAATTTATTTAATTGGAAAAAGCGGCAATAAGCAGCTCATCCTTTTCCCCCACTTTTTTTTGCCTTTTCAACTGTCGATAATATGTGGAGGTGGAAGAAGCAAAAGAAAAAAATATCAGAAAAAAGAAAAACATTATTATATAGACAATGGAAAATATAAAGCTTGGCTGGCGCGAATATACACGCAGAACAAACAAAATGGCAACAGAAGAAAGAGAAAAAGAAAAGAAAGGGAAACAAAGTTGGAAGTGAGAGAAACCGGAACAAAACCTGATCAGACACTTGAAAAAAAAGTTTTAAAGTTGCGATTCTGGTCAGTTAAAATTAAACTTGAATTTCAGAATCAGAAACTTTAAAGTTCATTTATTTAAAGTTGCAATTCTGATTTTAAATAAACTTTAATTTTATAGTAAACTTAAGTCTATTAAATAAAACTTAAGTTTATTATTTTAATAATCAGAAACTTGTAAAGAAAAAATGTTTCAAGTTTCAATTCTGATTTTAATTAAACTTAGGATTTATTAAAAAAGGGAAATTGAAGCAGGCGGAATATTTTAATGAAATAAATTTAAAAAATATTAAATTCAAGTTTTAATTTAGAATAACTCTGACGCTTCTGTTTTACTCCGGTAAAAAGCAATATATTGCAGTAAAATAAATATTTTGTATATTCAGCTTTAATTTTATTTTTTTTTCTAATTTTTATTTTTATTTCCCCCCGAAAAATATTTTTAAAATAAAAAGATTTAATAGAAAATAATTTTTTCCTTTTTAGGGAATAAATTTTATAAAAAATTGAAGGAGGAAAAAAAGCAAAAAAAGTTTGAAATAAAAATTATAAGAAACTTGAAACTTTTGGAAAGTTGAAGCAGGCGGAATTAAAAATAAAAAAATCAGAATTTATCAGTTTCAGAATTTAAATTTAAAAAAAAAATAATTTTTTTTTCTAAAGGTAATAAATCGAATTAAAGCTTTCTCCCTTCTCTCTTTAAAAATCGATTTTGATTGGAAAATTGATTTTAATGTTGGGTAGTTGGTAAATAGGGGAGAGGATAGAGAGAGATTGATGTTTTTATTTGAAAGTTTGTTTGATGCTGGAGGGGATTTTTTAATTTTTGAAGGAAAAAAGGGGAGAAAAAATCTTTTTTTTAAATTTTGGAGGGAGAAAAGAAACAAAATTTTATAATAAAAAATTAAAAAAGGATAAGGGGAGAAAAAAGGTAGAAAAAAATCAGACTTGGTAATAAACATGGATTGTTTATTGGAACATGGATTTGGACATGGATTTGGTATTTATTTAAATAAAATAAAATTTATTTTAGAGGAAAAAAATAATTTAATTTAAATTAAAATAATAAAGAGTTAATGTGTGTTACCACAAAAATAAAATTTATATTTATTTAAAAAGGATGGAAAAATTTTTTTTTCGATTTTATAAATATTGATTGATAACGATAAGGTTGTGCAGAAGCGGAACTAAATTTATAAACCCAAAACAATAATGAGAAAAAAAATTGAGAGAAAGGAAAAAAATTGAAGGATTATTTTTATTTAATAAAAAAATTATGATGAGGGGCAAAACATCTTCCAGACAAGGGCATTGCGTTCTGGATCAGAGATGGGGTCTCTTGCGCCCACCCCTGATCCAGTCCCTGATAATTTTGTTTCGTTTTTGAAACAAAATAGAAAAAAACTTCTTTTCCGGTTCGATTCAAAATATGCCCTAGTCCGGCCAGTTTAAGTAAAAGAAAAAAAGCAAGAAATTTTTTTGAAGGGAAAATGTGTGTGTCAAGATTAGTTACAATTTTGCAGACGTATCTTTGTAAAAACAAAATTTGTTTTTAAATAAATTCGCCAAATTTTCTATTAGTAGAAAAATTTTTGATATAGAAAATAAAATTTGAAAATTGTAGCCAGAAAATAAAAAAAAATTTTTTGGCAAAAAAGTAAAATCGAAAGTAAAGGTTTAAATAAAAAATAAATATTATTCTCGACCCAAAAATAGCCGGGAAAATTTTAATTTTTTTAAAGAAGGAATCGGTCATCTCTCTATACATAAATTCAAAAAATGACAGAATAGGAAGAGAAAATTTATTTCGTCTGTCACAAGTTTGATTGTGGAGGGGAAATTTAAAAAGAAAAATAGAAAAAAAGGTTTTTTAGGTGTTGGTCAATTTTAATAAAAAAATGATGAAAAATAAGGGGAAGAGGGAGAAAAAATATTTTTTTAATAGAAATTAAAAAAAAACTAAAAATCAACTTTACTAGAAAAGAATAAAAAGTGAATCTCTCTTCCCCCATCCTACAACGTTAAAGATAAGCCACGCCTACCTGTTCCGGTTACTTTCAGAACTTACGCCTGTTTTAATATTAACAAATTTAATTAAAAAAAGATTTAGGTAATTCAATTAAAATATTATTTGATAACAGGCAGACCTCATTATAAAATAACCCCAATACTAGACACACCTCTATTTAAGAGACTTTCTTTTAAATTGGGTTGGTAATTGGATGGGGAGATCTCTAAGCAATATACCCCACAATTTAAGCTACAACTTATTATAAACCCCCCCCCCCCTATTTGGACAACCTCTATTGGAAAACACCCCCTTGTTTGATATGATACGACTCATTATAAGGCCCCCCAATTTAAGTTACACCTCATTATAAAACACTCCCTATTTGGATACCCTCATGGAACACCCTCTCCCCCTCCCTTGACACTCCCTACTGGAAAATACCTCGTATTTGATAAGGCACCATCTATTCAAGATACCTCCAATTTAAGCTACACCTCATTATAAGATAAAATATTTTTCTGCCCTATAAGGGTATCTCTTTATAATGAAAGTTGACTGTATTTTTTTTTTTTAATTTAAAAAATTTTCTAACAAATCAAAAAATATTTATTAATGACCCAAATAAATATTTTACCTTCAAACATTAATTTAGACAAAAAATTATTTTTAATTTTTTTTTATTTTTACACCTTCTCCCCAATCCATTTTTAAATTTTTCTATCAATTTTTTTGTTCAATTCACCTTCAGTTTTTTATAAAATTCCTCCCTTTTCTCCCCAAAAAATTACAACGGTTTTTGTTGTTTTTACCACACCAAAACCTTTCTAAACAAAAAAAATTTTTTTTTTCGATTTTTGTTGGCGGGGGTTTTTTTTTATTGCGCGGGCCAATTTACTGTTTTTTTGTCGCAATATACCGCTTTTCTTTTTTAAGGTGAAATAAAGGTAAATTGGGGGAAAGAATTAATTTTGTATATAATAAATGATACGGACAATGACTGACACAAAAAAGGGTTAAAAATGAAAAAAATTTAATTAAATATTTTTTATTAAAAATATTTTTGAGACAGTTTCGGGGGTGGATATAATAGGGACGGTCTAGAGTAAGAAAAAGAATAGGGTCGGGTTCGGGTCGAAAAAAGGCCAGGTTTCCGATATCGAGTGACCCTATCTAAGGATGCTGTTCAAAGCTCGTTTCGAAGTTTATTTTTATCGAACTAGGACACCCATTATTTTAAAGTTGTACATTTTTTATGGTTAAAAATGTTTACGGTGTCCAATCTTTAATTCGGAACGAATAGGTACCCTAATAAAAATATAAATTTAATTCGAATTAAATTTTAGATTGAATTTTGCTTTGCTCAGGGCTGGCTAGTTGCCTTGTAGTCTAGTCTACTACTAGTTATTTCTGGTTTTGTATTAAGCTTTTCGATCTACAGGAACCAAAATTACCCTCCTTGGCATTTTACATTTTATTTGAGATTTTTTGAGGGACAGAAAAAAGGAGGATAACGGTAGATCAGTCCCTCTAATCCCCTAAAGGTAAAAAGGATTAACTAACCCTCTTAACGCTCCCATTCTTTATTTTATTTAAAATTGAGAACAGTTCCGCTTATTAACATAATAATAATATTAAAATACCTATATTAAATGCTTATTAAGGGAAACAGTTGGGGTGGTTGTTGACTAAATAAAAATAAAAATACTCCCTCCCCTCCATCCAAAACGGTGTGTTTAAAACCACCAACTGTGTGCGGTCGCGGGCTTTTTTCTTCTTCAACACAATTTAATTTTTTTGTTATTTTGACCCTTCTCAAATCAGATTATTGTCAAAATAAATGAAAATAATTTTTATTTATTTTAATTAATCACAAAAATATTTTAAAAGAATTTCTGTAAAAAATTAAAAAAAATTAACAAAATTGGGAGGAATTTAGGGGAGAGTGGGAACCTACGCGGTTTTTCAAATAATTTTTTTTTTTTCAAATTTTTTAATTTTCAATTAATTAACTGATCCTTCCAAGTATAATAAAGTGGCTGAACTCATCCTAGAAATAACCAAAAAAAGATTGGATGGGATTTGGCCCTGAGAGCTCTTCCCAAGTTTATTAACTGATCAACCATCCCACTACAGACTGCTAGTTTTATTTTCTTTGTTTTATTTGCCAGACGGGGAGGAAACTTTATTAGCCTTGAAATTAGGGTAGCACCACGTCCCCCGATGAATTTTTAGGCAAAAACCCCAACCCGAACCCCGAAGGCTTTACCCCGGCAAACCCCGATCTCCGAGATCTCGCCCCCGAAGGCTCGGGGTGCTATTGCTACCCTTAGTTAAAATAGTTACCTAATTTTAAACATTTTAATAATTAAAATGAATTTAAGGATCAGACAATTTTAAAATAAAAATTTTGAAAGTTACTTGAGTGATTTAAGTTAATCGAATGATTAATCGAGGGATTAAAGTTAACAAAAAAATAATTTAAAAATATACACTCTTCCCTAGCTTGCGGAACATTTTTGCCAGCCTCCAGCAAGAACGGGAGACATAAATATTAAAAAAAAAGCTTCGAATGATATATATATGTATTTGTTGATGATCGTATCCCTTATTGTTGTTCGGCCCTCAAGGACAACTTTATTTTTAAAAATAAAAGTAACAGTAATTTCTTTAAAAAAAAAGATTATATTTTTTTATATTTAAAAGATTTGCATAAATATTTTTATTAAAATCAAGGTCATTAAAAAATTATTTTTATTTTTTTTTGGCGCGCGACACTTATGACCTTTTACATTTTCTTATTTTATCCCTCATTGCGGTAAACAACAGGGCGGGAAAACAAAAGAAAGAAAGAAAATCTTTAAAAATAAAAGATTAAGAAAATAAATATTTTGGATTATAACAGATTAAATAAAACTAAATATAATTCTTTTTTTAAAAAATAGTCAACAACAATAATAATAAGATTCTATTAGAATGGCACTTTTAATAGAACCAAAAAATTTTTTCTGAATAATAAGGCTGTCCATAACAGTAGGTACACAGAAAACCTCTCCATAATGTCATCGAGTCTCACAAACCACCTCCATTTTATTACCATCAATTTGGCCCCAGACGTTATATGTATGTATATCAGGGATGAATCAACCCAATCAGGGATGGACCCACCGTATTTTAAACATAATTTTTAAGCACGATTAGAAAAAACCCATTCCTTATAGGTATCTAATGAACGGAAAAGTACAAAACTGATTAATTGTTCTTGTCTTGTTAGAAATAAGGAAGAATGGAAGAAAACAAAAGCTTTAATTATCAAATACGTCATAAAATAAAAGAATAATCAGGGAAACATTTTTTTTTTGCAAAATGGAATGAGAGAAGGTTCTTTTTTTTTTTAAATTTTTTTAGAATTTCGATTTTCAAGGGTATTGCCCTTCATTTTCCATTTTAAATTAAAAAATATTTTCGGATTTGTTTCGATTTTCGATTTACGAATATTTGTTTGTTTCAAACCAATTCTGTTCTGAATGGAATTAACTTAGAACTATTCGTTTTCGTTTTTTATTTTTAAAAGTTTAATAATTTACCAAAAAATATTTTTAAATAATTAGCTACAATTTACTGTAGAAAGAAAATTTAATTCTTATAACAATTAATAAATTTGCCAAAAATTCCAAATAAATTCCTCTCTTCCTCTAAAAATGGAGAGGTCATAATAACGGAAACATTCTCTATTCAAAAAATTTTTTCTATAAGTTTTAAGGTGTTTTCAATTGTTTAGTAGATAGTAGATAGATTAGTTAAAGTATAAGAAATAATAAATAAGTGAAAGCAGATGTGTTTTTTTTAATAATAAGAATATAATAGGTAAGTGATGTACTTAAAAATATTATTTAAAAATTTATAATTGTTAAAAATATATTAGGTATAGTATATTTATTAAAAAAATTTAACGAAAAATAAAAAAACATAACAAAAAAATTTAACGAAAAATAAAAAAAACATAACAAAAAAATTAAAAAAAAAACGCAGTAGAAATCTCCATATAACGCTCTCCTTCCAAAATCACCATCACCTTAATTAGGTCATATGGGAAGCTGATCTCTCGATCCTAAGTCACACCCTCTAATATTTAAAAATACATCAGAATCTCAATATAATAACACTAGATCCCTTCTCACTTTCTTTCAAACGTCACCTCAATATGACCCCAAGGAGTAGGGTTTTAGCCTGATTTGACTCTCGATAATAACAACACTCTTCTGGACTACTAATTTTACTTTTAACGTAAGTAAAACAAGTCCAGAGGGATGTCGTTATATCGAGATTATATTACAATTAGAAATAGGCGGAATTTTATAAAAAACTTAAAACAAGAAAAATATTATTTATTAACATAAATATCGTCCTTAAAAATTATGCAATGACAAGAAATGCTTTAAATTTAGCTTTATATTTTTTTAAACTTAAAAGTTTGCCGACAATACTAGAGAAAGAATAGGTGGTGAAAAATAAATGGCAGAGAAACACACAACAAAATAAAACTGGGTTAAGAAAAAATTAAACTTGGATTTAATTTAAAATAACTTGAAAAGAAACTTGCTTCAAGTTGCTTTTAAAGTTTGTTTCTTTTATTCAAGTTTATTTAAATAAAGTTTATTTTGCACCAGGTCTTGGAATAAGTTTATTTTACAAAAATTCAAGTTTATTTTTTCAGGTTTATTTTTTCAACAAGTTTATTTTTCTATTACTAATTATAATTATTCTAAATAAACTTTGTTAAAATAACCATGCTGTAGATTAAAGGTGACCCTTTCTTAATCGGTTTATTTTCTATTTAAAAAGAACAAAAAACAGTGGAATAAAGAATATTATAATGAAAAGGTAGATATTGGAATATTAAAAAGAAAAATAAAAATAATTTGACAATGATCGATGTATGGGAAGTTGAAGTAACTAAAAAATATAGAGGTAGGTATGTGTTAAATAGATGGATTTTGCTTTAAAAAATTTTTTTTTTAAATTAATTATATTTAGAGGAAATTAGATGGATTTTAAAATTAATTAATCTTAATTAATTTTTTTAAATTATTGGTTAAATTTAGGGTTGCAAGAGAGAGTGAGATGTTGCGATATCCATTATAATTAAACGAGGAATATACCACAAGAAAAATTTTTTTGACATAATTAAGATGACTTTCAAATGACCAACATTTTTTAAATTTTAGTCTTAGATCTCCTACAAAAATGCTGCACATTCTAATCGAAGTCCCCGGCATTCTCCGCAGGTTTATCCTGCACGAGGGGGACGTATAAACGGGGTGCCGGAAAATTGGGCTCTGGAAAAATGGGCTCCAAGATTTTTCGGAAAATTGGGCTCCAACTTTTCGGAAAATTGGGCTCCAACGGAAATTTGGGCTCTGAGTGAGAAAAATGGAAAATTGGGCTCTTAAATTTTAGGCGCGGTGCATTTTGGGCGTCGGAGTAAATTTTTGGATTTATTCGAAAATAACACAAAATTAAGCAACGTAAACCTATGGGCGTCGGAAAATTGGGCTCCAAGATTTTTTTGGAGCCCAATTTTCCGAAAAATCCGAAAAATCCCGCGAGGCGTGTGCCGCAGGTTTTGCGGCACACGCCTCGCGGGAGCCAACGGTCGCTGGGTTCTACAACAGTAACATAAACCTATTCCTTTTTACTGATTTTCAGCTTTGAAATGCCGACCTAACCACTAAATATCAGCACTCCAGAGAATTTTGTGATATTTTTCGAATAAATCCAAAAATTTACTCCGACGCCCAAAATGCACCGCGCCTAAAATTTTAGAGCCCAATTTTCCATTTTTCTCACTCAGAGCCCAAATTTCCGTTGGAGCCCAATTTTCCGAAAAGTTGGAGCCCAATTTTCCGAAAAATCTTGGAGCCCAATTTTCCAGAGCCCAATTTTCCGGACACCTATAAACGAGCTCTGGCTATATAAATATTTTCTTTAATATTTTTAAAATTAAAAAATACTTATTAAAGTTTTATTTAACCTTCTATCATTCTTCGGCAGAATAAAAGATTAAAAAAAATTATTTTTTAGTCAAAAGCGGAAGAAGATAAGAAAGAAAAAAATGATTTTGGAAGAAAAGGAAAATGATGACTGATCTTCTTCTGTTTTTTTTCTTTCTTTCTGGCGCCGTTAAAAAATATATTTTTTGGTAAAAGAATGGCATTTTACCTTGTTGTTATTTTAATAAAAATAACAACAAAAATTTACATATATTTTTACAAGTCCCCACAGACTTTTAGAAAATCAAAAAATATAAGTGAGGGGAAGTTTTTAAATATTAAAAAAATCAATTTAAAAAATAAATTTAAAAAATAAATCTAAAATTGGTTGTAGACTTTCAAACATAATTTTTAAAAAAAGTAAGGATGGAAGACAAAAATTAAAAAATAAGATGTATGTATCTAAGGCTGGAAGTAGCTGAAGACCATCGTCATAGGGCCCACAACTGCAAAATGTTAATAAATTTTCGGAGGTTAACAAGCATAATTTAAACTGGACATAATTTCTTCTTAAATAAATCTGAGAAATATATTTTTAATTATTAAGTTTTAAGAATAGGCTCATTTTAAAGCAGAAGAACATCGACATCTGTCAATTTCTCAAAAAGTTATGGACGTTAATATGTTCTCGACCAAATTTTCTAGTTTGTAATACAATACAATTCTCATAGTTTGCTGTTAATTTTTTAAAAATATTTTTATGTTAAAACAAACAATAAAATTTGCATTTTTTATGTTAAAAATTCATTTTTGGTGTTTTTATTGATTAAAAATATTTTTTTAATTTTTATGCCAATAATTGTAGAACAATTGCTATATTTAATAAATCATTTTTAAAAATTTCTGAAGTTATTTTTTATTTTTTTAAGTTTTTATTTAAGAAAATCTTTTTTATCATTTCAATTAAAATTTGTTTTTAACAAAAAATAATTACTAAAAACAAGTTTTAAACAAAAACACTATTAACTATACAAATAAAAAATAAATATAAATACATAGCAGCAAAGAAAGTTCCAAAAGAAAAAAATTAAATTGCCCTTTAATCTCCTTTTTATTTTCTTTAAATTTGTTTAGAAAAATTTTTTTTTTATTTTCACGGAATGCTTCATTTTAATGGGGAAATACTAACACTCTTGGGTGATAAAAATTTATAAATTAAACATTTAGTTTCTCGAAATCAAAACATTTTTTCTTCTGAAGGAGTGTGTGAACGAGAAGAATGGACCTATATTTTAGTTAGGCCTCCCGATAAATATTCCTCAATTTAAGATTATAATAGCTGCGTAGTTACTGGGATGTTAACGATACCCCCCCCCCCTCCAATTTAAAGTATCCATGATTATAAGGGTGCTTTTTTTCCAGCCCCCAGAGGCTATCTAAAGGAGATTAGACTGTATACCCAAACCATATTTTAAATAAAAATATTTATTTTTCAACATACTTCAATTAAAATAAACTTTTTCTATACATTTCCCTAATGTTTCTATTAAAAAATATATTTTTACATTCCAAAATAATCTTCACAATGCGGAACCATTATTTTTTGTATTCTCTTGTGCGCATCTTTACAGCCTGTTTTTGAGTGTTCCCCCCCCCCCCCCCCCCCCTTCTTCACTTTTTTAAAGAAAGGGAGGAAAAATAATTGAGGAAAAATATATTTTCACGTCTTTTTAAATACCTAAATTTTAATCTTAAAAAGGAATGGATTTTTTATTGTGCTAGGGTTTTGAGCCTGAATAATCTTTTACATAGTCGAAAGATTCCCAAAATTGAAGCCAGTGTGATATACCTCGATAAAGCAAGTACGATCGTCTCAAGTCGGATCCAAATTAGAAATACGAATTTATTAGAAGACTTCGTTCGTCTTCATTTGACCTTGGCTTATAAGAAGATTCAAGCTTTTCTTCTACTTAGACATCCTTTTAATAAAAAATCACTCCAAACCTTTTTTTCTTTTCTCCTCTTTAATTTATATTTTCTTCCCAAAAACATTCTCTTCACTAAAACCTCTTTTTATTTTCTCCAAAATCGGCTGTCACAATTTTTTGTTCTTTTATCGGAGTAAATCTGTTATTTTTTTAAATTTTATTTTCTTTATTTTAGTTTAATTTCCCCTATTTTTAGGTCAGCGGTTTTCTTTAAAATTTACCTACATATATTCATTTTTCAATAACAAGGATTTACCTTGAATAAAAAAGTCTGGTTGGTGGTCTCATCTCTAACCGGTTAGCTAAAGTTGGGAATCTTTTTATAGGGTCTAACTGGTTGTCTCGGGGTTTATATTCTGATTATCAAAGAATCTAACCTCATTTCTGGGTACTGCCTCACATTAACCACTCTGTGGGGAAGAGCCAAAGTGATATCCTCACAAAAAAGTGAAAGGGCATTCCCTGATACTCCTTATTTTAGTTAAAATTTTTTCAGCCCAGAGGCGTAGTATACCATAAATGACCCTCTTCCGATTTATTTCTTACTGTTCAAATTTAATAAATTTTTTTAAACTTAATTATTACCAAAGTTTTATTCGTAACTTCGCCAATTACTACAAAAAATTATTTATTTCCTACTCTTTTTTATTTAAAAAATATACATTAGCCAGGAAATAGTAATAAAATGCGCAAGCATTTTGTCTCAATTGACGTCAATTTATGTTTATATAAAAATGCTCCAGAACAAGTTTTAACTTTTTTTTCAGTGCTTTTATTAGGAGCAAAGGTTTAAAAAGTAAAGAAAAAGTTTGTTCTGACTCATAATTCTGATTTTAATTTTATTTAAATTAAAAACCAGAATAATTTTATAAATAACAAAACTTGAGAAAATACAAAATGTGTTTTCTTTGTTATATCAGAATATTTATTAAAAACGAGAATTTTTAAATAAACCAGAATTTTTAATTAAATAAACCAGAATTAAAAATCAGAATTAAGTGAAATACAAGCTTTTTTTAAACAAATATTCTGGTTTTATAATAATAAATGAACTTTAATTAATTCTGAAAAAGTTTTGCAATCAGAATTTTTAATAAACCAGAATTATAAACCAGAATAATATAAAGCATAAACTCTTTTTAAAATAAATATTCTGTTTTTAAAAAAGGTTGTAACATTAAATTAATTTTAAAAAAATTCTGAAAAAGTTTTACAACCAGAATTAAATGTTTTACAATTTTATAATTAATTTTAAAGAAATAGAATAAACTTTTAATGATTACAAATACTTCCTTTTTTCTTTTATTTTCTTACCTTTTTATTATTTTTGAATTAATCCATTTTGGGGAAGCAGTTGGTGGTATTGCTGAAATGAAGGCTCTTACAGGCAATTTTATTTATTTTTCTTAAGAATTTGACTTACCCTCTATAATTTTATTTTTCAAAATTTTTTAGGAGACGCCCCATACCTTGGAACTGGAAATCAAGAACAGGCATTTACCTCTCTTCCCCAATATTTTTTAAATTAATTTATTTCAAGGCCCCCGAATATTTCGGAGAGGCAGCAATGAGACAATACGATTCAAACCCAGCCTATTCATACTACAATAATGGGTATTACGGCCCTTCAAGGTCCTCTAATTTAAATTTATTTTAAACTAAATTTTTTGTTTAATAAAAGGTATTTTCGCAATTACTATAGAACTCTTCCTTACCGCAATTATGGAGGCGTTTCTGGACCGATGGGAGGAGGAGGAGGTTGTCCTCAGCCTTGTAGCTAATTAACAAATTGCCTTTACTTTAACAAATTTTTTAATTAATATATTTTGCTTGTTAAATTAAAATTAACACATTTTTATATTTTTCCTTTTAGCTTTTACAAAATACTTTTTCATTATTGCTTTCACCTTCTTGCCTTTATATAAATATTTTTAAATGCAATTTTGTCCCAGAATAAATTTTTTAAAATGATTAATTTTACTTGATAGTAAGATAGATCCACGATTTAAAATGCTTACAAGGCGGAAATTTGACATCTTTCTAAATAAAGATAGTGAAGGTAAAATAACATGCCTGTAGCTGAGGTGCTCTGTACGTGGGGACATGGGGAGGGAGAGAGCCTAACCGTTTGTTTTTTGCTTTTAAAAAATAATTTTCTTTGCTTTGCTTATGCCAATTTGATTTTTAAAAATAATTTTAAAAATTTTATTTTCAGTTTTTCCATATAGCCGATTCTATAATAGAGCAAGTATTCCATTTATTAGCAATACTAATTTTGGTTCATCACCTTTTGGAGGATTTTATAATGGAAGAGGAAATGATTGGCTATAAATTAAAAAATATTATTTTGATTAAAAAATGATTTTAAAAATTGTTTTTATTTTTTTTTAATTTTTTTGTCCTTATTTTAAATTTTTAAGCCCCTTTTCAATTATTTTTAAATATTTTTTCAATAGTTTTCCCAAAAAACTTAAAGCCAATATTTTTTCCGATTAAAATTAAATTTATAAATATTTATATTCATTATTAAATAATTAATATTTATATCGCTAAATTAATTTTTCCAGTTTTTTATAACCAAACCAAACAAGAATAAGCGAGTCAGAAAAGAATTTTCTTTTAAAAAAGGATTGAATAGACATTATTTGCTTTCCTCTCCCATGAGGAGTCGTAGCTCAGTGGCAGAGCAATTGACTGCAGATCAATAGGTCACCGGTTCAAATCCGGTCGGCTCCTATTTTTTCTTTCTTTTTTTAAAAATTAATATAAATTATTTCTTTACCTAATAATCTCAAAAATATTAGAAATTTATTTTTTTTAACATTTTAAATTAAAAAATAAATAAAAATAACAAATTAATACAAATTTTTATATACTACACCCTGCATTGTTGATATAAAAACTTCCTCTTTCCTCCACCGGATAGTGAATTACCTAAAAAAACATTTTTATTTAATAAAACCTTCCGGAAAAATTTATATTTCCAAACCTTTCCGGAATAAATATAAATAAATAATTCCTTCCGGAAAACAACAATTTGTGTTTGTTCCGGAAATTTTAAATGTAGTTATATATGTTTCCGGAAAATATATTAATTCACTTCCGGAAGAAATTATCTATAATTTTCCGGAAAACATATTAATTTAATTCCTTCCGGAAAATGAATTTATATATTTTCCAGAAAACACTATAATTATTTCTAAAACTTTCCGGAATAAATACTAATAAATAATTCCTTCCGGAAATAGTCTCTTAAAAGCTCCTAACCACGTGTTCATTAATTGCCCCATGTTCGTAATGCCTTATCCCGATAGCACATTTAATATCAGGAATAGAAGGAAGTAGACAACGCAATGGACCGGGGCAATTCATGGGGCGTTTGCTTCGTCCATAAAATATCCTTAATTAAAAAATAAAAAAATATTAAAGACCTTTAAAAATTACCTATTATAACATGCTGAAATAATAGGATAATAAATTACTCTATGAGGTAGTTGAGAAAACTTTAAAAAATTTTTTTAATTAATTAAATTAAAAAGATAACTTTTTTGGTCAAATGTGGTGTTGTTAAAATAAATTTTCTAAAATTATTTTCCAATTTTGTTGTCGCTTCAGGCCGTATTATATCAGAAATTTGATAATTAAACATTTTGAATACCTTTAAAATTTGTTTAAAATTATTTCTAATTTTATTTAAATAAATTTGGGGATGTGGGGATTAAATAATTGACGTTAAATTGCTCTACATTGAATTTAAAAAATTAAATTATAAAAAAATTTAAAAAAATAATATGAGCTAATAATTAGATACCCGATTTATTAATGGAACATTAATTGCATCATGGTCTATCTAAAAATAAATAGAAAATAAATTTAAATAAAAAATTTAAATATAGACCATGCTCCAATTCCTAAAATGTAAAATAAAATTTTGTGAATCCGGCACTAAATACATTCGACCTTTATCAACCTTTTAAAGAATTTAAATTAAAAAAATTTAAATAAAAAATTACAATTCCTGGCCAATGTAGCCAAACACTTTGAACATTTTTTGGTTTAACTACATACCTTTAAATAATTATAAAAGTGAAATATAACTTCCGGAAAATAAAAATTAATATATTTTCCGGAAAATATACCTATATTTTTATTTCCATATAAAAACTATAATTAAATGATACTTTGGATCCTCCCACTCTTCAGCAATTCTTGCCCCATTAATTAATGATAATAATGAAAAATCTTTTGGATCATTGCCTTAAGGTATAAGAAATTGAATAAAAAAATTTTTCAAAAAAATTTACTTGTAATTAGATGAGTATTATATCGATTATAACTAATTTTTAAAAATAAATTTATTTAAATTAAAAAATAAGAAATAAACTAAAATCCAGCTGAATTAGGCAATTGCGCACTTAAATGTCTAAATTCTCCAAGAAAAGTTCCATCTCCCATACGCGGTATTAAAACATCATCCAAATCGGAAATAATAATAAATTCGGCCGCTTCCAAAAAATAAATACAATTTAGCTTTTCTTTTTATTAAATGAAACCTCACTTTGTAATAAATTAAACAATCAGTGTGGGCAGCAGCCTGATTTCTGTTTTAGTAAAGTTGAATTTTATAAAGGATTCGGAAGGAATAAAAGTATAGGTATATTCCGGAAAATAAATTAATATTTTCCGGAAAAAATCTATTTATTTTTTTTTAATTTCCGGAATGAATACAAATAAATGATTCCTTCCGGAAAATATATCCATATATTTTCCGGAAAATTATGCATTTTCAAATGTTTCCGGAATAAATATAAAAATTAAATTCATTCCGGAAAATAATGTCTTTTCCGGAAAATTTCTGGAATAATATAAATAGATAATTCCTTCAGGAAAATAAACCGTAAAATAATTTCCGGAATGTTTTAAATATTGTATAGCATAATTTTAATAATTTAATAAAAACACCTCCATTCTAATTCAGCATTAGGGTCATAATCTAAAGGTTTAAAAGAGCCATCAACAGGCATAGATATATTAAACTTTGTCCATGCTTCTATTCTTATAATTTTTTCATTTTCATAAATCTACATATTTTTTTAAAAAATATTTTTTTATTTCAAGAGAAAATAATCTCTTACCCTCATAAAATCGAGAATTTCTACTAACATGCTTTGAATATAAAATACTTGTAAAGACACTCCATATTGTCGATAAATTTCTAACTAAATTCTTAAAAATATTTTTAAATTCTTTCTTAAAAATTCACCGTTGGTATAATTAATTGCCACCTTTCATTAAAGAAAAGAGGACTGAAACAGGCAACTACAGGTAAATGCTCCGCGCTGACTTTTCTGTAGGGAACGGCTACTGAATTTGAATGGACATGCATGTCGCGCAAGGCAAATTGAGAGGGGGATTGAACTGTTGGGCAAACTGCTAAGAAGACTGACCTTAAAATTTTTTTGAAATTTTTTCTGAAAATTTTATTAAAACCAACCATCCACAAATAAGAATAGGAGTGAACGCGTGACGAACACGAGGCAAAGAGGTGAGTGAATGAGTGGTATTATGACTATGACCTCAAAAAGTATTTTTAAATTTTCTCAGATTTTTATTAGATTTAATAGAACTCACAGAGTAACGGCCAAGGAGGCCAAAACCGTCTTTGTGCATTAAAAAGGACAACCATTGTATTTGAAGGATAACTGGATTATTTTTAAAGAAAATAATTATTTTTTCAGTAAAAAATACCTTGAAGAATTAAAAAAATAATTAGTTGAGATAATAGCAATATGTTGGGTGCTATAAATAATTTTTAAATTTTGAAAAATTTAAAAATTTTTAAAAAACCTCCAAGGCATATTAAAAGTAATGCAAAGAATAAATAAAAAACCAAATAAAAATGCACGTGTAATAATACGACGAACTCTTTAAATTATTATTTATTTAAAAAATTTATTTTAAAAATTTTTTTGCCTACTTTTGGAAATATGCCTTGTTCAGTATCATCTGTTCCAGGGAATGCCCACAACTTAAATAATAATTATTTATTTTTTTAAAAGTCAGTACTATTTTTTAAAAGTATTTTTATGTTTTTCCCCGTCTCGAAAATCGCAGAAATTTTTTATTTAAAATAAAAATACAAGACAAACAAATGTAGATAATATACATATATATACATTTTTTTATAAAAAATTTTTTTTGATCATTTTATTTTTCTTTTTTAACTTTTAGCGTTCTAAACTACCAAATAATTTATGTATTTATTGAAGAAAAACAACAAAAATTATGTGTATTTTATCTACAAAATTTATCGGAAACTTGATCTTTTTACATTAAAGAATTGAAAGGTTATTATACCTTGTAATTATTGAAAATGACTTTAATTGTTAGAGTTAAGACAGTTTTAGTTAAATTATAAAGAATTGCTATTGTCTAATCTTTTTTTAATCATTTTACGCCTGAATGGCAGATAAATTATTATTATTGTTTAGGCAATTTCGAATTGGAATGATTGGGAAGAACATATGTAGCAGTGGTTTTTTTAAAAATTACTTTCGACACAACCCTGTTATGTATTCTTTGGGTCTATGAACAATGTTTATTTAGTTCTCTGGGTATGGGAATACAAAGAGCTTTGATTTTCAGCTCCTATTCATAGTAGCTAAGGTCAAAAATCGACCTTTCGCTCCCTGATCCATAATAATTCTTTTAAAATTCTAATTTAATATTTAATTAAAAACCTCTGCCAATTTATGGTCAAACATTTGAACCAAATATAGTTACGAATTAAAAAGAAAAATCGTTTTAACAGCATCATTAATCTTGTAATAATTAATTTTATTTTTTTATTTTAAACATATTAATGAGTTGAAGATTAATAAATAAAAACATATTCTTTTTTATAAAATTTAATGAATTATAAACATAAATGTATTCCTAACATTAAAACCTACATATTTTAATGTTTTAATGTTCCATTGAGGATATCTCTCTTTTTTCAAAGATTTATATCTAAACATGATGAGTCTGAAAGGAAGAAAGAAATGACTAAAAATTGAGTTGAAAATTGTTCATCCGATAAATTGAACTTTTGAAGGGCTCGTCGTTTAAAATATTTTTTATATATAATTTTGATTAGAATTTTTTTCTTAAAAAATTCAGACGTCCGCAGATGTCTGTGCCTTTGATAAATTTTTTTTCTTCTTATGGTAAGTGGATAAAAATATAATGAATCAAGACTTCCTTCAGGATAAAAATAAGTACATGGTATATTCAAACCCCTATATCTTTCTAATTTTGTAAGCAAATAATTAAAACTTCATATCATTGGAAAAGCATTAAAAATGCTCTAATAGTATAAATAACGGAAAAAATAATCAAAATTTCCCGACTTAAAGAATTTTAAATTTAAACCACTTGTGGCAAGACTTTTTCAATTGTATAATTTTTATTTTTATTTGAAAATATCTTTAAAAAATAAATCATTATATTTCAATTCGACCTTTTCCTTGCAATAAATTATTTTTCACAACATCTATTATTTTTATAAATTATTATTCTTATGGATTGCCATGTTTCACTACCTTTTATTATTCTTATATTATGACAGATACATTTAGTAAAAACAATAAAATCAGTATTATAAAATTTCCGGAAAATACAATAGAATTATTTTGAATTAATATATTTTCCGGAAACACTTATTTATATTTAAGCTTTCCGGAAAAGATGGAAATATTTATTCCTTCCGGAAAATTCAATGTCATGTTTCCTGAAGCTATATAAATATATTTCCGGAAATATATTTTCCGGAAAACTTTATACTCCTAAATATTTAAACTTTCCGGAATACACATGTTATATTATTCCTTAAATATTAACATATTAAAAATAAAAATAATTAATCATTTTTACATATTTACATGCTTGAATAATTGTTTATTTTGTACGTCTTTTGTTGTTTTAAATAAAGAAGAGTACCGCTGTCCTTTCCGGGTGAGTTAAAAAATAAATAAAAATACTTATATATTTAACAAAATACCCAGTTGAGAAGGGATGTTTTTTGTATTGTTTATAATAAAGAAGGAAATATTTATTTAAAAATGTCACTAAATTCAATGAGGCGAAATTAAATAAAATATCTTTAAAAAAGTGCTAGAGAAATAATAAAATTATTAGTTAAAATTAACTATTGTTAAAATTAATTAAATTACAACAACACAAACACAACCCTTCCTCACAACCTTTCTGATTTTTAATTTTTTGTCTAAATTTAATTAAAATTGAAAATTGAACTCTTAATTATTTATTTCTCCTCAACTTTCTTTCCTTCGGACATTGCGTTTATTTATGTATTACCCTTTGTGTCCACTTCTCCTCTCATAAATAATCCGGTTTTTTCTACAGTGATGTTGATGATATTCCCCCAAAATTCTGTTTTGGGGGAACTCTCATTACTAGGAGGATTGAAGGTAAAAAAGCTAAAAATAAAAAAAGATATACATATTCTCTTCCCCATAAAATATAATTTAAAAGTACAAAATGGAGGATTTTTTTAAATTTATTTTTGAACTTTTTAATTCCCAAACAAAGCTGATTCGAAAACCAGACTTTGAAAATCGAAATTTCGAAGCAGCTCTGTTCTCGAATTTTATTACATCTATCTAGTATTTTCAAAACTTTAATTAGGAGCTGGCATGAAAATTTTCCAAGACTCGAAACGCAAGATTATGACCAAGAGGATCAAGATTGGACACCAAGACCAAACCCGAAAGAAAACCCAGAAAAGTCTCCAAATCTCAAATCTCGCAACATTTATTGTTCCCCAAAATTTTTGAGAATCTCCCCTTTATTTTCACTTTTCCATCCAAGCTTTTTTTTATTTTTTAAAAAAGGATAAGGGTTGTATGGAACACGTTTTCACTAGAAGAGGATTTATAAAAAAAGGAGAAGATTGGTTGGTTGATTGGTTGCGCTCGGGTTGCGCCGATCTCACGTAATTACATGATGGACATTACGTGATGAAAAAATAAATTGTTTTGTTGTTTAAGCAAGTTTAGAGAACAAAAATGAAAGTGGATGGATGGGCGGGGATGATGGGCAATATTTAGAAGAAAAAAATAATTTTTCTGTGTGTGAGGATTGCTTGAAAAGTTCATTTGAGTTTTTTAGAGGCTGAGAGGAGAGGAACAAGTTTTTCCTTTGAGGCATTTAAAAATAATTTGTTTAAATAATTTTTATTTTGGGATTTTTAAATAAATTATTTAATTTTCTAATTAAAAATAATTTTTTTTAAATTTTTAAAAAATTTAAAAAAATTTTTTTCAGACATTAAATAACAGTCCACCCATTTTTCCATACTTTTTTTGTTTTTCCTCCGGCTGGCGCCCTATGTCCCTTTATTTTTTATTCTCTTTCCCATTCACAATTTTTGGACAGAGTTAAAAAACCTGTTGATCAAAAATTCTTTTTTTTCTCCCAATTTTTTATTTTCATGTGATTAAATGAAAGTGGACATGGATGGACTTTAATATTATTTAAAAAATACTCATTTTAAACGAAAAATTTTCAGAATTTATTTTTTTAATTTTTTATTTAAAATAAAATTTTTGAAGAATTTTTTCACAATAATTATAAATATTTTAAACGACAATATTCAAATACTTACATATTTTAAATTTCAATTTCTTTAAAATAATAAATAAGCTAACAATCCCATTAACATGTAGTTCAATTTGTCAGTTCAATTTTAATTTTTAACATTACTTTTATGCTCAAAAATTTTAATTTTCGGAATTTACTTTCAATTTAAATTTTTAAAAAAACTAGAAAATTTCTTAAGTTTCTTATTTAGTTGTTTCTCAGGGGTTTGAAATTATACCATTTTTTTATTTTTTAATATTAAAAATCTTTAAATTTTTTTCATTTTTTTCTTTTTTTCCTAATTTTATTTTTTCATCCATATATTCACTTTTACATATGCACTTCTCTATTTTTTATTTTTTTATTCTTCCTTTCACTCATTATTCGCGCAGTAGTGTAAGCGATTACACAGCAGTCAGCCGGTGTCCATCTAAAAATTGCCTTGGAGGACTGCACTTTTGTTTAAAAAAAAGAGAAAATGCGGATGTTTGTCCATTCAAATGGAAAAGGATAAAAAAGGAGGAAAAAAGGATGAAGAGGATTTTGAGAGAAAAAAAGTGAATATTTTTTGAATGCAACAAAAAAAAATTTTTTTTTTACACAAAGGAAGAGAGGGAAGGTGAAGAGGACAGAGAGCGCATCCATGCGCTATAAACATGTATATAATGGACACAAAAAAAAGATGGCCGAAAAGTGGAAGAAAAAATTTGTTTTAGGCTGAAACAGGTGGACAAAGATGGACGGAGAGTGGGGAGAGGAGTTTTTTGTTGAAATTTTTGTTTATTTTGTTATGTTTAGGAGGAAAAAAATAAATATTATGGACAGTTAATAATAGTACAAAAATAAGGGAATATCGAGAAAATAATAAAAGGGAAGGATGAGAAGATGAAGAAAATTTATTTAGAAGGGTTCACAATCTTCCAACAACTATTAGAAAATTAAATCTCCAAGTCCACAGTTTAAAATCTCAACTGAGATTGAAGCAAGACTAGAAGCGGAGAGCGAAACTGAAACAAGAATAGAATAGAACGAATCTTCCAATAACCATTAGGCAATGAAAATGAAGAATTAGAAGGGTATTTTATAAGGAGAAACATTAAGGAATACTTTGATTTAAGGAAAAGGTTGGATAATAATTAGAAGAAGAGTTAATAAAGAAGAGTTGAGTTAATAAAGAAGAGTTTTTGATCAAAAAAGAAAAAGAAAAAATATTTTTTTTTAAAAATACAATGTTTGCGCAAATAGTTCGGCTAGCTTACAACGAAAATATGAGCAGGAAGAGATTTATTTTTGGAAAAAAGGAAGGAGAGGAAAAGCGAGGAGAAAGCAAGAGAGAGGGGAAAGCGAGATCAGAAAAATATAGGAAGAAGAAAAAAAAATTTTTTTTAACGAGAATGAAGAAAGAAGAGGAAAAGCACTTTTCTTCTTCTTCTTCTTCTTTTTCTACCCTATGTGCCTTTTTTTATTATTAGTTGGCCGAAAAAATGAATGGTTATTTATTTTTATTTTTGTTTGTGAAAATGTCAAAAAATAATGTCCAGTCGGTAGAGGGAGACAAAAGTTGAAGACAAACATCCTCATAAATATTTCTTCAATTTTTTTATTTTTTTATTTTTTAATATTAAAAGTTTGTTCATGTATTTATTTTTTATATTTTTGTAAAATTTTTGTACTAAACGGAAAATCAAACTTTGATTTTTTTGACAAATTTATTAAATAGAATGGATATTCTGAGTTTTCCTTGTTTCTTTCTACTTTTCCGTTCTACCTTTTTTGATTTTCTTTGAAGCACATCCCTTGGGGGTAGCTCTCTAGTTTCTAGAATAAATACAGTTATAACTCGATTTAAATCTCATTTTCTTCAATCTTTTCGAGCGTTGACTTATTTTTTAAATATTTCCCTATTTTTTTAAATTTTTTGCATTTTTACTTTTCTTTGTTTTTTTGCCTGCACCTTTAATTATGCACTTTTCCCTCTCAGCAGGGGAACTGGCAGAAAAATAAAAAAAAGTTTCCCGCTTTCGTATTTTTGAGATTTCGTCCACGAATAATTAACAGATTCCCCCACAAATTCCCTCAATATTTTACGTTTTTTATTCAAATTAATTCTTCACCTATTAACTTTTACCTTTTAATAAATTTCCTCCTAGCATTAATTAATGTCAAATCCCCACATATTTTTTAACACAAAAAATTAGAGTTGAATATTAGAATATCCTCAATATCTGCCTTTCGATTTTTAATGTTTTTCCGAGTTCCAGAAACTCGGAAAAAGAGTTTCTCAGTTCCTCCGACCTTCCCCTTCCTCCTACCCTCCCCTTCTTCCTACCCTCCCACAGTTCCTCCGACCCTCCCCTTCCTTTCTTGCACCTATGGCTACTCCAAGCAACCCTCATCTGAGATTCTAATAGTACACCCAAAAAATCTTTTTTAAAGGCTCTCCTCATCCTTCCTTTCCTTTTTCCAAAACAAATCTTCCTTTTTTTAAGGATAAGAGAGAGTTTTTTGGGGGAAAGGATGATTGAAGTAACCAAGAAGAGATTGAAGGGAATATATATTTAAATATATTTTTAGCAGTTCCTGTTTTGTTTATTTTTTTTGTTTGTTATTTTCTATTTTGCGGCTTTGTTCTTTTATTTTTTTTTTGTTGTTGTTACACGCACAAAAATCTGTTGTTGTGTCCAATTTATACTCTTCTCCTCTTCTTCAATTCGCGCAATGTCCACTCTCACCTCCACTTTCGCAATTTTCATTTTTTCTTCAAATATATCCACACAAAAGTATTTATATATTTATTTTTAGATGGCTGACAGGAATTGTAGACATTTGCGGACAAATTTAATTTTTTGCGGACAAACTGAAACTATGTACTACCTTACTCTCCGCCTTCGGTTCTCTTTTTTTTGTTCTGCAGATGATTCTCCCTACTTTTGTGGCTCCTTCTGCCCTCCCTTATCTAACTCGAATACGTAGGTAGTTATGCCCTCAACCTTGACACATGGTGTCTTCAAATGTTTTTTACGTAGAAAATTTTTTTCAATATTTGTTCGTATTTTGTGACTTTCTAAAAAAGCTTTTAAAAGATTTCAAATATTTTTTAAAAAATTGGAATAAATTACCTTTTAAAAATTGAATGTTTATACCTTTAAAATTCCCCCTAGCGCCAAAAACAACTCCGCGCCCAACTAGAATGGCAAACATCGCGCAATCTTCTAACCCCTTAAAAGCAAAAATATATCCTTTTTTCTTATTATAATCGAGAAGAGACGAAAAGTGCTTATAACAGGTCTACTAATTTTTTTCTTGTTTTTTAATCCTTCTCTATCTGTTCAGGCGAAATTTAAGAGAAAATCAAAATTGCATAATAAGAGAAAAATGCTGAAAAAGCTTTTAGATTAAATATAAAAATTAAATATATAAATAAACTTGAATTTCTCTTCTTTTCCAAGTTTATTCATTAAAAATGCTCGAACTTTTTTGTTGCAGCATAATTTTTAATTAAAACTTGAAACAAAGCTTATTTTCATTTTTATTTTTAAATAGTTTCAAGTTTAGGTATTTCAAGTTTATTTAAAGTTTCGAACTTATTTTCAAGTTTTAAGCTTATTTTCAGTTTTATTTTAAGTTTGTTTCCTGCTTCAAGTTTATTTAAATCGTTTAAGTTTAAATTAATATTTAAACTTGCTCACTCCCATAATTTGCGGATTAAAGTTGCGGACAACTTTAGGCAACATTTTTTAATAAGGGTTATATCTACCATACTTTAAGAATTATTATTTTTTATTATTTTAGGGGAATCTTCTCCAATATTTTTAATAAAAATTTTTTTCTGTTAGGTCACCCCTTCAACCAATGGCATAAATTCCACACATTCCTTCTTATACTATATTTTTTATTTTTTTGTAAAATAAACACAGACACATTTAATTGTCTCCCTGTTATGTTTTTATTCAAATCCTTTTACCCTTTACTTTGACTTGTCTCTTAAGGGAAATTTCGGAAAAATGCCAAGAAAATAAAAATAAAAATTTTTCTTTAAAGAAATGATTGAAATATATGTCATTTATTTATTTTTTTGTGTCTTTTATTTTGCCAATTTGTCAACAAATTTATTAGAATGCTTTTCTTTATTCTCTTGGGTATAAATTGGCAGTTTAATGCTATGCTCTTTTTTAACCCTCAAAATACAGTAATCCTTTAAATGTTTTGGTTTCAAGTTTATTTTTCTTAATTTTTTTTTGTTAAAACTTGAAGCAAGTTTTAAGCCAAATCCTAATTAAAACTTGAAATTAAAGTTTAATTTTTTTATTTAAATAAATAGGTTCACGTTTGTTTTCAAGTTCTAAATTAATTCAAGTTTATTTTCAGGTTTATTAAGTTTGCTTCAAGTTTTATTTTAAAAATGCTTCAGTTTGAAAAATGAAACTTGATTAAAGTTTATTTAAATTGATTCAAGTTTTAAATTAATGATTTAAAATGATTCAAGTTTCATTTTTCAATCTGAAGCATTTTTAAAATAAAACTTGAAGCATTCAAGCTTCATATCCCTTATATTTATTTTTTCTTATAATATTTTTATCAAATATTTTATTTATTTTTTATAGTTATTCTCTTTTTTCTTTAAGTATATATTATTTTGTTTTTATTTTTAGTTCATCGTCTTTATTTTTTTCTTCAAATATTTTTGCTTTTATTTTTTGAAGCAAATACATATAATAACGTCAAATGTCCATTCCTTCATTCATTCTCCCCACCTCTGCCCCATGCGATCGGCCATAAGCGGAAATGAATGAGAGAAATAAAAACCCATTTTTCTCCTTTATAAAACTGCTGTTACCTACCGACCATTACAAACGTGTCTGATTTAAAAAAAGTAGAGGGAGGGGAGGTGGTGTTTGTATGTGTGTCCATCGTCGTCCGTACATTTTGGGCATTTTTACGTTTTTTGCTTTTTTTGTTCTACCTTTCATTCATTTTTATCTTTTTATGTTTTTTTTTCAATTGTGTACTTTTTTACGATTTTTATTAAAAACTAGCGAAGAGACTCGCCCTTCGGGCGAGTCTCTTCGCTAGCCTAAAACTATAAAACTTTGTTTTTTTTTCGTCTATTTATCTATTGCCTGAACCTTTTTCTCTAACCGTGTCAACAACATCTACTAAATGCTAGAATCATTATCAACACATTGACAAAAATCTTATCTACCGTCTCCCCGAACTCTAATCTACCCATTTGTTTGAACACTTATCTACTCAGTATCTGAAATTTTAACGATACATTGACTGCAATTTATCTACCCGTTGACGAAACTCTTTAGCTACCCATTGTCTAAACCAGTGTTTAAACTTTTATCTGCCCAGTGTCTGCGCTTTTATCTGCATATTGTCTAGATCTTAGCTACCCATTGTCTTGGCTCTTATCTACCCAGTGACTGAATTTTTATCTACGCATGGTCTGAAATTTTATCCACACATTGTCTAGTTCTTATCTACCCATGACAAGAATCTTATCTTCCCATTTGTCTTAATTCTTATCTACCCGGTGCTTGAACTCTTATTTGCCCAGTGTTTGAACTCATATCTACCAAGTGTTTGTGCTTTTATCTTAACATTGCCTAAACGATTAAAAACACATTGGTAAAACTCTTAGCTACCCATTGTCTGAAGTCTTATCTAGCCATTTCCGCTAATTAACTACCCAGTGGCCGAACCTTTATCTACACATTGTCTGAATCTTATCTTCCTAAAGACAAAACTCATATCTGCCCATTGACGAAACTCTTATGTGGCCATCGTCTGATCTCTTATCTACCCAGAGTCTGAGCTTTTACCTACACATTGTCTAGATCTTGGCTATACAGTGTCTGGACTCTTACCTACCCATTGTCTGAACTCTTATCTACCCAGTGTTTGAACTATTATATACCCAGTGTCTGATCTTTTATCTACATTGTCCTGTTCTTTTCTACTCCCTGCGCAACCCAGTGTCAAAACTCTTAACCACAACTGCCTGTACTCTTATCTGCCTAGTGCCCGAACTTTTATCTAGTCAAAGGCTGGATCTTATCTACCTGTTGGCAAAACTCTCATCTACCCTTTGCCTGAACATTATTCTACCCATTGCCGAAACTCATATCACCGCACTGGTTTGGCTTCAAATCTACCAATTGGCAGAGTTGGCCAATTTCATACTGCATAGGCCCATTGCCTGTACTCTTATCTACCCACTGCCACAACTATTATCTACTAATTGTCTGAACTCATATCTAACCATTGACACCACTTTTGCCATCGCAAAATCTAAGCTCTTATCTTCCATTGTCACTCTTATTTACCCAGTGGCTGATCTTTTTTCTACACATTGTCGGGACTTATCTACCCATTGGCAAAACTCATATTCAAGAGCAGGAAAATTATGCTAGCCTATTGTAGGAACTGCCTTCTGCATATTAAAAAAGACTAAACTCTTATCTCACTTTTTGCTGGATCTAATTTTTGTTTAAGAGCAGCAACCAGTTCGGAATGTGTCCGGAAAAAGTAATAAATGTTAGGGTAAAAATTATCAGTCTGAAAGAGATGAAAAATAAAGTTTTTAGAATAAAGGAAAAAACAACAAATGTATTTTTTTACAATAAGTTTGTTTATCTGAAATGAAAAACTTGTAAAAACACAAAGTATAAATCAGAAGTATGTATCTATTAATTTTTTCCTATAAAAAATGTAAATTCTAATTCTCTATCTAATTTGGGCATATTTGACCTTTTCTTGCAAATAAGTAAACATTTTTTTATCCTTTTTCTATTCTCTTTTCTCTCTCTTAACTGTCTATTTAATTTACATTTTTGTCCTTTTTTGTTTATTTTTTTGTTGTTCCCTTTTTTGTCTTGCTCCGCCCCTTTTTCTCTTTTTAATCTTTTTTGTTTACTACGCCCAAACATTTCTTGCGCCGAAAAACCGAACAGACAAACGGACAGAAATACACAAATTATATATAGGATTGTGTTTGATTCCTTTAAAGTTTATTTATACACATACCTTTAAGCAATGATTAATGTGACAATAATATATAAACTTTCCGGAAATTAAAACATAGGGAATAAGTTTTCTTTTAATAAATAAAAAATAAACTTTTTCCGGAAATATTTTAATAATACAGAAAATAAACTTTACGGAAAACCTACAAACTATATTAAAATATGCTCTGTTTCTCTGTAAATATTTAATATTTATTTTTCTTTTATTTTACCTCAATGTACAACTGTACATATTAAGATTTTTTCATTTTTTAAATTAATCCTTAAATAAAGTTTCAACTTGCTATAGTATATTATATTAAATAAAATAATTTTATATTAAAAATTAATCTTTTTGTATACACAAAAGTACAATTATTTAATATTCAAGACCAAAGCTTTAAATTGTTTTTTGATTTATAATCATTTAAGATTATTCCTTAAAGCTATCCCAGACTTTGATAATCTTTTTAGATTAAGTTAGAAGACTAAATAGACTAAAATACATATATTTAATTTGAAAACACTTACTACTTGCAAAGTTTTATCAATTTTATCTAAGGGAAAACTTTCCGGAAAGTTTTTAAAGTATAACTCTGAAAATGTTAGTATTCTAAACAATTTCCGGAAAGTTTATTATATGTACTATTATTATCTTTTGAGTTATATTTTATAATATTTCTGGTAAGTTTTTAAAATTAAATTTTATTCAGCATTTCAGTAAAAATAAACTTTCCGGAAAGTTTAAAAGCTCTGCAAGGCTTATAAAGTATATCTCTAAATGTATTAGTATAATAAACTTTCCGGAAATATTATAACTACTTATTAAAGTTTTTTAATTATAAAAATTTGGATTTTCTCTGTTCATTGGTGATTAATAAAAATATTACATACTAAATATTTTTCTTATTTCTTCTAAAAAATAGATAAATTTTTAAAATCCTCAACCTTTCAAAAAAAGTTTGTGGGAGGAACGCCTTTCCGTCAACATTTTTTTCTTCTAAAAAATTTTTTAATACTAATCCTGACCGGAATTATTATTATTTTATTTTTTTTATTTAAAAAAAAATATTTTATCGAGACAAACTACATAAATACTACAAATCCCTGCTTAAAAAATTTTTTTAATAAATTTATTAGTCAAAGGAAAAGTATGTAAAGCCGTTCGCGCCCTCTAATTTACTTAAAATATTTTTTTGATTAATTCTATAATCCTCAATTATTTTTTAAAATATAGTTTAATTTTATTAAAAAATTTTTTAATAAATTCTTTTTGCATATTTTTTGGAATTTTAATAGAAAATTTTTAAAAATTTTATTGAGAATTTTTTAAAATTTTATTAAAAAATTAAAAAAAATTTTTTTTTATTAAAACTAAAAATTATTAGGCATTCCTAAATTTTAAGATTATTATGCTAAAAGAAATTTTTTTTACTACAAAATTTTTTCATTAAAAAATTGTTTATTTTTGTCAATTTTTGTATGTAACAATTTTTAAAAATTTTTGTTGCAAATTTTATTTTTTTGTTACGTTATTTTTTCTTTTAAATTTCCAAAATTATTTTTTTAAATTACATAAAAATAAATTTTAATGAATAGATATATTAAAAATAACTTTTTAATAGCCTCAAATTTGCAAAAATTTATTTTTAAAAAATATTTTTATTTCCAAAATTGGAAGTGAGAAAAACACGGAAATTATAAAAAATGGGTGTTACAAATTATATATGTTTATTTACGGAAGTAAATTGTTTTTGAAAAATATTAAATTAACAAATTTATTTTTACAATTTTTTAAAAATTTTTTACCTTAATTTTTATATTTTTAATTATTTTATTTTCTGCAAATTAGCACACTAATTAGAATTTTGTCTAGTCTATAAATATAATTTTTCTGTTGTCTTTTACTTAATTTCCGCTATAAAATTTTTTTTATTTAATTAATTTGCTAATATTTAGAATATTTTTGTGATTTTTACAAAAAATGATTAGACTGGGGAGCTATTTATGAGGTCATCTTATAATTATTTTAGAAAATTTTTAAATTACTCTTACCCTAAATTTCAATACTTTTTTTACTTTTTTTTTAATTTAAACGTTATTTTATTTTTAAAATATTTAATTTATCATTTAAATATAGCAACAAATCTTTTTATTAAAAAATTTGATTAAAATTTAATAGGAAATTTTCAATTTAAATTTAATTATTAAATAAATATAGGAAAAGATTAAAAATTTTAAATTAAAAATTAAAGTGCTTCTTGTAATTTTATTAATTTAAATATTTTTGTATTTTATAATTTTTTAAATTAAATATTATTTTAAGTGTATTACTAATTCCTTTCTGCTGAAAAATTTTAATGGATTCTTATTTTTTTTTAGAATTTAAAAGATATATTCTGAAAATCCATTAAATCACTCTGAACTCAGTAGCTTTTTAATATTTTCCGGTAAGAGAGAATAAACATTTTCCGGAAAGGGGATAATTATTTTCTGTTAGCAAATAAACATTTTCCGGAATAGAATATATTCCGGAATGGAATAAATGTTTTCCGGAAGAAATATAAAATTTCCGGAAAAGAATATTTTTTCCGGAATAAAATAAATTTCTTCAGGAATGAAATTAAATATTTTCCGGTTAAAAATAAACATTTTCCGTGAAAAATAAATGTTTCCGGAAGGAGAATATATATATTTTCCGGAAAAGAATATTTTCCGGGAAGAAAATACATGTTTTCCGGAAAATGTTTTCCACAAAGATTTTACAATTACAAACGTGTATTATGACAAATTTGTTTTACAAGCTACCTAGCTTTATAATGATTAAATTAATTTGTTCTAATTATTTAACAAATTTCAGAATATTCTAAAATGAATTTGTATTAAAAATATTCTAATTTTAAATAAAAATGAATATTCTACAAAATTGTTTAAGCTGATAGATTAATTTATTTTTAGTAAGTTTAAGCATTTTAAAATTTTTTTAATTTTTATTTAAATTTATTAGAATGGCTACGGCCACACCACTGGCTAGTTCCAGTTCACTTGGAAATTTAATTCAAAATAATAATGATAATGAAGAGACTAATGATACCAACAATCAAAAATATTATTTTAATTATATTAAAAATGAAAATAAAAATTGTGGGGAAAATAATATTTTGGAAAATTCAGCTTCAAATAATAATATAGCTGCGTTACGTAGAAGTAGCGTTTCGGCTTTTGCATCACCAAAAAATGGAGAGGAAGAAATTGGGAATAATGATAATTGTATTTTTCAAGAGAAAATATATGTGAATAATTTTTAAAAATTTTTAAAAGTTCACCACCCTTTACTGTCTCCTTTATCAATAAATTTTCAATCAACTACAAACCAAATAACTACAAATCCAAATAATATTTTTAATAACAAAAAGGAAATGAATACAAATGTTGGAATTAAACGGCCATTAAGTGTTAGTGAAAATATAAATAATTTTTATTTAATTTTACTTAATAAATATTGTATTTTTTCTAGTAATCCCCCAGTTTTTATTAATTCCCCAGTTCTATTAATTCCTCACCCTGGGGATGGGTTGAAAAATAATCCCCCTGGGGATTACTAGAGAAAATACGGTAAGCTTTAAAAATCTTTTTGGAATAATTAGCTTTTTAATATTCTTCATAGGATTAATAAATACTTTCCGGGAAGGAATAAATTATTTTCCGGAATAGAATAATATTTTCCAGAAGCTAACAAATTTTCCTGAAGAAGTCTCTAATCAATTTACAGATTTCATTTAAATAATTTTGAATTTGATGAAAATTTAAATAATTTTTAAAAATAATTTTTAAACAAAAGAGCCTAGCTTCACTTCCCCCTAATTTAAATGGAGGTGTTATTACGGCAACAAATAACAATAATATATTAATGCCTAAAACACCAACACAACTGATACCTCCTCCACTTTCAATTAATCAAACGAATACTATAAATTTTGGATTGTCTAACGGAAATCAAATGTTTGCAATGATGCAGGTCTGAATTAGAAATATTATTTTAGTCTGAATTAAAATATTAAATAATATCCTCAGCTGTTTACTGCGGAATGCGACTGCCTTAAAATTAAAAATCTTTCTATAGCAAATAGCCCCGGAGTAAAAGAAAATTTTCTAACCTCCTTTCCATTTAAATAAATTTTGTTCAATTGATAAAATTAGGGTAAGCTCGAACCTTGTAGGATCTTAAAGAAGCTTTATAGTAATCTAATTCTTAACAAATTATTCTTTCCATTATCAACTCAAATTTCTAATTTTAAAAAAATTTTTCATTATATAATACAAAATTATTTTTTTTAAATTTAAAATAGGGGGGATTTATCTTTAATGACCTTAAAATTGATGCGTATATTTATAATAATTTTAATTATATATAGGCACGTTTTTTTAATAAATACGTAAAAGACCTAATTAAGCACATCTAATTATGGTGAAAAAAATTTTTATGAAAAATTTTTTTGACATTTTAAGAATATTAATTAAATTTATATTCTTAACATTATTTTAACGTAATTTTACATTTTTTTTAATTGGGAATGATGTGAGATACTTGCGGTTCGACACTTGCGCGTCAAAACCAGAATTAAAAATTTTAGAAAATTCAAAATATTATCCAAACTTATTTTTGATATTTTACGAAATTCAACCCTTAGACAGGCTTATTTTTAATATTATTTCCCCTCTCTAAACTAGAGTAGGTCGAGGTCGAGGCCTCGCCGAGGCCGAGGCCGAGGTCCTCGGCCATTTTCAAACCTCGACCTCGATTTTGCTGACCTCGGGCCTCGGAACCTCGTCTCGGTCCTCGGCCAGATCCTCGCCGAGGACCGAGGGAAAATATACACCCCTAAGAATTGACTTTTTTTGTAAAAAATGGAAGAAATCTGGCTCATTGGCCTTCCAAAATTCTCAAAATTTTCACCTGCGGCGCAGAAAAAATGATAAATCAGGCTATCCTAATCCAACTATATTTAATTTAATTCTTCTATATCCACCAAAATGAAATTATGAGACCCCTTAATCCAATCATTTCCCCAGATATAACGTTTCCTTCTATAACCCTCCTTACAAACCCCTGCTATCCTGCTTAATCCCGCAAATCTTCTTAAATCCTTAAATCCAATTAATTAATATCCTCCCTGATTCCTTTACTTCCATCAATTCCCATTTGATTCTCCGATATCCGTCTTGACTAGCGGATTGCGTCTGCGGATTTAAAATTAAAATTGCGAGTTGCGGATTTGCGGATAAAACCGCAAATTTTCGGTTCAATTTATCGGTTCAAATCCCTTTATAACACTAATATCTTTTAGAACCCCCTTAATCAATTAGACCCCTTTTTATCACCCGTTATCAATCACTCAAATCCACGTTTGCCCCACCACCTTATCTCAATATATCTCCTTAATCCTTGATAAATTTTCGGTTCAGTTTCGGTTAATTGAAAATTTCGGTTCAGTTTGCCAGTTTAGTTTCATGTTAATCAAATTTGAAATACAGTTTTTGAAAAAAGCTGATCAAAGCTTTGAAATTATTTGATCAAGGATTTGAGCTTCCCTATCTATATTGGGTCATCTCCATCATATTAATTTGTAATCATTTAGTGATTATTTGATAAAATTTAATAAATTTAAGTAGATTTTGAAAAGTTATAAAATTTTTTAAAAACCTCGGTTTTCCTCGGTCCTCGACCTCGGTCTCGGGTCAAAATTTGACCCTCGACCTCGATCTCGGCTTTTCCAGCCTCGGTGATCCTCGGCCTCGGCTTTTTCAAAAAACCTCGACCTCGACCTACTCTACTCTAAACTATATACAATCCAGAATTCACAGAATTCATGTCGTCGTTTTAATTATTCCCTTTTTTAATCAAAAAAATATTCTAAAAATAGGCCAAAAATGATATACAAAATTGCAAATCAGACGAGAGGTAAAAGAGGAATTAGGTTAAAGGGAGATTTGGTTTTTTGATTTTAATTTTTTTCTCTAAAAATTTTTTAAATATTATGTAGAATTTGTAAAACTAAATGACTAACTTTTAATAATAAAATTGGAGATAGTTGTTAATTTTTTGGATATATAAAATAGGTCTATTTCTACCAAAATATATTAATTTTTAATAGAACAGTTTTATAGAAAAATTATTTTTGTGTAAATACCAACAGAAAAAACCTAAATTCTGCCAATAAAACCCCTTCCCTTAGGGATAGCTATAAGTATAGCTCTAAATAAATATACTAGTTATATTTTCCGGAAGACACAAAAGTATCAAAAAAATAATTCCGGAAAAGGAGTTTTATCCAAACATTTAATCATATCTAAAATACTTTCCGGAAACCATAAAATAATACAAAAATATTTTCCGGAAAAACATTTGTGTTTTACTTTAAATTTAATTCTCTATAAAATATAAATCCCGGAAGACACAAAACTTTAAATATAACTTTCAATATACCAGTTATTATATTTTCCGGAAAACACAAAATTATGGATATATTAAAATAATTTTCAGGAAAACTCTTGTATCTTATTCATATCTAAAAAACACAAATTTTAGGCTTTAAATAATTTTCGCTCTCGTCAACAACAACAACAACAAAATATCCATTTATTAAAACCTTCAACTAATTCTACTTCATTGGACGACAATAATAATCCTTTGTTGCTTATGGCGTTTAAACAGTTTGGCAGAGCTGCATTAACAAATAATGATTATAGGGTCGGTTTTTAAAATTTTATTTTTTTTTAATTTCTTTGTCCCGGACTAGTCCGGAATATTTAAATTCCCGGTTTCTGTCTTCCCGCGCCTTCCGCCTTCTGTATTCCCGTGCCTTTTTCTTTTCTTTTTTAATTTGGCATCTTCCAATTTTTAAATTTAATTCCAGCCTGTAATTTCTTCCAGCCCTGTATATGTATGTATGTATAATTTTCCGGAAAATACAAAATCTGCAAAATAATAATTTCCGGAAAACTTTGTATTTTATTTAAACTTTGTATATAAAATAGAATCTTCCGGAAAACAAAATAAACTTTTATAAATATAATTTCCGGAAAATCAGCATGTTGCTTCTTCCTCTTTTTGTTTCTATTTTATTCTGATTTTCTTTGTCTTCTATTTTTTAAAAATTTATTTTTACAAAATCCCTAGTCTGCTTTATTAAAAATATATTAACCTTTTATTTAAACATTGATCTTTTCTTCTTTTTTAATTCATCATTACTGACCTTCCTTCCGTATTTTTCTAAAAATTATTTATTTATATCGCTGGTGCTTGCATTGAGGTCATCGCTGGGTCAACTGCTTTTACTGGGAACTTTTGAGGGGAAAACGAGAAGAAGGATGTGTATTTAGTTGAAAGGGAGATATGTAGAGAAACTGCTTTGTGCGCTCTAATTTTAAAAATTTTGTTTTATTTAAAAATTAATTTTTAATATTTAAAAGGGTTCAATTTTAAAATACATATGTACATATCGTCCAGTTTTTGAAATATTTTTAAAAAAATTTTAGTCCTTGGAAATATGTAGAATTCTCTCTATAGTGAAATACTTATGGGGAAGTCTCCCAAAAATTTTTTTCAAAAATTTTAAAAATCTTTTAGAATCATTCATTTTCCACTCATATTAGTAATATTTTCTTCTCAAAATATTTCTTTATTCATTTGATTTCCGCATTTGCAGTTTGCTGATTTTTAAAATTTAATTGAGGATTGTGTCCCTTTTAAATTTTTCTTCTGATTGTAGACGGGCCCTTTAGCGGTGGTTGGAATTTTGAAATTTGTTCGCACTATTACTTTCATACACAGGCACAAGTACGGATTTTGGTACGAGCTTTCAAGCACGGGCCCTCCTGTCTTTTAAATAATCTTCTGGTTCTTCCGTTTCTTCGTGTTCATTTTATTTACTGTATTTTTATACGGTTGACTCCATATTTTTTATAAAAAAATTTCTAAAAATAAAAAATCTTTAATTTAATTGACCTTTAACAACAAACCTCCCCCCCTTCTCGTCAATAAATTAAATAAGAAAAAAAATTATTTTCATTTTATCTTATTTGCCCTTTACCCTGTCTCACGGCCTTTCAACAAAACACATACACACTCAGTTTGTGCGCCCTTCAATGTTTACGAGAATTATAACGAAGAAAAATTGTATTTATTAATACTATCGAGATAAAATTATTTTTAAATAAAATTTTAGTAAAAATAAATATAATTTATAGGAGCATAACCCTCAAATTTTGTAAAGACCTCAAATTTAATTTTTTAGAAGACCTCTTTGTTCTCTAGTTGAAGCCGACCTAAATTCCCCACCTTTTTGAAATACCCTAGACGTCATTGTTTCAATTAGGTCTTTTTTCAATAAATTTTTCATATCGTATAAAGTACTCCCCAAATTTCAACAGCTTTCTGTTGAAAGAGACTGGACCATAACTTATCTCGAACAAAAATCTCGGCTATTGAGATGAATATTATTCTAGATATTCCACTTCAAGTCCGGTCTCTAATGCTAATTCCTCCTTAGTGGCCAATTAAAATTTTAAAAATCTTGTTTTCGATAGATCTTGTATTTAGGGATATTTACAATCAAGGTCTGACTGTATATATTTTTTAATTTTTTTCTCTTCCTATATATTTTTCTCCACAAAATTTTTATCGCAAAATGATCGTCAAAAAAAAAATTTTTTTATGAAAAAACCTTCTTTCCAGTCAAATTTCTAAATGCTTTATTTGGGGGAAAGAAAAGGTTTAAAAATACTTTTGAGAGAGCAAGCAAGCAAGTAATGATATACTGACTGACTATAACGACGCGACAGCCATCCCTCCCTCCCCTCCCTTCCCCCCATCCCTTCCCTCTATCTATCCAACAAAACTAAAAACCAACCAGTCACCCAACCAACATTAAAAAAAGGTCATGTCCTTCGACCTCTTACATCCTTTTTAATTTTATTTTATATCGCTCTTTCTCTCTCAAAATTTTTCTTCCATTTTATTCTCTCAAACCTCGTAAAACGACCTTCCACCCATCCAAACAACAACAACCAACCATCACAAAATATATAAAATATATTCAATTTTTGACTGGACAGTCAAAAACATTTTTATATATTTTAATACCTACTCATCATTTTTATAAATTAATGACACTTTTTTGTATAATTTTTTATTTAACTCTTTTAATTTTTCTTCTAAAAAATGCCCCAGATTTGTGTTATTATTGAAGTAATACATACTTCCTTTAATTTATAGCAAGTTTTTAAACTATTTAAAGTTATTTATCTCAAAATTCCTCTTTTTTAAGGTTGGGGTTTTTTCGGCTTTATTTTTTTCGGGGCGGGCCGAACGAGTTTTTTTCGGGCCAAAATTCGATGCCCGACTCGATCCTTCGGACCGGGCCCCCCAAACCCTACTCTTTTTTGCCTAAATTACTTTTTACCTTCTAATTTCCTACTTCGATCCTGCTATTAACTATGATTTTTATTTTCAGAAATTTTTAAATAAACCGAAACGGAAAATACATGAATAATTTCCTAAAGTTATAGTTAACCTCTACTACATATTTCTACATATAATTATTTTGATTAATTCCATCTTTTAGTATAGGTAGTTATTTTTCTGGTATTGAAATTTAATTTTTTTTGTTAAAATTTAAATTCTTGAAAAAATTTTTTTTTATTCTTTTTTAATATTTTAAATATATTTTTAAATAAAATACAATTTTTTGAAAATTTTTCTCAATCTTACAATTTTTTATTTTATTTTAAGCCTAAATATTAAAACAATAAAAATTTTGCAACTTTTCTTTACTTTTTTTTTGTTTACAAAAAATTTCTTCAATTAAATTAAAAATATAATTTTAAAAAATTATATTTTGAGCTGCTAATTATATTTTTATTTATTTTTCTAATTTAAAAAATAATTTTGTAAAAAATAATTTTCTATTTTTGGAGTTTATAATAAAAAAAATCATTTTTCTCATTTATTATTACAGAACGATAACTATGTAGCAGATGTATTATAATTTTTTTGTTTTCTAGATTTGTGTTTTTGCAACAAATATCTAAAAACAGAAAATATATTTTTTGAATAAATAATAACTATTTCTTTATTTATTTTTAGTAAAAATTAAAAATAATTTTTAGTTTTAAATATAAGCTTGAATTGGGGAGACGCGACATTTGTGAACACTTTTGAAGCAATTTCTTAACACACCATAGCATCAGAATGATCATAGTATAATAAGAATAAGCCTCAAACATAAAATCAAATAAAACCATATTTAATTTTGCCCTAATGTCAATTCTTCATTAAATATCAAAATTTGATTCTATTTTTCACAATTGTTGCTGCGCAATTGTCTTGTCTTGAATATACCTAATTAATTTTAGCAAAAAATTAAAAAAATGGGGACTATTTTAATTTTTGTCTCGACAAAATTTAGAAGTTTTTGTCATTTTAGATTGCCCTTTTTGGTTGTCCTTATTATAGAGGATTTATTTTATCTTATTTAATTATTTTAAACTAAACAAAAAATTACCTATATTAAATTACCGATTTAAAAAAGGAATTAATTTTCTCTTAATAATTATTAAATTTTTGAAGCAGAATATTTAAATAGAATCATTTTAATTATCTTAAGAAAATTTTTTAATTGGTTAGAGGATTTATATTCCTTTTTAGGGTCGGATTGAAATTGTAGTTTATTAACTAAGTCTATTAATAAGTTTATTATATTCAAGTTTTATTTAAGTTTATGGTATATAGAACTTAAAAATTGTCTATAAATAAACCTCAATATATAAAACTTTCCGGAAAAATAAAATAAACTTGGTTAAAACACAAAAAAGTGTAAAATACAAAAATACTAATACAAAAATACAAAACTTTCCGGAAATCAATTTTAATGTATTTCCTCTATCCTTCCGGAAATATAATTTTATTAAAATACAAAACTTTCCGGTAGGCTAAATATAAATTTTTAAATGCAACTTCCCGGAAAATACAAGTTGAGAACAATTAAAATTTTCTGGAAAATTTTCCTTCTTGAGTGTAAGATCTATATTTATTAACCAATAATATTCTTTAATTTTTTTCTACTAATTACTAATAAAATTATTATATTATCATAATTATAATTATATTGCAAAATCCTTTTAAAAATCTTTATTCTTTTTTAAATTTATTTTAAACTCTACTAATCCTAATTTTTTCAAATTAATTTTTTTATTTATAATTTTTTAAATCCTTTTATAATTAACTTTTTAAATCCCTAACTTCATTATCCTCATTTAACTAAATTTATCCTTAAATTAATCTGAAGCCTTTTCAATTATGAACACTTTTTTAATAAACTCCTTCGCCTATCTTTTTTTATAAAATATATAAACTTCATTCTTGATTTTATACAGTACTATTAGGGATTAAAAGAGACTTCTGTATTAAAAATTTTAGGATTTGAGACTTGATCATTTCATAGGAATCATCTTTGTTCGAAATCTCGTCTCGGTCCGAGCTCTAGTCTGAATTATTCTCTTCTCGCTTAGAAAGCTTTTTAAAAATTCAAGAAATAAAGGTATATCAACTTACAAAATTTATATGAATAATTCTATATATTAATTTTAAATTTTCAATAAAAATTTTCTTAAAATAGCTTTTTTACCCTCCATTTTTAACTCTTTTTTAATAATCACAAAAAAATTGTTTTATTTAATTAATAAAAATGAGGTGATGCCCTTCAATCTTTTTTTTTAATTTCTTCAAATAGCTTCATATATATTTCTTAAAGCGGATTAAAAAGAGATAATTGCTAATTTGCCAAGCGACGGATGCCAATAATCCTTTTTTTTTGCCTTTCTCTCCTCCCCCTAGTTTTTTTACTTTTTAAAAATATTTCTATATACTTGTGACCTCTATTAAAGTAAATTATAGAAATGTGCCAACCTCCTCTTATTTCCTGGTATTTAAATTGAAGAAAAAAAAGATTTTTTCGTTAGTTTGCCATATATGGGGTATTTATATTTTAATAGATACCCTCTCACCTGTCTTTTTAAAATGAATATTGAAAAAATGAAAATATAAATAGTAGATATGTATGCTTTGAAAGAACAAGCATTCATTTTTAAAATACCTAATAATTTTATTTTTTATTTAAATTTAATTCTAAAAAATTTAAATTGTCTAAATGTTGCTTCTATTATCCCTCATTTTTGCCTAAATTTGGAAAACAAATTTTAAAAAATTATTAAAATATTTTTTTAATATTTAAATATTTTCTGAGTATTTATTTATCTCCTCTAAAATTACAAAAAAATTAAAAAAAATTATTATAGTTCATGTCCCCACAATTATTCGGTGCATTGCAAAAAGCTATGGCTATAAGTGCCCCTTCCCCTTCACAACTAACAACCTTATTAAATAATTCAAATAATCAACAACAACAAAATGATCAAAATTCGATAGCAGCTACCCAAAATAATCAAAATACTTCAAATATTGCTACAAGTGTTTCTTCTGTAGCTAATTTACCTGCTAATACAAATGTTGGTTCGGGAGAGTTGTGTGTAGTTTGCGGTGATAAAGCATCGGGTAAAAATTAAACTTGTTTGTTTTGAAATTTCTACTATATGTTTCTTTAAATTTTATATTTTCTCTTAAGGAAGGCATTACGGCGCTATAAGTTGTGAAGGTTGTAAAGGCAAGTTATGATTTTTTATATTTGTATAATAATATTACATTAACGTTTCCGGAAATATATATGGTTTCCGGAAAGGTTTATTTAATATTAATTCAAGTTTATATATTAAATAAACTTGAATATTAACTATACGAGATATAACTTGATTATAAAAATTATGGAGACTATATACAGAGGTGGGTCGGAATTCCGATTTCCGAAAAGTTAGGCTGATTTTTAGTTCCGACCTTCTATAATACTTTCAAGTTTGTTCCTTTAGGCTTCTTCAAACGCTCTATACGTAAACAGATTGCCTATGTTTGCCGTGGCACTAAAGATTGTCCAGTTACTAAATTCCACAGGAATCGCTGTCAATTTTGTCGATTAAAGAAATGTTTGACTAATGGGATGAAAAGTGAATGTAAATAAAAATTTCTTTTAATTTTTTGGTCATTTTTAAATTATTTTTTAAGCTGTCCAAGCTGAACGTCGGCCGATGAATGCAGCTTTGGCGGCTGCATCAGCTGCTATAGCTACTAGTTGTAGCAACAATACTAATCATAGTTCTTCTTCTGCAGTTGCTGCTGTTGTCGCAACTTTAAGAAATCGTTTTCCTTCAATTAATGCACCTAATTTGTCCCTTCCTTCACATTCTTCTACTTCATTTTTATCCTCTTCTAATAACCAATCTTCTTTAACTACAACTTTATTTAATAATTGTGTATTGTCCACTTCTACCCCGTCTTCTTCTGCTTCGTTTTCAACACCAACAAATTGTGGAATTAGTTTTACACCAACCAGGAAACGTACTATAACTAAAGATGATGATAGAGGAGTGGAAGAGAATTTTAGAAATGTAATATATACAATTTAATGAAGGAAATATATTAAACTTTCCGGAAATATTCTATTTCCGGAAATATTTTTATTTTAGGAAATATAGGTATATACAGGAATATATTAAACTTGCCGGAAGCAAAATTATTACTGAAGGAATATATAAACTTTTCGGAAATTGAATTATTCTTTTTCGGAATACTTTTATTAAAAGAAATACACATTATATTAAACTTTCCGGAAAAGAAAATACTAATACTACCGAGTAATTATGTAGAATAATGTAAATGAGGGAATATATTAAACATTCCGGGAGCAGAAATATCTCAAAAATATTAATTTTGAATTATAATTTTAATTTATTATTAAGTCTCCACCTGAACAGCAACAACAACTTTTAACCAAATCAAGTCAATACAACAATATACAACAAGGTCTTCTAGCATTTGTTAATCGACACCATCAACAACAACATTTACTTCAACAATCTTTACAACTTAATGAAACGTCCTCAACAGCTCCTTTTTGCTCTGAAAGTTCTTCAACATTAATTCCTTCCTTTGGAAATATTACAAGTCCAATAACAACAACTACATCTCCCTTGTTAAAATCATTTTTTACGAACACTTCGGGAAATATATTAAATCTAGGAAGAGGAACTATTGTTTCTCCTCGCCATCATCAACAACAAACGATTATTGGAAGCCAAAGCTCTACAAGCACTTCTTCTCAATCACCGCCTTCTCCATCAACCAATGAATTTGTTGGAAGTAGCAACAGTTTTTTGGCACATTTGTTAAATAGAGAATTTATGGGGCAGAATTATAATAATCAACAGCAACAACATTCAGATATGGCTACAGATTTCGTTGTTGGATTGCAGGTACATTTGGGAATTTTTAATTTTTTGGAATTAGAGATTGGTAATGAACTCTTGCAAGGCAGGCACCGACCTTTTACAATCTTGGCTCCGGGCCAATATTTTCGGAGCCGCTTCATGTTGGCTCCGGATTTCGAGTGGCATATCAATGAATAAAATTTCGCCTAGGATTTTGGTGATCAGGAGGGACCTGACTGGAAATCTTAGACACTAGAAACCTGAATTCTGGATTTCAATACATAACAAGAACGAATCCCAATTCATCATTAAATCCTTTCCCTTAATATTCAATCTTATAGAATGCCCACCATCATCAACAGCAACAACAACAATTATTAATGGTTGATTTAAACAACCAACATCATCAACAACATTCTTCAACTACCGGATCTTCGCGTGATTCAACAATTTCTGGTAATGCTGTATTGCCTGCTACAACATCAACAAACATTTCAATACATCCCCCACAAAAACATACTTTAATTAGTTCAGAATTAATATTTGAACATACCGATCAACCACTGATAGATACACAAAGTGTAATATTTGATTTACCTATTCCTTCTAGACCTTCTTTGGATAAAAATGGAGAAGGAAATAAAGGAAACGATTCTTCTTCTCAAGATCATAAACAAGCATTGGGTTATATTTGTGAAAGTGCTTCTCGTCTTCTTTTCCTATCCGTTCATTGGGTTAAGGGAATATGCGCTTTATCAGACAAGTATACGTTTATAAAAATATATAAGATTCTATTTAATTCCGGAAAGAAATTATTCGCTATAAACATCTAAAATTAAACTTTCCGGAAAACTTTTGCGTAATAATTTATAATTTTCCCGAAATTAATTCCGGAAAAAAATATATTTTCAGGAAATACTATTTAAAATCGGAAATCTAATAATATATTTTTCCGGAAATAAGTCTAAATCATTTTCAGACATTCACTTGTTGAATGGTTGATGCGTTTAAGATGGTGCGACCTTTTTATTATTGGTCTTTGCCAATGCGCTCACGACTTAGATTTAACTTCAATGCTTCGCAGCATTCAGGATCACCTTGGCAGTCTCTTAAAATATGGTACATACTAGAGAGATTTTATCAAAAATTCTTACCAATTATCATTCTTAAAAATTTATAGGTAATCAAATTAATCGTGATCATTATGACAAGTTATGTTCTCAAATTAACCAATTACTTAATCTAGAGAAGCGTATACGTAATCTCAATTTATCAGCTACCGAATTTGCTTATATGAAAGCTATTGCTTTTAGTACCGAAGGATTACTTGAAGATGGTGAATATTTTTAAAATTTTTGTGAAAAAAAGTTAAAATTATTTTTAGCTCAATTTGTACCATTTTTGCGCCAGTTTAATTCCCGAGCTTGCCAAGAGCTTTTTGCTCACGCTATTGCTGCCTTTACACATTCAAATAATTCTCAACATTTTTCTGTTGAGGAGAAACAGCGATCTAATTCTGAAGAGCCTCCAACAAAGAGGAAAAAGCTTTTTTCGTGTAGCAGCAAAAATGTTAATGAAGCAACAAATTTTTGCTTGCCCGAAGCTGTTTCAACTACTAATAAAGATCATACTAGAAGCAAAAGCAAAGATATTAATAATTCTTCTGAGGAAAGGCCTCAAAGGAGTGAAAGCGAACCAGTTTCTTCCTTAACGAGAATAAATCTAGAGAACGAGAATAAATCTCAAAAAACGCCTGAGGCAACAATTTTAAAATATAAAATTCCTTCAGTAGCAGATAATCATTTAACTTCATTAATTTCTGCAATAGAGAGGCATTCACAACTTCTTCAGTTATTACCTATTTTGCGCTTATTTAATGAACAATTAATTGTAGAATTATTTTTCAGGTATAAATATTATTATTAATAAGCATTATTTCCGGAACTTATATTAGTATATAATTCCGGAAATGTTTTAAATAATATATAACATTCCGGAAAGTTTTATAATGAATTGTTATTTTCCGGAAATTATAAAATTCTGAAATACATCTTTCCGGAAAGTTTATGTAAAACAATGTTACTATTTTTCCGGAAAGTTTATAACAAAAAATATTTTCCGGAAATTATTAATATTAATAAATAAATGTTTTCTAAAGGGTTCCGGAAATTTAGTATAACTTTAAAGTTTGTTTTTACTACTTTAATATAGGTATTATAAAATTAAATTTATTTTTTAAATTTAAGTGGATTAATTGGCAGTCTTTCGATAGAAACAGTCGTATGTTCTTTTATAAAAACAAAAATTAAATTTATCTATTTTTAATTTTTCCCCCACAGATCCCTTTTATTTTAAATACTGACACTGAACAAATATTTGAACAACGTAAAAATCCCCCACAACCACCTCCACCACCTCCTCCACCAACAACCCAATCCTCTTTTGCTTCTCTAAAAAATCAAAATAATCCAGCTTATTTTTGTTGCAAAAAAGAACCGAAAGAAGAATTAGAACGGGACTAGAAAATGATTTTCGAGTGAATATTTTGTTAGGATCAAAAAAAAATTTTTTAATATAGGTAGATTATTGGACCGGTTTATATATTTATTTGGAGAAATTTTATTTTATTTCCCTCCCTTTTTTCTGTTAAATAGGTGGTACAGCCTAATAATTTTTCCTAGAAATATACTACTAAATGTTGAATTTAAATTTGTGAAAATTTTTTAAGTTTTTTTGAACGCCCAAAAAATCCCTTCTAATCTTAAATCCATATATAAATATATAAATTTATTTTTATCTTTTTATTTTATTTTTAGTCCAACGATTAAATATCTCTGTATTTTTAATATTTTTATTCAAAAACTAGATTTATATATATTTGACTTTGTTGCGAATATTTTTTGAAAAATTTTTTTATACATATTTCCCTTGAAATTTCATAATATTTTTCTATTAAAAAATAACTTTCCAAATATTTTATTTTTAGTGTTAAAAAATTTTAATCTTTAATTTTTGTTTATATTTTTCTAAAAATATTTTTTGTTCAATATTTGTTAAAAGATTATTTTATTAATTTTTTCAATAATTTCCAAAAAAATACTCGTAACAAAGTTAAAAATAATATTTTTTTATAATTTTTTTCTTCGTTCCTCCTATATGATCATCTCCCTAAAATCATTCACACTCGTGCTTTCAAATTATATTTCTTCAATGAATCTGGTGTATAACACATTACTTCTTTCACATTTAATATTTTCTTCTTAATTATCCACTAAAATAATTGATTATATGGTAAAAATATTTTCTTTTATTAATTATAAAATTAGAAACTCCACAAAAATTCAAAAAATTTCATTTTTAAAGTTCAAGCAGTACACAATGTAGATGAACACTTTTTGGTCAGGTACTGCTTGAGCTCTTTGATTTTTTCTTCTTTAACCCTTTATTTTTAAATATTTATTTTATTCGATTTTTAATTAATTTTCTTTTTTTCCAACCAGCTTTTTATGCGTGCAATTTTTACATTTTTGTCGCAAATACAATTATATCACACAAACATAAATTTAAACTTTTTTTTTTATTATTTTTCTCCTTTTAAAATCAATTAAAAATTCTTTTAAAACTTTTTTTATTCAATTTTAATTTTTATACTTTTTCTTTATTTTGTTAAAATAAAAAAAAATTTCTTAGAAAAAAGGAAAAGTATTTCTCATTTATTTTTTTATTTTTATGTGTAATAATTTCACTGAATTTTATTAAATTTTTAGGAAATTTATTTTTCTTTAACAAATTTATTTGTGTAATACTTTCCGGAAACTTAAGTTTATCGTTTGATTTATTTATTCTGAAAATTAAGTTTTCCGGAAACCCGAGGACCTGAATATTCTTTAACGTTTTTCCGGAATCTTAAGTTTATGTACTTGCATATTCTGAGAATTATGTTTTCCTAGTTTATTTGCTTGAATATTTTAAATAACCTTTCCGGAAACTTAAGTCTGAAAATTAAGTTTTCCGGAAAATTAGAGTTAGGTATATTAGAACTATGTATAAAATCAGAATTTGACCCAAGTGCTTTTCACCCCCCCCCCCCCATTTTTCATGTTCTTCATTTAGTATGGCTAGTTTTTTTCTTATTATAAAATTATTATAAATTGATTTAATTTTTAAATTTTATAAGTTAATTGAATAAATTATTTTTCTTTAACAAATTTATTTGTGTAATGGAGTTTACGGAGAATTATTTTTAGAAATTTTTTTAATTATAAGATATACAATCTTTGTTAGTAATAATTATTTACCAAACTAATTTTTGTAAAAAATAAAGAAAAAAATTATTTGAGGTCGTAGCTGTATGTGATAGTCGCCGAATTCTAGTCATGGTCAATTATTTTGAATTTTCTATTTATTCCCATTATTCCCTTCAATTTTGAAAAGCATTCTTTAGAGATTATTTCTTCAAAATAATTTTTAAAAATATTTATAGATAAGATGAACAATAAAAATAATTAATTAAAAAAAATCTGTAGAATATCAGCAATAAAAGGAGGAATGAACAATAACTTAAATTTTTTATTAAAATGCTTTCCCAAATTTTTTACAGTTTTACCGTTATTATTATTACTAATTTTGGTATTTAATTAATTTTTTAATAAAATTAATCAAGATTAATATTTTAATTGTTTTAAAAGTTACTTGGCGAAGATCCCATTTCTAAACAAATTGGATTTGTAGGCAAAGGTGTTAATGCACTTCCACCAAGTGAAATCTGTGATAATTGTCAAAAGTATAAATTTTATAAAATTTATATTCAAAAAATACATGATTTCCGGAAAATCATTTAATAAATATAACTTTCCGGAAAGTTTATAATAAACCTTTTTTCCGGAAAAAATATATTTAAAAATACTTCATTTCCGGATGATTTTCTACATAAATATCTGTCCGGAAATAATTTTTTCCGGAACTAATATATTCGGAAAAAATATAATAAATCATTATACTTTCCGGTTGACTTTTCCTGAATTATTTAGAGTTATTTTCTATGCCTTTCAACATTATCGTCAATCAAGTACCAAACGTCTACTTAAGCATTGGATAAAGCATTTATGTAATCGTTATTTTGAGGTATAATTTCATCCAAAATTATCACAGAATTTGGCCAATATTTTCAGTACCGACGCCGTTGTCATTCCAAATTGGTGCATAATTTTCGCGAAATTTGGAGTGATATGGAAAGCATTCTTGATACAAGTCAACGACAGAGACTTAGGCACTATAATGGAGTTGATACAAAATTTAAGCCATACAAGACGTGCGAAAAATTGAAGGGTATTAAATTTATTATAGAAAATTAATTTATTAAAAATTAGAATGTGGAAAAGAGCAATCGCCTATTGACTGGACAAAGGGAAAACAAATTTCTGTAGAAAATGAACCGTGGACAGAAATAACTCCCAAACAAAATAGCGATGAAGTTTAAATGTTTTTAAAATTAAACGTTATTTATGTAAATATGTATTTATTTAAGTAAAATATACATGATTTCCGGAAAATCATTTAATAAATATAACTTTCCGGAAAGTTTATAATAAACCTTTTTTCCGGAAAAAATATATTTAAAAATACTTCATTTCCGGATGATTTTCTACATAAATATCTGTCCGGAAATAATTTTTTCCGGAACTAATATATCCGGAAAAAATATAATAATATACTTTTAAAATTTAAACTTTCCGGTTAACTTTTCCTGAATTATTTAGAGTTATTTTCTATGCCTTTCAACATTATCGCCAATCAAGTACCAAACGTCTACTTAAGCATTGGATAAAGCATTTATGTAATCGTTATTTTGAGGTATAATTTCATCCAAAATTATCACAGAATTTGGCCAATATTTTCAGTACCGACGCCGTTGTCATTCCAAATTGGTGCATAATTTTCGCGAAATTTGGAGTGATATGGAAAGCATTCTTGATACAAGTCAACGACAGAGACTTAGGCACTATAATGGAGTTGATACAAAATTTAAGCCTTACAAGACGTGCGAAAAATTGAAGGGTATTAAATTTATTATAGAAAATTAATTTATTAAAAATTAGAATGTGGAAAAGAGCAATCGCCTATTGACTGGACAAAGGGAAAACAAATTTCTGTAGAAAATGAACCGTGGACAGAAATAACTCCCAAACAAAATAGCGATGAAGTTTAAATGTTTTTAAAATTAAACGTTATTTATGTAAATATGTATTTATTTAAGTAAAATATACATGATTTCCGGAAAAGCATCTACTAAATAAATACGGTATATAACCTTCAAACTTTCCGTAAACTTTATAATAAACTTTATAACAAAACACTTATTTCCGGAAATAATATAACCGGAAACTATTAATATCGTATTCATTAACAACAAGCAACTACACTCTTAAAATCTATTCTTGAATCCAAGTTTGTTCTTCTCAGTATTGCATGCTTCATTCTCTTCTTTGGATGATCTTTATGATAATGCGGTAAGAAACTCTTTTCATCTTAAAAATAATTTTTTACTTCAATTTTATTTTTCCGGTTACCTTTATTGTTCTCAATCCACCTCTGATATTCACTATTAACATTTAAAATATTAAAAACACTTTGGTCTTGTCTGTGACAAACTCCAATTAATCCTAACATGTGATCATTACAATAAAGAGCTGAAGAAGCTGGTTCAATACATTCTTGGGTAGCTGCGCAGAGAAGAGCCCTTTTATTTAAATTTAATTTTTTTATTTATATTTACTAACCATTTAAGAAATTTTCTTGTATATTCGCTTTTATGGAAAACAAGCAAATTAGCTTCATACATATTTGAATCCCATTTTGAGCTTGCATTTATCCAATCGGTAACCATTGGCAAGTATGAATACATTCCTAATAATTAGTTCAGGAAAAGTAACATGTTTATTATAAGCATTTCGGAAGGTTACCAATATTTATTTAAAGCTTTGCCGGAAAATTAATATATTTTAAATATCTATTACTTATACCTATTTATCCGGAAAGAAAAATATATTTTATTTATTAGAAACTTTCCGGAAATCATTTATATCAATACTAATTAAATAGTACGGAAACCCTTATGTTTTATTATAAACTTTCCGGAAAGTAAATATGTATTATATTCCCTCACTTGGGTTTGTAGCAAAGCGAATACCATGGTGATTATCTTAAATTATATTTATAATTTATTTAATAAAATCCTATTTTAACCACTAGGAAGAACAACGGGTGAAATACTCCCGTTTTCAATAGAGTCAAATAAGGGAATTAAAGCAGAAGCTTCTACAAATTGTATTGAAGTATCGCACCAAATAAAAGTGTCAAACTCTGAGAATATTTGCTAAAAAATAATTTTAATTTTTCCTTAAATAAAATAATTATTTTAAAATAATATACAGCCATAATAAAAATTTTCCAAGCAAAAAATTGTGAGGAATGTACACTTTTAGGCATAATGTTCCAATCAAATTTTCTCCATTCCAATTCACAAACTAAATCTATTTCTCTTTTCTATGCATAAAATTTAAAATATTCTTTTAAATTATTTTAAAAACCATTTTAATTTCTTCATTAATTCCACCCAAATCAAATCCAATAATTTTTTGTTTGCAACCAAATACTCGCTTTAAATTTACCAAAACAGTTCGAAGATAGTTAAAGAAAGATTTATTTGAGCCGACAACAAAAACAAAACCTTTTTCGCCTGGTCTTTTGACCTTTAAATAATTTTTAGTTAAAAATCTATTTTTGACTCTAAACTTTGAAATGATTTTCGTCTAAAAGAAATTCGAAATATTTTTAAAGTACAAGCAGCATAAGCTGTAGATGAACATTTTTGGATGTACTGCTTGAATTTTAGTGAAACACCTTTTTTAAATTTTCTTATTTTTTTCAATCTTTTCAGCCCTTTTTTAATATTAATCACATAATAAACCTACCTTAATTTTATTTTTTAAAGTAAATTCATCAGATAATTTATATTTATTTAATAATTTGATAAATTCGTAATTAAATTCCTTTCCATATATTTTATTTATTGACAAATTGTTAAATTTTTTAACCGTAATACTATAAGCCATTTCTTGAGAATGACTAAAATTAATTTTTAAATAAAGCAGAAAAGCCAAAAATGCGCAAGTTTATTTAACTTATTAGAAAATATAACATTTCCGGAAAAAATATAAAACTTTCTGGAAATTATTAATGAACCTTTTCCGGAAAGTTTTTAATAAATTGTTTCGGAAAAGTAAATAAATATAACTTTCCGGAAAGTATTAATTTATAATTAATATTGAAAAATAAACTTTCCGGAAAATTTAAAATAAACTTGCTCTATTATTTAATTAATTCAAACCTTTTTTTTGTTCTACTATTTTTATTAAAATTTGAAGTTGTATTTTTAGTTACTTGTATAGCTTTTAATATATTATATAATAAAAAAATTGTCGAAAAAATTATTAAAAAACGAATAATATAAAAATAAATAATTTTTGATTTGGATTTTATTTTTCTCATTAATTTTAAAAATAATTAGTATTATTCACAGAAAAAGATAATTAAAAATTAATTTGATGTTTTAACGTTAGATAAAAATCAAATAAAACTTATAATATTATTAGAATTTTTTATATTTTAATAATCCATCTTTTCCAGTTATTAAATAAATATTCTTAGTGGGTGGGTGGTCTGTGAAGAAGATTTTATTTTTTAAATAAAAGTTTATTAATTAAAAAATAATTAATAAAAATTTTTAAATTTTTATCAGTAAATAAAAATAAATATACGCTTTCACCTGTAAATAAATAAATTAAATTTTTGTTTTAATAGGCTTTAATTTTGTATTAATATTTTCCGGAAGCCTAACATTCTTAATCATTTTATGAAATTTCTGTAAAATTATATACTTTCTGGAAACATTTATTAATATTAATTATATCTTGTCCACAATTTTTGTTATGTCTGCAAATGCCATTAAAAATTTGTTTTTCATTTAAAAATTTTTTCTTTTATAAAATAATAAATATTAAATTAAAATTTAGATTAACATTAAACAATATTTATATTATTATTCAATTCATTATTATTTTTTATTCTTTCTTCCCTAATAGAACTACATGATTGTCCATTTGTTTCATTTTTATTTTCAAATTCTGAATGGTTTTGATAAAATCCGTCATTTTGTGTATATGGATAATTTTTACTTCCTCCTAAAAAAATATTTTTTGATTTTATTATTTTATTTTTTAAAACCAATTGTAGATAATGAGGTTGTTGTTTTGGTAGATCGACGTTTACCCTGATGAGTGCGTGGAAGCGTTCTCTTCTATGAAAAAAGATTTTTTAATTTTTTTATAAAAATTAAGGATTTAAGAAAATAGACGGGCTCCTAAAAAATTCAAAAAATTTTTTTATTTACCGCAATCCTCCCTACTGGCTGGTATCTTGTCGAGTTCGATGCCCAATAATGACAAATAATTACTGATGTAAGAATAAAACAAACACCGACTAGAACATTGCCTAAAAGCATTAATCCAGAAAGACCATTTGCTAGGCCGGTACGAGATTTTAATTTGCTTAGATGGTCTTTAAATTTTTTTAAATAGAAAATAATATTAAAATACCTAGCCAAACACCTGTTGTGATTACCTAAAATTTAAATTTTAAAAGTTAGAGAAAAAATTATTTAAAGTTACAGATAGAAGATTAGCCACTGAGGAAATAATGCACCTAAAAATAATAATTAATTAAATATCTAAATATGTATCTTATTAAATAAAATTTTTAAAACATACATAATTAGCCAGCAAACAAGCATCGTCCTTTTTTTAATTTTAATTAATTAAATAAATCAAAAATTATTTTCTGACCAACCTCCAACGAAATCTTTAAAAAAATAGAAAAACAAATTTAAAAGAGAATTTATTAATCATAAAACACCTGTGAACAGCTCCAAGTCCCATTCCTCCCGTAAATAATCCAACTAAGGAAGAGAGAACATTTATATGACAAGTCCCCTGATAAGCACTTTCCTAATTATTTAAAGATTAAAAATAAAATTTTTTATAAAAATTACTTGTTCAAATCCAGGACAATATAAGCCGTGAATGCCATAAATAGCGGAAATAAATATTTCTGCTTTACATAGATGGGTAAGAATTTGTACATATCTAATTATTTAAAAACCGTCTATTTCTCGTATTTCTCAATACATTTCCGGAAAAATAAGTTTAATTATAACTTTTAGGAAAGCATTTATTTTTAAATATTAATTAGGTGTATTAATATTTTCAGGAAACCTTAACACGTTTTATTTAATAAAATTTCCGGAAAATTATATTTATTTAATTTTTTCCGGAAAAACATATAGCTCTCAATATTAGAGTTATACTTTAATACATTTCCGGAAAACTATATTATGCCTTAATATATAATTTCCGGAAAGTTATATTTATTTAATATTTTTCCGGAAAACATAGTTAATTTATTTATTAAATAAACTTATACTCAGTATGTTGAAAGCCCGAACGTTGCATTACTGTAGAAGGAGTAAATTTTAAAGGGACAATATTTAATTTAATATACATTTTATTTTTTAAAAATAGTATTTTCTTTTCAAAAAATGTTATATCTATATTTTAACTAAATTTTAATTTATTTTTATAATTAAATTTAACATTCAATCTTGCACATTTTTTTTGTTTTTATTTTAATAACCAACCGGTATATGCTTTAAATTTGCGCCTAATTTGAGGAGGTGTGAGAGCCATCCCCCCTCCTCCACCAACATTATCACCATAATCATCTTCTTCTGACTCATCGAAGCAAGAACTCTATTAATTTTATTGAAAAGTTGGGTATAAATTAAAAAGAAAAAGAAGGGGGTTTTACATTCTTGTGTGACTAATAATTTTTATTTTTCAAAAATAAATTAATTTTAATTAATAGAATTTTATAAAATAACAAAAATATGTTGATCAGGCTTGTTTTAACCCGAGAATTTTAAGTAAATAATCGACCTTCATAAATTAATAACCCTGCTTATCTAAGCTAATTGGAGGGTAAATCGGAATATACCCTAACAAAAATATTTTTTAATTTTATTTTCTCTTACACATTGCCCGCTGTTTCCATTTCGACTGTTGCTAGCCGATCCATGATGACTGTGATGCTGATGTCTGTCCAAAATTTCTTCAGGTATCATTATTCTTAAAGTAGGGTCTTGAATTGGTCTGAGAAAATCAAACATTTATTTTCTTAAAAATAAAATTAATTTTTAATATTTGCAGAAAAATATAAATTTGCGGACTAAAATAAAATTTACGGAATGGCAGTTGCGGACAAAAATAGATAAAAAAATATTTTTAAAATTATATTTATTTAAAATATAAAAATCGTTAAATGTGTTTGCGATAATGATCATAAAATATATTAGAAAATGTGAGAAAAGTGGGTAATAGAAAAATTAATTTAATTTATTTAACGAAAAAACTGTCATCAATGAAACAATTTTGATCGTCGCGCAATTCTAAAAAAAGAAAAAATAAATATTTTAAATAAAAAATGATTAAAAAATATTATTTTAAAAGAATAGTATAATATGCATAAAAGGAAATATAAAATATCATGTGATATTATTTAGGAAAATAAATAGAGCAAAACGTATTTTACTTAGTTTAATTTATTACATAAACGTAATAAATTGTATTTCCATTTTTTGATCTATTAATTTAATTTTAGAAACCCTTCCGGAATGTTATATTTCCGGAAAGTTTTATTGAATATATTTTGTTTCCGGAAAGTTGTATTTTCTGGAAATTTTCTATTTGAATATTAATTTTTTCCGGAAGGTTTTCTTAAATCTATTTAATTTTCCGGAAAGTTTTATTTATTTGATGTATTTCCGGAAAAATATACTAAATATACCTATATTTAATTTTCCGGAAAGTTTTATTTATTTGATGTATTTCCGGAAAGATATACTAAATATACCTATATTTAATTTTCCGGAAAGTTTTATATAACTATTATTTATTTTATTACAATATAGGAATAGAATATTTATTTATTTAAAAATGTTGAAGATGACAGACGAAAGTTTTTGACCTTGGGGGATTATTAGTAAAACAAGCACATCGATCTGATCGATATAAAAATATTATTTAAAATAAAAAGCTCAAAAACATTTTTATTTATAAATATTAAATGAATACGACATTTGCAGATAGGTATAAGGCTTAATCCGCAAATGTCGATGTGCAAGTGCCTTTTTTATAATAAAAAATCATAGAAAAATTTTAAAATAAAATTTATTTTTATTTAATATTTTTAAACATCTAAATAATTAACTAAAATTTAAACTTTTTTATATATTTACAAAAACAATTATAAAATTCCCCATTTATTGCATTAATCCATTAAGGTCTAATATATTTGAGTTTGTAAATGTCTCTCCATTTTCACCAAAAAATAAAAAATCTGAAGAAGATGGAAAGTCTTCAATTGAATTGTTTTGGTCAATTAGATTGTCTGAATCTTTGTTAAAAAATATATCTTGGAATGAGGAATGGCCGTGTACTGATATATCGTTGAAATTAACCTGAAATATTAAAAACAAAATTTATTTAATTTTTTGCGGATTCTTCTTGAGGACAAATTTAATAACAAATCTTAAAAAACAAATTTTTACTTGTTCTCCATCAAAATACATATCATTATCATTATTACATCCAACATCAAAATCTAACGGATTTAATGTTGTTTGATTAGAACAACATTCCATCATTGAACTATTATTATTATTTGTTGTTGTTGACTCAAAATTCATAATTATGTCAGTTTGTGTACTCATTTCACATTTTTCTGTTAAACATACACAGGATATTGATGAGGAAGTAAATGGGGAAGATGAGGAATTAGATGATGAGGAAGAGCATGGCTGGAGTGGAGGGGAAGGCTGTTCATAAGCCTATTAATAAATTGATAAAATTTTATAGAAATAAAGAGATATGATTTATCGGTTCCAAAAAATCGAACTCCGAGGCTACAGGCTATTGATGACTTCAAAGAGGCGCCGATAAAATGGCTACTAATGGCTCAAATTCTTGTTCTTGATAATTCCAAAGTCCTAATTTTTGAAGGTTCCAAAATTTCGCATGTTCCATGGTTCTTGTTCCGAAACCATGGAACCGTTAAAAATCACTAGATGATTACCGAATAATTCCCTTGAGAAGAGGATTCACCTCCCAGCATTGGTGGGCTATAAGAAACAGGTGGAGGACCACCGCTTGTAGTTAAATCAAAAGCATCCTCATCAGCGAGAAAAGCACTCAAAGGCCCTTCCTGATTATAAGAAGCTGTTTTTTCTTCATCTCCATTATTAAACAATTCATTAAGTAAAGGGTCTGTCCAACCAAAAACTTGACAAAATTGCATATTTTCACTCATTAAACCAGAAAGTGTCTAAATAAAAAAAATTTTAAAGAATAAAAATAACTTTAAATTAACAGTAATTGTTGGTAACAATAATAATAAATTTCCAAAACGAGAAGCTGCATTTTGTGAAGGATGTAATTCTTTTACTGAATGAAAAAGCATATCTTGAACAGCATTGCGTAATGCAGAGCTAGCATGTTGAGCTTCTTCCGAAAGGTTTTTAGCATCTTTAATTTAAAAAATAGGTATATGTTTCCGGAAAGTTTAATATATTCTATCAAAAAATATGTTTTCCGGAAAATTTAATTAAAATGTCCGGAAAGTTGGTATAAATATACTGTCTATAAAAACATGTTTCCGGAAAGTTTAATATTAACGACTATATTTTATAAAAACGTTTCCGGAAAGTTTAATATATTCTATCAAGAAATATAGTATTTACGGAAATATATTTTTAATAAATTAAATAACCGGAAAGTTGAATATTTCCTATGAAAATATATTTCCGGAAAGTCAAATAAATTAAAACATTTCCGGTTCTATTATGTTAATTCTTTATAAAATATACATTCCGGAAAGTTTTCCGGAAAACATTAAAAATATTAATTAAATATACTTGGATCCAAAATAATGGTTGCCTTCAATGCCACAACTTCCTCCTCCTTTAAAGCTAGTTTGCGCAAAGGTCCAACCAATTCATTCAAAGTCCGATCAATTAAATTATTTGAAAGATGGCTAATTCATTTATTAAATTTTAAAATTCAAATTTAATATAATACTTAGATCCATTAAATTCAGCAGGTAATTTTCTAGGCACGTAAGAAAAAGAACAAAGGCAGAGAATATCGGGATTTTGAGTTTTTTGAGCTGTCCGGGCAGAAAAATTAAAAATTGTTAAAGGGGCGTAACAATTCTTAACCATCGATATCTTTAAATGTTAAAAATATTTCAGAACTTAGTAAAATTTATTTTTGCCTTATCTGAAGTATTTATATTAACTGAGTCAATGACCAATTCCATTAACGATTCTACCCAATCAACAGCAGCAATCGCGCCACGATGAGCAATTTTGGAAAGCTCCTCTGGTTTGGCCATTCTTGAGGGTTCATAACACATCTTTTAGAAAGTATAATTAATTTTAGGAAGTATAGATTTTTCCCTACGGGGGCTCTTTCCCCACTGAAACACCTCCTAAGAACGTGACTATTTCATGAGGGTATAGCAGGAAAAATATAAAATTTATTTTTAAAAATACTTGAGTTCTTTTAGCACTAGCTGGTCTATTCTCAAAGAGTTCTCTTAACGAAACATTTTTTAAAGAATTATCATTATTGTTCTGATGAATATCATCATCTGAATTAGCTAAATGTGAAGATGAAGCATTAAGAAAATTATTTTCATCTCCATTATTTTCATCTCCTTTGGTTACCTTAAATTTATTATTATTATTATTAATTGTGGTTAAAGTTGTTTGGTCACTTGGAGGAGCGCTTATAAGCGCTTATATTGCAAGATTCGGATCTGAAAAATGCCCAGATATCTAAAAATTTCGGATCGAGTATTGGATATCCAAGGGCTTCTCAGGACCGCCTATCCTACCTAGAGATTATTTAATAATAGTAAGCTTTTACTCAATTTAAATTTTAAAATAAATTTAGTTTTACATTTAATTCAATATTCATTAATTGCATTAACAACAATCTAGATTCTGAAGGTAATTTGCGAGTCCAGTCATTATTTTGGTGAAGTCTCATCTAAAATTATTTAGCATAAGCTATCTAATATTTAATTAAATATACCATATGTCCAATTAATTCTTCCCCAATGGGTCTTTTTCGAACGCGAGGTACTCGCTGTTTTCCCGTTAAATCTCTAGAAAATTTTTTGATTTTTTAATCATTTATCAAAAAATATTTTTAAATTTTAAAACCTATCTGGCCGTACAGCTTTTGGATCCATCCCAACTTCAATACACCTATTAAAACGGCAACACCGACAACTATTTCTTTGGAATTTATTAACTATGCATTTATTTCCAAATCGACAAATATAACGATAATTGCCTAAATTAATTAAACTGATTTTAGATTTAATAAATTTAAACCGGTCAGGGTTCGTCTGAAAAAGCCCTAAAATTAATAGATATATTTTTAATTCATTAGAAAATATTTTGCCTTGCAGCCGTAACATGCTAACACTCCATAATGCAATTTGGCGTGACCCTGATTTTTAATAAATTTTTTGAAATTTTTTTAAATTTTTTTTCTTAATTTATTTTCCAAATCCATCCAAAAAAAAAATTTTTTTTAATTTATTTACATCTCCACAAACAGCACATACAGCCGCACCTTCAACTACCCCATTTGATGATATTGTAGAACAAGAAGGGGTAGAATCGTGAAATTGTTGGTGTTGCATAGAAATATTTTGTGGGGATTTTTGGACAAATTTTGGACTGTTTTTGGAAGATTCTGGAAGGGAATCACGACGAATTCTGTATACGGGGGTTAATGTAGGTGTTGAATATATATTTGTATCTTCATTATTATTAGATGAGAATATTACTGGCATTCGGGCATATGGAGAGGAAAGCCTTTTAAATTCATTTTTTTAATTAAAAAAAATTTTTTTTTAATTTTTAAGAGTATAATATTCAATTTAAAATTCAAATGAGATAAAAAAAAATTTTTTTGAACGTTCATCTTTTAATAAAATTAAAAGAGAAAATTGATCGAGAGTTGTTTGCGAATACCATGACAATGTTAAATTGAACGATAAATATTTGAACAACAAAAAAAAGTAAAAAGGAGAGATTGGGAACGTGTAAGTCATGAAATTTTATATTTTAAATTTATATATTTTAATTATTAAATTTTGATAAAATAGTATAAATTACATTAAACTAAATAAAAATTGATTATTTTAAGTCGTTAAAAAATTTTTTTATTTTAAATTAAAAAAAAGGAAGTTGTGATTATAAATTAAAGAAAAAAATATATGCCTATATTTTTAGAAAAATATTCTAATTATTCAAAAATAGGAAGGTAGGTATATTTTTCTCCCCTAACTATCATAAGTGTAGACAACCGGAAATTGCGGATTTTTAAAAATAAAAAAAAAATTTTTTTTCTCGTTTGTCGAGAGACATGCTTTTCTCACCTTTCAATATTTTTTGTTGTTTTTGTAACATTATTATTATTAGAAGGGGAAGAAACAATTTTATTATCACTCCTTGCGGAAGAAGACAATAAAATAATTAAAGGCTTTTGTTGGTTGCTGTTGTTGCTGTTTATATTTAAATATTCTTCTGAATTATTTACAAAATTGCCTGTTTCTATATCATTTGTAGTTGAATGGACAATAAAATCAGTTTTTTGTAATTGAGGTGATGTAGTTGTATAAAAAGAATTATTAACAGGCAAAGTTTCTTCTATCTGTTCCCAATAATCAAAATCCATTTGCTTAAAATTTTAATTTATTTTAAGTTTGCGAAAAAAGTCTTAAGTTTGTGTTTTTAAATAAGTTGGGAAAACACTTAAAACTTGAGGTATACAAACAAGTTTTATGTTTGTAAAATAAAGTTCTAAAACTTAAGTTTGAGAAAATAAGTTTAGAAAAATTGCAAAATAAATTCAAGTTTGCAAAAAAAGTTTTAAAACTTAAAGTATGCAAAAACAAGTTTTAATACATAGCAAGTTTGTAAAATAAAGTTTTAGAAAAGTTTGCGAAAAAAAAAGTTTATTTTTTCAAATCATTTCCTTTTTACAACTTTATTAAAAACTTTTTCCAACCTTTTCTAAAGATAATTTTGAAAAATAAACTTTCCGGAAAGAAATAAAACTTTATGGAAATCATGAGATAATAAAATACAGAACAAAAATGTGTAGTATGTTAATATATAAAAGTTAAATAAAAAAAAGTTTTTTCTATGTGTATTGAAATATTAGAATAAAAAATAAGCTTTTTTTCTCTAACTAAAAATTATTTTAAATGTAATATAGTGCAACAATAAAATGTTGAGAATATTATGGAGAGCGCAAACTTAATCCTTTATTTTATTGCCATGCAGAATTATTTAAAAAAAGGAGTATAATATTAAAAAAGAATTTTTTTACAATTGAATGGGAAATTGTATTCAAGAAAAATTGTATTTTTGTATTTTTTATGGTTATGGATTTAAGCAATATTTTTGGTATTAAATAAAAATATTTAGCCTTGAGTAGTAAACATGTGACCATTGAAAGGTAATTTTATATTCAATAATTTTATAGACTGTAAATATTTTTATTAAATATATTTAACTGAAAATAAGAGAGAAGAGGAGATTTGCATAAATACTAACATTTTGAAATAAAAATAGAAAAAATATTTTATCCTGCCAATTTGGGGGAATTTTTCTTGTCAATTGTTTAGTATATCAATAATGCTAAAAATATGAAGGGAGATATCGTGAAATAATTATAGAACAATTCCGGAAACTTGGAAAACAAGAACTTGGAAACTTGGAAAACAAACTTGGAAAACAAAACCTGAAAAACAAGTTGGAAAAGAAATCAGTAAAAAAAGTTTGAATATTCCGTTTCCATTCCGGACACTTTCCGGTAAAAACTTTCCGGAAAAAGAATCCGGAAAATAAGTTGGAAAAAAATTCCGGAACCATTCCGGAAACTAAAATTAAGCATTAAAATAATCTATAAACTTTGTTCCCAACTTTGTTTCGAAACTTTAAATAAAACTTGTCTAAAAACGTAAAACCTGATTAAAAACTTAATAAAACTTTTAATTAAACTTTGTTAAAAAAAGTTGCGTAAATTATTTAAAACTTAAGTTTAAGAGTACAAAATATTAATGTAAAAAATTAAGTTATAAGACTGCGCAATCACTCATTAAAAATTTAAGAAGCTTTTGTGAATTACTAGAAAAATGATTGGAATAGAGGAAGGGTTATATAAATAAAGTTAAAAAGAAGAAAAAGCTTTAAAAAAATATTTCACAGACTTTTTAAAAAAAGATAATTCAACATTTTTAAGTGGAGGAAGAAAGGGAGGGGAAAAAATAAAAAGAAAGGGAAGAAGAAAGGAGAAAGGAAGGAGAGCTTTGAAAAAAAGATTTTTTTAATATTAAAACAATAATTTTATTTATTAATTATTAATTCAATTAAAATTAAATAAAAACACAAAAAAGCACAATACCGACTGACAACGTTTTTTATTAAAATAAAAAGATACCTTTTAATAAGAAAATAATTTAGTCATAATTTTATTTAAAAATACACAAAATACTTCAAATCTTTAAAAACAAATAAATAGGTAAGTAGGTAATATATAGTTAGTTTTTTCAGGTTTACTTATGTCTGAGGTTTGTGCAAATATTGTTGTTGTTCACTTTTTCTAAGAAAATTAGTGTTAAAAAATAAAGGTGTTTTCTAATCAAGTTTTTAACAGAAAATATTAATGTTTAAATTAATTTTAGAAATAAATATTTAATAGGTTTAGACCGGTTAACATTATATTTTGGCTTAATTAATTTTTTATAAAATTTAAAGTCTATTTCCTCCACTAACTTGCAAATTATTTTCATTGCTTTTTTAAGAGAATTATCGACATTTTTTATAGTATAATAGACTTTTCTCGCTTTTGTTAAGTGCCAAAAAAGGGTGTTATTATTGAATATATTATTGGCAAAAATTTGAAAAAATAAAAAGAAATAAAAATATAAGCAATAAATTTAAGGAAAGATTTTTCAAAAATTTTCTAAAAATTTTAAAATTTTCCTGAACATTTTTTCCTCTGCATTCTTCTGATGCAGTCCTTTTATTTTTTATTTTTATTTCAAAAAAATGATAAAAATTCCATTAAAATTTTTAATTGGTCTGTCGGTCCTTTATGTTCCATAAAATCCGCAAGTGTTATCCGCAAAAAATTATTTTAATAAAATAAACTTGCGGATAATGCGACTTTTTGGGAACACAGGAAAATAACCGGTCTATTATTAATCATATTGGCAAAAATTGGCTGAGAAAAAAAAAGAAGAACAGACATTTTATCTTTTAATCTATAAATAACAATTATGGCCAAAAAAATTTGCGGACAGATTTTCTCTTTTATTGACACTGTCTGTTTTTATTTTTTTTATTTTAATAATTTTCACTAAAAAAGTAAGAATGATTTAATGAGAACAATTATTTTTGCGTTATTTTGGCGAGGAAATGGATTTAAAAAAGATAGGAAATGCGCGACGTATCTAATAATATGTCCAAATAAGTATAATTAAAAGGAAATTTTTTAATCTGTGTTAAAAATCTATATAGGAGAAAGTTGTGAAAATTTTTAGAATATTTTGATTAAAAAATAAAATTAGTTATCTAAGGAAGGAGTCTAGCTTACCAACATTTAGACCGTTTACTATGCAGGGGCTTACATCCTATTAGTGGTGAAGGTGAAAGTCATTAGCCAGTGCTGGGTATGGCTCCGGGGACTATCTCCGGAGCCGGAGATAAGATTTTAAAAGCCCGGAGCTCGGAACCGGAGGCAACAAATGCCCAATACCCAGCACTGCTCTTACCTAGCTTAGTCAGTAGAGCACTTTACGTGGTGAATGAGTGACCTAGCAATAATTGCCAGGAAGTCCCAGGATTCTATACTTGATCGAGTCTAACTTTTTTACCTCTCTAATATTGCTATAATTAAAAAAATATAATTTTAAAATATGTATTATATTTAGTGTTTATTTTATTAATTTTAACAAAAAATTGGAACAAAATATTCACAAAATTAATACAAATATTTATCAAAAAAGAGGACTACGTATCTTTCCAAGTCTATTAAAAAATTATTAGAAAGAATTTATACTATGTTAACAATTTTCTTTCTTTAATTAAACAATTAAAGTTAATAGGTTAACTATTAAATTATTAGTTTTTATCATTAAAAATGTAATTTAAAAAAATTGCGACTAAAGCAGAAAAAAATTTTTTATTATTAGTAAAAGGACCAGAAAATAGTATACTATGTCTTCCTTTAATAAATTAAAAAAAATTTTTTTTAATAAATCACACAGACTAGAGATACTAGACTAGAAGGAACAACAGAGATCTAAGTTCCGAACAACCGAGCTTTAAGCTCGATACTCGTCTCAGTGACACTGTGTTTTAAAAGTATACGCGCACCCAAATTTTTCGAATTCTAATATAAACAAAAAGCACAGCTTTGAAAAAATTTTTTGTTTACTTAGAAATTAAAAAGAAATAAAAATTATAATAAGAGGCAAGAAACAATTTAAAAAAATTTTTTTATTTTTGAATATTCTCTAAAAAAATTCAATTTCAAGTCAAACTAAAATCTTTCTAAATTCGAGGAATGTAAAAATATTGGCTTCCAATTTCATTACTTAAAATAAAATTGGATTTATTTAATAATTTTCTAGATACCTAGACGGATAAAAATAATTTCTTTCTGAATTTGTATATTTATTAGACCTATCCCTTCGTTTATGGAGCCAATTAATTAGTGTTGTAGCAAACAATGCTCCAGACAGAATTAGTAATATTGCTGTGGAGAATAAAATTATAAAGGGTTCGAGTATACCATCATTCTGTTCTTCGACATCATTTTCGTTATCATTTGTGATTTCTGTTATTTTTTAATTATTTATTTCGAGGAATTTTTTAAAAATAAATCTACATTTTCAATCTCAGACTCGCTCTATTTACTATAATAAAAAATTACCAAAATCTTGCAATGTTGAACTGCCAAATTCATCATCACTAATAATTCTTAAATTATCAGAATTCTCATTTTTTAAAGATTCCTCATCCAAACTATTCTCCTTTGATTCCCCCTTCACTTCTTTTTTTTCTTCACTTTCTTCCTCTTCTTTCTCTTCTTTTTCGAATATTGGAATATTCTCTTCCTTCATAACCAAAACTCGAATTCTTTTATCCACAGTAATTTTATCGGCTTCATTCAAATGCTCTTCCGTATCCCTCCTTTCTAAACGATGTTGAATGGTGTCCCCAATATTTAAAAATTCTTTTGAATTAAAATTGTGCTCATTTTCAATTAAAAGATTCGATTCTTCCAAGGTATCTTTCCTTAAACATTTAACAGGTTTGCATTGAGAACGACAAATAATTACTGAACAAATTCTAAAATTTAAATAATTTTTTTATTTTTAAAATTAGATTAAAATATTTTACATTTCTAATTCACTTCCTCCATCAATTCTAAAAGCAGTCAAGCTAGCCTCTAAATGGTCTCCCACACGACGCATATTTCCCATAATTTGTGGGTGTAATGAACACCCATTTGAATCCAACAAAGGAATTGAGGGACCAGAAAATTCTTGAATTTGTTCTGATAATTTATCATCAGTTATACTTGGTAATACACGGGTAGCGTTGCATTCAGAAACACGGAAGTTTTCTGCTATATTAATTATTTTAATAAATTTATTTTATTATTCCGGAAAGTTTAATATATTTATGTATATTCAGCGAATTCTATATCTTCCGGAAGAATATTTAACTTATTCCGGAAAATTAATATATAGGTATATTCGTGATGTCTTACGGAAAGTATTAAAGTTCATTCGAGTTTCACCCAAATTTCCGGAAAAAAAGTTTTATATTTTCCGGAAAGTTTAATATTTTCCACCCACCATTTATAGCACTATTACTCTCTACAACTGCCAACAATTTTTCTCCAATAAAAACATTGTTGATAGGTTTTCCATTTTTAAGTATTTTTAGTTTAATTCTATCTCCTCTATTCTCTCCAAAATTTGCTTGTTCATCCAAATATTTTTTATTATTTTCTTTTTCCGGTTCCATTTCAGAATAGCTTTCAAATCCACTTTAAAAAATTATTTTTTCTTCAATTTTTTAAATTAGAATTTAAAAACTTTGTGACATTCCCTTCCGGAATAGGTATTCCATTTATATAACGGCAAGTAATATAAAAAAATAAATCGTCTTTTGTGGTTACTTCCGGCGGTATTCCTTCTCCCACACTATTAGACAATACTAACAATATATTTAATTGATCATTCTTAATTTAAAAATTTTTTTCTTAATTTTGAAATTAAATTTACATTTATTTTAGCATTACACCAATTTTTTATCAAATTATTTCCAGGTTTATTCACAAAGAAGAAAAATTCTTTTGCCTTTTTAACGTTTAGAAGACAATTATCAAAACGATCTGCTGCATAAATTTTGCCAGAATAACGCTAATATTTAAATATTAAGATTATAAAGGTATTTTATATCCGAAAAGTTTAATATATATTTCCAAATCAGTTTTATATTTTTCGGAATTTATAATTTATTTAAACTTTTTATACAATTCCGGAAAGTTTATTTTCTTGCAAGTTTTATAGTTTCCGGATTATTATTTCCGGAAATTTTTATATATTCTAACTATTTTTTTAAAAATTCCGGAAGGCTTTGTATTTTCCGGAATTTTGCTATAAAGTCTTCTATAGTTATTTTTTAACCTTCAAGTTTTATATAGTATATTCCTGAACTATTTCTAAACAATTCCGGAAAGTTTGATGTATACATAAATAATTTAATAATACATATATGTACTTGAGAGTTATTCTTTAATTGAAAAGAAACATTAGCCCCTTGTGAATCACAAAATACATAAACATTAAGTTGATTTAAATAAAGCCGATTATTATTTTTATTTTCATAATTTTTAATTTCAGAATTTTCACTACTACTAGTTGTTTCAATTATTTTTTCTGATGTTTCTTGAGTATCAGAAATTGTTGGTTTTAATGTTAATTTTGAAAAATTAAATTCTTTTGTTATTAAAGTTGGAAATATTGTTTGTGTAGTTGTAGCAACATTATTACTACATTCTTGTATTCCCTTTTCACAAAAAATTTTTTTATTAAAAATTTTTGATAAAAATATTTTTTTTACTGAATTTGGTAAAAATGAGCATTTTTGTAATTTTGTAATATTATTATTAATTGTTGTTGTTGTTGTTGTTGTTGTTGACATTATTTCTTTATTTTCATTTTCAAAATTCTGTTCAAACTTATTTCCTCCCATTCTTTCTCTTTTACATGCCAATTCATAGTAATTAACTTCTTGAATTAATACTGAAAGTGTTTTGTTGTTATTATTTCTGTTAAAAGGCAAAATTTGACAAATTGTTGACGAATTATTTTCAATTTTAAAATAATAATTAATACTAAGGCAAAATTCATCTAAAATGCAGGCATCAAGACACTCTTCCAGTTTCATGTTGGGAATGTCTGAAGGAAAAATTTTTTAGTAAATGTAAGAACAGTTGAATCTCACCACAAAATACTCTATGTTTTAAAAATGTTTTTCTTATAATGACCGGTTCTTAAATTGGTGTATCCATGTACCGGAAATTAATCGGAACTTGAAAATAGGAATCCCTACCTATTCATTATCTCTATCTATCTTTCCCAATTTAATTAACAAACGAAATTTAAAGAACAAAAATTAATTATTAAACTAATCTGACTAAAAATTCAATTAAATAGCCCACCTCTAACAACTCCCAAATCTTCAATATTATCCCCTCTCAATTCCATATTCACAACTTTTTCAAAAACATGTTCATCCAAACAATCCAGAAGTGTCAAATTATTTGGAGGGTCTGGAAGGCAAATAGGTTCAAATAAAAAAGAATTATCCAAAAGTAAAGGTTCTTGATTCTCAATTAATTTTTCCATTCCAAAAATACATGACCCTTGCAAATATTGAACAGAAGTACAAATTAACGATTCCAAGCATTTTTTGAGGCAATCAGGAAGGGACAGGTTTTGTCCTTTTAAAATTTTAAATGAAGGTAGTTCTGCATCCTTAATTAAAATAAATGCTATATGTCGAAGTCCACAACGATTTTTTAATTTTAAAATATTTTCGTAATGGTCTATATCAATTTTGGAAATTAAAGGGGCAATAAATGCTTGTTTTGAACCAAGTGTTGAGTAACTTGAATAATTGAATAAACGACAGGTTCTGAAATTTATTAAAATTAAATTTGTAATTAATTAAAGAAACAACCCGTTTTTAATGTCAAAATCCAAAGAATAACACCTAAAATATTTTAAATTTATTTTTATTTATTCGAATTCATTGTCCCAATTTAAAATTAAAATAATTATAGCATGGAAATACTTCAAGATTAAGTCCTTTGCCTATCTCTAGAACCCCTTCAAGCAGTCCAGCGGTCTAGGCGACTTGAAACGCTTCACTAATGCTTCCCTAACTTTGATTATCTTTGAAACCTTCATGCTTTGATTATCTTTGAAACCCCTTCATGCATTCCAGGCATCTACCCGACTCGATAACCCAAAATTCCCTAAATCGTGAATTTATTTTTTATACGGCATATTCCCTGAGCCTTTAAACTTATGTCACATTAATTATATCATATTTATTCTCTCAAATCCAAAAAAAATAATTATTTTTCCACCTTTTATCCAAAAAGCATTCTTCCAAACAATGCTTTCTATCCTCCATCATTTCCACAATTTTAATTTCTTTAATATTATCAGAAAAAGCATTGTGGGGTAAAACCTGAAAATATCTTTATAGATTTTTAATTAAAAAGACAAATTTTGCCTCAAAAGCAAAAGGTATTATTTTATCATTTAGAGTTCTATCATCTTCCGTTATTCCTCTTGAATCCTAAAATTCCAAAAAAAACATTAATATTTAAAATATAATTTAAGGTTCTTCATTAAAGCTGTTAGCATAGCTAGATTGGGTCGAGTAAAATGTCTGGGTGGTTTTCATAAATTTTCTTCATATCGGATTTCGGGTAAAAGATGTCCGTTTTCTTGTATCAGACTTTGGGTCGTAAAAATGTCCGGATCTCAGATATCGGTTTACCAGCAACATAGTAATCCATGCTGTTGACTTTTGCTATGAAGCCCCATAAATAATCACCACAAACCCTCAAATATTTCTTTAACACCCTCTTATCCAGCGCTATTTTTGAGCCCAGCTTAGTCTAAATTTATTCTTACCAGATTTCCATTTCTTGAAGACAAACAAATTTTTTCAAAATAATTCCTCCTAATATTATTTCTTTTAAAATTAGTATTTTCAATTAGTAAAGGCTTTCTTTCCAATATTTCTGATTTATTTTCATCAAAAAATTCACAAATATTTTTTCCAATTTCTTCTTTTGAGTTATTTTTTATCTTATTATTTTTTAAATAAAATGTAAATCCATTACAAATAAATTTATTATTAATATCAACAGAATTTAAATTATTTAAACACAAATCTGCACATTCCTTTGAAATATTAAGAGAAAATTTATTAAATTTGAATGAAGATTGAGAGCCAAATTATTATTCTGGATCAATCATTCAGAGATTCTCTGGATTCTTTCAGAACCCGATCAGTATCAACGATCTGATCAGCATATACACTAGTGTTTAACCGGAACCAAAATTTTGACCGGATCTAATTTGAGTTCCGGATCCCGGCACCGAACCGAAAAACGCCGGAACTTTCCGGAACCGGGCCTGGAACCTCTAATGTACACTTTCGGCTCATTTGAAAGGACAATTTAAAAAAGATGGGAGCTCCCGCTGGCTAGCATTTAAAAAATTGATTTTCGAGCCAAGAATGGGATGTGATATTCGAGCCAAGAATGGGGATCTGTAAGACGTAGCAGGATACCTACCCGATATATTTAACTCTTACTAGATTTTTAAATTACCTCAATAGAATCCATTCTTTTAACAAAATTTGCTTTAATTTTTACATTAATTTCTTCGTTTACATACAACCTTTGATGGCGTAAAAATGTAGTTATTTCCCCATTTGCGCATTCAAACGCTTTTAATATTCCATTTAAACAAAATAATAAGAGTATTTGAAAGATTGGCATTACTTTACTGTTTGGCCGTTTTCTGTACAACTATAAATGTATGACTAGTGTTATGTATCGACTTGCGGTGTGTCCGATACTAACAGAAAGACTAACTAACGGCTAACTAACAAAGGTTTATCACAAGGCAACAATACAATAGAAATGACGAGACTATGCGTTGACTACGACTAACAATAGGCTGACTGACTGACTCGGTAACTGACTCCCCGACTACTAAAAGGCTTCGCCTTTTATACTAAGCACGCCACCCTAACACCTCCCTTCTTTAATTAAGTCGGGACTATGTGCCGACTTTTTTTTTTTTTTGACTAGACTTGGTGGACTTAAACTATTACTAGCCAACACAAACAAAACATTGAAAATACAAAGGGCCAAAATACAAAGTGAGCAACACAAGGGGGAGATACAATAATTACAAAAACAAAATTTACAAAACAATATTATCACAATTTTATTTACTTCCTATTTACATCCCATCTATTTCCGCTCATCTCCCGTCTTCGTGCTCGCGTGCATTGGCTCATCGGTTGGCTTCACGTTTTCTTCGCTCACCAGTTCGATGTCCACGTCCTGCAAGTCGTCTTCTTTCTGAATGATCCGGATGTTCTTCTTGAAGATCTCTGAAAGCTTTTCTTTATCCTCTGCTCCAAGACTTTCGAACGAGCCGGACTTCTGATCCTCTTTGGACTGACTTTTCATCGTAGAATCATCGAACCACTTCTTTCGAATAAACCACTCCTCGCGACTGACTATGGCTCTCAGCCTTGGGACTTTGACTTTATATCCAACTTCGAATTTACTCACAATAGTCCCAGGCAACCATACTTTCTTGCCATTTTTATCTCTGTTCATGACTACGACTTGTGTGTCTACTTTGAATCGACTCGAACTTCCCGAATAATTTGACTTTCCCTTTAAGAATCCTGACTTCGTCGAGCCTTGAGTAACACGACTACTCTTTCTAATATTCTCCTTCAACTTTGGGACTTCTACTGTCAGAATATGTGGGACTGAAGAATCAACTTCTACTTGATTTACTTCTGGACTATCGACTCGCTTAAACCTTTTCTTTGGTTTCCTGCAATTTCGACTAATATGTCCGACTATTCCACAATTATAACACTGACGTGATTCAACTTGGCGTTCTTTTTGCTTTGACTTCATTCTCGCTCGTTTCGACTGTCTGCTCCGACTATGTTCGATCCGACTAACAGCATTTACTTCAACAAACTCTTTAGGTCCACTCTTGACCTTTGACTGACTATCGAACATTTTCGCCTCTGACTTATTACTCAAATAGCTTCTCACTTCTTCCATCAAATCCTTCAACGTGCAGACTTCCGACTTGGCATACTTCTCTACAAATCTCAGACTAATCTGTCTTACGTCCAGCGCCTTTTCTGGAATGCCTGCTATAAAGACTAGAATCTTGCATTCCTCGACTGTCAAATCCATATTCGCTTTCTCGCATTCCGAATTGACTAGAGTCCCGAAATCTAGAATTTTCTCTACTGATGGACATCTCATTTTCATGACTTCGAATCGCTTGACTAATTTCGATCTTGGGTCACTGAATTCCTTTTTCAGTACCCCGACTAGACTTTCGAAGTTCATCTCCTCTAGCCTTTCCGGCAACATCTTTTGCGACATTTTCGCATATTCGACTCGGCCCAACTTTTCGACTAGTAATCGGACTCTGACTTCCTCTGCTAAAGACTGCGCGTCTACCTCAAAGTAGGACTTGTTCTTAGCGTACCATGACTCAAATGTGACCCCCTTTTCAATGTCGGCTTGGAACTCTGTAATCAGCAACTTTAACTTACAATACAGGTCCGTTGACTGTTTCTCTTCAGACTCGGTCCCGGCTGATTTTCTTTTCATCACCTTTTCCAGAATTTGGCCGAATTGTTCTGACTGTGCTTTCTGCAGTTGACTGAACATCTCATAGAATTTTCCTTCGTCCATCTGACTGAATTATTTGACTAATCAAACTAACTTTGACTATGGGTCTGCCTGTTCGATTTTTTGACTACTCAATTAAGAGTTTAGCTGTTCGACCGCGCCACTGTTATGTATCGACTTGCGGTGTGTCCGATACTAACAGAAAGACTAACTAACGGCTAACTAACAAAGGTTTATCACAAGGCAACAATACAATAGAAATGACGAGACTATGCGTTGACTACGACTAACAATAGGCTGACTGACTGACTCGGTAACTGACTCCCCGACTACTAAAAGGCTTCGCCTTTTATACTAAGCACGCCACCCTAACAACTAGAATCTCCAAATTTTTCAGAGATGTGGGATTTTATTGATAAGAATCTCGTGGATACTTGGAGCGGAAAAGACGCTTTTTGGGGTTTCAGAAACACAAATAAAATTAAATAGTAAAGGATCTCTGGCAGATATTTTTTAATTCTAAATAGTCTCCAGGGTCTTAAACAGAAATAAAATAATTTTTAACTAGAAAATTAAAAATAATAAAAACACATTTTCTTTTTTCTCCCATTTTTCAAAGCTAAACACAACAGCTTTTTAAACTATTAAAAGCAGCACTTATATAATATTTATAAGCATTCATATATCCAATAAAAATGTTTCTATTTAAAAACTTAATGTGTGATCAACAACTTTTTATTTATTAAGTCCTTTCTTTTGTTTCTTTTTTAGTGTAAAAAATTATTTTTCTTAACAAGCACTTGTCTTTAATTTCTGAAAAATAAATTGGAATACACTGTAGAAAGTCTATATCCTCACCAGAGGTGTTGAAACAGATTTTAAAAAGCGAAAGATTAAGGTGAAGATCAATTTAAAAAGTCAAACACAAAGGGCGTAAAGTAGAAGGCAAAAGACGAACCCCCAAAAAGGCAAAAATTCAGCGAAAGATTAAAAGCGAAACGATCACCTCTGATCAACGCCTTTGAAAAAATTTTTTTTATTTAAAAATTTCAAATAGCTAATACCTAGTTGGCAACGAGATATATTCTTTTTAATTAAAAAAACTTTTTATCAAATACAGATCAAATCGATTTTTATTTTTAACGACTGATTGTGGAGACTGATTAATGGGGATCTCCTTTATGTTATTTAAAGATATCTTTGTTGCTTTAATTTTAATTTAAAAAATTACTAGTTAGCTCATGTATAGACAAGTGAAGATTAATATAGTAAATCTTCCTTTTGATTTACATGACTTTTTAATAAATTTTAAAAAATTGAAAGAAAGTTTGGGACTCTGTTCTAGACATTGTTCTAGAGGGATTGGATGTTCGGAACTTTGTTCTAGAATAGAAGGATTTAAATAAATTTTCATTCGTATTAAAAAAAAATTTTTTTTAATTAAATTTAAGTCTGCTTTACCTATTTTTATCACCTACATATTTAACCCCTTAAACTTTTACTTGGTAAACTACTAAAATATAAAATTAATTCTTTCATAAGGTTTTAGAGGGAAGAAAACTTTTTGTAACACTTGTAACATACACACATATATTTTTGAATTTATTATTACTATTTTAGTTATCACACACATATATAAAATTTATTTTTTTATCTCCTATAAATCAACACGAGGATGGACTTTGTTCTTTATTACCCTACACACACACATGTCTCTGTGTGGTTCCCCGTTAATTTTTGAGGAAGGAATTTTTGGGGGAATTTTTTTCCTTTAAAAGAAACATAAATAAATATATATATTATAGATTTTGAGATAAAAATTACTCCGCGTGGTTGGACTTTGATTTATTTTTATTTAATCTTATCTTTATTTCTGGGGTATTTAAAGATTAAAGAATTCTTGCTTTTTCTCATTATTGCGATATGGAACTTGCAACTTTAAATTTCCGTTTGCCACTGCCGTACTTTTTTTACTATAATTTTGAAGGATTATTTTGGTAATAGTGTCGTTTCCCAGCCCCATTTTTTCCTCCCAATTTTCTACCCTATATTTGTACGGAATGGTCAAATTTTCCCCTTTTTTTCATCAAACTTGCCTTTCCATATTTTGCCTAAAAACAATCAAAAAGATTAATTTGTGATATTTAAAAAAGTATTAGAGTAATGAGAAGTATTAGAGTAATGACCTTTGGCGCGCATATGGGCATATATGGGTATATGGAAAAAATATATATATATATATATACCCATATCCACGCCACTGTTAATCATTCAAAAGAATACGTGGATAGCGAAGATCCCAATATCCATACTCAGAACATTGAATCATTGTGGTCAACTTATAAGCAAAAATTCAGACATCAAGCTGGCAACAACACTGGAACCTATAAAAGTTATCTCCCGGAATTTCTTTGGCGAAAACGATTTGGCAATATTGAAAATGTTTTTTATAATTTTTGGCATCATGTCTCACTTTTTTATCCTTGTGAAAGAAATGAATAAAAAATTAATCTTTTTGATTGTTTTTAGGCAAAATATGGAAAGGCAAGTTTGATGAAAAAAAGGGGAAAATTTGACCATTCCGTACAAATATAGGGTAGAAAATTGGGAGGAAAAAATGGGGCTGGGAAACGACACTATTACCATTATTTTTATAATTATATCAAGAATATAGGTTTATCGTTTCAGTTTTGGTTAACCGAAGAATCTGGCAAAACCGACAACTCTAGTCAATTAACATTAAAATAAATTTTTATTAACTGGAAAGTCTATATAAATACACCTCTCGCGCCGAACTTTGCTGATGTTATAAGCCTTTCTGCTGTTAGGATTGGGGGTCAAATCAAACAGAAACAGACCACTCGGGACCGAATTGAGGTGACATTGGAAAGGGAATGATCAGGGATTGGATGGCATTATATAGAGATTTTGTCGTATTTTTAAAGTAATACCTATATTTTTCTAAAATTTTTCTTCAAAAAAAATTTTTTAATTCGATTAATTTAATCCTCTCCTGGGTAAACTATTTAGCAAAGATCTCTCCTCTATTCCTGTTTCTTCTCCCAATAAATAAATATTTATTTTTATTTTCCTTCTAAATAAACCCTTCCTTCCATTCCCACCCCTTTGATTTACTATTTTTCTCCGCCAAATATGCTCAACATATCAAAAACTGTTCTCCATCGATATTAAATGATTAATCGGGGTAAGAAAAACAAAAAAAATATTTTTCTAAAATAAATTTTTGATCTCTCATACAGCTAAAAATTCAATTTTGTACATATACTCTCTCTCTAAACGTCATTAACTGTGTTACACTTGTGTGCTCATTATTTATTTTTTTAATATTTACTGTTAAAAATCTGATCTCTCAGTACAATTTTAAAATATTAGTAAAATATTTTCTATAAGATTCTTTAAAAAAGTTAAAAAATGGTTTTTAAAAACCCCCACGAAGTCACTTCCCTTGATACTCCTCATATTAGAAAACCCTTTTTAATCCCCTCACGCTATGTTGATCCAGATATCCGGATCCGAAAAAAGGTCGTATATCCGGAAATTTTCGATTCGGATACCGGATCCGGATATCCGAAGATTCTCTTCTTAAATCGGCTCAGGTCCTGATTGTGTTTTAATCTTAACTATTTGACTCTCCCCTCACATATCCTAACATATCACCCTCATTCACCTCTAAATTAGGTCCCGAAAGGTTTTTGTCTTGCTTAAATTTTGATTAAAAAAATTTTTTTTGTTAATTAATTTAAATTATTTACATTTATTTTTATCATTAAAATTTAAAAAATATCAATAAAAAATCAATATATTTTTCTCTAAAAATTTCTTTTTTTAATCATTCCCCCCTATATTTCCCCCCTATATTTTTCATTTAGAGAAAAGTCTCCCCCTATACAAACAATTTTTTGTTTTTCATTATTTTTCCATCCATTCCCCCAATATCACAAACATCGATAAAATAATAAAATATAATTTTTTTCTTTCCATAAAAGTAAAAAAAAAATAAAAGTACTTTTATTTTGATAAGATTTAAAAAAATCAGAAAAAAAAATTTTTAGCAAAAAAAATTAAATTAATTTCGAATAAAGCGGGTTCTATTTAACAACAAATAAATGTCACAGACTATCGCCAAAAATTTTTATCAAGTTGGTTTAAATGATAAAAACTATTAGAGATTTGATATTTTAAGGTGGTAAAGACAGCACCAAAGGGTCGCTACAAGGGAATTAAACGAAATTATGAAGTTGAGGATTTGTTGAAATTGAGAGGATCTATTGATATTGAGTAAAAATTTTATTTTTAAATTTTTGGAAAAATATATTATAGTTAATTCTGGTTATAGTAGCCCAAAGTTATAGTAACCCCAAAGGGGAATGGATAGTTAAAGTTATTTCGGGGAGATTATATTCATAATATCCCGGGAGTACTGCCTGTTAAAAAGCGAAGGATCCCTGCCATAGAACCCATCCCTAAGTAGAAAAGATCGGATACTTCTCACAGCCTTCTAAGGCTAGATGCTACTACCGACAACCTCACACCAATTTTTTAAAATAATTTCTATGTAAATTTCCATTTTTTACTTTATCAACAAGGATGGGAGGAAGCTTCCCCGGCTTTACACTATAACCAGACAGAAAATAAAATTTAGGCAACTAAAAAAACATTTAAGTTACACATTAGCAACTAGAGGTGCAAATAAATTATGGCAACTGTTACATACAGAACCCTATATAGCTGCATTGGGTGCTCTTACTGGCAACCAAGCTGTTCAAATGGTTAGGGCTGGTCTTAAAGCTATATATTTATCTGGTGATTTTTTAAATTTCCTGTAAAATAATTTTAAATTAAAAATAAAGGTTGGCAAGTAGCTGCTGATGCTAATACTGCTGGAGATATGTAAGGGAGTTATTTTGGAAATTATAAATTTATTACGAACGAACCCTTGCTATAAAATACCCGCCTGAATTATGGTGCCTTATAATAAGCTTTATCTTAGATAGGGAAAAATCGTTCAGCTAGCTCTCCCCACCTTGAGTGGTGTATTTTATAATCCTATATGTAGTAAAGCCTGGATGTACAATTAAATATTTATTTTTAGGTATCCCGACCAGTCACTTTATCCTGCAAATTCTGGTAATACTTTAAAGGATGTTATATTTATAAAAAATTTTAGGGCCTGAACTTGCCCGAAAAATTAACAGGGCATTGCGACGTGCTGATCTCGTTGAGTGTGTTGAGGTGAATAACTGTATTCTTTTATATTTAATTTAAATTTTTAAGGCTGAGGATTACAAATCTCAACGTGACTGGTATGTTCCCATAGTTGCTGATGCAGAAGCGGGCTTTGGGGGTGCTTTAAATTGCTTTGAACTTATGAAAGTAAATTTGATTTAATTGGAAATTTTCCTAAAAATTAAAAAATTCTTGGTAATACATAGTCGGTTTCGTACCCCCTCTTTTTTCTTTCTCAAGGTTTCAAAATGGTCCAGAAGAACCATTCTCTCCTTACTTCTCTCAGATTTGAGAAATAGTAATTCTACTCATCAAGCTGCATCGAATGAGTAAACTAACATTTCTAACCATTAAATGCCCCCTAAGCAGGGGACCGGTCCCATGTACAAAACGGCACATGGACACTCCAAAATTTTTCTCATGGTCACCAGCGATCTGCCTCCACACAAGCACTAATGGACAGCCACCGAAGCGCACTGCACCAATAGTGTCTGCCAGAACGCACAGCCACTGATGTCTATCTACCAGTAGTGTCCACTGGTCGACAGCCACCGAAGCGCACCGCCAACCAGCTTTCTTCTAGTGTAGATAGTCCGCCGTAGCGGTCCATGGATAAATCGTAGTAGAATTCACAAAAATAAAAGATTTGAACATAAGTAAATCTTAGACGGTTAATAGAAAGGGTATAGAGAACACTAATTATTCTTCCTTTTTTAGTTATTTCCTTTTCTCTTTTTCTTCTTCTCTCCTTTACTTTCTCTCTCCTTACTTCTCTCCTTTACTTTTCTTCTCTCTCCTTACTTCTCTACTTTACTTTTCTTCTCTCTCCTTTACTCTCTCTCCTTTACTTTTCTTCTCTCCTTACCTTTACTAGTTTTTATAATTTTTCATAATATTAAAATAAACAAAATATCTACAGCGCGTTGTATTTAAAAATGGTCAAAAAAGGGAATTTTTGTAAATTGTCGAAGGGACTATTTAAAAAATTGTATTTTTATGTACATCAGGGATGGGACGGGTTACCCGAAACCCAATATCCGAAACCCAGACTTTTTTTCGACCCGAAACCCTACACGAGAAGTTTTCAAAAACCCGACCCGAAACCCGGCATTCAAATCACGTTGATTTTGAGGTCATTCGATGCAGCTCGATTTTGAATACCTTGAGAAAGAAAAAAGAGGGGGGTACGAAACCGACTATTACCAAATTCTTTTTAGGCCTATATCGAAGCTGGAGCATCCGGTGTACATTTTGAAGACCAATTAGGGTCAGAAAAGAAGTGTGGGCATATGGGGGGAAAAGTTTTGATTCCAACGGCCCAACATATTCGTCACCTAAATGCTGCACGTTTGGCAGCCGATGTTTGTGGAGTCCCAACAATTATAGTGGCTAGAACTGATGCAGAATCTGCACGTTTAATTACTAGGTATTTTAAGGGAAGAAAAAAATTTTCCAAAAATTTCAAAAAAATTTTTCTAAAGTGACATCGATGAACGTGACCATCCATTCATTGACAAACACGCGGGAAGAACGGCTGAAGGATTCTACCGTTTACGTGAAGACAATGCCATCCAATCGTGTATTGAACGGGCTAAAAGCTATGCTCCTTATTGTGATTTAATTTGGATGGAGACGTAAATTGAAACGATTTTTGATTAAAGAATTTTTTTTCAAGTTCACATCCAACTTTGACAGATGCTAGGGAATTTTCTGAGGGTGTAAGGAAGGTAGAAAAATTATTTTTATGGAGAAATAAGGTCTGCAGATTTTTGCCAAAAATAATTCTGAATGCAGACTCGATTCTGGACAGTTATGTTTAGAGCCCTCTCATGCAGGAGAACGAGATCTCTAGATCTATCTGATTAGGAGGTCCGATCTCTAATCACTCACCATATCGAGGGAATTAAATGATTATCAAAAAACTGCTCTTTTAAGGAATTCCCCGATAAATTATTTGCCTACAATTGCTCTCCCTCATTTAACTGGAGACAACATTTGAGACCTTCAGACATGGAAAAATTCCAACGTGAACTTGGCGCTATGGGATTTAAATATCAGTGAGAGGAAAAAGTTTTCTCATAAAAAATTTAAATTCAAGGTTTATCACTCTTGCTGGCTTCCACACCAACAATTTTAGCGTTTTCGATTTGGCTAGGAATTATAAAGAACGCGGTATGGCTGCATATTCTGAATTACAGGAAAAAGAATTTGCTGCAGAAAAGTGCCTATTTTAAATTAATTTTTATAAAATTTTAAAAATTAAAAAAGATTCGGATACACAGCAGTTAAACATCAACGAGAAGTAGGCACAGGATATTTTGATTATGTTGCTCAAGCTGCTGCCGGGGGTATTTCTTCAACGACTGCACTTAAGGGGAGTACGGAGGAAGCTCAATTTCATACGGCTACGGCATCCGCAGATGAGGATGAAATTGTGACGGTAATCCTTCAAGATTCCTTCTTACAACATCAGACCTCACTTCTATATACCCTCAATAATAGATACACCTCCATTTAAAATACCCCTCATAAGGTACAAGTGACGTGTCTTATAGTAAGATCAGACTCCAAATAATAATAACCTCGATGATACGTTTATTTAAGATACATTTTTTAATTTGGTTGACCATTGAGCGGCACCCTCTATTTAGGAGACACCTCATTATAATATACAGATTTTTCAGCCCCAAGGGTTATCCTATAATATTGAGGTTTAGGACTGTCTGTATTTACTAAATAAATAAATAAATAAATAAATAATAGATCACCGCACCTGAAAATGCTGGAGACGAGACTATACTCACTCCCGATGCCCTCCGTTTCCTTCGTGAACTTCATCAAAAATTCGAGCCTCGTCGCCATTCTCTCCTAGCTCAACGTAAAATTCTTCAATACAGACTCGATCAAGGAGATTATTTCCCCGATTTTGATTCAACTACAAAAAATATTCGTGACGATTTGGATTGGAGTGGCGCTGAAATTCCTGAAGATTTGCTTGATCGTCGTGTAGAAATTACAGGTCCAACAGACAGAAAGATGGTTATTAATGCTTTGAATTCTGGAGCTAAAGTATTTATGGCTGATTTTGAAGTAAAAGAATTTTCCTTTTTTTTTCAAAGAAAAAATTTTTTTTAATAAAATAAGGATGCAAATTCACCAACTTGGAGGAACCAAATTGAAGGGCAAATTAATTTACACGAAGCAATCCGTGGTCGAATCCATTATGTTAACCCAATCACCAAACAAGAATACTCCCTAAAGAAAAATACAGCAGTTTTGAAAGTCCGTCCCCGTGGTTGGCACTTACCAGAAAAACATGTTCTTATTAACGACAAGCCTATGTCTGCCTCTGTATGTTTATTTTGAGGAACCGAGGACTTTTATTTCTTGAATTTTAAGCTTTTCGATTTTGGTCTTTACCTTTTCCATAATGCAAAGGCTTTGCAAGAGAAGGGAAGTGGCCCGTATTTCTATTTGCCTAAACTCCAAAATGCACAAGAAGCCCAACTTTGGGCCGATGTTTTTGCTTTTTCTGAGGAGAGACTGGGATTGCCTAAATCTACAATTAAGTGCACTGTAAGCAGTTTTTTAAATTAATTAAAACTTGAATTAAAGTTTACAAACTCAATAAACAATAATATTTATATTCAAGTTTGTAAACTTGAAATGAATAAATAAACTTAAGCAGTTTTAGTTAAAACTTGAATTAAATTTGTAGACTTATGTTTCCAAGCTTAAGAAATAAACTTAAGTTTATCATTTAAGTTTATCTTTAATCCTTTCAGGTTTTAATTGAACACTTGTTGGCTACATTTCAGGTACTCAAAATCTTTAAAAATAATTTTTAAAAAATAAAAAAAACAGATGGACGAAATTGTTCATGCTTTGAAAGATTATGTTGTTGGTATTAATTGTGGCCGTTGGGATTATATCTTCTCTTATATTAAAGTTTACTTCATTTTATTTTAATTAATTTAATTATTTTTTTAAAGGTTTTTCGAAACCATCGGAAATTTTTGTTGCCAGATCGTTTCCTAGTTGGTACGTAAATTTAGAAAAAAATTTAAAAATAAATTTTTTCAAAGGAATGACTTCCGATTTTCTCCGTGCTTATTCTCTCCTTTCAATTAAAGTTGCCCATCAAAGAAAAATTTTTGCAATGGGAGGAATGGCCGCGCAAATTCCTATTAAGCATGACCAGACAGCTAATGAGGAAGCATTAAAAGCTGTTAGAAAAGACAAAGAAAGAGAGGCCTCTGACGGTCTTTTAAAAAAAATTCTAGAAAAATAAAAAATATTTTCCTAGGACATGACGGTACTTGGGTCGCCCATCCCGGACTTGTGCCTGTAGCCCAAGCTGTATTTGATGCCCACATGAAGGATGGACATAATCAAATACTTAAACAACTTCCCGACTTTTTCACGGATAATCAACGTTTGACTTCGCCTCCAGAAGGAGTAAGAACCGAAGCTGGATTCCGACGAAATATTTCTATAACTTTGGGTAACCAGAGAAATTAAAAGAATTTTTTTGACAATTTTTATAGGCTATTTGGACAGTTGGTTGCGTGGTACAGGCTGTGTTCCACTATATAATTTAATGGAGGATGCAGCTACAGCTGAAATTAGTCGCGCACAGCTGTGGCAATGGCTTCGTCATGAAGCGCGTTTGGAAGGTAAAAACTGAAAATTTTCTAGGGAAGAAAATTTTTTTTAATTTTTAAGATGGCCGTACTGTTGATCCCCAACTTGTTAAAATGACTATAGCATCGTAAAAATTTAAAAAAAATTTTAATTGTTTAAACAAAATTTTAGGGAGACTGAGCGTCGTTTAGTACGTGCAGGTTCTGTTGTAAATAGAATTCCTGAAGCCTCTGAACTTTTGGAAAATTTTGTTTTGGAGCCTGAATTGAGCGATTTCCTTACTTTGGTAAATAATAAAAATATTTTTTTTTAATTTATATTTAATTTTAGGATGCTTATGATAAACTTGTCTCTGAGGGGAAATAAATAATTCTTTGTGGAAAAAATAATATTAAATATTTTTAACTAATTATAATAATGTATTTTTTACTTAAAAGAAAATCTTCCTAATTTAAATTTTTTGTAAAAATAAATATTTTATTTAAATTAAATGTTTCAAAAATTGGAAAATTTACCAATATTAGGCTTAACCCTTTATTTTTATTTATTTTTGAATAACTATTTTTAACAAAAAGGTTTTGTCTTGTGCCGAACTAAATTTTGATTGTTTGTTATTGTTTTGTTTTTTTATTACTAGATTCAAACAACATTTTACTGAATACATATGTTCCGATGTCGACTTGTCCTCACTGTTCAATTGTGCTTATTTATGTTTTTGCAGTTGGCTGGTTTCGAGTAAGACCTTAGCAAAGGTTGGTTTTTAACGTTTTTGATTAAAGTTTCAAAGTCACTTAAAACTAACACTTGATTTCTATTTTTTAAAAATTTTCCAAATCAATTCTGGTTTTTATCTAATTACCGGCTTTATTATTTAATGAATTTCAAAGCTTCTACTTTTCAATTTTTCCTCATTTAGGCTTCATGAAATTTTAGTCTTTAATTACTCTCTTTTTAGACAATTTTTTACCTATCTCCTTTAAGCAATGCGCCATTTATTCTATCGTGTCAAGGCCAACTTTTTTTCTTTCTCATTTTATAATAAATGGAATGAATTAAAGAATAAATTGAGTTCATCTTTATTTTACTTCTAATCCTTTCTTAAGAATTAAAAAATGAGTCAACTGAAGATATACATACCACCTTTTAGACTTATTCCCTGAAGACTACGGCTTTGAAAGTAACTATCGAGGAGGAATTAAGGGGATATGATGGGTTTCTTGTGATTGAAGGGGATATTCTCTAATCACCCAGAGTTAAGGTACACACTCACAGTACCGCACCACAGTTTCTGAAATTAAATCCCTCAATATTCCGTTTCAAAATTTGTAGATCTTTAGGTTCAATAGGACCCAAAAATATCCTTTATTTAAAAATCTAAACCTCTCTTATCCAACTAAAATCATCAAAATTCATTTTATTAAACAAAAAATATTTAAATTTATTTTTTTAATCTTTTTTCTCTTTCAATTATTTTTATTTCACTCAATTGCTCGCGCAGATTTATTTACAAAAATATTCACATTGAATGTCCATTTTTAGATTTTCTCTCCCTCCCATTTTATTAAATGCCACTAACCTTCCCTTCATTTTTGTGATGTTCACTGCGTCAATAATTTACAACAGATTTAGGTCACTCTTCAATGCTCGTTTACTCTTGTATATTTTAATAAATATTTACTATATTTATAATTTATATACCAATTATCTGCGCAAAATTTTTTTTAATTTCTTTGAAAAATTTAAAAAAAATTTTTTTGGCTATCTTAAAATCATTTTCTGGATATTAAAAAAAATTTTTTTTAATTAATTAAAAAATAAAAGAGTAAAAAATATTCTTCACTTTTTTCTTATTTGTTTTGTTGCCGGCTTAATGTGGTAAATAAATAATTCTTTTCAACATTCTTGAAAATGGATTTTTACTTGAATTTTTTTTGTTTATTTTTGTGTTTAATCCAAAAATTATTCTTTTTTTGAATTTTTTTATTTTTTCTAATTCCAAAAAAAATATTTTTTTTAAATAATTTCTGTTCCAATTTTTCCCTTTTTATAATCCATTTAAAAAAAATTTTTTTTCAAACCATTTCAATAATTCACTTTTCCTTTTTTATTGAATATTAACCCCTGCGCAAGGATTAATCTTATTTTTTAAATAGAATTAATATATAGAACTTTTTTAAATATTTTTTTGTAAATTTTCACTATTTAAATTTAATACTAAAAAATTTATTTTATTTATTTTTAAGCAAATTTTATTTATTTTTAGTTTTATTATTAATTATTTTAAATTATGATTTTATTATTTATTGTTTATTTATTAATTAATTTTAGTCAATATACAAAGGGTAAATTAAATTCTGATTTTTATAAAAATAAATTCTGATTTTTATAAAAATAAATTATGGTTTTTAAAAGAAATTCTGGTTTTTAAAATAAATTCTGATTTTTAAATAATTCTGATATTTAAAATTATTGTTCTGATTTGTTAAAAACTGTTCTGATTTTAAAAAATTCTGATACATATTAGAAAATTATTCTGATTGATTTTTAAGTAAATTCTGAATTATAATATTCTTTATGATAATTCTGATTTTTTAAAATTAAAAAATAAATTCTGATTTTAATTTAATAACAGAAACAACACCTTCCTCTTCACTCCCTTCACTTAATTGCCAACCAATTTATGTTAGGTGGCCTAGAGTTAAATTAAATAATCAAATTGATACAAATTTGTCTTCTTCAATTATTGAGAATAATTTATCTTTTTCTGATTGTCAAAATTTTTGTAATTTTGAATTAAATCCTTTCAACAAAAATAAATATTTACAGGTATTTATTTTACTTGAAAATTTTTTTAAAAATTAAAAAAATTTTCAAAAAATTTTTTTTGAAATTTTAAAAATAAAAAAAAATTTTCCTAAGTGTTCTGCAATTAATTACTTTGTCGGTTTAACTAATCATTCAAATACTTGTCAGCTTTTTAGTAGTGAATATGTTCAACATACTGATGGTTATATGGAGGCGGATGATAGGTGCTTTAATTTTATTTTTAGAATAATTTCCGGCATAATTGAAAGGATGAGCGTCATTTTTCCGGACACTTTTTTCTAACCTTTTCTCTCCTTTTTATTTTTTGCAAACAATAGAATACCGTAAATTTTCTAATAGAAGCACATCTCTAATTAAAGCACAGTCTCCAATATAAGCACGCCCTACGAGGGGATCGAAAAATAGAAGCACTGTGCTTCAATTAGAAGATGTATGGTAAGTGTATTATTAAAATTTAAAAACAAAATCCTCAAAAAATGACCGCGCACTTTTCAGAGTTGCCCGTTTTCTAGTTTTTAAACACTATTTTTCAACTTCTTTTTTATTTTCTAGATATACATTTTATTGGAAATTTTGTCTTGAAAGTTTGAATTTTTAAAAATCCTTTTCAAAAATTATTTCAAGCCTCTAAACATTGTACCGGCGAGTATGCCTTTACATTTTTCTCAGACCGTTATATGTTGTCTAGCGATGTTACTCAAATTAAATTTACTTCAAGTTTGGAAGAATGTTTGGCATTATGTTTAAATAGCGCGGAAAATTCAAAATCAATTATTTGTAAAAGTGTTTCTTTTAACAGGACAGATGGGGGTTTTTTTGAATAATTTTAAAGACTTTTAAATATTTCCCCTAAAAAGGTTGCCATTTATCTTCACAAAATCAACATAGCAAACCAACCTCAATTCGTATTAATAATAGTTAGTCTGTTTTTTCACAACGTTTTTTATTTTTAAATTTTAGATCCAAACTATAGAATTGATTATTACGAGAACAATTGTTACAACAGTAAGTTTAAAAAAATTTCTTTAATTTTATGTAGTATTGTAACGAAGCTGGCTAACTTTTAAAAATGCTTACTAGGCGAAAGTTAAAGGTCTAAGGGGGTTCAAGGTGAAATCCACATCAGCTCATTTAGTAAAACATTGTGCATGGTGAGCAAAAGTGCGTCTAGCATTAACTGTCAGTGAATCACAGAATGCCCTGGGCTAAACTTTTACCTTTCTCTTTTTATAAAGAAATTTTGTATTTTTTTTAATTTTCAAAAAGATGTCTGATTTTTTTAAGTTTCAGATAGTTTTACGTTTACTTCAAATTGTGAATCTACAGGCATTCGAGTATATTCTTTAGTTTCTCCAAAAATTATTATTTTTTCCAATTCAGATAACCGTAGATTCCCTCATTCCCTACACCGGCGCCCTTTACGGCCTCTATGATTTTTTCTCTTGCCGTGTAGAACCTAAAGAACAGCAACATTTTGAATTGTTTTTTCCATATCCTAATTACGCTAAAAATTGTTCTGACAGTATGAGAAGACTGGTTTTTAAAATTATTTTTAAATTTTTTAAAAAAAAATTTTGTAGGAGAATGATATATTCCTTGAAGTTGTTTTGTCAACAGACGGGGTAGAACCTTTATATTTTATAACGGCAGATGATTTGACTTATCAAGCCCGTTGTCCAGCACCGACTAAACAAAGACAAATTAGTCAAGAAAGGTTTTTAAAAATGATATACTGGGGCACTAATTACAGCACATATTCTTTCCGGACTTTTTTATGTTGGTGCCAAATTTTAATTTCAGACAGATTTGGGCATTTGCCAGAAAAATTTTAAATCTACCGGACTATTTTTTAAATTCCCCTGAATTTAAAAATTTGCCGTCGACATATGAAAAATGCCTGCGAACACTAAAATATTACCTTCTAAACAAATTCACCTCTATATTTTTTTTAAAAATTAATTTTAAAGCTATTCAACAACAACAACAACACAACTTACACCTAACCAAACAGCAACAACAACAACAACAACCTCTCCAACAGAAAATTTAATAAAAAATAATTATATTAGAGGAAATTCAATTAATGCAATTTTGGAGGAATTGGCTAATTCAGCAACTACAACTACAATAAATAATAGTGAAGAAGAAGAAGAAGAGAATAAAAAGGATAAAAAATTGGTAGAATCTTCAAGTAGTGAAGAAGAAAATAGGCAAAATAATGAATTTTCTTCGACAACTTCTGAGGCGACAAAAATTAATTTGATTGGAAATACTAAACAAAAAAATGAATTTACTAAAGATACATTTTCTTTACCTTTATATTCAATACTTCAAAATGAATTTTCTGAAACTACAACAAAAAGTGAGTTTTTTAAAGTTAAAATTTGCTTAAAATTTAAATATGCCCCGCCAACCTTTTAAAATTCGAAATGCGAGGGGTTATGAGTCGAAAATTATAAATTTTTTTCTGACTGTGAGATATGGTCGGTCCTAAAAATGCGAATTTTCCCTGCTTATTGGCTTAAAAAAATTTTTCGGCAAATTTCAATACCTAGACGTTTATTTATTTTTTTCATTTGCATTTCTTAAAGAAAAATTAAAATTAAGATTTTACTTTGAATTAAAAAAAATTTTTCATTTTTTATATATATCAGTTAAACACTAATTAACAAAATTTTTTTAATTTTTTTCACCCAATTTCAAAATTATTTATTTTCAAGTTAATAATGATACCTCACCAACTTTATTACAACAACCTTTCCAACCTTTCCAACCTTTCCAACCAACAACACAACAATTACCTTCTGACATAGAAATTGAAACAACAATGATTACTTTCCTTCCAAAAACTACAACATCATTACCCTTAGAAAATAATAAAAATGGATCTTCAACAACAATAAAACGTAGAAAACCTCCAACAATTGGAATGGAAAGTTTTTTTGAGGAGGAAGAAGAGAAATTAAATGAGACTTTTACAACAACAATTTTGCCTCTTCAAATAACAGAACAACAACAACAAATAATTACCTTAACACCCCAAATTAATAATAAAACAACAACTAAACGTTCTATTAATTATAAAAATATTAATAATTTGGAATCTTCAAATAGGGAATTTAGGTACTTTTTAGAATGGTTCTTATTTTTATTGTCCATAAGTCGTAAAATTTTTTATTAAAAAAAGAGAGAAAAGGAAGAGGGATATTTTAGAGACATCACTTCCACTTAGGGATGTCGAAAATTCTGGAAAATTTTGACAGCAAAACTTTTTTGGATACGTATGTATGTATCTGCTTAAGTATTCTAATTGAAAATATTCTTTTTTACATCGGGGGAATGGGTCAAAAAAATAAAGGGCTCCTTACCTAAAAATAGGTGAAAAATGAAAGGCGAACTTTTAGACAAAAAATTAAACCCTGACACGCATGCTTTATAATTTTTACCAAAAACCTTTTTTTTTAATTAAATGTTTGTCTTGTGGATAACTAAAAACTAGCGAGACTTTTGAACAATAATTTTACTCATTTTAAGTTTTTCTACTCATTTGGCCTTTCCTCCCGACAAAATTTTTATAAGTACCAGAAACAATAATTATTTAAATAATAAAAATGATGAACAATTAACAAATACAACAACAAATATTTTAATTAATTCGACAATAAATCCTCAATCTACAATTAAAATACCAATAACAACAAAAGAAGAAGCAAAGGAAGAGGTTTATTCAAAAATGGAAGTAATTAAAGAGAGAGGAGAAGAGATAAATAAAAATAAGGAGAAAGAAGAAGAAAAGAGAAGAAAAGAAAATAAATCAGAATTAAATAAATCAGAAGAAATTAAAAAATCAGAATTTAAAGAAGAAGCAGAAGCAACCCCAACTACACTTTCTGAAGCAAAAAAAGCAGAAGAAATAAAAAAATCAGAAAATAAATCAGAAAATAAATCAGAAGCAACCCAGTCAAAAAAAGAAAATAATTTAACGACAACACCAATAACTGTATTAATTAAAGAATCGAGTAAAGAAACATTAATTAATGAAACTACCTTACCTCCACCTCCTTCTACTAATACGGCTATTGCTTCTAGTACTACTTCACCAAAATTACAAGAATTGGGAAAATCTGAAGGAAATGGAGAAGGGAGAGGATTACCTCCGTATGTTCTTTATTTTTCTTTAATTTTATCAAGGGGAAAATTTTTAATAGAGCAGGAGCTAACCAGGTTGAAGAAACCAGCTTTATTGTGACTCCTAATACCTCGTTTTTAAAATACGGCCTCTTAGCTATAAATTTTGTCAAAATTTTTAAACTTTAATGGACAACTTTAATTGAGAAATATTTTTTTTAATAAAATTTTGATAAATTTTATTTTTCTCATTAGATCTGGTGATGTTCACCCGCCCTCAACAGGTGGTAATAAACCGCCAGGTACTCAAGTTGGAAATATTGAGGAAAGAAGAGGATCACAAAGAGAAAAAGTTATTTTTGAAGTATTTCACAATGGACAGCCTGTAAAATTTTTTTGAAAAATTCTCAAATTTTTTTAAATTTGAAGGCTGATGCTGTTGTTGTTGGTAGTAGAATAACTTTAGCTTTTACACCTTATTTTGCTATTCCACGTAAAAAATATTTTTTTAAATAAAGTCAGACCCTTCTTATAGGATATCGAAAAATTTTATCTTATAATGAGGTGTTGCTTAAATAGAAGGTTAGGCAGTAGGTTGTCGGATAGTTGGAGGTCCTCTGAACCGAAAATTTCAGGATATGCTGTATTTTTTCGGATATCCGGATCCGAAAACTTTAGCTGGCAGTCCTCCCACCCACCTAAGGGTCACCCATTATAAAACGTCTCTTAAATAGAGGTGTATCTAGTATTGGAAATATCTTATAACGAGTTTTATTGGAGGGCTGACTATCTTTAAATTTAACATAAGTACTATAATTATTCTTTAAAGCTTCTCATATGTCAATTTCTGGTTGTCAGGTTGAACCGATCGGATCCCTTTATGATTGGGAAAAGGAGCCTTTGGCTATTGTTAAAGTATTGAATTTAAATTGAATTTTATTTAAAAAATAATTTTTGAAAGGATGGTTGTCAGGCTGATCATGTTGGACTTGTTTGTCCCCCACAAAAGACAGACTACGGTATTCGGGTTACTGTAGAAGCTTTTCGTTATCAGGTGAATCCAACGAGTTATTAATCTGTTGTCAAATTGTCAGGGTGTCATTTTGACACTTTTGCCATTTGTCTTTTTGACAATTGTCAGATTTCTGTTTACCTAATTTGATTCTTTATGTTTTTAGACGACAACTCAAGTTCAATATACTTGTCTAATTAGAGTTTGTCCTTTTGCACCATGTCCACAAGTAATTCCAAATTAATAAACTCTTTTAATCCTCTCCATATATAGACAACATGCCCATCAGTAGAAGGTTGTCCAGGGGATGATATTGTTTCTAGAACACTTGGATCGTTCGGAGGTCGTAAACGTTCTAAACGTTTTAACGAGAATGGGAAGAAAGGGAAAAATATTTCTCGTCGAGATACAGTCCATTGGTTGGCTGGAAGTCAAAGACAAAGAGACCAACCATTTAAAATGTCTAGTGGTAAGGAGAAAGAAAAAAAATTTTTTGAAAAATCTAAAAATTTAAAAAGCTCTTCAACAACAACTAATTTTACTTGGTGGAGATTCTTTAGTTAGGAGAAGGTTAATTGTTGTCAATTCAGATGATGAATTGAGGTATTATACACGGACTGGGGAAATACCTTTAATTCGTTCTGGGTTTTATTAAAATACAGATTTATCTTTTTTTTTAATTTAATTTTAATTGTATATACTTAGAGACTGGACTTTTGATAATCCATCGAAAAAATATCTCGATAACTGAGGTTTTAAATGAGGTTCCGTTCCCGCCCGTACAATGTGTCAGTGGACAATCGATCAGTGCCCAATGGAGTGAGATATCTCTTTATGCCCCAATATCCCTCCTAACGATTGATATCCCCAAATCTCAAGGTCCACCTAACCCTCCCGAATTCCTCGTTAACTCCTAAATCCCTCGATATCCATTTTACTCCCACCTCTATATCCTGTTAATAACCAAAATCCCTTCTTAATTACCCCTAATCTCTATATCTTCTAATTATTCTGATTATCCACGCATTGTTCGGAAGCCTCTCAGTCTGATCTCTTTTTTATATTGTTTATATTTTTAAAAAAATACAATATTTTTTAACTACAGTTTATAAAATTTCTACTTTAGAATAAAAAACACAAGTTAAAAACGTTAAATGGGGGAAAACTATGGTTGCTGGCTATCAGTTTTAAACCGCGAAAATTTTTTAAAAAATGAGTGATTAAAAAAAAACCCTGCAAAAAAAAAAGAACGAGATTGACCGAAAACCGGGTTTTTAAAATTTAGTTTTAACCAAAAAAATCGAGTAGTTGATAATTGAAAGCCAGCAACCCCTTCTAATAGAAATAATAAAAAGAAATTTTTTAGTTTAATAAAAATAAATATTTAAATATAAATAAAGTTCTGTTTATGTAGTGTAACACAAAAATGTTGAGGGACATGTTTTCGAATAAATAAATTTTCCAAAAAAAAATTTTTTTGGATAGAGTTTTCGTTTCCAAAAAAGACATAAACACAACCTTTATATAAATTATCTACTACTAAAATAAATTGAAAGAAATTTAAATTAAAAAAAATTTTAGAAAAATAAAATTTAAATAATTTTTAGAAAATAATTTTTTTGTAAATTTTTTTAATAATCATTCGATTGATAAAAATCATAAAAAAGTTTTTTTTATCACTAATATAGTTTTTTCCAGTTATATTTAAAACGGTCGGGGTTGCAAATTGTCAAATATTTCATAAATAAAAATTAATTAATGTTAACTGACCATTTTTAACCCTAACCATTTTTAAATAAAAAATTTACTAAACTTACGGTTATGTTTTCCCTTTTCTCTTAAAAATTCTCTCAATCCATTTTTGGATCATCTTGCTTATCCTCATCATTTTCTTTATATGCTACATTTAAATCAGGAATTAATTTTTCACGCTCGTTCGAACCAGTTGATGAAGCGTCTGTCGGTATTTCTGCATTTGGAACCTTTAAAAATTAAAAATTAGCCGATAGGCTGTCGACTATAATTTTAAAGAAGGTCCTAAATCTCCGTTCATTTGGGTTAATTTGTGGAAATGAGGGATAGAAGTGTCTATTCTTGGAAAAGCAACAGAAAATCCTCGGTTCTTCAGCTCAGTTCCGAACCGACAATCCTAATAAGATTAAACGTGGTATACTGAAATCAGCAGTGCCCCAAGGGTAAATGATGACCCGATAATGAAGTTTAGTATAAAGATAGTTTTGTATTTTTTACATTGGATGGAGGCAAAACTTGTGGTAAAATTTCCTGATTATTCGCCAATTCAGGGTTAGTAACAGACAATGCTGGGGACAATTCTTTTTCAATATTCTTTTCAGTCAATTTATTTTGTTCTTGTAAATTTTTCTCTCTAATCTCTAAACTTCTATGTTTTTGAAATGGTTTGGTGGATACTTGCTACAAATATTCAAAAATAAATTTATTTTTTATTTAAATCCACCTTGGGTTTAGGAGGAAGCTTTTCAATTTTTAAAGGATTAAAAGTTGTATGATAGTCATCCATTGCTGGTGCTTGTGGAGCTGCACGTAAATTATAACCTCCCACAATTCTTCCCTTTGCCTAAGAAAGGAATTAATTTTTATTTTTAAAAAGAATCTCTCTCTACAAACTTGTTCAGTTTCAGTTTGTTGCTCAGAGATAGACGACATCTGTTTATAATTATTTTTAATTGAAGACCTCATTATGAGATATTAATAGGCTATACTATACTGCCGTTTAAGGAAGGGTTTATAATTCGTTTGGTTACTGTAAGGAGGGGGAAAGGAGAGATACTATTTGGAGAGATGACCATATTGAGATCCCTTCAGCTACAAGAGGGAATTTTGACTGTATTTGGGCTGTTTCCTGATTTTTGGCAGAAAGTCAAATTTCTCGACTTTCTGGGAACAACCCCTACTTATTACTAACTTGTTCTTCAGTTTGCTGCTCTGAAGTAGACGGCATCTATTTATATAAGGTAAAAATTAATTTTAAAAAATTAATTTAAATTATAATTACCTCCAAACGGAGAGGAATATAATTCTTACGTTTATCTTGACTAACAACTTTTTTTGGCACTGGAATATCTAAATTTTAAAAATAAAATTTAAAAATAATGTACTGAGCTGACGTATTAAGGGAAGGGGGACGGACGTCAAAGGGAAAGGAGGTAGCAAGGGGGAAAAGTATCGTAAGAGGGGTGTCGTAAAGAGAATTCTTCCAGGATTACCTCCTAAGAATCTTCTATATACAACACAAACGGGAATTGACGTTTAACGAAAGTGTAACGTATTAAGGGAAATTTCTTTAGAGGGGTGTCGTATCGTATGAGAGGTGTGACGCGAGAGCTATATGAGAGGTGTGACGGGGTGTATATGAGAGGTGTGACGCCTCTCATATGAGAGGTGTATATGAGAGGTGTGACGACGAGAGCTCTTATTAATCATTCTTTATAGCGACACCTTCAGGGCCGGCGTATGAAAGGGAGTGACAAGGGAGATGTTGTAATAGGGGTGCTGTAATCTTCAACAGAATTACCTCTTATTTTATCAAAAAATTCTTTGTCTTCTTTACCAATTGCCGACTCAACATAATCTCTAATTTTAAATTCTTTATCAGAATTCCCTCCAGTTTTTCCCATAATTTCCCCAATTTTTTTAGTTTTTGCTTTTTTAGCCTCTTCATTTTCATCAACAGAATTTTTAACATTTTCCAATTCATCTTCATCATCAGTTAAAGTTAAATCCATATATAGAGGCTTTTTCCCCTTTTTATCGTCATCTTTCAAAATTTGCCCGACAGATCTTTGACTTCTCCTTTTTGTATGTTTTTCTTTTTGACTATCGCCAGAATTTCCGGAAGAGTTTCCGGAAGAACTGTCAGAAGTATTTCCGTCCGTGGAACCTTTTGAGTTTGAACTTGGCGAGATTGAACTTGAACTTTTCCCATCACTGCTATGCCCACTTGTCGCTTCATCAGAAGATTTATTCGAAGATTTACCGGAAGATTTTTCACTTTCTGATTTGTCAGAATTACTTGGTTTGGAAGGAGTTTCATTACTACTACCATCTTTTCCGCTTGAAGAACTTGTTTTTCCATCATCAGAAGTTGAGGTATCTTTAAAGTTTGTTTCAATTACTTTCAGACTTCACTATAACATCTATGTAAATAGATAACCCCGGTTTACGAGACACTTTAAAATTGTCTGGCTACTGGATAGAAGGGAGAGTTTATTTAAACATTACCCCCAATTTAAGGACAGCTCATTATAAGGTATACTAATTTTTCAGCTTAAAGGGGTATCTTTTAGAGGTCCTCCCGTTAAATTTTCATTACCCGATTCATCTATAACAACATCAACATTATGTTTTTTTGCTTTGCCTTTTCTTTCATGTTGATTTTTAGACTGTGTAGATGTTTTTGAAGGCATATCATCTAGTGTTATTGTTTCACGCGAGGTTCTCTTTCCTTTATCTATTTAGTAACGATGTTCGGGTATCCCAACTCCCGGCTCAGGAAAATCCTCCCGACTCCCGAGGTCATTTCCCGACCCGTTTCCCGAGTTTTTTCTTCTCCCGAACATCACTACTATTTAGTAAATAATATTGTTGAATTAATAAAGCGTCCGCGAAGAAAAAGCCCGCAAAAATGTCCGCATATATCCTTGCCTTATGTTTGATTATTACGAATTTAAAAATAAATTAATACGTTTTCTGCTAGCAGAACCTTCAAAATGAGAAGAAGCTTTAGCACTATGATCCGCCACTACTATAAATTTTAATATTTTAAAATTTAATAATTATTTTTATTTTTACCAGGCTGAGTCATAAAATGTTGAGGAGGAGGAGGAACTTAAAAAAAAATTTTTTTTTTGTTTTATAATTAAAATTTTTACATTGTGGGTACATTAAATGTGGTGGGTACGGATTGTATGGATTATCTAAAAATCGAAGAAAAAAATTTTTTAATTTTATTTTTAATTTACAGTAAGCTTGGTAAGCTTGTTGTTGAGAAGGATCTTGTGGAGGTGCATTTGGTAGAGCAGCTTTAATTTTTAAAAATATTTGATTTTCGCCCGAAGATAGAATTTTTTGGTAAGAAAATGGTGAAGACACTGATATCTTCTTAACCCCTAAATTAGGGATATATGGGGATTTGGAGGTGGGAGGAGGGGGGGGGGGGAGATTTGGAAGGACTAATCATAAGGATATTTAAATTTTTAACCCAAACAATGAACTTGTCCCACAAGTTTTATAATTTTGAAGAGCTTTGGAGGTGGGAGGAGGGGGCTCCAAATTTTGAATATTTCTGAAGTGTGTGCTACCATCTATTTTGTTATTCCAATTTTTTTGAAGAATTTAATCAGCAAATCCAAGACCCAGTAGCCATAGGTCGCGAAACCAGTCAGTATGCCCGACAGACTTTTTACCGACAGACATCTTACCGATACCCGTTCACCGATTTTCCTTGGGTATCGGCGAAAGATCCTCAACTTTTAATTATAAGATCAACAACAAAAAACTTCTATAACTACTTCTCACCTTGCTGGTGTGTAGGCAATAAATTTTGCTGGTGGGGAGGCATTAAACCTTGTTGGGGAGGCATATAACTTTGCTGGTGGAGAGGCATGTAAGGAGGGGGCATGTAATGATACATTGCTAAAATTTTGATTAAAATACATTTTTATGTAATAATTTTTACGTTGCGGGGGGTGTTGCATTAAATAATGTTGTGGTTGCATTTGCTGATATGCTTTAAAAATTTTTTTTATTTTTTTAAATATGTATAAAGTAGAGTTGAGCCCCGACCCCGTACCCCGACATACCCGCCCCCGAGCGTTCGGGGCCCAACCCTAGTATAAAGTGGAACCCTACTATAAGATATCCCCAACTTTTAATTTTGATTGGCTACTGATGTGAGTGGGGGGAAGTGCCTAGGCAATACCCTCAATTTAAGATACTTCTCATTATAAGGCATTATTTTTCAAAAAATGGATATCTTATAGGGTTATGTATCTTATAGGTGTATTTTTTCTTTTCTCCCTCGACAATTGAGGATACGACAATTCCGGACCGACATTTACGGACGACGAATGCGGATAAAAAATCTTATAGTAAGGGGGTTTTAACTATAAATTTAAATTTTTACAAGGAGGATTATTTTGAGTTTGCAAAGGATTTGGTGGATTTGTTGTCCCAGTTTTTTGTTTTTTACTCTTTCTGTCACCGCTTAAAGTCTTTCTTTTATCACTATTTGAAGATTCTCCTCCTTTTTTGCTACTACTCCCTCCTCCTCCTCCACTATTTTTCCTTTTCTTATTTTTTGATGATTTTATCTTTTCTTTTTTTACTTTAACTAAAGAAGGTTCTACTTTTATTTTAATTGGTGGATTGGAAGGTTCTCCAACCCCCTTTTCTTTTTTAATTTCTACCAAATTTTCCTTTGATTTTTTGTCCTTTGAAGAATGTTTTGAGGATTTTTGTTGATCTTTATTAGCTTTTTTATTTTTTTCCTCTTCCTTTTTCTTTCTCTTTTCTTCCTCTTCTTTCTTTTTTTCCTCTTCTCTTTTTCGTTCCTCCTCTTTTTTTCGATCTTCTTCTTTCTTCTCTTCCGCTTCCTTCCTTTCTTTCCTTTCCTTTTCTTTCCTCTCCTTCCTTTCCTTTTCCTTTCTTATCTCCTTTTCATTCTTCCTTTCCTCCTCTTTTTTCTTTCTATCATCTAAAAAATATTTTTCAACTGAAGAAAAATATTTAAAAAGTAAATTTTTTGATAAAAATTATAAACCCCCTCCCCCTCCCCCATTAAAGAATTTTCTAGAGCAGCCTTTGCGTACCGACATTTGCGTACCGACATCCACCTTTTTCCTTTATTTCAGTACTAGTAGAAGAGTACAGTACTACCAAAATATTACTGAATATACAGATAATAGTACCCAAAGGTTAGTTGTTCCAAATATAATAGGGCCTAGCTTTGTTCGCAAATGTCTTTTTCGCAAATGTCGCCTAGCCATAAAAATTATTTTTTTTTATCAATTTACCGCTTGAAGATTTTTTTCTTTTTTCTTTACTAGTTTCTCCTTCAGTATTTTTTCTTTTAGAAGAATTTTTCCGTTTTTCCTTTTCTTTTGGTTTATCTTTTTCTGTTCTACTTGGGCTTTCCTTCTATATTTTATTTTATTTAAAAAATATTTTTTACTAGTTTTATTATGCCCAGATACCAACAGACTGCCTTCCCTCCCCCCTCCCCCCTCCCAGACTTAGTAGTTCCGAAATTATCCCAAATTCGAGAAAATTTTGAAAAAATCCAAAGTAAAATTTAACAAATTCATGGGACACTTGTTCTACATTAGAGCCATTTAATCTCTCTAATGTATCACTCCTAGAACCCGAAATGAGTTGACTTGTATAGGAGAGGGTGTAGTATATCAGAGAGGGTCAAAATTTCTATCAAATTTTATAACCACCTCTTGTTTTACTTCAATTTGAGGTTCATTTTCCTTATCATTATTTTGTTCATTCCCTTCCCTTAAAATTTCCTCCAATGTTTTCTCGGCCAATTCTGGATTGATTCCTTGTATAGTTTTATTTGCCGTTTCCAGAATTTCTTTGTCTTTTGAAGTTGTTTGTGGTTGTTCTGCTACTACAACATTCATTGTTGATCTCCTCTTTTTTATCAAATTTGCAAGCCAAGGCGAATCTCGACTAGCTTCAGCTTCATTTGAAGTTGTTTTATCCTTGTCTTGAACACTTTGTTGTCCACCTTTAATTATCAAATTATAGTCAAACCGCACTATAAGTTACCCGGTTAGGGTTTAAGGAAATTTTATCATAGGTATAATGAGGGGTATCTCAAATAAGGGGTATCGCTTAGGCATCTTCCCTTCCTAATGGACGTCTTTTAAATTGAGGAGTATCTAGTATTGGGGGGAAGTCGAACAATGTATTTTCCAATTGGCGCTAGGAAGGTTCATTATAAGACAATTCACTATACGGACAATTCATTATAATTGAATAGGGTGAATTGTGTGAATTATACTAAATTTACTTGAGGAAGATGTTTGTGGTTGTCCAGGGGCCTGAAAGGTAAATGGTTCAGGAGGTGTTGGTTCCTCATCTAATGGAGATAATCCTGAAGTATCTGTCTCTTTGTTAGAAGTCTCCGGCGTTGTTCTAAAAGCAAAAGAAGAATGGTGGTCTAAAGTTCTTCTTGGGCCTGGAGATTGTGGGGATAATGGTTGATTCTCTTGCTCGTTTTCCGGGGTTGGTGAAGGAAGTCTTGGTGAAGGAGATCTTGGAGATGGAGGTCTTGGTGATGGAGGTCTTGGCGATAGAGGAGCTTCTGCTGCTTCCTCATTCAAGTCGAATTGATTATTTTCTTCTTTAAATTAATTATTTTTTAATTAAAAAATATATTCCCTTAAATTTTCTTGCATGCCGACATTTGCAAACAAAACTAGAATCTATTGAACTTGTGAAGACTTACTCTTCTGATTAATTTTTTCCTCCCTTTATAATTAATTCAAAAACCGAGACTTCAATAGGAAACAGGGAGTGTTCGCAAATGTCTGTCTGCAAAGTTCACCCATATGTTTTTTCACTCCCTTCAAAAACCCTTGAGGGATTTTGAGAGATTACTAGTATTTTATATCTGCTAAAAATTTCTTTCCCTTTCAAAAATTTAATTCCTACTTACCATTTTCGTTTGAAAACGGCACATCAATTGGATTGCTTGTACCCTCTTAAATTAAAATTTTTTTAAAATATTTATTAAAAAAATAAATTACCCGCTCCATGAGTTTGTCTTTTTGAGGCTACTATAGCTTTCTTAAATTGTCTTCTTTCCAAGGCTTCCAAACTTTTATCATTTTTATCAGAATATAATTCATCTATTTTTTTCCCTTTTCCTTTACTTTTATTAACTTCCTTCTCCTCTTCTTCTTCTTCTTCTTCTTCATTCTCGTTATCTTCTTCATCTTCATCATATGTGTATCTTTGTGTCTCTGAAATATTTAGATATTAAAAAGATAACTGTCAGATCTAATTATAAAATGCCACAGGGCTGAAAAATGAGGGGTACATGAGGTACAATGTGGGGTACCTTAAGGGAGGGTATTGCTTGGACATGTCCCCCAACTAGCTCTAAGACCAACTAGCCATAAGTTACTGATCCCAAAAACTTGAGGAAAAGGTCGAAACGGCCTTTTGAATTTAGCCGGCCAATTTGAATTTGGACTGAAAAAATCTAAACGTTTTCTTGTCCGAGTGCTTCTTTTAGCTGGTTGTGGAGGTTCCTCCTCCTCTTCTTCTTCCTCTCCTTCAAATTCCTCTTCGTCTTCATCCTCCTCCTCATCTTCAAAATCTTCTTCCTCAGATTCTTCTTTCTTTGCAGGTTTTCTTCCTCTCTTTTTTGGAGGCTGCTTTTTTGTTATTTTTGTTTTTGGCTTTTTTTCTATTTTTACTCCTTTAGTTTTTTTACTTGGTCCTTCCCCATTTTTTCTATCAGCTGCTTTTTTCATTTCATATTCTTCTGCCAAAGCGATTTTTTTAGTCCGATCATCTTAATTTTTAAAAATATTATTTTGTCTTTAATTCCACGAATTAATTGGGGTTTAATGCTTATCAGAGATCCTGCCATCCCGATTCCAGAAATCGGCGATGGGATCACTGCCGGTGTGACAGTTCACTAAATGGACAATTCACCAAAAAAGGGGATTGTCTATACTGTGAATTGTCCATCTAATATTAGGGATAATTATATCGGGGGTATCCCTTATAGAGGTCCTAGCTTCTTTAATAAGGGAACCTTTAAATAACATATCACAAATTTTAATTTTTAATTCCAAAATTGACTGTTCCAATAAATCCTTTTTTTCTTTGTATTCTTTTTCAGTTAATTTTCCCTTATTTTTTTCCAGTTCTTTTTTTTCCAAATTAATATCTCTAGCTTCCAAATAAATTCTTTGAAAATAACATTCATCCAAATTTCTCAAAATTAATCCCCTTTTTTTAATTACTTGTTCAATTTCTTTATCAGTTTCTGCAAGTTCAAATATTATATTATTTTTGTTTTCTTCACTTGGATCTTCGTCGATTGATTTTGTTTTTCTTATTTTGCTTGTTTCTATTTGTTTCAATTCTGTTAATAATATATTCACAAAAGGCCCCTCTTCTGTTTCTTTTATGTCCGTAGAATTACGAAATATTTCCTTTAAATTAAAAAAAAAAAGATTTTTTTGAAAGAGGAAGAAGGGACGTAGGGAGAGAGGCTGTCGACTCGTTTCCGAGTCCTTTCAAAGAAATCGAATATTCGAATAGTTTTGTGTTGGCATTATCCCCAACCTCTTTATCACCCAGAGAGCTTTCTTTTGTGTTCGAAGATTTTTTTGTTTCGAAACAGCCTTGCTGCCCACAAAGCCATAAATAGGGTCCGAAACACTAAACAAAGGAACAAGCTTTTTGGCCCCGGAAATCATTCATGCTTTTACCGGACTTGGTCCGCTTATTTACCTGTTGAGGAAGGTCAAGCTCACTTCCTTCAATTTGTTCTATAACCAATGGATTCTTCGGCAATTTTAAATGTAAACTCATTTTCAAGTCTTCTAATACTTGAGAAAATTTCTTTTGGACTTTCCCTTTTTCATTCCCTTCTTCATTCCCTTCTTCATCCCCTTCTTCATCCCCTTCTTCATCCCCTTCTTCTTTAATTTTAAATTTACAAATGTCCGCATTATCTGTTTAAATAATTATTTTTTTAAATGTTTTTTTTAATATTTCGACTCAGCTCGAAGAGCTCTTTCAAATAACATATTAAATGTCAAAATCGGAATATACATGGGAGTTCACCAGTCTCTTAAAAACCCTCAGTATCTCTTAAACCTAATATTGGGGGTGTCTTAAAAAGAGGTTTAACAATTTACTTTGTTTTTTGTATTCCCCTTCAATTTCTTTTTTTGTTTCAATTTCTCGAAGAATACATTCAAACGGTTTTTCATTTTTAATTCCATCATTTATATAGCTATAAGGGGATTCTTCTTTCCAATCATCCTCAATTTTTACTTCATATACTCTTGAATAACAAAAATTTAAAAGAAGAAAAATGCCGAGAATTAATAAATAATTACTCGGCATTTTTTTGCCTCAAAGATGGATATATTCTTTTTTTGTTTAAAAAATTTTTTATCTAAAAATTAATTTTTATTTAATTGTATTTTTGATTTTTTAAAATTATGCTGGCAAAATGTCGTCAACTTTTTTGTCCGCAAGACAAAATTTATTTCCACACCTTATTATAATCATATCTCATTATAAGCAACTCTCTTTATAAGATAGGTAAGTAGATACCCCTCAATATTGGATACCCTTCTATTTAAGAGACGTTTGTTAATCTGTTGGCTGTGTGGTGGGAGGGGCGGGGGGCTGTTTAAGCAATCCCCCTATTTAAGAAACATTCATTATAAGATACTTTTTTTTGAACCTCGAGCATTTATCTTATATAAAGAGATCCGCTGTATAGATGTTTGACTATATATTTTTAATAAAAATATTCTTAAGAAAGAAAAAAAATGTTGACTTGCGGATAAATATTAGCGGAATTTTGGGAATATAATTTAAAAATAAAAAAATAAATTAATGAGTGATTAAGAGGATTTAATCAGGGGATTTTAAATAAATAAAAGCTCCTCCCTTCCATTAAAAAAATTTTTCCCTCCCCTTTTTTAATATTTCAAAATTTTAAATTCTCCTCTCCCGCGGGTTGGGGTCGCTTTGGCGCGAGGCTAAAACTGACGCTTAAGCAAACCGTAAATTTATGAAAATTTCCTCAAATTTCTTTAACATCCTTGACTACCACCTCCAAAAATTTGAAAATTTTTCACCAAATAGTTTCCAGGTTATAGTCGATAAGCCTCGAAAAATTAGGCATTTTTCTGAGAATCGACACTTTTGGGCATAATTTTTGAAATGCTGGCCTAAAAATTCTGAAATTTTTGGAGAACATAGATGAACATATTAGAGTTATTATTATAAAATTTTATCCCTTCAGATCGTCCGCGCCTAAACATCCCATTCCCTCCACCCATCCCTTTAATTAATTCACGTGTATTTTTTTGACTTGCTTTTCCTCTCTCCCTATTTTATGCCCTTTTTAATAAAAAAAAGAATTTTTTAATTTTTGCACTCTTGCTTTTCTCTCCACTCATTCCCTTGTATTCACGTGAAATTGATTAAAAAAAATTTTTTAAATTTTCCTTTCATCTTTTAAAATTTGCCCTTTTTGTTTATTATAAAAAAATATTTTTACAGACTTGCCCTTTTAATTTTCCTTTAATTTTTGCCGATTTTTATTTTTTTATTTTTAATTTCATAATAAAATTTTTCTTTGAAGTGAAAGGGCAACAATTTATTTATTTTGGAAAAAAAGGGCATTTTACTTTGAAAAAAAAATAATTTTTTATTTAATTATTAATAAGGATTGGATTTTTGGGTAGATGAACTTACGGGACTTTTGCGGGATCCCGTCCCTGAATCCCGGGGTTTGAGCGACAAACGGGATTTACGGGATCAATCCCGCAGGATCCCGTCCCTTTCAACATTTCTAAACTCAAATCCCGTTCTGGGATCCCGTGAATGCGATTTTTCCGGCCTCTAAAATGTCAAAAAGGTGACAAAAACAATGAGAAAACATCCAAAAGGGCTTCAATAGGTGACAATAAGTCTCTGCAAACATCAAATTTTCAAAAAAATTTGAGCTAATCTCAACATAACTATTTTAGAAAAAAAGGTTATAAACTAAAAATTCTGATCTCTTTAAATTTAATTAAAAATGTCTTCAATTCCAATATTAACTGAAGAAGAAAAAAAATTACTAATTGAACAAGCTTTAAATGCTCAACTTAATTCTGTTGGAAAATAATTTAATTTAAAAAAATATTTAAATTTTATTTTTAGTATTGCCCTTATAGTAATTTTGCTGTGGGTGCTGCTATACTTAATTCTGATGGGGAAATTTTTAAAGGAGGTACTAATTGCAGATTTTTTAATTGAGAATTGGATACCATTATTTTTTTAACAAATAATGGTAGTCTGCAAATCCCCTTAATTTTCTAGTGCTAACAAAAGAGGAGAGGGGGGGTGTAGTTAACTACCTGGGGTGTAGTTAATTTGTGTAGTTAATTCCCAAAGGTCGTATCGGCCCACGTCGTATCCCAAAATAATTTTTTATCTCAAAATGGGTTCCCAAATGTCATATTTTCAACTGTCTAATCCGAAAATATAGCCCTTAACTAAACTACAATAAAAAAATAATTTTTGTAAAGTTAATGTTGAAAATGCTTCTTATGGGGGCACAATATGTGCAGAACGAAGTGCAATATGCTCGGCCATAAGTGCCATTGGGTCTAAAAATTTTTGTCCAAAAGGCCTTTGTGTTACAAGTAAATAACACACCAAATACCACACCAAATAACATAATATTTTAAAGCGAATCTGCCATATCCAGCTGCTCCGTGTGGCATTTGTCGTCAGTTTTTGGCTGAATTTGGCGATTATCCAGTTATTTAAATTAAATTTTTTTAAATATTTTTATTTTATTTTAGATTTTACTTTATTCAACGAAAACTAAGGATTTAAATATTACAAGTATTAGTGAACTTCTTCCTATGGGGTTTTCAAAGAAGGATATTGACAAACATGAACAAATGAATAAAGAATGATTTTTAATTTTTTTAATTATTAAGGGCATGCGGGCATATCAGGAAGGGTTTCGGAACTTACGGCCCCTTGATCTTGGATTGCTATTGAGTTTTTGTCCACTTGGGGCATTTTATAATAACGTTTTTGTCTCTAAAATCTTTTACTTTCCCATTCAAAAATTTTTCTTAAAATAAAACACAAATATGTTCAAACAGCCTCAAACTATGCTCTACAATTGGTCGTGTGTCGTCATTGGGTCAACAGAAACCAAAACGCCGATCGTCGTTTATAGTGTTTGTGAAAGGGGAATACCACCCCCACATTAAATAATTAGTTAACAATCGCGCATATTCGCTGATTTTTCTTTTTTTTTCTTTTAGTCTGCGGACAAAAAAAATATACGGACAGTTTTTTGGTAAATAAAAGTACACGAACATAAAAAAAGAAATTGTGGAGAGGCTTCTTCATATTTGAGGAGAATTTTTAAATTTTGTCCGCAATAAAAAATGCGCAAGAAAATTTTATCCGCAATTATTTTATTTATTCTCTCCCCTTCTCGCAACAAAGATTAATGTTTAAAGAAAAACACGGGGGTAATTCCACACCACCTTTTTTCTCATGTTAAAACTCCGCCTTTTTTTCTCACACAATTATTTCTATATAAGGAGTCAAACAATTTTTATTTCAAAGTTCTTTCATAAATCTTTCCCCTCTACAAAAAATTTTAAGAAAATATGATCAGCATTATTCACCCACCCACAGAAATTCCAGAATTTGTTTCAGCAAACGGGAGACGAAATTTTAGACTGTCAGCAATATCTAATACAATAACAATTGGTAATAATGGAGTAAATATTCAAAGACTACTAAAACTACAAAATAAAGCTACGAGAAATAGAAGCTTTCCACCAGCCACAACTTAAAAGCTTAACAGCATTTCTCTACAAAATTTGACAACATTTAAAGTAAAAATGTTTGTAATATGCTTAGGAGCTGTTGAAACTTTTTAATAAAAAAAATGTTGCCAATGGCCTTCAAAAATGAGAAAAATGGATCGAATTTGAGAAAGTATATTATTAAAGGAAAAAAATCTAAAAAGCAAAATTCTTTTTATATTCATTTTTTAAATTATATAAAATTTATTTTTTGTATTATTTTAATTCAAAAACAGAATTTATTGAAGAGATAGGAGGGATAAAGGGAAAGGAGTTTCTTTTTTCCCCTCATGTTTAGAATTATCATTTCTTAGAGGATCCTCGGATATTCAGAACCGAACATAAAACCAAACAAAAAAATCCTCGGTTCTTCGATTCGTTTCCGATAATTTTTCTAAAAAGTTCACAAGACTTTTGGGAATATAAAAAATAAGAAAATGGCAGTTATTTTTAGATTATTTTAAATCAAAATAATATTTACCTATTTTAAATCAAAATTATTGAAAAATTTTTGTAAAAATGGCAATTTATTTTTCGTACAATTCTTTCCACCATTTTCACAAATTAGCTTTAATAATTCATCAGCAAGTGCTCGCTTTTGTGACATTGGTGAAAGAGGTGGAAAATTACGAGGATTTCGACGATGTCTATAAAAAAATTACTATACTCTTAATTATAGACCTCGTTATAAGCCCCTTGGAGTTGAGAAAATATGAGTTATCTCTTAAATAGGAGGGTACCTTATAATGAGATGTCTCTTAAGTAGAAGGTATCGCCTCCAATAGACCTCGTTATAAGCCCCCTGGAGTTGAGAAATTTGGACCAATAGACAGCTCCCCTATCCAAAGGACAGCTCCCCTAATCTTATTAGAGAGGTCCAATATTAATTATTTTTGAAGTCAAAATACCTTTGTTCTCCATCTTCTCCTACATCAGATAAATCACTTTCATCACCAACAATTCCATCAAGATTTAATAAATGGAAATTTTGAGGTACTGGAGAAGGATGCTAAAAAAATTGAAAAAAATTTTAAAAATTCAAAAAAAAATTTTCGTACCCAAAAATGAGAAGGTGAAGAATCTCTTGGAGTATTACCGCCACCATTATTATATTTTAAAGCTTTTGAACGTCTTCTAATACATAAGAGTACACGTAAATGTGAATGTAGTGAATTGGGTAAATGAGAAAAATAAATTGAATCAGCAAAAGTTTGTAAATCCAAAAAAGGTTGTTGATTATTGTTGTTGTGAGATGATAAAATACAATTTTGATGAGATGATTTTGAAGTAGAACAAGTTAAATGAAGATTCTATATTTAAAGAAATTTTTATTAATTTTGCTGACAAAATTTTTGCCGATAAACCAATGAGACAAATATTGAGATATTTGTTTTCCCAGTTGATTATAATGCTAGCTAAAATTAGTTTGCATATCCTCAAACTCATTCTACTCTCCTCATAATTCGCAAAAACAAATCTAATTCAAAATTGATGAGGGAAAGTAAATTTTTTCCAAAAAAGTCAAGTTTCTGCCTATAGCTTACAAAAATCTCAAAAAAAATTTTTAGCGCAGACGAGAAGTAATCCCCCCCCCTCCCCCCAAAAAATTATTCCTGGCCAACGGATTGAACACCCCGTATTAATTTTTTAAAAATCCAAACCAATTTTTTATTATTATCAACTTTAGTAGTTGTTGTTTGCGCAATCCAACGTTCAACAATTAAAGAAGCCAAAGCATTTAAAGCTAATTGTCGAAGTGAAGGAGGTGAGATACGATAAACAAGAAGAGTATGAACAAATGGAGATTCTCTTGAAGGGGCCTAGAAAAAAGGAAAATTTCCAAAAAAAACCCCTCCAAAAACCTCATTCATTCCACCATAAATAAGTATAGCTTCTTCACCCATTAATACAGAACAATGCCAAAGTCTTGAAGGAAGTCGATGTTCTAATGGAGGAATTTGTCTCCAAAAATGTTTCTTCCCGTCTGTTATTTGTTGTTTTATATAAGATTTTAATTGTTTTTGTTGTTGAATTTTTTGATTATATAATTCATTTATATCCAATTCCCAAAGATCGCAAAGTGATTGACCTCGAGAACAAAGGCCTCCGTAACATAAAATCTATTAAAAAAAGTTTAAAACTTTATTAAAGAGCGTAGAGGACAGTGATGAGTCAGGTTGGGCTTTTTCGATTCGAAACTTGATCAGAAAAATTTTCGAAATTCCGATCTGAAGAGAATTTTGGAGAATTCCGACCCGCTCTGGTTATGGAGTTGATTTTATGCCCCCTTGCAAAAATAACCCCTTTTAAGAAAAAATAATTTTTTATAACCTTTCTTTGTCTGTTAAGTAAAGTCATTGAACACCATGATCGACCTATAGGTAACCAATCTGAAAGTCCATCAACAGTTTCATCTCTAAAGAATAAAATGATTAAAAAAAATTTTTTAATGTTTACAATTGTGTCCAAACAAAACTACCCAAATCAAGACAATACAAATCGTTTAAACGAGATTGATTATGCCGCCCACCAAAAATAAAAACCTTCAAAAAATATTTAACAATTGAGAGAATCAAAGAAAAAATAAAAACCTGATTAATTTCTTCAGCATGTACAGAGGCAGCAGCAGCTCTAGCTGAAGGACGTTTTCCACCTTGCTCTTTTTCAACCCAACATTCTTTGATTAAATCATAATAAATTAATTGATTGTTCCTTTTAATTTTAAGAAAATTTTTAGAAAATTAAAAAAGGTTTTAAAATACCAACAAGTCCCCATATCATCATCACAAAAATATTGAGGTTGAAAAAAATATTGTTGATTACTACCATGTCCAAGACGATACCAACTCATTCCATAGCCTCCAAAAATAAAAAATCTGAAAAATGAGGTAGATTGAGGAATGCTGATTTTTGCAGACTTTTCTAGATTATTTTCATGACCTGCCCTCCATCAATTAATATTCTTTGGGGAAATAAAATTAATCAAAGAAATGGGGGGGGGGGGGGGGGGAAGAAAGAAAAACAAAAGCTTCGTAAAATTATCATTACTAGAATTGTCAGATTCAAACCAGATTCTTCGGTTAACCGAAACGAACAGACAACATTAACTCGAAATTAACAGACGCCAAAAATCTTCGGGTTTTCAATTCGACTTGAAACTGACAACCCTCCTCAGTTCGACCTTTACTAATAATTTTAAAAACAAACTTGTCATCAGCAATCCACGAAGAAGTTTTGTCCCTCGGTGTTGGCATTTTTCCATTTTGAGGTATACTTTTTGGTGATAAAACGCCTGTTCGAAGATCGATTGCTTCAAAAATTAATTTTAAAAAAATAATTTAAAAAAATCAAAACCTAGCAAAGTTGATGTATTCGTTAAACGCCGATGAATTTCATCAAAAAGACATCCTCCAAATATATACAAAATATCTTTATGAACACCAGCTGTTGCTCCAGAGTTTGGCCGTAATTGTAAATTTGTTTCACATTGAATTTTGATCCTTTAAATGAAAAAAGAGTTGGTTTTCCCGATTTATGCTCTTAAAAGTCATCAAGTTTAATCTGCTAGTTATACAAATGTAAGCGGATTTTAGTTAGGAGCAAGCTAACAATAAAAAAGTATGATTGTTCATGATCCCTTAATCAACCCGAAAACAGTGGAACCAGTCAAAAATCGGAAAGGGAAATCAAGGGGCACCCCGGCCATAACCAGAAGACGTAGGTAACGGTTAATTTAAAACAGGAAGCGACGGTGAACCACCTTAAAGATAAAAGGTACATGTCTTATGAAAGTCCACAACTTTTTTTCTAAAACGAGTTTAGAAGAAACCCAATTTTCAAAAAATTAAAAAAATCCAAACCAAATATTATTTTTCTCTCCATAGAGAATGTAAGGAAGAATATATAGCCAATTAGTTTCCTGTATTAAAAAAACTTTTTAAATAAAAAATTAAAAGAAACCCTATAATTAATTTCTCTTTCATCAAAGCAGTAACCACCCCAACAAATTAAACATCCTCTATAAGAAACACAAATATGTCCAGCAACGGCAGTTAACGAATCTGTTGTTTCCACCTTTTTAAAAAAATTTCAAAAATTATTTTTAAATTTTATAAAATAAACCTCCAAGTTTAAAGGAACAATTGATGATGAATTTGAAAGTAATGAACGAATATTATTCATTTTTTTTAAAAATTCCAAAGAATTTAAAGAAAAAAATTGGAAAAAAAATATTTAAAAAAATATACATTAATTATTAAAATTAATTAAAAAAAAATACAAATTTAAATACAATAATTTTATATAAATATTCTAATAATTCTAAAATAAATATGAATAAATTATTCTTAGCATTTCATTAAATTTTAAAAACAAACAAAATATTAAATGGCTATTGTAAGGCAGGATTTAAATAATTTTTAAATAAATAAATGTAAATTTCTTTTAATAAAAAATTTTTTATATTGATTAATCTGACTTTATATGCATAACCGGGGTTAACGGTTCCTGTGAAACCCGAAAAATCTTGGGACCAGGCCCGTAGCCAGGGGGGGGGGGGAAGGGGGGGGAATTCCCCCCCCCCCCCGAAATGGGGAAATGGAAAAATTTTGCGGGAGGGTTTGGGGGAGAAAAGTGAATTTTTTTGGCCTACGGCCTCTGAAATTCAAAAAATTTTCGCCTGCGGCGCTGAAAATAGAAGAAATCTGGCTTCTTGAGCTCCAAAATTCAAAAAATTTTCGCCTGCGGCGCTGAAAATAGAAGAAATCTGGCTTATTGAGCTCCAAAATTCAAAAAATTTTCGCCTGCGGCGCTGAAAATAGAAGAAATCTGGCTTATTGAGCTCCAAAATTCAAAAAATTTTCGCCTGCGGCGCTGAAAATAGAAGAAATCTGGCTTATTGAGCTCCAAAATTCAAAAAATTTTCGCCTGCGGCGCTGAAAAAGTGAATTTTTTTGGCCTACGGCCTTCTAAAATTCTCAAAATTTTCGCCTGCGGCGCTGAAAATAAAATTTTTTGGCGCCTTCGGCGCCAAAAATTGGGCGCAAAAAAATTTTCCCCTCTTGTCCCCCCCCCCGAAAAAAAATCCTGGCTACGGGCCTGCTTGGGACCATGTATATGTAACCGATAGCTAAACTGGAAATATTCAAAAAACCAATTTTTTTTTATTTCGGATACATAGAACCGTCAACCTGATGCATACAGACAAAGAGAGGAATAAATGTGCGTAAAATTTTTCACATTTTAAGAATAGTCAGAAATTTCTCGTTCACAAAAAATAACGATTTGTCAAGTTTAATACCAGATACCAAAAATAGAGCCAGAGTTTTATTAAAAGAAATCGTTAAATAATAAAACCTTCTAAAAGTTGTATCCTTTGTCCAAATACATTACATATATTTATTTAAAATCAACAAAACTAATTGAAGAAGATAAAGGCTTTGAACTATGTTGAAGTTTTGATCTTTTAGACTTTGGTGGAGAACCATTATTAGTAGATTTTGTACTGTGCAAAATAGCGTTGTCAGCAGCAAATGAACGCTCAACTTTCTTAAATAAATTTTTTTAATTAAAAAATTTAGAGGTTTTTATGCCCCTAAAAAATCCGCAAGTTGTAGAAAATTAAAGTTCCACGAGTATGACTTGAAGACAAACCCGTAGACTCTAGCATAAAGGAAAAGAACCATCTTTAAGATTAAAAAAGCCTCCACTTACATTTAAAAGTTTTGTAACCAAAGTGCGTGGACCATCCCGCTGTGTCAGTGCATTTTGTGGCAATACTTCACCTCCACTACTAGATGCTTGATTGACTATATCTCGTTTACCTTTAGCATAACGCTCATGTAATTGCTCTGCTTGCTTTAGAAAAAAAATTTTTTTTGAAGAACTTAGAAAAAAAAACCTTGAAAAAAGGACTGTCAATTAATGTTCGAAGATGGGGAAAATTATCTATATTCATAAGCTTTCGCTGTTCAAATTCAAAATTGTCTGGTTCAAGACGCAAACGAAAATGTCTGTGTAACAAAGGATTAAACTGTTAAAAAAGAAAATTTTAATTTTGAAAAAATCGGAAAATAGTGGAACACTTTATAAGATACAAACTCTTATTGTTAGAACGGGAAAAATCTTATGTTATAACAAGGTGTATTTTAAATTGGGTATATCGCTAAAGAGGCTACCCCACCTAATGAGCTGCCAAAGCAATAAAAACATATCTTAAATTGAAGGTTAAATTTTAAGAAGCATCTTATAGAGGACCCAATGCAAAAATTCTTCTTACCGTTCCATCACAAGGATAAATAGCAAAAGCATTTGAATGTGATAAACGAAATAAACAAAAAAGAGCATCAAATTGTTCATCAGGTAATAAAACAGTTTCCATATATTCATTTAAATCATCCATTTGCGGAACAGTTACGTGGATTGGAACAACAAATTGTGAGGGTTGGACAAAATAAAGACTAGAACAAAAAAAATTTTTTTGGGTAAAAAATCCTCCAAAACCTGTAAGCAATAAAAATTCCAAAAATCCTTTCAGCATCACTTCTCTTCTCTGGCGCAAAAAACATTTGTTTCCATTTATTTTCATTAATTTCTCCTTCAAAATAATTTGGAATTTGTTTATCGGGTAGAGGATTAAACATGTAACTCGAAATGTAGTGAAAGAGATTCTCAGAAAACTAGAAAATTTAAAAAAATATTTCGAGAAAAAACCTTTCCCTCCTTTTTCTCCATTAAGAATGTAATTAATGATCAGACATTCTCTTTCATAAATTCCACTCCTGTGGCAAATTCGAACAGAGATTAATAAAGTAAATTAATTTAGGTACGGGAAAATTGAGTAGAATCAAGGAAGGAAAATTCTGACCTATTATGTACATTCTTAATGGAGAAAAAAAGGGCATACTACAAAAAGACTCAAAATATCCCCTCACAACAAACCTCAACTAAATCAGAATTAGTAAATCTTCCAAGAAAAATTGTAGCAAAATCCATTGTTTGAAAAAGTTTAGAAAATCTTGCCAAACTCAAATCTGTATTATTTGAACAAAATTGTCTAGCCAAATTATCAACATCAGTTTTCAATGCCGACATTATAGAACGTTCAGCAGCTCGATGAATAGCTGTCTTTTTTCCATATTTTCCCCTAGTCTTCCTTCCAACAACTTTTTGTTCTTCTTCCCCCTCCCCTTCTCCTTCCTCTCCACATTCTTCATCATCTTCATTATTTTCTTCTTCATCTTCCTTTTCTCTTTCAATATCTTCAATTTCTTGAGAATCCATTAAAATGTTAGTTTCATAATTCTCAACAATATCAAAATCATCGTCATAAATATCTTGTTTTATACTTGTAGAAGGAATTTGTGAAGTAGAAGAAGACATTTTGGGAATAAAAATTTAACTAAAAAGCTAAAAAACAAACTAAAATTAATTGAGGAAATTTTAAAAAAATAAAAACTTGTAAGCAAATTTTAAATTTACTTTTTTCTTGGCAACTTTTTATAAAATTTTTATTCACTTAATGTTTGTTTTTTATAAATTATAATACTAGCATGTTTTTTCTTTTCAATTTGTAAATATTTGCGCTATATTTAAGGGCCACTAAAATGTTTATAAATATGAGGCAAATTGAGGAACACAAACAAATTTAAAATTAATTAATTTATTATTCGAGAATTTTTTATCCTTTTTTGTTTGCTATATTCGCTCATTTTCGATTAATTTTCTTCCTAAACACCTTCCTCTCAATTTTATAAAAATAATTCTAACATCAATGTTGGCCCTATATTTTTATTCTGTCACATTTTCCCTCACTCATATGTTTTTAATATTATTTATTTGCATAATTTTAAATAAATATTGATCGAGACCCGTCGACCGTTCAAATATCTATTCATATTCAATCATATTCAACGCTTGCAAGGGCCATAAAAATTTATTACAAAATATTAGTCTTATTACCAAATCATCATGAGGGTTAAACCTCTTGAAAGATGATCTCCGCTCAATCAGTGGACGTGATGTTTCTTAAAAAGACCCCTCCGAAGAGGGGACGGTCCTATGTACAAATCGGCACATGGACACACCAAAAATTTGCCCAAGTCACGAGGAGAACACCATCGGGACTAAAGGCGGCAAATACCAATGGGGCCCGAAGGCCACAAAGGCAAAATACCATTGGGGCCCGAAGGCCACAAAGGCAAAATACCATTGGGGCCCGAAGGCCACAAAGGCAAAATACCATTGGGGCCCGAAGGCCACAAAGGCAAAATACCATTGGGGCCCGAAGGCCACAAAGGCTATGTTGTTTCAACGGCAACCAGCAAATAACTGCTTTGAAAACTTAAATTATTAGACGGGTTGTAAACTACTAATAAAGAACACAAATTATTTTTGCATTTATTAATTATTTCCATTTCTTTTTCACTTCTCCTTTACAGTCCTTTATTTCTTTTCCTTTACAGTCTTTTACATTTCTTTATCTCTTTTTCGGCGCGCTGCTAAAATGTCCTACCCTTAAAATGTCCTAATGAATAAAAACCCTCAAAATGTCCTAATGAATAAAAACCCTTAAAATGTCCTCCCTCAAAATGTCCTACCCTTAAAATGTCCTAATGAATAAAAACCCTCAAAATGTCCTAATGAATAAAAACCCTCAAAATGTCCTAATGAATAAAAACCCTTAAAATGTCCTCCCTCAAAATGTCCCACTATAAATTAAATTTGAGGGAGGACATTTTAAGGGTAGGACATTTTGAGGCGCAGCCAATCCCAACATGTTTTGAGTACCATTTTGTCGCATAACATTTTTTCGTCCTTTATGTAGTACCATTTTGTCGTTTTTTGCTTGTACCATTTTGTCAGGTTTTATTGAATTTTCGTTTGGATTTTTTCGACTAATTTTAATTTTTTTATCTTTTTAAATTTAAAAATGTACAACAACGTTGGTTTGTCAACAGCTCGTGGTTCTGGTACAAATGCTTATGTTCAATCGAATGTTGCTAATCTTAGCTTTTCACGGGTATTTTTTAGTTATTTTTCTTCAAAATTCTCTCTATTTTCCTAGAATAAAATCGTTTACAACGCTGAAGAGGACATTGCTCGTGCAGAAGCAGAAGTAAATAAAGCACCAAACTTGGAGTTGTTGGATCATGAATATAAACGGTTAATTGAAATTAAATGTGTGGAATTTGAAGATTTGATGGAAGGAAAGGTTTGAAATTTTTAATAAAAACAGGAAATTCTCTTTTCAATTTTTTAGGGTTTTAGTGAAGAAGAAATCAATTCAAAAGTTAGCGAATACCGCAAACTTTTGTTTAATGAATTTGAAAGTGGCCGTCTAAATATGGATGCAGAATTGGATTTGCGTAATTCACATTCTCGTGCAAAAGTTGCGAAACAAGGACGAAGCAATATGCGGTGGGCATTGGGTATTGATGCTTCTTTTGTTGATGGGTCTTCAATGGAGAAGTAAGAAATGAAAAAAATTATTAATTGATTAAGGTCACATTCGGTTGTGAGACAGAAATATAGGGGGGATATTTCAATGTTCCTAATTATCCAATCCTAGTTCATTGTCATATTGTTGTTAGAAAAGAGTTTATGTTTTAGACCCAATGTAGATACGCAAAAAGTTATTTTTGTCACTGAAATCCTTATTTGTCCGTGTCTCGATATTTCTCCTTACCGTTTGGTCAAGATTGCTAGTTTTTTTTTAATTTTTTGTCGAATAGCAGTTTATAAAAACTTTTGTAGACTTAAAAAAGCAAGTACAACAATCCTCAAAGAAGCAAATATTACTCAAGACAAAGCTGCACTTGAAAAGGAAATGGAAAAATCCATGATGGAAAAGCTTTTGGAAAAAATCAAGAAAAAGCGCGAACAAAAGAAGGAAATTAAAAAGATGAAGCGGGCAATGCGTAAAAAGAAAGAAGATGAAAGCGACGATTCATCTGATTCAGATTCCTCAGGTTTTTTCGTATATTTTTTTGGTATTGTTTTTATATTTTTAGACTCGTCTTCCTCAGATTCTTCCTCCTCGGATGACTCAGACAATTCTTCTTTATCGGATTCTTCATCAACTTCAATTTCTTCCTCTTCCCCATCTGACGAAAAACACAAAAAGAAAAAAGAAGGAAAGAAAAAAAGCGAGAAGAAACTAAAAAAGCCAAAAAGTGAGGATGATGAAGAAGAGCAACAAATTCCGTCTTCAAAGAAGGACGATAAAAGAAGCAAAAACCACAACAAAATTCAACAAACTGAACTTTTAGTACCAAAAGAAGAACCACAAGAAGAATCGAATTTTACTGAAAATCGCCGAAAAGATTATAAAAAACGTGGAGAAAGAGGAGAAGAACATAAAACTCGGCATGAAGATAAAAGTCGGGACAAAAATCTTTCGGTATAATTTTAAAAATTTTTAATTAAAATTTTTTAATTTTCAGCGCAGCACAGCAGCTGATTTTTTTGAGGATGAAGATCAAAATAACAATAATAATCTTCCCGCGCAATATCGACACTCAACAAATGACCGTGAAAGAAATCGAAAAAGTGGAGATGACAAAGAATATAGACGAAAAAGAAGACATGAACACGAGGAAGATCATGACGATAATCGAGACCGCTATAGGCGACGTTCACGATCTCCAGAATACAGAAGAGAAAGAAAAGATAGACGAAATAGGGGTGAGTAAATTATTTTGAAAGATTTGTGTGGCTGTTTTGAAGTTAAAATCCCCTAAAAACTTGTAAAAGAACAAAAAATGTACAACATTTTATATATTTTTTGATTGATAAAAAAAATTTTGAATCTGATTTAACAATGTTTGTATAACAATATAAGGTTTTCTAATGCACATTTTCAATATAAGAAAATGGAAATTTGGAAACGTATAAATTAAAAAGAATTTTAAGAGATTGGACTTGGAGCTAGCCAAAGTTCCAATCTCTAATAAATAACATGTTTTTTAATAAGAGAAAAATTCTTGCCACCAATGTTTAAAAAAATACACGTTAAACAAACCCAAAAAAACCCAAAAGATCCCAACAACCTTATTTTCGTTTTTATACAACTTTAAAATTGAGCATATATTGTTGATCAATTCCCAAATATGTATCAGAAATTACAAGTAAAATTAATTGGTAAATACCACTGAAAATTTAAAAAATAATTTAGAAATTAAAATCATTTTTACGGTTCATTAGGAGTTAAAATTCTCAGTCTTGCAATTTTTTGTTCTTCAATCAAAGAAGGAATTCTTTCGTGTCCCCAAAGACAATTTGTTGTTGCATCTCCTAAAAGAAGTATCCAACCTGCCATTCTCTTCTTTGGAAATTTTGGGCAAAAAGCATTTGAATTGGACTTGAAAAAAATTTTTTTCTTAAATTTTTTAAATTTTTAAAAAACCAAATAAGGTCCACAAAGCCTGAGTGAAACAAAAATTTTATAATTTGTTGACGCAGAAAGCTCCAAATTTTTTTCATTCATTCCCACATTTATAATTAATTTTTCTTCAAATTTTTGACGTTGCTTTTTTTGTTGAGGTAATAAATAAATTTGTTCTAAAGAAAGTATTGGCCATTGTAAAAGTGCTTTGAGAAGCTAAAAAAGAATTTTTTAATTAAATTAAAAAAAAAAACCTCGTCAGCTTCCTTTTCGCTTAAAATACTTTTAGAACACAATTCTGTTATAATTCGCTTCTCCTCTTTTTTGTTTAGCTTCTGTCCATTATTTAGTTGATAAATTCCAAGACGTTCTTTAATTTGAGGAATGGAACATAATGGACTTGAAACGAAAGAATTTTTAAATTCGAAGAAAAAATTTTTTTAGCCAAACCCAATTCCATCAATTGAATGTCCACTTAAATGAGGTAAAGAAAGAAGAGGATGATCTGTATACCAACGTGCTTGAAAAATTTGTTGTTGTAAAATTAAAACATTTAATGTTGTATTTAATAAATGCATTTCTACACAAAAATCGAACATTGCCTTTAAAAGAAATTTTTATTATAGACAGCCCAAGGGTTGAAAAGTTTTGCAGGGTTGAAAAGTTTTCATTTTTTAATGGGTGTAACCTAAATAGGGGATATCGTCTATTCAATCCCCCGCACCCATTAGCTTCCCCTCAATCGTATTGTATCTTAAGGAAGGGAGCCAAACTGTGGAAATGATCTTTTAGCCAGTCCCCTCACTCAGTAACCAACCAACTTCAAGAAATATATCTTATAATTAAACCCCATTTATAAAAATTAAAAAAAAACCTGTAAAATACGAATACAAGATTCGATAATAGAACGTTGATCAGTAATATAATCTACTGGAAGGTGCATACGGGAAAAGTGTGCTTGATACAATAAATGAGTCTTTACATGTGATGACTCCCAATTGGAAACTTCAAGTTTAATTGGAAGAAATGCTTGAATCTCTCTTTAGAAAAATTTTTTTAATCCAAAAATCTAAAAAAACCTATTTATTTGATCTTCATTGTGTCTTACAGGAATTTCTTCATATTCTGGACACTCCTAAAAAATATTTTAAAAAAATTAGATTTTTCTCAAGATTTTATAAAAACCGTTAAACAAAGCAAAAGTTGTTCAACACTCATTCCTTGAAATATTCGTTCTTTAAAATGTCTAATTGTTCGATGCTCTAAATAATAACGACTAGCAATACGTCCAAATGGGGTAGAATGGATATAACCATCATTTTCCTTTAAAAAAATTTTTTTTAATTTTTTAAACAAAATTATTAACCAAATCAGGAAGAATGCAATAAGAAGCACAAAGTTCTACTAGACAAGAATCTACTGTTGTGCTCAAAAATGTTGTCAATTCTTTATTATTTAATTGTTCAATGCCGTAATAGCTTAAAGAGAAGGTTAACAATAAATAAGTGGATTTTTAATTAAAAGTTTTCATAAAAATATTCGGGTCTGGTTTATAATTTTTTCCAAGGTACCAATATTCTACCATGCGTCCCGTACTAATCTCCAAAACCATAAAGTCTCTCAACATCTCTCCCCCTAAAAAATAATTAAAAATAACTAACGCTGGATTAGCAAATAATCGTCTATAAAGATAAGTTCCAGCTAAATATTCAACAATCTGTTGACGATTAACTATTGAACCTGAACATATTTCAGCATTTACATGATTAGGTAAAACAGGAAGTAAACTTGAAACAAAAATTATAAAATTGAAAAAAAAAATTTTACTTTGATTCAACAGGGAAAGGTTCATACAAAAAACGTTTGTAAAAATTCTTTTTAACATCTTGTACAAAAACAACAGCAACCGCTGATGTGTCGTATTGTGGACGACCTGCACGTCCAATCATTTGAAGAACATCTTTGAAAGTCGAAAATATTTTTTTGAAAATTTTAAAGAAAACCTGTGACTGGGAAATCAATATATTTATGAGTTTTTCCATCATAATATTCTGTTCCTTTAACAATTACTAAATGGGCTGGAACATTTATTCCCCAAGCGAGTGTAGCAGTAGCGACTTGAGAAAAAAAATTTATTGAATAAATACCCATCGGGATTGGGATGTATTACCCAATCAAAGTAATTTCCAAAACCCGACACCAAACAAGGACTTTTCCCTCTCCTTAAAAGGATCACGCAGAAACTTAGGATTTGTTCCCAACCTGAGACTCGAACCGAAGAAAAGTTGTAAACCCGAAACCCGACTTTTCTCTAAACACGTCCCCTCCATAATACTCACCTAATATTTGAATTTTTCTTTCAACAAAAAGCCTTTCAACAAGAGCTCTTTCAGAATGTTGCAATCCAGCATCTGCAAAAGCATGAAAAATTTAAAAATGTTTATTAAAATTTCAAATTATTTACGATGCATTCCAATTCCATAATTTAAAGTTAAAGCCAAATTATCATCACGAACATCCTTTAATAATGTTTCTAATTCTAATTGTTCCATTTTTAACCATTGTTGCTGTTTTGAATCTGGTTCACGTTGTAAAAGTGAGAGTAAAGCCATTGAGGTTAATCTTGTTTGTCTACGGCTAGCAACAAAAATAAGAACAGGTTTTGAAGGAGAAAATTGCTTGATATACTAAAAATTATTTAGAAATTTTTTTTTAATTTTATACTTGAAATGCAGGTTTATTCATCAATCCCATACGAGGACAATAATGTTGACCAGGAAATCCTTGAATATGTACTTGAATTGGTACAGGACGCACACTTGGTCGAAAATTGAATAATGCAGAATCTGGAACCCCAATCCAATCTGCTACATCCCCAGCATTTGCTAAAGCTGTAGAAAGACCAATTATTCGAATTGGCAATTTGGCAAGTTCACGTCGTCGTGCAAGCGTTTTTATTCTTTAAAAAGTTTGGGGAGGAATTTAGAATTATTAAAAAATTAAATAAATTTGCCTTGTCACAATTGCTTCAAGTACTGCACCTCTTTCAACACCCAATAAATGAATTTCATCAATAATTAAAAGTTCAACTTCTTGAACATAACGACGAGTTTCAGCACAACTAAAATATTAAAAAGTTAGAATAATTAAATTTAAAAAACCTAACCGTGTAATACCGTCCCACTTCTCTGGAGTAGTTACTAAAATTGAGGCAAGATTGAGTTCCTCAACATCAGGAGTATTATCACCAGAAACTTCAACAATACTGAAAATTAAAATAAAATTGTCGTGACCATCGAGGCAGTGATAGGAAAAGAAAAGTTTAAAGAACAAGGAAATGAACTTAGTTTGGCTGGCTATATCCAAACGGATTAGGCCTCAGTTTGGAGAGAAGTGGCCCTGGATCAAGGAACAGCAAATCCAACCTAATGTCTCATAAAATAAAATCTTACGGAAATCCAAGTTTTTTGTTAAATTTTTGTTCCCAATCTAATACACGTTCACGAACAAGAGCTTTAAGAGGAGCAATATAAACACACTTTAAAAAATGTCATCATTTTTAAGAAAAAAATAATTTTTTAAACCTTTTTTAGAGGCCTCAAATTGAATAGTCTAAAAATTGCCAATTCTGCACACAAAGTTTTTCCAGAAGAAGTAGGTGCACCAATTAATGAATTTTCATCGGTTGCATAAAGTGTATGAAAAACTTGTGTTTGTACAGGATTGAAAAATTGAAAAGAATAAAGTTGTTGATATTCAACATTTTTTAATGCAGATAAAGGTAATGGCTCAAGATCCAATAAATCTATTGAAAAGATTTTTTAAAAATCCAAAAAAAATTTTTTTAACAAAAATTACCAGTGTGTGGTTTAATTGATGTGGGCATAACTGTCGTTGCTAAAGTTAAAGGTACAACAGTATCTTCAACAATATAACGATCACTAGCCACTCTTAATAAATATTGATGTTTAACTTGATCCTCATTTACAGGAATAGTAAAAATTAAACGTTGTGGATCGCCACTTATAGCCTTTAAAATAAAAAAAAATTAATTAGTTGATTGTTAGTCGAGCTTTACTATAAGTATACACCCCTAATATACTATAAGTATACACCCCTAATCTTTTTCGCGTTTCGTTTTTGTATTTTAATTGAGGGCATCTTACTAATGAGACTTGACTATATTTTTAAAATAAATTTTCATAAATATAAACCATCTTTTTAAGAAGAATAAAAATTTCATGATGAAGGATAATATTAGCATCTGCATCTTCTACAATAACCCAAAAACGTTGTGCACCACCTAAACGATCACACCAAGTAAAGCTTGGATATAAAAGTGCTTCTATTTGAATTATTGTACTAAAAATAAAAAATTTTCAAATTAGAATGAAATTTTAAACCAAGTTATTGGCCTAATATTAGCTTCAACATCAATAAAAGGAAGCATTCTAATTGCCTCATAAATAACCTTTCCATCACCAGAACATAAATAACCCAAATCTTTAGCATCCATATCATATAAAGCAAATAGATTCATTCTTCGACTTTCAATTTTCTGAACAATGTTAAAACTGAGAAGATCTACATCCGCTAAATGCCTTCAAAAAACTAATTTTTTTAATTAAAAAATTTAAAATAAAAACCTTAATGGTGAATTAAAAGGCCACAGTCTTTGTTCAATACATTTAGCCATAGTCAAACAAGCTTCTGTTGTTTGTGCCCAACCACGTCTTAAAGCAATTTCAAAAATAGCACGAGCAATTCTTCCAGCATTTTGTGAAATATAATAAAGTTCTGACGAGAGAGCAAAATCTTTGACAAAAGCACGAGAAATATAACTCTTAATAAACAATTTTTTTTAAATGTCAAAACGACAAAAAAAGACAAAATAAAAACCTGAAGTAGACAATTAACTTTCCCTGCAGTTGTTGCCAATCCACTACGTATTTTTAAATTTGCTCCAAACGAAGCTAATTCATCTAATTCAGTCATTTCTGAATCACGGTTCTAAAAAAAGAATTTTATATTTAAAAATTCTTTGCAAATATTCACTTTTATTTGTGCAAATTCTGAACAAGAAGAAATTAATGCAATAATCATTTCATCTGTCATCATTTCTGTTAAACTTATTGGTCCATTATGGTCATTTATTAATTCAATTGTTTCAAAACCAATATAATAATTCTTAAAAAAATAAATTACAAAAAAAAATTTTTAATTAAAAAAACCGATGCTATTCTTCCCAAATCAGTTGCAGAGACAAAATTATTACTATTAAAAAATAAATTTTATCTTAAAAAATTTGTTATATGACGCAGAAATGCTAAAACGACAATAAGCCATCACAAATTCCTCGAAGGATTTCCACTGTTTGGGATTTTTTTTATTTCCACTGTTTGGGATTTTTAGGGGTTTGATTTTTCAGCGTTTCGCATTACAACGTACTCCAAACAAATTTTATTTTTTTTATAAATTTACATTGGATCATAACGTATCATTCTATTAGCATCCAAACGTCTTGCAGCACTATGACAAAAATCAGATAAATAAGCATTTAATTGTGAATCTTTTCTCAATTCTTTCCAATCAACTCCATACTAATTTTTTTTAATTTAGTAAAAACCAGAAAATTTTTTTAAAAAAACCTGTAACGGATTTTTACGTAAACGAATATAAAAATAAGTAAAATGAATCCATTCAATAGCTTCAGAAATATTAGAAATTGCACCAGAAGCTATTTCAGCATTTAAATTGTTTAAAATTCGAGATTGAAATTGTGATTCTATTGGTGTTTGTCGATGAAACATTTCGATATAATGAGCCAATTTTTGAACATTTGTAATAATAACACCATGACCTATGCAAAATATTTTTATATTATATTGCTTTAAGCACAAATTAAAAAATTTTTTCCTTAAAAATCAAGCTCTCTTAATAAATAATCCATCGAGGAGTTGGGGATGGAGGCACAGTTAGACGTGCTCTGAATTGGATCCTTCCAATAATGGTCGTTCTCTGTGAATTTTTCCAAGAGTTTAATGAAGGGTTCAAATTTCAATTCACCCAATTTTAAATTAAAAACAATTATCGTTTTACCCATATCCTCATATTGTGGCCGTCCCGCTCTTCCAAAAATTTGTTGTACATCCAAAATACCAATATCAGTAAAAATACCCTTTTGCGGGTCAAATATTTCTGTTCCCTTGAAAGAAAATAAAATTTATGTTTAAAACTCAATAATCTCTTACTCGTATAATAACTGCATAAGCAGGTAAATTAACTCCCCAAGCGAGCTTTAAATATAAAAATTAAATTTATTAAAAAAATATCTTTGAATCAAAACCGTTGCTGTACACATCATTACACGAATCGCACCTTCTGTAAACATTTTTTCCATCAAATGGCGATCGTGACGTGCTGAAAAAAAATCATTATAGCAATAAATAGTGCCGGCCAGATTTTTCTGAATTGATCCAGTCCGGAAAAATCCGGAGATCACAAAAAAAGTTAACTAATAAAATTTACTTAATCCCGCATGGTGAATACCGAGACCCGATTGAAAAAGAAATTGTAACTCTCTGCTTTGAGCATTGTTCATCTATTGAAATAAAAAGGAAAGAAAAATCATATTTAAAAAATCTTTTACCGCTTTTTTAGCTTTCAGATATGAACTTGTAACTTCACCTCCTTTCTCAACAAGAAATAATTCTCTTTGATTCTAGAAAAAAAATTTCTTCAAATAAAATTAAAAACAAACAGCATTAGCAGCTTTATCAATAAATGTTCTAGCCAATTGTCCAGTAGCATTTCTTGAATGAACAAAAATTAAAACTTGATGTTTATCATGAAGGAATTTAACACATTTTTGATAACAAACTTCATCCATCATTTCTTTTTGAGTCATCAATTTATTTTGAGAAATTTTTGTTGGTGGTTTTTCACCTTTACGAATAGCTTTTTCCCTTTCACGTTGTAAAACAAGGGCTTGACGTTCAGAGTCTCGAACACCGAGAAAACTGAAAAAAAAACAAAAAATTATTTTCTCTAAAAATTAAAAAAACAAACGTTTGAGCAAGTGGAACAGGACGAAAACGTCCATCAAAATGAAAAAGTCCTTGAGTTGGATCAACACGTAAGAATGTTGCTACATCATTATAATTTGGTAAAGTTGCAGAAAGTCCAACAATTCGAATATTTTGATGAAAAACTTCAATCTTAATAAAAAATATTTTCCTTAAACTAAAAATTAATTAAACTCTTCTAAGTGTTCTTGCAATAATTGCTTCAATTACAGGACCACGGTCGTCATGTAACAAATGAACTTCGTCAATTATTAGAAGGCGAACTAATTGGCTAAGTTCTTCATCATCGCTTTTGCGTGTTATAACATCCCATTTTTCTGGTGTTAAAACTAATACCTAAAAAATTGTTTACTTTACTAGTGAAAGGCTAAATAATTTTTCCAGGACGGGAAACCAGACCGGGCACTAGTGTTTTCAATTATATAAAAAATATTTAAAAAATTTTACAAACCTGTGCTTCTTGAATTTCTTTTCTACTTAATTGGGAATCTCCAGTTAATTCACGTGTTTTCAATCCAAGGCGACCCAAACGTTTAGAAAAATTACTGGTCATTTCTGTTGCTAATGCTTTCATTGGTGCCAAATAAATTACCTTAAACAAAAATTTTTAAAAATTCCTTTTTTGGAAAAATAACTTTAAAAGCATTTTTAATTATTTTTCCATTTTTTGTTCGATTATCACGAATTGTTCTCAAAATGGTCAATAATGCAATATTTGTTTTTCCAGCACCCGTTGGAGCACAAATCAATAAATTATTCAAAGTATTATAAGCTTGATCAAAAACTTGAGATTGAATGACATTTAAAAATTTAATTCCATCAAAGGCTGATTGTGCAAACTATAAATTAAAAAATTTTTTAATTAAAAAATTAAAAAAAACCTCATCAAGTTCATCAATTTTTAAACGAGGGAAATTGGCCAAAAATTTTTTATTATTATCAATTGGGGGAGGAATATGTATTTCTTCACATAATGTCGAACTTTTTGAAGTACTTCCTTCGGGTAAAGCCATTCTACATCCATGGACAGGTAAATTAACAAATTTTGTTTGACATTCAAAATAATTATTTTGTTTTGAATTTTGTTGTTGTTCATTTAGAAATTGTGATAATATTGCCTCTTCTTCTTCCTCCTCTTTTTCGTCAATTTCAAAAAATTTATTTTCCCATTTAATCATTTCAGTTTTATAAAAAAATCTTTTCAAAATATTATTTCTATAAGGATATTAAAAATTAAATTAACCTCAGTTGTGAATTTGTAGATAAAGAATTTGAAGAAGTTGAAGGTCCAGCATCATCTTGGTATGACTAATATGTAAAATTAAATTTTAATTTAAAAAATTTGTAAAATAATAAGTTTTATAAATTACATAAATTGCGTCTCAATACTAAACGCCGAAATACCAAAAACCCCAAAAGCCGGCAAATATCAAACTGCTGTAAAATACAATAAACGGAGGGTTAAGAATCCATATTTTGGCACTTTGGCTCTATTGGGAGTTTGGTATTTACGGCACCACACCATTTCTTAAACTTAATAAAAATTTACTGTGACACTCGATGGAAGAGCAAAAAGAGTTTCATGAATGTTGTCAGCTAATTTTTTGACATTCTTCTTACAATTAGTTGAAGCATCCATTTTTTTATTTGAAACTAGAAATATAAGTAAGCCTAAATTCTTGTTCAATTGTCTGACAAAATAATTGAAAACTAATTATTTAAAAAAGTATATCTTTGTAAAATTATTTAAACGATAAAACATATTAAAACATTTGAAAAAATTCATAAAATTTTTATTCATTAATATAGTCTAATTTACAAACTTCAAGTTTAAAAGAATAAAATATCAAAGCTTACATTTATTACTAATAAGTATTTAATTTTAAAAGAATAGAAAAATAAAATAGCAAAGGAAAGAGTCCCAAAAAGAGTCTACCAAAAAAAAGATAGATTACAATCAAAAATTAAAAAATCCAAAAAAACCATAAAATCTCAAAAAATTTTCCCAAAAACAGAAAAAACTGCCCAAAATTTAAAAATTTCCAAAAACATTAATTTAAGCAAAAGTAATATTTGTAGTAAAAATATTCTTAACTACAGCATTACTATCATCTTCTGGTTCTACCAATTGATATTCAACATTTTCAGAACATTTTTTAGCAACATAATTTCCGCAAATAAGTTTAAATGAACTTCGATTTAGAAAGCGTCCAAGGATCTGTATACCGCCATGGCCAAATGTAGTTATGCCACGGCCAAGATCATTAGAATGATGAATTTTTCCTTCAACACAAAATTCTTCAATAGGAAAATCAACACCAATATTGGAAGCAATGATTTCGAAACGTGGAGCAAGGTTAGGATTCTTTAAAAATATTTAAAAAATTAAATTAAATTTTGAGATCCGATTTCTGAACAGAGCAGCTTCATTTTTCGAAGAAATTCTTCGAAAAAAATTTATCACTTATATAAACCCAATAAAATGCCCAGCACTTCCCCAAAAATCAAGACAATCAATTTAATTGTATTAATTTTAAAATTTTCTAACCTTTATTATTTCCTCTTTAAGTGTACTTAACAACATCTTAACATTTTCAACAAAATCTGACGGCTCCTTCTGGTCATTATAAAATCCATCAATAACAAGTTTACGTTTCGATGTAAGGTTTAAAAGCCAATTAGCCAAAGCAATATTATCAAATCCTTGAAAAGCACTTCGAATTCGTAGACTTGAACATCGAGCAACAAATGGACACGAAAAAAATTGATTAGAAAGGAATGCATCTTTGCACTCGACAGAAATATGTAAACATCTGTAAAGAAAAATCGACCTTAAACTGGTTTAGAACATCGCGGGATGTTCCCAAAGCTTATATTCTACAACTTCAAAATTTTTCAGTCAGCAACTTTCCCGAAAATTCAATGGACGAAAAAATCATTGTAGGAACATGGGTAATTCCAAGCTTTGTCCCCCCCATTTTTTTTCATTTTTTTCCTCCGCTAAGAATGACATAAAGGTCAATTTTCTTCCTTCCTCAATTTCACTCTAGTTCCCTGTGGCAAGTTTAAATCAGACATTCCTCTCCCAAATAAGAGGCATTAACAAAAGAAAGGATTAATTTTATTCATTACGTTCTTATTTGGGAGAGGAATGTCTGATTTGAATTTGCCACAGGGAACTAGAGTGAAATTGAGGAAGGAAGAAAATTGACCTTTATGTCATTCTTAGGGGAGGAAAAAAAATGAAAAAAAATGGGGGGGGGGGGGGGGACAAAGCTTGGAATTACCGGAACATGTCCTAAACCAGAGTTTATTTTCAAAAAAAAACCTTGTCGGCAATTTTAAAAATAATGCATCCAACGAAATCCAAGCAGAATTTAAATATTTATTAAATTTTCCAAAAGATGTAATTTCCAATTCATAAGCTTCAATTGATAAACGAATACGCTCAAGAAATTTGAGAAAATCCGTGATTTGCCCATCATTTCTGACATGATCAAATTTAACATCTGCAGGTGGAAGTCCTTTTGGAACAGGACGCTTAAAAATTTTAGACTAATTTTTAATATGTATTAAAAATCCTACCGGAGTCTTAAAAGTACGAAATTGATTAGCCTCCACTTTTAGCAGCGGTGCATTCGAAATAACGCAATTAGTGACGTGTGTTCCATCCTAGGAGTATTTCCAAATTAATTTTTAAAAAAATTTAAAAAACCTTTATAGTCAGCGATACTTCTCGAGGATGAAGTTGATCGATCAGTTTAGCAGAAAGTTGCGAAAACAAATAATTTGTTGGGCGAATATTATAACATAAATTTTTGTAAGAAACAAATTTGAAGATATCTTCAATCGTCTCATTTGGTAATAATGTAATCAATGGTTGCATTGTTTTTCTAAAAAATTATAGAAAAATATTACTGAAATCCTTTATTCCCTCCTAATTCCTTTTTGTATTTTGCCAACAAACAGTCAAAAAGGATTAATTTTTAGCTTTGGAAGGGAGAAACGAAAAAATGTCTGACCATTTTACATTAAAATAGGAGAGGAAAAAAAGTAGTTCTCCAACGAAACACTACTTAAATTTGGCGAAAAAAAATAAAAAGTGAAGAGGCTTACTTTGTCGAAGACGCTTTGCCGCACATTTTCACTAATACCATTTTGGAGAGACAAAAAAAATATTCAAGTTGTATTTTAGTATTTAATTGAATGTTGCTTTAAAATTAATAATCATGATTAGAAAGCTATAACAAGATAAATATTGAAAAATTTTTAATCATTCGCCATAACAAAAATTTTTTGAAAATTTTATTACCCTATACAAAACAATATTGAAATAAGGGAAACAATAAATACAATAAATCACATAATTAACAATAATATACAATAATAGACATCCTAACACGATAAACAATTTAATTTAATAATGTTATATAATATTCTCTATTGGATATTTACTAGTTTATGGAGCCATAGTCGCCTCCGCACCAGTGACATTCAAGATACCAAAATCAAAAACCAAAGGCGCAAAAGTCTGAGCAAATACTTGGCATAGAACGAATGAACCAATTTTCAGAACCAATCCGCCCAAAATCTTAAAAAAATTCTTTCAATTTAAATTTTTCAAAAAAATTCAAACCATATCAGAGACATGCAATATTTTCGCAGAGAAGACAACAGCGTTTGGTGGAGTGCCCGAAGGAAACATAAATGAGAAGGACGATGCAAAAGTAACCTTTAATAAAAAACATTTAAACAAAATAAAATTTTTATAAAAACATACCGGCAATACATAGGTAAGTGGATTAATATTTTGAGCAATCGCAATAGAAGCAACCACAGGGCTAAAAAATAAAATATTTTTTAGGGTAAAATTAAAAATAATATTGATACATAAAAACGGCTGCTGTAGCTGTATTGCTAGCGAATTCTGAAAAAAACAAAATTAAAAGATGAAAGGCGGAAAAATCACATGTGTCAGTCACTCTTGCCATTTTTGGTATCCTCACTCGTTACAACTTTAGGACACCCCCAAAGGTCGAAAATTTGGCAAAAGTGACCAGCACAATACTGCTAGAATACTTATAACTCATACCAGTCAACAGGCAAACAATTCCACTCGAAAACGCGATGAAGGCCCATGGAGGCATCCATTGCATTGCTGACAGTTTGACTGCAATCCTTAAAAATATTTAAAAAATATTAAAAAATAAAATTTAAAAAGAAACCAATCAGAAAGACCACTCTTCTTTACTCCATTAGCCATAGCAAATCCACCTCCCAACAGAAAGAGGGTTGACCAAGAAAATTTTTCTCTCATTAACTTCCAAGTTATTATAGTACGAATAGGCTCATCTTTGTTTTCCAAAAGCTTGTCCACGGTTGCTGATGAAAATGGATTTTCTGCAGGCAAAACAAAAAGCAACATGGAAATTAGCATTGATGCCGTTCCATCAGTCACATAACTTTAAAAGAAAAAATCGAAAAAATTTTTTTTTAATTTTTTTTAATACTTTGCAGTGAACAGTTTAGTCCAAGCTGGGCGAGATAACCACTAAAAATTGAAAAAAAAATTTAAATTTAACCAAAAAAATCTTCGAACCAAAGCAATTAGCGACAGAAAGGAAATTAACACGACCAATTCTTCATATCGCATAGGTCCCTTTAAAACGAGGCGATAAATTTTTAATTTTTTAAAGCGCATACCAATTCCTTATATTTTTTGACAATCATATCGTTAACAACTTGATTGTTTTTCTTGTTGTTATTGCTGAAATAAAAAAAAATATTTTTTTGAAAATATTTTGAATATTACCCAAATCCAATAAACAAAAATTGAAGCCAAATCCAACAGATTAATAGAAGAATAATAAGCTAAAATTTATACAAAATTATTTGAATGTTTAGTAGGAAAAATTCAGCCATATAAACCATACTCGGATTCGAAAAATGTCCTTTGGGTTTTCGATTTTAAGGGGACGTATTTCGGCCCATAGTTGCTCCGACCGAGTTATTCTACTCAACTTTTGTTGTCATTCTAGTCAGCTTGTCGAGCTCTTTTTTGTCTGTATGGAGTAGTATGGGTGATATGACAGAATTTTAATGTTTCGGGCTTATGTTCAATTTTTCCTCTTGTCTCAAAATTACCTGTGGAATAGAATAACACATATAAGAAAAGAAGGCCACAGGATTTCTATCGCCATAAAGACTAAAAAATAAACAAAATTTTAAAAATTAATTTCAAATAAAAACCTCTGGAAATGGCTATTCATGGAAATAATCGAACTAGTACCAATCAGAGTTCCTTTAAATTGTCAAATTTAAAAAAGAACTTTAGCTCAATAAGATTTACCAGCGCCACCAATTGCAGAAGCATAAGCAATTGAAAGTAAAAGACCTTTGTAGATACGCCGCTGTTGCTTATTATCCGAAAGAACCAACATCTGAGAAACTGTATCAACAGAATCTCTTGACGAATTTAATGATTCAGTCCTTTTAAAAAGAAAAATAATTTTTAAAAAAAATTAGAGAAATAAACTCTAAACGTTCACACATATCCAATTCTTTAATAAGCGCAAGCACCAAGGGCAGCTTCAATAAAGAAATAATTAAATCGATTAAATCAACAAAAAACAAACCATCATGCTGAAATTGAGAAAAATTAATTTTAACAAAATTTAAAAAAAATTACGTAGTAGTTGAAGTATTTGACATCCACAAAGAAATAAAAGCTGTTGCAACTTGCAATCCAAGCATTAGAAAGCGAGGATTAGCACCGGTAAAACACAGTGTTCGCAGAGCAACACGCTCGTGTAAACGAGAAGATTCTACCGCAACAGCCATAACCTTAAAGGGATTTTTTAAATTAAAAAATCAAAAAAAGTCACCATAGAACCAAAGAACATCATATTAGAATCATTCAGATATGCCGAAGAGACAGCCTCAGCCGGTTCAATATCTAGCAGTGGATAGGCAATAGTCGGGATTAATGCAGTCACAGGCAGAGGAAGTGTTTCGGTTACCCAGAAAAATCCTTTAGGATGAATGTATTAGAGATAAGGAAAAATTGTGTTTGAGTGCCCAGAAATTGTGTTTTAGTGCCGGTTGAAATGGCACATACTGAGGGAAGACCAAACTGATTTTATAAATATTATATCGGCGCCTGGGCCCTCAAACACAATTATTCTGAAAATAATTGCTGCTAGATTACCCATAACGAAGATGACATAAGCACAAGAAGCCGGCTAAAAAATAAAAAATTACCACTCATTTATATTTATCTATTAACTCACCGGCGTTCCAATAATCAACGGAATTGGACTGAATACAATCGGAAGCAGAAAAAACATGAAGAAACGTCTCAGCGATCTCAGACGAACCATTTCTTTGATTTTGGGCGTTAACGTGTCCATGTTCTGAATTTGACCAAACTCCGAAGGGGGATCCGGCTCCTTTTTAGACATTACAATATTTAGGTATATTATTAGATTAGACCCTAAAAAGTAACCTGATTAAGAAATAAAGACAATAATAAAAAACAGCGAAAAGAAAAAAATGAAAATTAACAGCGAAAATTTTTAAAACTTAGTTAGTTGCCCTTTTATAGAAATTTCGCACTTTGGGAACGTTGAGTCCCACTGGTTGAGTCTCTAATCCATATAAAACTTTTAGTTATCAGTGATTTTGAATAAGCCTTTTATCTTTCGAAAGCCCTCAATATGAGGATTATCTTACCCAACATCATTGATTTAATCAGATAATCCAACAAAAAGTTAAATCTCAACAGGCATGTTCCGCTGTACTCAGTTGACTTCAAAAATATCATAATGCCAAACAATCTTTATATTATTTTTAATTTGAAAATTATCAGTAAATCCTCTTCATTATCTCGTTTAATCTCTCCAATTTTATTCTATGGTTATTAAACAACATTTTTAAACATTTAAACTCTTCGTATATTCAAAAACAGTTAAAATGGCGCCAGTCCAACTTTGAACACATTACGTATTTAGCGTCAATTATTTTTATTTTTCTTATCATTTTGAATGTTTCCTCTATCGAATTTTTGTGTTTCCCTAAAAATGTCTATCATGTGTGGTACACTGATAAAATTATTTAATTAATTTCCAGAATATAAATTAATGTTTCCTGACACATATTATTGACTTAAATTTAGAATACATATTTTTATCTCTTTCCTTTTAAACAAAAAAAGATAAATATTTTGCTGAAACATCATTTTCTTAAGTACATTTTTATGTTTGCAGCATATTCCTACGAATTATTAAGAAAGGTTTGCCAAAAAGGAATGCATTTTTTATCAGTAAAATAATTTTATTTCTGTACCTGAAATGTTTCTAATTAACATATTAGTATGTGAATTTCCTTAATAAATAATTTATTTTTACTTTTTTCCTTCACTAAAAAAAATTATTTTTATAAAAAATAAAGATCTAAAATTAAAAAGACATAACTGAGATTCTTGATTTTGGTTCTTGATCTTGACCAGGTTCCTAACCTTGAGTCAATTAAAAATCAAGGAACTCTAAGAAATGCCTTAATCTCGACTCTGGATCCAGGAAAATCAATGTTTGATTTTTCCTGGGGCCGATCTCTAATGAAAAATTATTTGATAATTTTACAGGATTCTTTTAATCAACTAGATCAATTTAAAATGTCCAAAATTGATCAAGCACCTATAGAAATTAATTTACCAACTTCGAAAATTTTGTCAACTAAAATTAAAATCTTCATTCGTTTGCGATCTCTCAGATATTTTTTTACTTTTCTGCTAGTTCCTATTGTTTTGGCCCCAATTCCATTGATTATTGGCACGCCAGTATTTTTTAAAATTAAATTATATTTTTAATTTAAATCTTTTTTTAGCCAGCTTCTTGTGCTTATGTAATTCTTGTAATGGGTAAAATAAATTTATTTTTAAAATTTAAAAAATAAATTTTAAAGCTTTCTTTTGGTTAACTGAAACAATTCCTTTGCCTGTAACCTCTTTAATTCCCATATTTGCTTATCCATTACTTTCTGTTGAATCGGCGGAACAAGTTTCTTCAGTTTATCTAAGCGATTCGAATATGATTTTCTTTGGGTCTATGGTCAGGTTTTCTTTTTTTTTTGAATTTTTACCTAACTAGAGATTCTTTAAAATGTTTTCAAAAAACTCTCTTTAAGGTTATGGCTGTTGCGGTGGAATCTTCTCGTTTACACGAGCGTGTTGCTCTGCGAACACTGTGTTTTACCGGTGCTAATCCTCGCTTTCTGATGCTTGGATTGCAAGTTGCAACAGCTTTTATTTCTTTGTGGATGTCAAATACTTCAACTACTACGTAATTTTTTTTAAATTTTGTTAAAATTAATTTTTTTCAATTTCAGCATGATGGTTTGTTTTTTGTTGATTTAGTCGATTTAATTATTTCTTTAATGAAGCTGCCCCTGGTGCTTGCGCTTATTAAAGAATTGGATATGTGTGAACGTTTAGAGTTTATTTTTCTAATTTTTTTTAAATTTTATTTTTCCTTCTTTTAAAAAGAAATAATCCAATTCCACATGTTGCATCAAAGGATTTAATTGAAAATGTTTCTCAAGTTTTGGTCCTGTCCGATTCCAAACAACAACAACGTATTTATAAGGGTCTTTTACTTTCAATTGCTTATGCTTCTGCAATTGGTGGAATTGGTATGAAAATTTTAAATATTTTTTTCCTGTATGCTAGAGGGGCATGACCGGTTGATTGCTCTGTTTTTGGTCAAATAGAGGAGAACAAGTGCTGTCCATCACTAGACACTTTTTTGAACATCAGAGGTCGTTCGTGACTATTCCTCTCAATTTTCGAAAATTTATGATGATTTCCGACTTTTTCCGAGCGACCTTTATTTGTTAGTTGAGCATAGCGGAAAAGAACTAAAAGTATTCTTTAAAAATAATTTATTTTTAAAGGTACTTTAATTGGTACAGGATCAAATATTGCTATGAATAACCATCTTCAAAGGTAAATAAATTTTAAATTAATATTTTTAATTGAATTTTATTTTTCTAGTATTTATGGAGATAAGAATCCCGTATCATTCTTTTCATTTATTTGTTATGCTTTACCTCAGGTTTTATTAAAAATTTTTGGAAAATTTTAATTTTTTTTCTTCCAGGTGATTATTCTTTTGATAATTTGTTGGATTTGGCTGCAATTTTTATTTATTGGATTTAGGTAATTAAAAAATTTTTTTTATTGAGAAAATATTTTTTTAGAAAAAATGATAAGAAAAATCAAAATGTAGATGATATGCTTTTAAATAAATATAAACAACTTGTAAGTTAGATTTAATTACGTTAGGACTTCCTATTTTGCACCTATTGCCAATTTTTGGTTTGTTGGCTCCGACCCCGAAATTAAAAAATATCGGGGCAGTTTATAGTGAAGTCCGACTGTGTTTATCTTTTAAATAAATTAATTTAAGGGACCAATACGTTATGAAGAAATTACCGTTGTATTGTCATTCTTGGCTTTAATAATTCTTGTTAGATTTTTTGAAGATTAATTTTCTTATTTTTTAATTAAGTGGATGACACGTCCAATTTGGCACAAAATGTTTAAACCAAAGTTTTTTTTAATTCTTGGGAAAATCAAAAAAAAATATTTTTAAAGTTATGTCACTGACGGAACTTCAGCAATGTTAATTTCCATGTTGCTTTTTGTTTTGCCTGCAGAAAATCCATTTTCATCAAAGATTGTTGAGCGACTGGTCGAAAACAAAAAAGATGAGCCTATTCGTACTGTAATGACTTGGAAATTAATGAGAGAAAAATTTTCATGGTCAACCCTTTTTCTGTTGGGAGGAGGATTTGCTATGGCTGATGGAGTAAAGAAAAGTGGTCTTTCTGAATTGTAAGGTTTTTTATAAAGACACAATTTAAAAAAATTTTAATTTAGGCTTTGTTCACAGCTTTCAGGAATGCAATGGTTGCCTCCTTGGACATTTATAGCCTTTTCTAGTGCTATAGTTTGCCTGTTAACTGGTATAAAAATTTTAGGATTTTATAAGCCCCCCCCCCAGAAAACTTTATAGACCTGAAAATAAGTTTAAAAATATTTTGTGGGAAAATCAGACAAAATTCAGTTGATTTTTTATTTTTTAGAATTCACAAGTAATATTGCTACAGCATCTATTTTTATGTAAGAACATCTTCACTTTTTAACCAAAAATATTTAATGAATATATTTTTTTTAATAATTTTTTTAGTCCTATGGTTGCTTCAATTGCGATTGCCCAAAATATGAATCCACTTATCTATGTCTTGCCAGTATTTTTTAAAATATTTTTTAAAAAATAAAATTTTCTTAGGTCACCTTTGCTTCATCTTTTACTTTTATGTTTCCCGCTGGCACCCCACCAAACGCGATTGTTTTCTCTGCAAAAATACTGCATGTTTCTGATATGGTTTGAATTTTTTTTGAAAAATTTAAATTAAAAAAAAAGATTATTGGCGGATTGGTTCTAAAGATTAGTTCATTCATTCTATGCCAAATATTTGCCCAGACGTACGCCTATTTAATTTTTGATATGGAAGGCTTTAATGTCTCAATCCCACTAACACCAAATGCTCCGTAAAAGATATTATTGTAGATAATACTATTTAAAATAATTGGCATTTGGAAGAAGATTGAGAGTGCCAGTTTTTGAAGCAGGGATGTCACGGGTTACCCGAAATCAGGACCTGAATAAATTTCCTAAAACACAACCCGAAACTTTACCCGATGTTTTTTTCAACCGTTTTCATTCGTTTTACAGGCTATTTTTAAGAGAAAAAAATTCTACGTAGAAGCGGGCGACTCTCGGTCTTTAATAGTGCCAAGTATTCAATGCTTACACTTTTACTATTGTTTATACACGATTTTTTTGTCATTCACCTCATTCTTATCATTTCTAAAAAATTTAAATCGAAAAATTGTAATAAAAAAGGATTTGTAAATAAATGCTTTTTGTCTGGACATTTTGGTTCTTTTTTTGTTGTCTATTGACCAATCTTTTCGCTTAACATGTTGAAATAACTAAACTTTTTTTTCGGAAAACAGCTGGTTTTTTATTTTTTTACGTGTAAATTTTTAATTATTCACTTATACTTTAATTAATTTTTAAACCTTTTTAGGCAAAATTTTGAACTATAATTCGAGAAATGCTACAAAAACTTCAAAGTTGGTTAGTGAGGCAAAGAGACCAGTCAGCTGTGTCTTATAGTCGCTTTGGTCGTCCAGGTTTGCTTTTAAACATAGAAAAACCCTTTAAACATAGGACAGGATTTTGGTTTTTTCGGAAAGAATAATTTTTTTTCTTCTCTGATATTTTGGTTATTTTGCTTTAATAAAAGATTAGAGTTTCTTGATCGGGCGTTTGATGACTCATTCGATGGATTCAATTTTTAGTTCCTTTAATTAATTTTTAAAATTTTAACAATCCTAGCCCTGTCCATAAACTTGGACAAATTATGGCTAACTAACATAAGCCATATTTAACTTATGGATTTGGTTTCTTAGTTCAGGAAAAATCCACACCGTCTTCAAAATAATTTATTTTTAGGTGATGAAGAGGAAGATAAACCACTACCTACAACAATTGTCGTTGCCCCATTTAATGAAAATGCTCCAGAATATTTTCTTTTTGGTTCTTGTCATGTTCAAAAGGCTGCAATCGTTTTTAATTTTTTTTATTATTTTTTATCTACTTTATTTTTAAAGTATTTTGCTGCTTTTGGGATGTCAATAACAATTTTGATGTTTATTAGTACATTCTTTGAGTTTGATTGGTATCATTACAAAAGAGGTGTTGATGTTGGTGCTGTTATAGGTCTTTTTCTATATTTGGCTATTGGAGTGCTTATTCATTATTATGTGATTATTGGGGTTAAACGACAATTATCGCGTTATCTGCTTCCGTTTATTTGTGTTTATACAATTATATGTGTGACTGAAACTTGTATGTGTATTGGACTTTTGTAAGTTTTTTAAATTATTTTATTTTGGAGGCATTTCTTTGGGACAACTCACATTTCGTGTCTCCCGCAGTTCCACGCACTTTTTTTGGAGTTTCTGAAATTCCATCATTTGAGGATTTTGGCATTTCAGCGTTTTTTTTTGGGGAGTTTGATATTTCGGCGTTAGGTATTCAATCGTCACCTCCATTTTCTTCTTCCCTGACCTTTTAAAATATTTTTTTATAAAACAGGTTTAAATTGTTGGATGCCCAAGTTACTGAACCCCATCATCGTGTACACATTCAAATGGATGTTTATTATCATTCTACTACAACAACGACACCTCCATATGCAGCTATTTTGTTTGGGCTATTTATTGTTCTTGCCGTTCAATTTTTAATGTTGGTTGGCGTTTTACGTTGTCGACAATTTCTTTCAGCAAAACAGGAATATGAAATGGCTATGAAAGTTGCTGAAATGAGTGTTTGTTTTTTAATTTTGTTTTTAATAATCTATTTTGTATATGCTTCACTGGGGGTACACCCCAACTAACTTTGTTAAAAATTATACCGGAACTCCCGGATTCGATAATTTTGAACAAAATTATAGCGGTTGTACATTGGTTTCGCTGTACATACGATGGTCTCCTCCATTCCCTGGAGTCAACAAGATTTTTTCTAAAATTAATTTCTCAATTTTTAAAGAAAACTCAATATCCAACCATTCAAATTATTTTTTCTTCTTCTGGCAGCGGTACTGGACCTTTTAGAAATCCAGCACCTCAAAATGGCATTATTTTAAATCCTCCCATATTTAATCCATCTTCTACTACTGCTAATAATTATTCTTCTCCAATTCCACAAACGCCTTTTCACAATAAAAATGATGATGAGTCATCAAATTCTTCACCTACAACAGCTTCAAATTCGTCTCCAATTCCTCCAACGCCTTCGCATAATAATTCAAATAAACAATCAAACGAGCCGCCAATGGAGAATATTATTATTTGAAAAAATATTTTTTGAGATGAGAAAAAGAGAAGGTTTTGATAAATTAAGTGAATTTTTTTAACAGGTCTATTTACTTACACAATTTTTTTTATTTTATAGCTTTTTTATTTATTAAATGGCCTGTATTTTAATAATACGGTCTGACCTCACTAGATACCCCCTTTATTAGATACACCCTCAATTTAGAATACGTTTTGGTTGGTCATTGAGATACCTCTATGCTAGCTGAAACATTTTAAGAAGCGAAAGGCGGACCACCAATTCGTCTAAAGGCACGTACATCACCCCTGTCCTATTCATATCTCGTTGGCCGCTTCTCTTCTATTTAAGATAAACTTTCATTTTATAGGATGCGACTTTTTCAACCCCAAGGAGGTACCTAAAAGTGAGGTCCGGCTATCTAAAATAAAGCATAACATTGATTCAGTTGTTGTTACAACTATATTTTTTTCAATTTAACAAATTATTACAATTCTTTGCTAAAATTTTTTTGCCTAAAAATAAATATAAAATATTCTTTTTTTAAAAGTTTTTAAAATTTGATTAATATTCAATTTTATTATCTTTAATTTTTTAACTTTTATTTTATTAATTTCTAGTATTTTTATATATAAAAATGGAAGGAATGCCAAGAGCCCCAATGGTTGCTCCAGACATGAGAGTACCTTCTCAAGCATTTCCTGAACAATTAAGACCTGCTATTAAAGAGGTTTTTTTTAATTTTTTTATTCTTTTATTATTTTAAAATCTGATTTTAAGTACATTGCTTCGCATTTTCACGATAATCCAAATAAATATGATTCGTCCCTGGATGAATTGGAACATTTACGAACGGTTTTAATTTTTCTTTTGTGTACTCAAAAGTCTAAGTTTTATTGGCAAGTCATACGACTTTTTTTCAGAAGTATGGGAATTATTCCACTAGTTGTATAGAAAAAGATTCTTAAATTTTGTTTGACCTAGCGGATAAAACTTGCTGACTTTTGAAGGAAAAGTAACCTTTTTTAAATAAATTTAATTAAAGGTTGTTAGTCATTGTCGTGCTGATGTTGAAGCTATTTGTATTGCAAAACGTTATTTTGCACAATTATCAATGATGAAAAAACGTTTTCCAATGGAGGAACATGATCCAATTTCGATTCCTTTTGCTTGGTTTTTTAAGATTTTCTAAAAATTTTAATTTTTTTAAGGACTGACAGAGGTTTTGATTTGATGAATCAAGTAATTTATGAAGACGTTAATTTTGAAATGTGTTGTGTAATGTTAAATATTGGTGTGGCACATGCGTTAGTTGCAGCGGATGAATCACGACTTGAAATGGATGTATATAAATTTTTAATTAAAAAATTATTTTGGTACCACACGTCGTCAAATGGTTGTCCTTAGGGTTTTTTGCCTTCTCCCCTTTTTCTCCTTTCATAAAAATAAAAAAATATTTAAGGATTAATAAAGGTCAAGCAAATAAAATGTCAGACACGTAGATTTTCTTTTTCGGACAAATATTTGTGGACATGTCTTCGATAGTAAAAGAATATTTTTTAAGAGTATCAAAAATGCTTTTATGCATTTTCAATGGGCTTCTTGGCCGCTACAATATTTGAGAGATCATATGGGCGCCTCACGTTTTACTCTCAGCGACTTTGAATCTCCTTATTTGACGTTTTATTTAAATATATTTTTGGTTTGTTTTTGTAAGGAAATATTTTTTTAATTAAAATTTTTAAAGGCTCAGGCACAAGAATGTATGTTAGAAAAATCAATGATAGATCATCGAAAGCCTGTCGTTATTGCTCGTGTTGCACTTCAAACACATGTAATGTATCGAAATTGTGAGGCTTATTTGAAGGCTTCAGGAATTTCTGATTTACTGTCTTCAAGCAAATATTCGGTTTAAAAATTTATTTTTAACCTAGGGTTGGACACAAACGGTTATTTAAGCCAGAACTGAACCGTTAACCTGTGTCCTTGGCGAATCAACGGGAACCTAAAATCGGCGATAATCTTGAACCGGTGACCAAAACCGCCCAGTTTCGGTTCTAAAAAACACCACTAAAAATGGAGGAACCAGTCGTGCCCAACCTCATTTTAAACAAAAATGATAACTTTTTTTAAAGGAATTAGAACGTTTTTGTACCACAAAATCATTTTTATATTCTGCCCTCTACAATTATTACTTGGGACAGCAAGCTGAAGATGAGAAGCAGTCAGGAACACGTTTATTTTATTTTTCGCGTGCTTTGGATTTGATAAAATTAGCACAAAAAGCTGTTGAAAAAGAAAAGAAAAAGCAACAACTTGGAGAAACTGTGCAATTTGCTTTTGATGTTATTTTACTTTGGTAAAAATTTTTTTAAATACTTTTTTGAATTTCGGTACTTGTGAAGAAAGTGTCCGTTTATTTTGGGTATTTCTTGTAGAATTTACCTAACAGCTCCTAATCCCCCTAACTGACTCGAACTCTTCGGTCCGAAATCAAGGAAAATTTTTAGAAACCCCGATCCCAGACCCGACTTTGTTCTCAAACCATAACATCTCTGCTCCCTATGACTACAAAAATGTTCTTTGATTATTATATTGAAAAATTATTTTTTAAGTGAAGAAAATGCTCGTAAAGAAAATAATTTTATTTATCACGAAAGAATTCCACAAGAAGAAGAATTAACAAAATATGAAGGTGTAATGATGGTTAAACCTTTAAGTTTTGATCCTTGTGATCCTTCTATTGCTGGTGATGATTTATTTCGTGAATTACTTCCAAATGATGTAGTCAGAACAATTTCATTGTATAGCGAAGAAAAAAATAAATTTAAAAGAGAAATACTTGATTTGGTTGCACAAAAGGATTTGGAATTGGAGTACGTAAAAGAAATAATTTGGTTAAGTGGATTAAATGTTAAGATTATATTAAAATAGTGGAGGGTTCGAATCCTTTCAGCTCAAAACTTTATTTTCTTTTATAAATTTTGTAAAATCTGTCTTTAGGAATAATTCTTTTTTGGTTTAAAAATTACTAAAAAAAATTTTTAACGTTAAATTTTTGTAGAAATTACTTAATTTCAATGAAGTTTGATCAATTGGAATTGGATAGACCTTCTGAAATGGTTCGACTACCAGATGAACTTCTAACTGCTAGTGCAGCTTTGGCAGCACAACCTGATCTTTTCTGTGATTTACTTGACAATTTTCAAAGTTTTTTTTAAATTTTTAATAAATAAATTGAAGAAATTTTTTTGTAGAAGTTTCTTCATTAGCTACAGAATCAGAAACAAAATTATCAGAATTAAAACAAAGGATGGGAAAAGTAACAGATTCATTTTTTACAAATGACCAAGGATTTATTGCTATAAATCGCAAATTGGATGAACTTACTAAACATGAAGCACAAGCAAAGTTTTTCTTTTTTTAAATAATTTTTGCAATAAATTTTCTTTTAAGAGAAAATAATACAGAACTTCAAAGAGCAATGGCTACACATTCTAGTAATTTAAAAATGCTTAGTATTCCTTTACCCGAATTGACAAGGAAAATTTGTGGGGATTTTACAAATCCAGGTTTTTAATAAAAATATTTTTTTATTAAAGAATTATTTAGGATTTTTGGTTTATGTCATGTCACATAAGTGTGTTATTTTGAGGTTTTTAATATTTTCCCAGCGGCTTTAGACCCTGTCGCATGACCTAAACCAGAAGCAAAATTTTAATTTTAAAAAATTTAATTTTTAAATTTTAGGCGACTCTCCAGAAGGCAAAGAACTTCGTCGTGTTATTGATAAGGTCGACGAAATGCGTTCCCAACGTTGTACTTTAATTAAACAATTACGTGATGATTTGGAAATGGATGATATTACAAAGAGGGCATTAACTGAAAGAGAATTAGATTCAGAACAATTATTTGAAAATGAACTACTAAAACATAAAAAATTGAAAGAATTGATTGAACAAAATTTGCGTGCACAAACATTTATATTGAAATCTTTGACTGAGAAGAATGCAAATTTTGCTGATTGTAGGAGGCAAATTTTGGAAGCAAATGAAAGGTTTTTAAAATTAAATTTTCTTTTAATAATTTAAAAATGAGTTTACCTCTGAAGACCTCCTACTAAATGCGTATCTGAAGACCTACAACTTTTGAAAGGGAATTTCGATGAATTTGGTGTGATTGAAGGGAATCGAGATCTCTCTACTCACCCCAGATTGCAGTACACACTCACCTTTAATCCCTCGATATTCGCTTTCAAAAGTTACAGGTCTTCAGAATTGATCTCAAAAATTTTAATTTAGCAATTTAAAAAAATTTTTTTAAGTCGTGCATTGCAATCTCTTACATTAGTGACTGCTTATCAAACATTTATTGATATTGTTGAAAAAACAAATAAAGCATTAGAATTTTATGATCAATTGTTAAAAGTATTAATGGCTTTGGAACGTGGTGTAAAGAACATTGAAGAAATTAGTTTTGTTTCCTAAAGATTTTTTAATAAAAAATTTTTATTTTCTCTTAAAGATAATCAAATCACACTTGAAAAAGAGAAAAAACGCCAAGCTGAAGATTCGAGGCGACGGGCAGAAATGGCTGCACATGAAGAGAAATTGAGAAAGGAAGAAGCTGCAAGGGAAGCTGCGCGTACAATAAATGAATTCCGTTTTAATCGAGTTTAAAAATGTATAAAAAGGATTTCTATTTACATTTAATGTGAATAAACACCTAAATTTTTAACATAAAAATATACTAATTTGTTGATTTTTAATAGATTTTTTCGAAAATTACTAATTTTACATTATTTTAAGGGACTAATTTTTCTATCAATTTTTCGGTATTATAGCATTATCCCCAATTTTTCTTTCCTTCCCTTTCTCCTTTTTTAATGGTAAAAATAGTTTGAATACGAGTCCTCACTCTGAATCAGCGACCCTGAATTGGCTTCTTTAAATCGGCGACTTTGAATCGTCCCTTATCCCCCCCCCCCGGGTAGGGGACGATTCAGTATCGCCGATTCAGTATTGGCCGATTAAGTATTTGGGCTTTTTGGCAATAACTTTTTTCTCGATCAATATTATAGGAATTATAATATATAATTTAATAGGTCTCCGGGTGCTGCATCTTTTTCATAATTGGACTGACCTGATCTGATCACTCTACAAAAAGTTATCACTGTCTTGTCCGCAAGTCATTACTACCCCTGCCCCCTCAAATGTTAATCCCAACAAAAGGAAAAGCCATTCTTTCTGTTGTAGTACACCGTTGCTATAAATGGACAACAGAGAACACTAAATGACTAGAGACCGGCAAAATCGCATTTGCGGGATCCCGCATGCGGGAGTAACTTTTAAAAATGTCTGCTTCACAAATTCCTTCTTCAAGTTTTTCCTTCTTCTTACTTCACAAATTCCTTCTTCAAGTATAAAACAAGATATTTATGACGATGACTTTGATATTGTTGAAATACTTTTGTTTGTAATTACCAAAAATACTGAAAATAAAGTATAAATGCTGGTTAGGTATTCCAAAGGCACCTTGTAACATTAATGTATCTACAACAATTTGTCTCAAAAACATTGTCATATGCAGTCTGAAGGATCCGCTTGCTTTTAAAATAATTAAAAATAGAGCCAAGATTCTCATCTATTAAAAATATGCCTAGATTACCATATATCGAAGAGAGGAATATAAAATCGGGAAGGTATTCTCAATCTCATTAGGACTATTCAAGTACCAAGTACTTGTATTATAGATGTCTGGGAAGCGTCCAACAGACTTGGCCATGTTATAAAGCACTGCAAATCTCCACATCTTTAAGTCAACTATTTGGTTTTCAATTAATAGCGTCGACCTGATTAGCTAATCCTCCACATTGCCCATTCCAATGATGAGGAATTTGCATTAGCAAAAACTTTGTATTTTCATTTATTTTGGGGAAAAACTTAGGCAACTTGGTAATATTATTTTTGACTATTACTGGGGGTGGGGCTAAGGTTGATGTTAAAATTTTATTCGTTATTTCCACAGAACTTCTCTCCATAGTTTGCATTTTGTTCAAATCATCGGTAATTTCATGCCTATAGTCAGAAACATCATTAGGATCTGAAGGGTGATCAATTCATAAATGATTGGTGATTTCTATCGGGAAAATCCAGATGATAATCAAGCGATACCTATAATTATTAGATGCCATACTAATGCAACGAATGAAGAGAGAAGCAAAAACATTTTGATAATTTTACGTATAAAGATCATCAGACATTAGTTAAGGATTAATTAAGCAAGAAATGGTTGGGTCTTGTAAATTTTAGACGATAAAAATGGAAAGGGTTTGAGAAGTATTTTACTGAACACATGGATATTATTTCGGAAAATGGAGGATAATAAATTAATTTTGAATTAAAAAGACCACCAAGATAAAAAATAAAAAAAGACCACCCATCATTATATTGAGGTAAAACGTATTTGGGATCATTATATTGAGGTAAAACGTATATATTTTTCCGCAATTTTCAACGGAAAAGTTTGAAAGAATCTTTGTGTTTTCCGGTAATAAGTGTATTTATTTTCCAGAATGTATTTATATTTCTTGAATATTCCTGGAATATTTTTCTCTAACCTCTCTAGCAAACAACAAAACGAGACATTAAAAAAATATATACTTTATAGGCCCCACCCCCCCCCCCCATTATTAAAAGCCCCCTCCGAAGCAGAGGGCAGGTCCAATGTACAAAACGGCACACGGACGCTCCAAAATTTGTGCCCCCTGCACGAGGCAGGGGTCCTCCAAGATTTTTGCCCCCTGCACGAGGCAGGGGTCCTCCAAAATTTGTGCCCCCTGCACGAGGCAGGGGGACTTGAGTTGCCCCCTGCACGAGGCAGGGGGACTTGAGTTGCCCCCTGCACGAGGCAGGGGGACTTGAGTTGCCCCCTGCACGAGGCAGGGGGACTTGAGTTGCCCCCTGCACGAGGCAGGGGGACTTGAGTTGCCCCCTGCACGAGGCAGGGGGAAGTGAGTTGCCCCCTGCACGAGGCAGGGGGACTTGAGTTGCCCCCTGCACGAGGCAGGGGGACTTGAGGTGCCCCCTGCACGAGGCAGGGGGACTTGAGTTGCCCCCTGCACGAGGCAGGGGGACTTGAGTTGCCCCCTGCACGAGGCAGGGGGACTTGAGTTGCCCCCTGCACGAGGCAGGGGGACTTGAGTTGCCCCCTGCACGAGGCAGGGGGACTTGAGTTGCCCCCTGCACGAGGCAGGGGGACTTGAGTTGCCCCCTGCACGAGGCAGGGGGACTTGAGTTGCCCCCTGCACGAGGCAGGGGGACTTGAGTTGCCCCCTGCACGAGGCAGGGGGACTTGAGTTGCCCCCTGCACGAGGCAGGGGGACTTGAGTTGCCCCCTGCACGAGGCAGGGGGACTTGAGTTGCCCCCTGCACGAGGCAGGGGGACTTGAGTTGCCCCCTGCACGAGGCAGGGGGACTTGAGTTGCCCCCTGCACGAGGCAGGGGGACTTGAGTTGCCCCCTGCACGAGGCAGGGGGACTTGAGTTGCCCCCTGCACGAGGCAGGGGGACTTGAGTTGCCCCCTGCACGAGGCAGGGGGACTTGAGTTGCCCCCTGCACGAGGCAGGGGGACTTGAGTTGCCCCCTGCACGAGGCAGGGGGACTTGAGTTGCCCCCTGCACGAGGCAGGGGGACTTGAGTTGCCCCCTGCACGAGGCAGGGGGACTTGAGTTGCCCCCTGCACGAGGCAGGGGGACTTGAGTTGCCCCCTGCACGAGGCAGGGGGACTTGAGTTGCCCCCTGCACGAGGCAGGGGGACTTGAGTTGCCCCCTGCACGAGGCAGGGGGACTTGAGTTGCCCCCTGCACGAGGCAGGGGGACTTGAGTTGCCCCCTGCACGAGGCAGGGGGACTTGAGTTGCCCCCTGCACGAGGCAGGGGGACTTGAGTTGCCCCCTGCACGAGGCAGGGGGACTTGAGTTGCCCCCTGCACGAGGCAGGGGGACTTGAGTTGCCCCCTGCACGAGGCAGGGGGACTTGAGTTGCCCCCTGCACGAGGCAGGGGGACTTGAGTTGCCCCCTGCACGAGGCAGGGGGACTTGAGTTGCCCCCTGCACGAGGCAGGGGGACTTGAGTTGCCCCCTGCACGAGGCAGGGGGACTTGAGTTGCCCCCTGCACGAGGCAGGGGGACTTGAGTTGCCCCCTGCACGAGGCAGGGGGACTTGAGTTGCCCCCTGCACGAGGCAGGGGGACTTGAGTTGCCCCCTGCACGAGGCAGGGGGACTTGAGTTGCCCCCTGCACGAGGCAGGGGGACTTGAGTTGCCCCCTGCACGAGGCAGGGGGACTTGAGTTGCCCCCTGCACGAGGCAGGGGGACTTGAGTTGCCCCCTGCACGAGGCAGGGGGACTTGAGTTGATGTTGAAGATGTTGATGAGTTGGAAGATGTTGATGAGTAACCTATAACGATCTCGATTATCGTCACGATCATCCCCATCATCATGTTCATGTCTTCTTTTTCGTCTATATTCTTTGTCATCTCCACCTTTTCGGTTTCTTTCACGGTCATTTGTTGAGTGTCGATACTGCGCGGGAAGATTATTATTGTTATTTTGGTCTTCATCCTCGAAGAAATCAGCTGCGGTGCTTCGCTGAAAAATTTTAAAAATTTATTTAAAAATTCTGTTAAATTTTACCAAAAGATTTTTGTCCCGACTTTTGTCTTCATGCCGAGTTTTATGTTCTTCTCCTCTTTCTCCACGTTTTTTATAATCTTTACGGCGATTTTCAGTAAAATTTGATTCTTCTTGTGGTTCTTCTTTTGGCACTAAAAGTTCAGTTTGTTGAATTTTGTTGTGGTTTTTGCTTCTTTTATCGTCCTTCTTTGAAGAAGGAATTTGCTGCTCTTCATCATCATCTTCCCTTTTTGGCTTTTTTAATTTCTTCTCTCGACTTTTCTTTCCTCCTTTTTTCTTTTTGTGTTTTTCGTCGGATGAGGAAGAGGAAGAAATTGAAGTTGATGAAGAATCTGATAGAGAATTGTCTGATTGTGAGTCATCCGAGGAGGAAGAATCTGTGGAAGACGAGTCTAAAAATAAAGACAATAAATACCAGAAAAAATAACAAAAAAAACTTGAGGAATCTGAATCAGATGAAGACGAATCGTCGCTTTCATCTTCTTTCTTTTTGCGCATTGCTCGCTTCATCTTTTTAATTTCCTTCTTTTGTTCACGCTTTTTCTTGATTTTTTCCAAAAGCTTTTCCATCATAGATTTTTCCATTTCTTTTTCAAGTGCAGCTTTATCTTGAGTAATATTTGCTTCTTTGAGGATTGTTGTACTTGCTTTCTTAAGTCTAAAAAAGTTTTTTATAAATATTTATTCGGCAAAAAAATTTAAAAAAACTAGCAATCTTGACCAAACGGTAAGGAGAAATATCGAGACGGACATGTAGGGATTGCTGTGACACCTTCAATAAGACTATCCAAGACCTAGTGGCCGTAGATCCCAAAATCTTTAGAATATCCCGAAAAAAGCCCAAAATGGTCAGGGAAACGGGAAAAAGGGGCGAATCCCAAACTATTAACAAAACTTCAAAGGTGCACCCTGTAGATAATGGAACTGGTTCTGTCATCTTTCAAGTAAGATCTATGAGTGGATAAAACTATGTAATCAGAGATATAGGATTGTAGAAGCCAAAATTAAAAGAAAAAAAGGAAAGAACACAAGGAGGTCGACTCCATCCCTCAGAAATTTAATTATTTTCACATATCCAAAGAGAAATCCTTTTTAAAATTCATTCCCCAGTCCTCAACTTATTTCTTTAAAAATTTTTAAAAATAAACCTCTAGTAATTTTTGGCACTGGTACATACAGCATAAATCCATCTGCTTGAATATTCACATTTTGACCAACAGTTGATTGAAGGGCAGCACGTGCTGATTTCATAGCCACCAAATTATCAACAAAATTAAAAGCTATTGTTGTTGGATTGCGCATAGTTATTCGAGTAAATTTGAAGTTTGTAGGTCTAAAATGGGATTTTTTCTTAATTAAAATATTTGTTGGAAAATGTTTTAGAATAAAATAAAAAGAATATGAAGAGGAACAAATTTAGAAAAAATTCCGAAAAGAATCCCCCAACATGACCAACAATAAATCTAGCTATCCCAGAAAATTCAACAGCCATTCTTCGGGCTATCGTTATCCCCAACAACTTATTTGAGAAGAAGAGATAACCAAAAAGTTTGAAAACCAAAAACAAAAATTAAAAAAAAACTAACTCGGTTTTTTATTAATCCAGCACTTCCACCACCACCAGTTACTAATCCACCAGCAATATTTGTAGTAGAGACCGGCAAAATCGCATTTGCGGGAAAAAAATGTCTGAAAAAAAATGTCTGAAAAAAATGTTAAAAATGTCTGCGGGAGGGACTCCCGCGGGAATAATCCCGCAAAATCCCGCACTCCCGCAAAATCCCGCAAATCGAAAAAAGTGCGGGATTGCGGGAGCGGGATCCCGCGCGGGAGTCCCTCCCGCGCCGGTCTCTATAAATGACACATCAAAAATCGATTATTGATTTTTGGGATGAAGTGTCATTTTTACTCTTAATGTTTTGCATTTTGCCAAATAGCGCAAATTTTTTAATTCTGAAACAAATATTCTTTTACGGTAAAAAGTTATAGAGGTTTTATAACCAACTTATGGATTTCTAGTTTTTAATTAGAAATTTGTTCTATTAAATTTAAAATAAGAATGTAAGCAAAAATGTCAAAAAATTGGATCTCTATACACTGGCATTGTTTTAGAAAAAAATTAAGGCAAGTTAACCTTAAGTCATGTTGTTCTCAAAGAATGAAATGCAACCAGAAGATAATAAGAGGTAAAAGGTACCTCAAGAAAGTAAAAAATGAGCACACATTTATCGTGAATAGTTTAAGTGTCTTTAAAATTAACGTACTAAAGAAAATTAAAAAAAAAACAAAGAGACTTGAGAAAGGCTACAAAAAAAATAAAAACAAGGTTGCCGACTTTAGATTTTTTTGTAACCAAAACATTTTTATTTCGATTCAAGGCAATCTTGTTTTAAAATACAGATATTCGAAATTAAACGTTGATTATTTAAAAATTAGTTTTTTAAAGTACAAAAAGAAATTCGAAAAATATTTTAAAAAAATCAACGTTTTTTGTAATGTAACAGACGTATAAAATAAAAAATTTAGAAAAAAAAATTGTCAAACAATAAAGCTAAAAATCAATTATTTAAAAAAATTATTTAGTTAAAATTATATTTATTTTCTAGCTTGTTTTCGAACCTGTAATAATGGCGATTCATTATCGTCTTCTTCTTCAGGGAAACTTTGAATACGACTACGCCTCCGACTTTCTAATATATATTAATTTTCCAATTATAAAAATATTAATTAATTTGTGTTGTTAAGTGATTATTTTTTGTTGTTTTTTTTAATTATTAATTTTCTAGTTAGTTATAGCGTAAAAAGTATGTGTGCAAATATGTTTAAAGAATTTTTAATTTTTAATTCTTGGGTATTGGACGATAGATTTAGGTGAAAAACATGATTTATGTTGGTTTAAGGAACACTGAAGAATGCATTGATCTTAACGCTGGATCCAAGAAAATCAAGGTGTGGATTCAGATCGAGGCGAATCCCCAATATTAATGAAACTATTTCAGAATCCCAAAAAATGTATTCAATAAACAATTTGCACGTTTTTATATATTTTCCCTAAAAAATTCCTAATAATTTTTAAGCTTTTTTATTAATGACCATTTCCTATGGTCGTTGTTGTTGATGTCGATGTTGGACCTGATGTTGATGATGTTGGTCCAGCTTGTTGTGACGTCGTTTCGACATTACTCGGTGAAGTCGTTGATGCTCCTTCCGTTTCTTCTGAAGCTTGTTCAAGTTCTTTTTTCTCTTTCATTATTCGACTCATTCTTGTAGCAACAGCAGCAGCTACAGCGGCACCACGACCTTCAACAATAACAAATTAATTAATTAAAATTAATTTCAAAAAATTTTCATACCACTTCCATCTTCGCTAAGTGCCAAAACAATCTTTAAAAAAATTTCAAATTAAAAAATTAAAAGGAATTAAAAAATAAACCTTCCATCCATTCAATTGTCCATCAAGTAATTCATGTATTTTTATATTTAATAAATGTTCAAAATTTGGATGAAAACGAAAAACAGAACCATCAACACCAACTGTCATTTCTGGACTTTCACCTCTTTCATTCTTGACAGCAACTTTTCTGGATATTACACGTTTTAATAGTGAAGCTATTCCACAAGCACATAAATGCGCAGCACGTGTGCTAACCATTGAACAAACATAAGCAATATTTGCACAATCACCAGCGGAAAGGTCATCAACACCTTAAAATTTAATAATAAAAATTAACAAAACAAGGAAATATTGAATTTTCTTCCAGTATAAATTTCATGTTCTTTTAATTAAGATCCAACCAAATAGCAACGGAGAAAGGGAAGATATATAGAAAGGAAAATGGCAAAGGACGAAGCAGTATTTACCCTAGGTGTTGGGTCCTTTTCCTTTTTTAAACCTTACCCGATTTAAATAAATTATTATTCAATCAAAAACCTTGATGGGAGGATTATTTTAGTTGATCGGATTACTTTATCAGATCTCTCTACAAACAGTTATAGTCAAAAATAATCAAAAATCACGATTGCCCCAGCAGTAACTTTTGTAGTGTATCAATCTGGTTATTAAAATAATCCGGCTAGCTAAAATAATCCTAACATCCAGAGCTTTCAATTGTGTTTAAATCAGTTAAGAATAAAAAAAGTTATGATCCAAAATATGGCCTCGAATCGAATCGGCGCTAGATCGGCCTATACCCAAGGGAAAAAAGTCTTCAAAAAGGCAAAAAATACCCTTTTCCAACAGCAATTCATTAATTTTTCCAAATGGACTAGCATCATCCTTTACAAATCTAAAAAACAAAAATTAAAAATATTTCTAGAAAAATTAAAAAAAAATACCCTTCAATATCAGAAACCAATTTAGTTGGAATAAATCCAGGTTGAGAAATATCATCAATAGGAAGGGTGGTAATCAAGCCTCTTCTTGTAAGGTCTTCAAGTACAAGTCGAACAAGTTCTCCCTTCAAAATAATTTTTTTAAATTTTTTAAAAATTTTAAGTACCAAATACATTCCAGAAATTGTTTTTTCAAATCGTTGTCTTCCTGGATTTATGCTGTTTTCATCCAATTGTGTGTCATAAATTGTAAGGAAATCGGCGAGTGCCCCATCATCTCCAAATCCACCCCATTCAGTGTTTACACACATTTCGTTTGGAAGGCCATCTAATTTTGTAAAATTTATGTAAACATAAAATAGATTTAAGAGACCTTTTTCGGGAAAAACTTTTTCTTGCAATTTATATATTTTGTCAAGTGATTCCATATAAGCAGCATTACAACCTTAAAATAAAAACAATAGCAAAGAAATTTTTTTGAAATTTTACCAGTCCCAACAATAACACCAATATAGCAATGCTCCTTAAAGAATGAACAAGCAAGCATTGTTCCTGCAAAAGAAAAATAATTTTTAGAAAAAGTAACCAAATTTCTACCAGTTGTATCATTAAGGACAGCAACAACATCAACGTCAATATCACCTCGGCGTTGACAAGCTTCACGAAGCATTTGGACAACATCATTACCAACAACGCCTGCGGCCTAAAAATTGAAATTTTATTTATCAAAATATAAAAACAACAAACATTAAATCCCTTTGTCCAGTTGACTAGAATAGCAGAAGTAAGCCCTTCTTGTTGGCAGGGAAAAGAAAATGTAAAGCCAAGAGGCAACTTCGTTTCAAGTTTAGTCAGTTCAAAATCCTCCACGAATTTGGCCAAACAAGCGGCAATGTGATCGAAAAGCTTAACAATAAAATTAATTAATGAAAATTCTATATCATAGTATAAAGTAAGGACAGAAGAACCAGCAAACACTTAAATTTTAAAATTTCCCTGTCTTATTTGATACTCAATGCCCTTCAATTTAAAGAGCAAATCCAAGTTAAAATTAAAAAAAAATTTTTTTAACTAACCTCAACACCAGTCCCTTTCATCACTTTATCAGGAATTCGATAAATTTTGCTCTGCATAGAAGAATGCTTTTCTCCTTTAAGTTCTATCAACAGAACTCGAAAGTTAGTACCACCCAAGTCGAGAGCCAAAAATTTTCCACGTTCCTGACCAACAGAAACGTCACGAATATAGGCTGGCAACATCTTTACTGTTGCTTGTCTTGCTAAATTTATACAAAATTAGAATTAAAAATGACAAAAACCAGTTTCTGAACGTAGCCCTTCATCGTAATGAGCATCCATACGAGCCATAATCTCTACAAGTTGTTCATGAGTGATGTTAAAGCAACTACAAGCTTCTTGTACCTAAAAAAGAAATAACGCTTCAAAAAATTTCAGAAAAGAAACCGTTTTTGCACGAGAAAATGAATTAAGATTTTCATCCTGGAGTGAAGCGATTCGTTCGACTGAATGAGTCGATGTAATTGAAGTAGAGGATGATTGACGACCACGTTGACGAAAATTATCTCGTCTCGCCATTAGAATTGCTTGTTCTAAAAATAAATGATATAAAAATGTTAGCCTATCTGGGTATTAGCAGAAATCGAAATTTTTTGTCTAAAGGAATATTGACCGTTGTCCATTCGCTCATTTAGAAAAGAGGGAGAAAAGGAGACAAAAGGAGTTTCTATGACCACAGCAGCCCAATGGTCAGTCCTTTTCCCTCTTTTAGCTTGAGAGAGTAGCTAACAAACAACATAGGCACACTAAAAGTCATAAATCCCGCTAGAAAAAACAACAGCCAAAAAAGGAAATAGCAATTCAATTTTTGAAATATTCAATTAAAAATAAAAACCGTTTGATGGTTGTTCTGAAGGCGAACGCTGTTCTGAAGGAGAACGCAGTTGAATGCTTACTGATGAGCTCTTGTCTAAATTGTTAAACAAATAAACTGAAAAACTGACAATTAGAAATGAGTGGTTACTGCTCCATTTTCTTCCTGTTGCCTAAGGCAATATGAGGGTGAAAAAATATTTTTTGGCATGGCCGTTATAAAAATTGATACATGTATACCTTAGGCAACATTAAAATAAAAGTTCTATTCTTCCTCATTTCAGAGTGTCAGAAAATTATTAAAAAGAAAACCGTTTGTTGTTTGGTCAGAAGGCGGAGATTGCTGTTGAACTGAAGGCGTTGTCCCACTAGATTTTTCGGAAGGCGTTGATTTACTAGATTTTCCGGATGGGGTGGATTGTTGAACTGAAGGTGATTTATTAGACTTATCAGAAGGTGTCGATTGTTGAGCAGGTGTTGTTGATTTATTAGATTTTTCGGAAGGCGTAGATTGTCGAATAGAAGGAGATGACTGAACGACGGGTGGTGAGCCCGAAGTTTGTGATGAGCTTTTCTTTTCCATTAATTAGTAGTAATTAGAAGTTAGTTTCTGAAAAAAGTAAATTAAAATGAATAAAGATTCTAAATTGGAATCAGGAAAATGTAACTAACACTACATTAGCAAAAAACCTTAAATTAGAAGAATTTTTTGATTTAGTAAATTTTTACATTTAGATAATAACATTTTAAAAAATTATCATTTGACACACGGCTAAGAAAATTGGTAATCAGACAGTTAGATAATAAATAATTGGGTAAAGGACGATTGGGTAGTGATTTCCGTAAGGTATTTCTGATAAAAACTAGTTTATTATCCAATTGTCCACTGCCTAGTTGTCCTATAGCCAAATAGTATAGCTGCCCAATTGTCGTTCCACCTTTGACAACAAATCGGACACTTCAGTCCCTAGCAAATTAATCCAAACGTTAGAGTAACATAGGACGAGCTAGACGCGTGCGTCTACTGAGCGAACTTACGTGGCGTAGTCGTTTAATAAAAATTTTGTTGTCTATGACGTTTCTATGTCATACATCTTCGGCGTTTTTATTTTGCCGGTTAAATTCTTTACCCTCTTTTTCGTGTTCCCACATATTCATTTTTGCGTTTCTAGTAAAAAGAATGGCACGTTTCAGCTGCGTGTTTTTCTTGTAAGAGAATAGAAATCGATTTTTCTTTTATTTTTTAGTGATTCCGCCTAAACATCAACTTCAATTTCTCATAATTCAATAAATTTAAAAATTACAAAAAATGGCTGGGTTTTTGATGAAACAGATGGTTGGGAATAAACTTGATGAAGTCACAGGCGGTTTGAATCGGTTAGGTGGAGATGATGAGAACAAAACTTTGGAAGGAGATGATCCTGAAGTATTTTTTAAAAATTACTTAAATAAAATAATTATTAAAGGTAATAGCAGCCAGACAAGAGATGGAAGAACGCCGCAAAGAAAAACACCGTAAAATGGAATTGGAACGAGAGAAAATGCGTGACCAAATACGAAACAAGTACAGTCTCCACAAAAAGGTTAGAAAATCGCGCGTTTTAAACCCTATATTAAAATTTGAAGGATGATGCGTTTGGCGGAGGTTCTTCGCTTGGAATTGATGGGCGAGTTGGACCAGCACATAAAACACCTGACCAATTAGCGGCGGAAATGGCGGCAGAAGAGGATTCGATAATAGGACAACTTGGATTGACTGAACATGTTGAGGTTTTTAGAGTTAAATTTACCAAATTACTTTCAAATAATTTTTAGAAGGCAAAAACAGCAGTAAACACAGCATTCGACACCTTCAAAGGATTTTCTGGGAAGTAAAAAAGCAATATATAAATTGGTATATCTGTAAAGACTAAACAACGATTCTCATATTTTTTGGCTCTCGAACAGTTTATGCGTTCAATCATACCTTTTCGTGTTTACTCAAAATTTTTAAGTCCACGCGAATTTCCATGCGTCCATTTAAAATTATTATAATCCCAATATTTATTGTTTGGACGTACAAACTGGACAAGAGCCTTTTTTAAACTCCAGTCAGTAGATTCCTTTTTCTAAATCATTCCACTTTTTGATTAAAAATACAAAAATTCTCTTTTAAAATATAATAGCCATTTTTTTTAATTCAAAAAATAAATATTTACCATATGTTTAGGTTAACTATTTAAATAAAAAAATTTAAAAATTGTACATTCAAAAGTAGGCACAATGTAAACAAAAGATAAATTTAAATATATTAAGACAAGAATTTCGGGAAAAGAAGAATAAAACAAACCGATAAACTATAATATTATGTACTATAAAACGTTAAAATGAAAGAGGCTCGAATATATAAATATGGGAAAAACAACAGAGAAATGCAATCGTTAGTGTAGGACACTTATGTATCCAAAAAATGTTGCGGCCAATTTAGACCCGATTACAACAATAAGCAGAGGAATTTATGTTAGGTGTTATAGAAATCAGAGGTGTGCCTTCACCCTTGCCAAATTTCGCCTTTTTAAAATCTGTTTTTGGCACACCCCTGATAGAAATGAAACAAAAATCTCACAAAATTTTATTTTTCGACCCACCTGTTTTTAGTTGGAAGGGGTCATTCCTCCGCGTCTTTTCTTCTTTCGTCTTCATCATCATCCCCATCAATAGAAGATTTTGTACAAGATTCATTATCATCAATTAAAAGGGCTGTAGTATCAAGTTTTGAAGATCCTCCTGATCTACGATGCATTACAAGAAGTTTTCGACGATATTGTGGTAATGAAAAATTGAGAATAAGTGCAAAAACAACTAAAAGTGCACCACAAAGGAATGGTGGACCTGGAACAGGGCCCTGAAAAAATAGAAAAAAATAAATTTAAAAAATATTTGTATACCCCAGTTCTGAGTGTTATTCTATCCAAAGAATTATTTTGTGCTGTTGAGGCACTTATTGATGGTTTATTGTTATCAGGAATTAAAGGTGATTGAAATCGAATATTTGGTACTGGAAATTGAGGACCAACACCAATATGTCCAGCACTTTCATCATCTGATGTCAAATCCATTCCAAACGCATAAAAAATAAGGCCGAAGACTGCTGGGCCCAATCCTTGACAAAGACCGCGGATACCTGAAAAATATGTTATTAAGTGACCTGAAGATTAAAAACCGCTAAGAATTCCTTGAACAGTTCCCTGCAACTCTTTACTTGTCTGTAACGAAACAAAAGCAGAAATTGCTGGGTAAGTCATTTGAGAAAATGCAGCAAACAATCCAGCTCCCCACATTCTTTATAAAATAAAAATGAGAAAATATTTAAAAAAAATTTTTTACATCCAATGTGCAGAACCAACACCATACCAAACTAACTGGACAAATTGAAAAATTAATCCAAGTGTTATAGCCGACTGAAAAATATTTTTGAAATTAAAAAAGAAAAATTTCAAACCTTAGGACCAGCTTTTTGAGTAATTAATAAAAGAATTCCTGTTTGACTAAGGACAGAAAGAACACCAACAAATGCAATAAAAAGAGCGACAGACTCAGCAGAAAAACCAACAACCTTTAAAAATTTTTTTTTAATATTATAAAAATTCTTAACCAATCTCAAGTAGACAAAAAAGCATGAAAATTGTCCAGCTTCTGGTAAATATGACAAAAAAGTAATTGCAGATAATCTCAAAATTGTTTGTTCATCCCGAAGAAAACGTAAAATAATAAAAGGATTTGCAGAGAATCCATTACTATTGATTCCTTCAATTACAGTTTGAGGCTGTTTTCTAGATTCTGGAACACAACAAAGAATAAATAAAAGATCTAAAATTGCAATTAATGTAGCCAAGAGAACAACAACATCATCAGAGTATATTCGACTTAAATAAGCGCCCAAAGCCTTTAAAAAATTAAAAAACTATTAGAAAAATTTGTTAGGTAATCTTCTAGTTTACTAGTCACTAGAAAAAAATAAGCAGGAAGTGCTCTTTCGATATCTTTGAGTTTTGCAACTAACATAAGTAAGTATTATAATCGAGTTTGTCGAGTCCAAGGATCTAACTATCCATTCAATTTGACCTTATCGATTCGAGTAAAAAAACATTCGAAGTAAATGAAAATTTGAGCTCATATTCAAACCATGTTAGCACTCGATTACCCATTGGCAAACTTCAAAAATATCGAACAAGCATTTTTTCACATTTTTTTCATAGCGATCAGTAAACAAGAAGATTACCATTTTTAAAAATTTACTGGTGATGTAACAAGAGAAGCAGCAAAAGTCGCAGAAACTAAACCACAAGCAGTTGTTCTTTCATTAGGTTCAGTTATATCAGCTACATAAGCAAGTACAACACTAAAAGTTACAGAGAAGAGGCCACTAAATGTGAAGAGAGTAAAATACCACCTTTAATTTTGAGAGATGTTTTTTTAATAAAAATTAATAAAAAAATACCATGGCGAGATTTTAAGGCAGGGAATTGGCATACACGTAAAAAACACTGTAAGCAACAAAAAAGGTTTTCTACCACAAACATCAGAAAGCGCGCCAACCAAAGGTGAAGAAATAAAAGAGAGAATGCCCTGAAAAAATTTTACTAGGGTTGGACCTCGACCCCCAACAATTTTAACCAAAAACCGATCCCGAACTATTAGACCCCGAAGGGTCGGGGTGCAATCCTAATTTTTCCGCAAAAAATTTATTAAAAAATGAAAAAAACCTTTAAACCCATAATAAGCCCATTCATAAGAAATTTGTTTGAAGGAAATGTTTCAGCAAGAACCTTTAAAAAACAAAAAATAAATTTCAAAGATTAATTTAAAATTATACACTAATCACAGGCACAGTCAAAAGACCCCAAGAAAAATATTCTAAAAATATTATAAAAAGTGCATGAACAAGTCCAGCTTCTGAAGGCCGCTTTGCACTCATTGAGCTTAAAGTTGGAGTTGAAGAGCGAAAACGTCGTTTACAACAAATTGCAGAAGAAATTGAACGAGTACGTCTACCCATACTTTAAAAAACGAAAAAATTGTCATATAATTATATAAAAATTTTATATACACACCTATTTTGTCATGTATAAATTTAGGGGTCGGGAACAGCAAAAGAATAAAGCAGGTTTTCACATTAGCTCTCGAAAGCACTAGAAAAAATGTTCCTGTCCAATACTCCCATCTTTTTATTTGTTAATAATTTTCGCTTAAGATCCACCCAAACCCGAGACCCAACGGATCCGATTAAATATGGTTTTAAGGTTTTTATTTTACTAAATTTTAAATAAAGTATAAACCTTTTAAAAAATGCACAAAAACATTTTGCAGACATAAAAATTTAAACAAATTTTAGCAAATATTATCCTTCATCTGTTAATTTTAACAAAATCCAGCAAAAATAAAAATAGGTAGCAAATTTGATCAATCTTTTAATTGTTGTAGCTAATTTTAAAAACTGGAAAAAAATGTTAAATTAAAAAAAACTTTGCAACGAATTAAACAAAATTAAATAAACGTATGACACGTGCCTTTTTATAAAATTATTAAAGTCGCGCATCTCTCCTTAAAATTTATTTTTCACCTCCTTAAATATTAAAAATACCCAATGAAAAATATATAAAAACGGTTTACTAACCTTTCGTCACACAAACTTTTTGACACCAAAACTTTTCGTCACTTTTAATTGCCAGCTAAATAAATAAACAACTTTTTTTATTGACAAAAAATGCCTTGTTAATTATTATGTCTATTACAGAAATATCAAAAAATAATACAAAATATTTATAAAATAAAAATTATCAACTACAAAAAATACTTATTTATAGAAGCGAACCAATAATTAAAAAATTGTGAAAAATGAAAAAAAAACAAAGAGTTTCTACCAAATGTACGAAAAATGCTGGTCGTGAGAATAAGAAAATATTTTTGAAAAAAATGTCAAGGAATATATTAGAGTTCGAACAGACGATTTTGAAAAAATCGCATCCGGGTTCGGGAGTGTAAATCCGGTAAAAAATTAGGCTTATCTATGTTTTCTAAGTTTCCGAGGTTTTAGCCAAGAAAACCCCAACCCCGAGTCAGCATGGAAGAAATAACCCGGCTACCGGTCCCGACAATATGAAAGTTCGAATAATATATATAGAAAAAACATTGTTAAAAAGATTAAGGCTTATACAAAATGGCAAATATAAAAATAAAAACAGGGATTTCCTTGGATTGATATGAGGCACAAAATGAAAATTGTTTCTTTTGTTGTTCTGTATATATGGTATATTTTTTAAATTTTAATATTTTGAGGTTATTTCTATAAATTGTCTTTCTGACTTTTTTTGTTGTTGTTTAGCAAGCCAACATAAGGCATTGCTCTTTACTTTTTAAATTAAAACAACTTTGACATATCCATTCAAGACGAAAATCTTTACAAAATTCTGCAAATGCATCAGATGAAAGACCAGAACAATCCCAATGATAAAGTTGATTACATCCTTGACTAATTGCAGTACATTGAATTGCTTTACGTTGATTCTAGAGATAACACAATTTACTTTCAAAAAATACTTTCAAAAAATACATTTATTTCCCGTTGACAAGCAAAACACAAGCCCTTTGCATGTATCCTCTGATCTGGCATAGGAGCAAGTGTAGGGCAATTGTTGACAGGTGGAGGAGCACTTCCAGGTCCAGATGGAGGAATTGAAGAAGTACATCGTTTGATGGATGGAGGTGATCGGCCTGGGACTGGAAAATCAAAATAAGATGAAAAGTTTGCCCAAATCAGTTGGGATTTTAGATCTGGCATTCAAAAATTTTCAAACCAATACAGAAATTTTTGTTAAAAAAGAAAAGGCGAATAAAAATGTTTTTATTATAATTTGAAGAAAAAAACCTTTAAAACAAGCATCCTGTTGCATTCCTTGCATCATTTGATGTTGCAGTTGTATATGACCAAAAAATGGAGATGAACCATCTTGACCTCCTCCTGGACCTCCCCCGTCGATTTGAGGAGAACGACCCTAAAAATAAATAAAAATTATTTTAAATTAAAGAAAAACCCATACAAAATTTGTTTGTTGATTTTGTTGCATATCTTGATCTTTCCTCAATTGTTCTTCCCTTTCTCGTTGTTTCCTCTGTTTTGCCGTTTCTTTTTTGGGTTTTGGCGCAGCTCCTGGTGTCATAGCTGAATTAATTAGAGAAATGTTGGCATCACATTGTTGTTTAACAGAGGAAGGATTATTTGGTTGAAGTTGTTGTGGAGGTAATACATTAGGAGGTGGAAACATGCCTGGGGGAAGAATTGCGTTGTAAGGCACAGGAATCGCTTGACCGTTCGGGAGGGCAATCTATAAAGATATTTTATTTAAACCGGCAGGAGCCATGATCCAATTCACGGTCGAAAAACTAACCATTGGAATAACGCCCTGTGGAAGCTTTCCAACAAGCCACGGTGGTATCAAAGCTGGAGGCACTGGCATACCTGGTTTGACCGGTATAAAAACCATACGAGTTTGAGGAATAACCGGCCTAAACATTGGCATAGGCATTGATGACCTTTAAAGAATAAAATTTATCTTTTCTTTATCTTGTTTAACTAACCAGCGACCCATAGGTGCAAATGTGCCTTCTGGATAGAGTTGTTCAAGCCTTTGACGCTGCTAAAATAAAAATGTTTAAAGTGAATATTTTATTCAAAACTTACTAATGGCATGTTATAAAAAGACCATTGTGGAAAAACACCTCCTGGAGGAATTCCACCTTCTTTAACATTAGGTAATGGAAGCATTGGTGGCCGTGAAGGATCTGTAGATCCCAACCTGGCTAATTCTGCCATGGATTTAGCTAAAATTAAATAAAAATTTTCTCTTCCTCTATTAAAAAACAAACAGTCAGCTGGAGGTTTTCCATCCCAATTAAGTGGTTGCATTGTTGGTTGCATCAATTGCTGTTGTTGATCATTAAAATGCTGTTGATGACCATCCAAAGGCGAAAGATTTGAAAATTGTGAGGAAGTTGTTGGAGGAAGATCGGGTGCAAACGGATCACGAATAATTATTTTTTGTTGTTGTAACCGCTGTTGATCAGTATTTTGATTTAAAACATTCGAAGACGATGAAGAAGACGGGCGTCGAAAATAATCGAAACCTGTAGTAGTTCCACCAGAAACAGAACCACCAGCTGAATGATGTCCAGAGTCGGCTGAAGAACAGCAAGAAGGACCTGCTGGTGCAGAACCAGGACCATTAAATTGTTGCTGCTGTAAATTTTGTTGAGAATTTATATTTTGTTGTTGCTGAAGGTGTTGATGTCCGTTAGCAGAAGCTGGATTGGCGATTGAAGTAGGCACAAAACCAAAAAACTTTAAAAAATAATCTTGTTTTTAAAAATAAATTAAAAAATACACCAACTTTTGAATTAGAATTTCCACCAGAATTTGGTCCAATAATATTTGCTGTCAATGATAAATCACCAATTGGAGAGATTCCATCTAAACCATTCAAATCTTCAGGAAAATTGTCAGAATTAAGGTCGTCATTTTGTTGTTGTCCAAGACAATCTACATTACTAGTAGTTTGGAGAAAAGTTGAGGAATGACTTGGAATTGAAGATGTTGTAGTTGCTAATTGTTTATTTTGTTCATTTTCTTTTATTAAATCATTAGAAGAATCTATGTTACTGAAAGCACCAACAAAATTTGTTTGTTGTTGAGAAATATTACTACTTGTTGCAGAGGATACGCAAGTTGTTGTAGGAACATCTTGGCCCATCATATACTAAAAAATTTAATGAATAAAAATTTTACTCAAGCTAAAGAAATTTAGAAAATTTTAAGGAAAACCCCTAATACATTAGAGTCTGAGTTCACGACTCTTTCATCCCTTTGATAACAATGAACTTGATAAAAGCGCTTTATCATTCCTAATCTAAAATATATCAGGGAAGCAGCTGAAGCAAAAAGGAAAACACCAATAAATGCAAAATTATTTTGTCTTTTGACTTAGCTGCTGCTTTAACAATTCTCTGCTACTGCGACTCTTTAACCACCCATCATAACAAAATTTGTCTCTTTATCTAATTTCACTATTTATTTTGGTCAGACAAGACATTAGAGTCGAGAACGAACTTGATAAAATCGCTTTATCCTTTATCAACACCTACTTAACTTATCAATTATGTTCTCTAATATGTGATATCATGAAAAGCGATTTTCTGGATTTTTACGGATTTACTACATTTGTAAAGCTATAGACGGGTGTGCATAAGAAGCGCTTCTAGCAGTTGACTCAACTTGGTTATACATACATAATAGAATTATGTTAGGTTATAAATTTTATTGAAAAACCCCAATTCGGCAGACAAGCGTTATACATATTTTGGAAGAGGTATATTGAATATAAAGCAAATGAGAAATACGGAGAAAAAATAATGCATGGGAGAAGATGAAAAGTAATACAAGAGAATAAGCGTAATTCAGGAAAACTGCCTTGTTGTTTCCCTATTTTCCTCCAAAAAAATAAGGACCCACAACAAAAAAAATGTAACCAAGAGAATCGATTATAATGATTAAAATCAAGCTTAAACTGTAAGTTTGGCAAATTTGGGAAAAGCTAAAAAAATATAACCGAAACATTCAGAAATTTTATTCAAAAAGTTGGAAAAAATTAAAACACCATAAAGAATGCAATTGCCTTTTGTTATAAATTTTGCAAACAAAAAAAGATGTAAAGTATTAGAACAATGAAAATTGATTTGTAAAACTTTTGAGTTGTAAAAATATGCGCGAACCGAAATTTATTTTTTAGAAAATTATTTTTAAAAAAATTGTTAAAAATAATCAAATATATTTCGGTAAAAAAAAGAAAAATTAAACGTAGATATCTACTAAAAAAAGAAATATAGACTTAGAATTCAAAGACAATTAAAAAAAATAAGCTTTAATATATTAATGAGATTCAGAATGTGAACCTTAAAACTCTGCTTTTTAAATATTTGATCTTTAAATATCCTAAAGGAATTAGAAATTATTTCTGGCACCAAATATGTATTTTTTTTCAAAAATTTTGTTAAAACAGATTAATTTTTTTGATGTTTTTTAAAAATTTATTTTTTGATGCCAAAAAATATTTTTTATCTAAAAATAAAAAAATTGAAAAGTTAACAAACTGAGCTCACAGCCAACAAAAAAATTGAACAAAAAATTTAAGCAGTATTGGACGGTATGAATTTTGGGGATATTTTGACTGGAAAAAATTTGTAAAAATTTAAAACATTGTAAAAATTTAAAAAAAAATTTTGTGCTGAAAAAAGTGGTGATGATGCTTTTAAAAAATCAATTTTTGTTTTTTTTTCATCATTGAAGGGAACAACAGGAACGTTTCTTTTTCTCAGGTAACCGTACCATTTCGGCATGACCCGGAGGCCCTAGCCCGTCCACAGAGACAGAAGTGTCCATTATTAATGGTTGATTGCTGCTTGTTGCATGCGTAGAAACTTCCTGTCTTGCCTCCGTAAATGAAGCACTAAAAATTGATTTTATTTTTAAGTGAGAAATACTAAAGACCGGACCGAGATCATAAATAATCTCGGTTATCGAGCCCGAGATTTACGAGATATCGATCTCGATTCACGACGACACTCCCAGTCCGGTCTCTACTACTAATTACTTACCCTCCTCCACCTCCACCACTATCTCCATTAGCAACTTTATCTGTTCGAATTGATGAACGCTGATGAGATGAGGAGGAAGGCTGTGAATTTAGTAGTTGATGTGAAGGTACAGGGGACCCGTGTGAGGGTGAAGGCGGAAACGGTTTTTGTCGATACAACTCAACAATAGGATCAACCTAAAAATACAAAACTTGATATCAATTCATTATCGATTTTTGTACCTCGTGATAAAGCTGCTCATCTGGCCGAAATGGATTTTCATTTTCATGTTCTGACTTTCTGAAAATGAGATTATATTTTCATTTTATAGAAAAACCAACTTCATAAAAGAGGGCAATGGAGGACTGTTCACCATCTGAATCGAAGTGGATGAGGCAATAACTTGAGGAGTGGCCAAACCTGCTGCTGACGAACCAACAGCATCCACAATTGCTGTTTGCTGTGTTGTTGTTGTGGTAATTTGTGCGGGTGGTGAAATTGGTCTAGGTAACTCAACTTGTTCAGCGTGTACTCTAACACGACTAAGAGGAGCGTCTGGACTGAAAATTAGAAAAAAAATTTGTCTCACGTTTGTGTTTTCAAATTAAATTTTATTTTTCTTCAAGTTTTTAATTAAAAATAAAATAGAAGAAGAGGGTTACAAATATTTTTTTGAAAAAAACACAATTGAGTAAATAAAAATAATGCCCACAATTTCAACTAAATAGACATAGAGGAAACGGATGTGAGAGGAGAGGAAATACTAAAATGATGTAAAAGAGCAGCTTTTCCTAAATTCTCTCAAAACAAAGGAGAGATATTGTGGCCATTTTTAGCTTTTTTTATTTAATTCTTTTACTCTCTATCAAAATTAACAGTTTTTAGTCTTAAAGGAGAGAAAAAAGCTACAAGAGTATTACCACAAGCATCACAAAATTAGTTACAATTTAATATTTTAAGACTCAATTGATGAGTATTTCCCCAAAAAAAACCGAAGAACCGCTGACCAGCTGCTTGGCCCAAAAATACCCTTCAAGAGGTACATCCAAAAAGAGATTTTGTATGTGTAGTTTTCTTATTCTCTAAGTATTCTCTTATTTTAGTACATATCTCATTCCTTTTACTTATTTGTTAGTATAACTATGCCAAAAATAAAGGAAAGACACACAGCTGGTCCAAAATTTTGGGGAAAACTGCCTAAAAGATGTCTTCCTTAAGTATTTCTTCAGTTGTCTTTTTTCAATAAACATTAGGTACCTTTGTGGTTATAGCCTTTTGAGTATTGGATTAACAAGTTAAAAAACGCTTTTTAAGAACGACCAAAAAACAAGGCAAGCACTTTGTTGTTTATCTCACTTATTTGCATTAGAATAGAGAGAAAAATACATTGCTAGAGATGGACAAAAATAGTTAAAAACAAATACATCGTCCTCAAAAAGCTTTTTTTTAACTGTTAAACTACAAAACCTATCCATAATTCACAACAACCAAAACAATAAAGGATTACATACTCTGTATAAGTTGTTGATTTGTTTTGTTGCCGATAGCTGGCTATACTATAGTCATTTTCCACACCATCATCATACAGAATCATTTGAACATGTTCCTCGCCACCAAAAGATACTCTTAATATTTAGCAAAAAGCTTATATCAAAAGACTGAGAATTTTCCATTACTAAACCTAAGAAGACCAAAAATTTTCTGGCCCAGGAAGTAACTATGTGCCGAAACTGCGAATCATTCTAATTAGGTCAGAGTAATCCATAGTTTAATATTTTTCGAATAAAGTATTTTTGACCCACCTTTTATTATGTTCTATAACTGCTGTATCATTATGTTGAGACTGGTTGGCCATTGAATAAAAAATGCTATTTAACTTTTGATGAGTTTAGGAATTAATTATCATTAAGAGAAGTATAAATTATAAAATTGGTAGTTTAATTGAGGTAAAAAATACAAATTAAATTTAAGAAGTGATACTCTGAAAAGAAACTTAAAATTGTGTGAGATTCTCTAAGGGGTTTTTGGATTACTTTTCCCGATCTCTGTCCGGATTATTTCCTGATCGACTAATTCGAAAAATCTGGTCAGATCAGGATCGGCTCTATTTGCAAACCAGGAATCCGGATCCAACTCCGGAAGTCTATTTTGCCAGGCACAATTAAAATCACACATACAGACAGACTCTAATGGAAAACATTGTGTGGGTTGACTTAAAGAAAATTAAGATTTATTATAAAGATTTATTTTGTGCTTTGCTAACAAAAAAGCTTACTTTTAAAAAAATAAAATGGTTAACGCTTGATTTACAAAAAATACAAGCTTTTCGAAAAAAATGTAAATACTACTCTAAAACATCAAAAGAAAGAAAAAAAGGACAAAGATTTGGGAGGAGAGAGGTTAAATTTGAAAGAGCATTTACTACTTTCAAAATTTGATCATGAAGAGATGAGAAGGCGCCTCTTGTAAAGTGCCTGAGTCGCTCTCGGGTTTCTCTATTCGTTGTTGTCACAAGTCGGCTGGCTGCAATGTTTATACTCTACTCAAAGAGCATAGCATTGATTTTTAGCTACTTATTAGTTTACACACATTTGCGGAAAGGAAAAGAAAGAAAATCAAGAGAGCACGCAAAGAAAATCATTGTTATAAAGAAAAATAGAAAATAGCGTTGTTTTGGAATGTCAAAATTCTGTTTTAATTTTGGCCAATTCATATTTTACCAATGAGGCTATGGAATCACGTTTTGCCAACAAAACCCTTTGGCAAAACGTGATTTTTTGCCTTATTGGTAAAATGTGATATTGGTCAAATATGCTCGAGCCGTTTAAAATCTCTAATTGTGTTTTGCAAAAATGTCAATTTGGCTTTTGTAATTGTAAATTTTCAGTTAATTTAAAACACAAAGCTTTCTTTTTACTCTGTTTTTTACTTTTTAAACGTTTGAATCGCATTTTTAAATCACCAATTCTTTCTTAATTTCCAGGAACTTTATTTATATCCTCAAATAAACACAAAATCGATGACCTGTGGACTAGCTGTTAAACGTCCATTAGATTTGGGCCAGGATGCATTCGAATTGATTGATGTCAAGAGAGCTCGCCAAAGCGGTGCAAGTCCAAAATGTTCACCGTTTCGCCCTCAAATGGGTATATTGGCAACTTCATTGAATCAGTCAACAACGGGTAATCCAAGTCCAAAGGTTTGCTTTAACTTTTTCTTTATTCTTATTTTTCTATTCAAAGCCCTCTAATGGATTAATCAACGTACCAAGTTCACCATTTGCGGAAATTTCTGGACGTTGTCAGCTTTCGAGCAATCAACTTGACTCCTACTTGCGTGCTGAGATTCAACATTTGAAGCGTCGAAAATTAATTCCTCGTCGAGCAAATATAACAACCAACAGCCTCGAATTGTCAAGTAGTACAGCAAACTTTCGCAAAGCAAATTCGCCTACTTCTTCCATCGTTATTTTTTAAATAAAATGTTTTTTAAGTTTTCATTATTTACAGTCCGGAAGTGATTCTGATGGTGAAGTTCATAGCATTCAAGATCCGGAAAAGCAACGAGCTGCAATGTTGGAATCTCTCTATGAAAAGCCGCATTTTTCTCTTCGACAAGTAAAACTGATTTGTGAGCGCTTACTTAGAGAGCAGGAAGTTCGTCTTCGCTATGAATATGAGACAATTTTGAATAAGAAACTTGATGGTTTTATTAATTAATACTTTTTTAATTTAAATTATATTTAGAACAACACGATCAATATGTGCAATTTGCCAAAGAACAATTGGAAGTTAATGCTACGAAGATGGGCGACATTTCATGTATATAATTTTTTAAAAGTATTGGAGATTGAGCTAGACGTTTGGGTTGAGGCGTGACTTTTCTGTATGGGACAAACTTGACTTCCAGGATCCGGTCCGAGTCAACGAATCAAATTCGGTCCGATTCAACGAAAACCCAGACTTCAAAACTCAATCTCTAGTGTACAAAGTCGACATATGTTTAAGTAATTATTTTTTTAGATCTCTCATGAAGAGAAACGCAGGTACTATGGAAGATGTAAAGAAATTTTCACACCACACAACAAAAAAGAATTAAAATTTATTCTAACATAGCCTTTTTTGTGTATATTACAAAAAAAAGTAATTTTAATGTTTTCTGGCTAAATTTCTTTTTCTAAGCTTTCAGTTATTATCATTTTAGAATTTAATTAGGTTGATTATGTTGCTCTTTTTTTCTTTTAAAAATAAAAAATATAAATATCAACCTAATTATTTCTCCACTTTTACTTGAATAAATGATGTCTTTTTATTTTGTTTCACACAAAAAAAAAGTTGTAAAAAACTTCAAATATTTTTTAATTTTAACCACGAATTGTTTACTTTATTCAGAACTTAAACTTTAAAAATGCCATCTGATAGTAGACGATCTGAAAGAGCTTCAAGAGATGATCAACGTAGGCGTAGTACGCCACAGGAACGTCCTGGGAAACGTTCTGCACCGGATGATAGGTTGGTTAAATTTTATTTTGTTAGGGGTTGCTGGGCTGCACTTTTGTGCTTGGAAAATATTTTTTGTTAAAATACTTGAATGGTGGGTGAGAGGATATTTTGGGCATTTAGATGGGAGATGATTAATTTTTTGCACTGGATATTGCGAAAAGTATTACCTGGGGTTTTGTTTTCATGACTGCGGGTTAAAACGAACATTCTTGGGAAGATATATTTAAATGAAATATTCTAGAAATTTTACACAGTTTGTTGGGGCCATTTTAAAATTGAAATATTCACTATATTTAAATATAAGCGTTTATGAATTTTACTTTGACAATTTCATTATTGACCTTTAATCACTTGTGCGTCCATATTTACATCTCCAAATGCTTCCGTTGTAAAGTTGCTACGTATTAGGGATGGGCGGGTATCCGAAACCTAAACATTTCTCGACCCCAAACCCAATCCGAGAAACTTTGCAAACCCCGACCCGACTTTTCCCGCCTAATCTCCTTAAATGACCCAACCCGAAGTCTTTTTAACCCGAAACTCGATCTTAGGAAAACTGAAAACCCGACCCGACATTTTTCTCAACCTATTTTTATCTCTGCTATGCATTTGTGTAAATCACCTTATTTACTATGCACTAAACAATGTTAATTTGTTTTACAGATCAAATAATAATTTTTTCTCCAATTATAGAGATCGCTTTGGTGATTAAAACATTATTAACGTCAGATTTTGAAGACATTTCCATCTTTTTTCTAGGGTATAAGACTCCTTTTTTCTGCAAGATTACAACAATTTTGACAACAGGGAGGGGGATGGGGCTCTGATTGACATTGGGAAAAGGGTTGGGAATCTTGCTTGCAAAACTTTCAGAATGAATTTTTCATCTTAACAAGATTAATCTCTATTATATTCATGATCTACCTACTTTAATGATTATTTATTTCTCGCTATGTGTTTTAGCAATTTTAATGTTCCGTTTTACTAAACTTCCCCTCACTTCCTTTTTCATCCTAAGACAAATCTTAAAAGTTTTTTAAAACTTTCTAAATCCATTTCTGTTTTCTCATTATTATGTTGCCGTTCTAAAACGCGCGATATTTTATGATTACATTTAGAAATTCTTCACATACAACAAGACATGATTATGATACACCGCCATCAACTCGTCGAAGTGGTGGGGAACTTGGTGGAAGGCCAGGTTTTCCTCCCCCACCAAAATTTTCGGGAGCGCCTATTCCCGAATCTGAACTGCTTGAAGATCAACCGAAGAAAAAATTTACTGGGCGCTGTCGTCTTTTTGTTGGGAATCTTTCAACTGAATTTAAAGAACAAGATCTGAAGGAGCTTTTCCTGCCATACGGGGAAATTTCGGTATATAAAATTGCTGTTTTTTACAGCAAGAAGACCTATAGCAACATTTATTTACATTTATATGGATTTACAGGAATGCTACATTTCTGGTAAAGGATTTGCCTTTCTCCGCTTGGTACAGTTTTTGTTTAGAAATTTTTGTTTTGTAAATATTTTTAAAGTTGGGATTTTTTTAATAATTTTTTATTTAATATATTTTAAACTTTGGGTATGACTTGTTAAATTTTTTGGGTTTAGCATTAAATATTTAAATCCATATTCTAATGGGCGATTGCGAAATCTGCTCCAAAATTTTAACCAACAATGCGCATTTTTTTTAATTTGAAATTTTTGGGAAATATTTACTTTATAAAAATATTTCTAACACGTTTAACTACATGTAAGGGAATATTTTTTGAACGTTTTCCTAAGTTCTTATTCCCGAATCTGAACTGCTTGAAGATCAACCGAATTAAATATATTTTTCATCAGTCTACGAGGCACCTTTTATCATACCTCTTCACTATTGTACAACAACTGACTTCAACATTATAAAGTTATGGGGATAGGGAAGGGTTGTTTGATTATGTAGAGACAATTACGGAGAAGTTACATAATTCCAAACTTGTTGATTGACTGCTTGCAAACTACTAATCTTTTAATCATATCCTGACCTTTTGATCCATTAGTTATTGTTTAACAAAATAATTAACTTGTTTGTTTGGTTAGTTGGATCGACGATTTTCTGTATATCTATTGGCTGGAATAAATTTATAATATTGGGGTAATTTGGGCAGCGATGCATGCTAATTATAAAACAGCGTACTAAAGCTCTATAGTATTTTTTTTATTAGTTGGATTTAAAATTTTATTACTTGTGATTTCAATTTAACCATAATTAGTAAAACAATTTAAAATTTTAGGATACTCGTGCACATGCTGAAGCTGCGAAGGAAGCATTGGATACCAAAATGGTTAAAGGTCGACAGATTCGAGTGCGTTTTGCTGTTCATGGTGCAGCGATTAAAGTATGATTTGAAGAATATTTTTTAAATTTCTAATTTAAAAATTAAGGTAAAAGAACTTTCTCCAGCCGTCTCAAATGAATTGCTTTATTTAACATTTTCTGCTTTTGGTGATGTTGGTAATGATTAAAAAATTTTTTGACAAATTAATTTAAATAATTTTAAGAACGTGCTGTGCACATTGTCGATGAAAAAGGTCGTCCAACTGGTGAGGGGATTATTGAGGTTTTTTAAGTAATTGAAAATTTGATATGCCAATATTTTTCCAGTTTGAACGTAAATTGTCAGCGCAGGATGCCGTTACACAAATACGCGAACGAGTGTTTCTAGTTTCAGCGTACGTATAGAAATTATTAAAGTAAAATAACATTCAATTTCTAGTAATTCGCGACCATTACAAGCTGAATTTCTTGAACCCAAAGATGAAGATGATGGATTGTCTGAAAAAATGATTTCAAAAACACATCAACTTGTCAAGTTTGTTTTGATTATTTTTTGAAGTCTATTTATTCTGTAAACCATAGAGAACGAGAAGTTGGTCCACGTTTTGCTACAATGAACAGTTTTGAGTATATGTATGGCCGCCGATGGAAAGAATTATATGAATATGAGAATAAACGTCGTTTGGAATTGGAAGCGGAGTTACGGGAGCAACGTCGAAATTTGGATGCTGATATGGAATTGGCCTATGAAGATTACAAAGCTGATATGTTACGAGAAGGTTCATTTTTTTACTTTGATATTTTAATTCAAATAATTGTTTTAAGAATTACAACGTCGTCAGGAAGAGCTTGAACGTCTTGAGGCAGCTCGTCGACAACGCGAGGAGCGTCGACATCAATTTATTGGCGGTCCGGGAGGAGGAGATGACGGCTGGAGACCTCCTCCACATGATGGTCCACTCGGTAGACAACCGCCACCACCTATTCCGTTTGGAGGAGGACCACCGAATCGACCACCGCCTGGTATGAATGGACATGGACAGCAAAGTTTGGGTAAAAATACTAGAATCTCACATATTTACATCCATTTTTATAATTTCAGGGCCAGAAGTTCGCAAATTACTCCAGAATTTGGATCCTGTTATGATGAATAATAGTCTTAATCGTGGGCAAAATCAACGAGGAGGTCCACCAATGCCGCCTGGTGCTGGTTTGCCGTTTCCGCCGCCACCAATTAATGTTCTCGACAGAAAAGGAGGAGCACCCAGTGGTGGGCCGTTGGATCGAAAACAACAAAGTCCGGCCAATATGAATCTTCTGGATCGAAATCCGCCTGCAGGACCTAATCCATTAGCTAATTTTATGATGGGTGGCATGCCGCGAATGTCGCCACCTGGGGGACAACATGGTGGAATGCGTATTCCTCCGCCACCATCTTCTCTTTTAGGCCCAGCTCCAATGGATTTTGTTGTAGGTGAAAAACGTGCTCGACGTTAGAGATAGCAAAAGAGAAAAAATACACTGATTTGAATACATTGATTTTCGTTAATATTGGCATTTTTCATTCCATTCGGCAATGTATTAAAAAAGATTTTTTGAATAAACTTTGTAAAGAATCCTTTCAACCTTATAAGACAAATGGTATGAAGCCGTAATACCGAAATACTAAATCCAAAAATCCGCCGAAATATCAAAGTGGAAAAGGCGCCGTGGCTGGTATTACAGCGCGCTACGGACTATATACCTCCCCCTTTATTGAAAAAAAATAGTCTTGATATTTATCTATCCAAAAATAATTTCTTTTAAGGCAAACTAATAAATTAATTTATTACAATATAAAGTTTACTACTTATCACAGTGTATGAAGGAAATTAATTATGCAAGGCACTCCCAAACAAGCATTATTGTAAATTAAACCCAACATAACCGCCCAAACCGTTTTCAAAAATGAATTAATATGGAGTACATGCTTCTGCCAAGAAATTATATTCTTCCTTGAAATTATAAAAAAATTATATTTTTAATTTTATTAAAAATTAAACCTGCATTCCTTTCTCTTGTAAAAAACGTCCAACAACGCTGAAGCATTTGTTGTGATAATTATTTAACCAATCAATCTAAAAAACCTTTCTTAATTTAATTAATTACTAAAGCTGCATAGCTTTAGGAATTAAATAGCAATATGCTTCACAAAATAAAAAAAATTTTTACATGTTTTTGTTCTAGCAATTCTCGAACAATTAAATTTTTTTGTATAGGCACGAAAGTAAGCACTTCAAATTCCAAAAAATTTTTAGCACCAGACTGTAAATTTTTAGCCTCAACAATCTCATAACAATTTTCAATACGAATTCCAAAATTATTTTCTTCATAATACCCAGGTTCAATTGTAACAACATTTCCCTTTTTAAGACCAAATTTCTCTGTGGAACCTAAACACGCTTTAAAAAAGAATTTTTTCAATTAAAAAATTATTAAAAAACTAACGCGGAATTTCATGTACATTTAAAAAATGTCCAACTCCATGTCCAACATTATGAGCAAAATTATATCCATTAGACCAAAGTGGCAATCTTGTAATTCCATCAAACAAAGCTGGAGACGTTTCTGACGGAAATTTAGTACAAGCACAATCTATATGGGAACGTAAAACGAGTGTAAACATTTGACAAAAATGTTGCGTTGGATTTTTTGAAAAACATATTGTTCTTGTTACATCTGTTGTTCCATCACTAGAAAAAAAATTTTTTTAATAAAAATTAAAAAAAACTATACTTACTAATATTGTCCACCAGAATCAAATAAATAAACACTCTCATCTTTGATAAATTTTTTATCGTTATTCTCGTTAACATGATAATGTGGCAATGCTGCGTTTTCATCTACAGCAGAGATTGTCTAAATTAAAAAAAGTTTTTTTGATGTTTCAAAAAGCTCGCAAGTTTCTCCGCAAGTCTTACCATTATCTTATAAAACTATGGGATAAGTTTTCTGACTTATAGAAGCAAAAAATAACTAAAAAATTACAAAAAAAACCTCAAAACTAAGCGAAACAAATTTATCCAATTGTTCTCTATAATAATTAATTTGACGTGCTGCCCTAATTTCATCAACCAAATGACCCAATGAAATTTCATTATTTATCCAATACAAAAATTTAATAAGAGCAGCAGAATCTCTAATCTTTAAAAATATAAAATTTAATAAATAAAAAAATTTATTTTACATGACTATTTCTCATTCCATTCAATTCGACCAAATTTTTAATTGTTCTCATTTTGCTAACTGGAGAATCCGCCAAATAATAATATTTTTTATCAAAAAGAGAACCAATTTCATAATTTATAGATTTTGACAGCCAAATCTTTAAAAAATAAATTGAGATCAAAGGTATAGCCAGCAGGGATGTGCCTTTCGTACTTTGCCGTACGTTTTTAGAAATTACTTTCGACACGCCTCTCGTTAGCGAGCACTGGCTAAAATGGGGGGTGTGTGTGAAAATTTTGGCAATAATTTGGGCCCAATCCTCCTCCCTGGCTACATCATTGATAGAAATTATTTTAAAATTTTTATCAAAAAACCTTATGCATTTTTGTATTAAATTCATTTTTGCTTGTTTCATGATATTCTTTCAAAAAACTAACAACATTTTGATAATCAAATATTTCCACATTATTATTTTTTAAATAAGTTGAAATTTCTGGAGTTATTTTACGCATATCAACAAATAAAAAAGTCTAAAAAAATTTTAAATTTATTTTTTTAAATCAATTTAAGTAGAATTAAAAACCTTATTAATTTCCATAATAATTGCATATGAATAAAAAACAGGAACATAAGGAATATCTGAACCACGCAAATTGAACAGCCCTTTAAAATTAATTTTTTAATACTTGCGGTTTTTCGAGACAAAAATACCCTCGACGAGCTTAACGGGAGGAACAGGGATGCACCGAAACAGAAGCAAAAATTCGGCCATAGACGAAAAGTCACGCCTTGGTTAGGGACTATTTGTCACCCTCTGACAATGTCAAAAATTATTTTAAAAAACTTGCAAGCAATATCATCCAAACAACTCAACAGAAGAGAATCACATTTCTGCCTCTTCATTTCTTCCCTTATTCTACCCAATTTTGAATTAATTTCTTCGCCACACTCTTCTATTGGAAGGATAAATAATTTTTGAGCCAATTCTGTTGGTCTTTCTATCCATAAAATATCAAACAAATTTTTAATAATTGGTGTACAAATAATTCCATAATTTTTTAGTTTTTTGTTAAAATTTTTTGCTCTTTCTGTAAGAAAAATATTAAAAATTAGAAAAAAAAATTCAAACCAAAATTAAATAATTTCGGGTCAAAACCAATTTTAGAACCATTTTCTAAATTTTGGACAATCCAATCACTAGGCATAATAGAATCTGGTCCAGTCAATTTCATTAATGTCCATCCTTCGTAAAGTTCTGATTTTGCCTTTAAAAATAATTTATTTTAAATATACATATTTATTAAAAAGTTGAAAATCCTTTAGTTTTATGTGTTTAATAATATAAAATATATAACCTGAATATAATAACGTCCATCCGTCCATAAAAGTGCATTTTCCTTTGTAACAATAACCCATGCATTAGAACCAGAAAATCCACTAATAAATTTTACACGTTGATCCCTTTCATTAATATATTCATTCTACAAAAAATATTACTTTATCTATTCCAATCCCAGCCCCACTACTCTTACATTATGTGCATCCGTTCTAGGTAAAATATAAGCATCAATATGTTCCTTTTGTCCCAAAATTTCTTCATTCTTAAATAAATCACGAAGTTTTTGAAGCAAATTATTTTTGAGCAATACAATTTCTTCCTGTGTTTCTTCAGTTGTTGTTGTTATTGTTTGTTGTGTTGGAGTTTCTATTAAATTACCATTTAACTGGTGAGGATTTTCTGAAGGAGAAAGAACAGAATTTTCATCCTTAATAGTAGTAGTTGCCATAATTAAGTCTTAAATTCTTTAGAAAAATATGATGATATTAAAAAAACATTAAGAAATCTCTAGAAACAAGAAAATCCACGTTGTAAATTCCATTTGGAAAAGGGCGATTAAAAGGGACTGGTGGACACTTAGACGCGGTAGATTTAAGCGCAGACCATTTATTCGCAAGAACACAAAAGTAGGAAAAAACAACACAAACACGGCAAAAACAATCGTTTTTGCCTATTATTGAACTTCTTTTTTAATTGTTTAAAGTTTTTCATTAAATTTGTAAAATTTTCCTCATCCTTCAAAAAATAATTTAGCATGTTTTGTATTTTTCCACGATACAATTATATTTAGTTTAGGTATTCACTCAATTTCAAACAATTTTTAAGCATAATTTTGCACGCCCCTAAGGGAAATAAAAACTAGTAATAATAACTAAAAATAGTAATTTATCCAGTAGTACACATTTATCCAAATTCGACCCATTTTTAATATCTCATATTTTTATTCAAAAAGAGAAATTTACTCTTCTCATATTTATTCACTCAACTTACAGCTGGTAAAACTTAAAAATTACCAAAAATTGTGAGGGGTTTATATTTATTTTCTGTCATTTTTTCTATTAGCAAATAATTCTGAAAAAGCACAGGGACTAAAAATAAATATATTTATTTATAAAAATAGAATTACAAAAAGCAGAGAGCAGATGCTGAGGGGAAAATATATACAAGAGTGCCATCCATTATATTTAAACCCTCTTTACTCAAAAAGCAGCAGAAAAAAATCGAACCTTTTCCCTTTAAATTAATCGTAATGTTTTTCTCTCCAAAATGTTGATATTTAATGCAAAACTTTTTTTATTTTCCGTTATGCGCAATTAAATTTTATTTTCGGAAAATTTTTTGTTTCCATTACATACTTTATTTTATTTTTAATTAACCGCCCCATTTATTCGCAATAAGAGTAGGCCTATGTTGTACAAAACAAAGAAGCCGTAAAATCCAGCGAGACGTGTGCCGAAAGCTCCGAGCACGAACTTCGGATTTTGTAAAAACGCAAAACCGAGGACCGACTCCAACTTTGACCATTTTTATCTTGCGAATAAATGGGGTATTTTTAATTAAAATTTTTTCTTAATTTTTAATTTTTTAGTATTTTTAACCTTTAAATATTCTTTTATTCTTCTAAAATTTGTTATTATCTTCAATTTATTCAATAAAAATGATTTATTCTACTAATCTTCAAATATGCTTTACTTAATTTTTGGCAACAACTTTTCCCTCTGGAAATGGTTTAGAAGACGGAATAAATTAAATTTATTTTTATTTAATTGTTACAAATTGTTATTATCATTAGAATGTTTAAATGCACAACAAAAACAACAACAAAATTGTTTTGAAAAACAATACAAAAATTTAATAATTAATTTTGGTTCTTTACATATTATTAAACGAATTGGAATTGTATATTTAACTAGATTTTTTTAAATTAAAAAAATTATTTTTCAAGGTTTCAGCTCCAGATGCATTTTATTTGGCACATTATATAGATGAAGATATTGCTGAAAGAAGGATTAAAAATTATAAAATTGAGACGGGAGATGATAGAAATTTTTTAAAAATGTCAAATGGCGAAAAACATGTGTGTATATTTTTTTAATTTAAAATAATTTGTCGAATAATTTTTAATAAAATAATTTTTCGACATTTTCAAGTTGCTAGGCATAGTTTTTTTTCTTTCAGACAGACCCGTGCCTAGTTTTCCGTTTCAAAACCCGTCAACCCCGAAATTATTTTTGTCTAAATACCCGGTTTCCAGTCTACCGGCCCCGGAATCCCGATCCTGGCCTGACACACCTCTGGAGATTTTCGTTCAAAATTTGTTCTCAACAAAAAATTCAGTTCCTCTTTTTAGGTAATTTATTCAAGTAATTCTGCTCACAATTTGGAATGGTCACAACCTGAAATATTAGTCAACATAATTCATTTAATTTCAATTAATTTAAATAAAAATAAAACAATTCAACAACAACAACATTCCCCAATTATTTTTGTCAATGCCTGCAAGGCACAAAATCCAAAGCCAATTTCAATTAGCAATCCTTTTGCAGTTAATCCAATGCTTTTAGGAATTTCTTCTGCTGCCTATGAAAATGAATTGATTATTAATTTTAAAACTTTTGAAAATGGTTAGTTTTTAAAAATTATTTTTTCATTTACTCTAAATGCCTTAATATAAGCCCTGGGCTTTTATTTTGCACTAGATCACCTTGAGTTGACCTATATATGAGAAAGAAGCTTTTATTAGAGAGTGGGCTTCTACTTTTCGATGAGTCTCTTCGAATGGGCGTCTATTAGAAAGGGCTTATTTCAGAGCATATACGGTAAAGTAATAATTTTTAAAATCTAGGGGTTTACCCAAAAGATAAAAAATTTTCATTTTAGGTCTTTTATTTTATTCAATGGCTAATCATGGTGATCATTTAATTGTTCAGCTTTCTTGTAATTTTATATTTTTTTAAATTTAATATTTATAAATTTTTAGTTGGCCGTTTAGAAATATATTTTGATTTTGGTGCAAATCAAAGAAATGTACTTTTTGGAGGATTGGCTTTAAATGATGGAGTAAATTTTTGAGAAAATAATAATTTTTAAAAAATTATTTAGGAATGGCACGAGATGCGTTGGTGAGCTAAAATTTTTTTTCAATATTTTCGGATAAAATGTCTCAAAATTTTTTTCTTCTAAAAACTAAAATATTTGTTGGAAAAAGTCCGTCATGCCGCATACATCTTTAAAAATATTAGTCTTTATATTTAAGGTTACATCATTTTGATAGTGTAGAATTGTTTGTAGATTTAATTTTAATAAATACAACAGAAATTGGTGGCCTTTATCGCAAATTAGATTTAAATTCAGAAGTATGGACTAATTAATTTTTAAATTAAAAAATATAAATTTAGATAGAAATTGGTGGGAGGAATGAAGAATTTGTTGTTGAAAAGGTTAATTTATATTTTTTAATAGTATTTCTTAAATTATTTAGATTCATGGATTAAATATAGAAAATGGATTTCATGGTTGTTTTGCTAGAATAATGCTAAATAGTGTTGAGATATTATCTTCTGCACCTGCAGAATTGAAAGAATGTAAAGTAATGGTTTTTATTTTTTTAATTATGAATAAAATAGGGAATCGTATTATAGGATTTATGACGCAATTTTACCGAATATACTTGTTACTTTCCTCATGGGCAAAATTTCACATTTCTCCCCATTAATTTTAATTAATTTTATAGATCCCTCAACCACAACTTTTTTCTCTTGGATTATCTACTAGTCTACAAATTCCATATACATTTCTACCATTTTCATTAGATTTTTATATAATTCCAAATTCTGGTCCTTTACTTACAATTTTGGATAATGAAAATTCTAGTCTTTTACAAATAAAAATTGAAGAAAAAGCTGAGGAAATTGAACAAGAAGAAGAATTGTTACCAAATTATATAATTAGTATATATACTGGATTTGAAGGAGATAAACCTAAAAGTATGTGAATTTTTAAAATTTTTTAAATTTAAAATTTCAGTTTTTTCAATTGGTCCACCAGGATGGCATTCTTTAGTATTAAAATTGCGAGCTGACTCATTAGATTTAGTTCTGAACAGTAAAACAATTTTTTGGGTACAAGGAAATCAGGCTAGGCAAATTGGTGCAGGTAAACAAAAATTTTTTTCCAATTTTTTTTTTGATTAATTTTTTAGGAATGCAAACATTTTTACTCTCCGCTTCTGGTTGTTATCGTTCCACAACTATTGACTTAAATCAGGTATATTGAAAGTAAAAAAAATTTTTTTTTGCAATTTTTAGGGAATATTAATGGGAAATGAATATAAACGTGATGAATGTTCTTTGATTCAAAAGTTTGTTTTTTTAATAAAAATAAATTTTTTAAAATTTTAATTTAAAGATGTTCACCAAATCCGTGTATGAATGTAGGAAAATGTATACAAAATAATTTTTATACATTTAATTGTAAATGTTCAAATAATTATAGTGGAAGATTTTGCCAAATTTGTTTAGTTTTTTTAATTTATTTATTTTGTGATTTTTTTCTTTATGCTAACATTAAGGGAAAGTCCGCAGGTCAAACTAATAAAAAGTTAGGTCTCAGGTTAGATCAGTCAAAGGGTCTCGATTGGATGGCCAGTGACATCCCCTCCCTGCTGCGGACTTTCAGGATATAAACGAATAAACTTTAATCTAGTTTATATACATATATTTATAGCTAAATTACCATCTTCATGCGAACAATATTTTGCTTTAAATACTTCAAAAAATATTGCTAAAAGAATTAATAAACAATTAGTAATGATTGATTTAGACGGCGGTGGATCATTAAAACCTTTTAATGTTGAATGTAAAAAAATAAATAATTTGAAGAAAAAAGGTTTTTTTAAATTATTTTACGAAAAAATTTTGTTAAAGAAAAATCTCAAAAAGAAAATATTGAATACTTTACAATTTTAAATAATGATGCTCCAAAATCTGGAATTCAAGTACGGGGTAAAAAATTTTTTTATTCAACACGTTTTAAAATTTAAAAAAAACAGGTATTTCCGAGCCTGGTTCTGTTCGTCATATTCTCAATTATGGATTAGATATGGATGAATTGGATAATTTTATTTCTTCGTTTGAACATTGTGAACAAAAAATGAGTTTTCAATGTTCCAAAGATCAACGATTAATGACTTATTCTGGTGAAGATAATAAACGTCCTTCAGTTTGGTATACAACACGTAATGGACAACAAGGTTTCTTTTAAGAAATGCTTAAAGTGAACCCTTCGAACGATGACCAAAAATTTTGCGATGATGTTTTGGGGACAGTACAAGAAGAAGACAAAATACTGGCAATAGTAAATAACCTAATTTTACACAATGGTGTGTTTCATTGCAAATTTTTTGGGCATGTTTCGCTATGGCCTCTTGTTAAAAATAATCAAAAAAATTTTTTAAGGCCTCCAGTGGGGTAATGCTCCTCCTTTTTCTCGAATGTGTCCCTGTGCATTAAATGATTCTTGTTTATTAAAGTAAAAAATTTTTTAGAGTTTTTAAAAAAGAATTTTTAAGCTTTAAATGTAATTGTGACAGTGGAGAAGCTTCTTTAGATGAAGGAATTAATTCCCATATTCAATTACTTCCAATTCTTCAATTATTTATTGGAGGAGGAACAAGCAGTCAATCATTAGCAAATGTAAGCATTGGCCCTTTAGAATGTTCTGGAAGATGTAAATAAAAATTTTTTAATGTAAAAAATTTTATTAAAAAGATATTTCTGAAACAATAACATTTACTGATAGAAATCAAAGATTACTTACTTCACTTAATTTTAATAATGCTAGAACATTTTATGCTTCAATTCAGGTTTTCTTTTATTGTCTTTTTCCAAAAAAAAAAGATTTTTCTTTTAAAGATTAAATTAACACATTCAAGCCTTACTATATTTACTTTTACATCAACAAATCAAGAACGTTGGTTTCAACTTTCTGTAAGAGATGGACATCTTGTTGGACAAATAGTTAATGCTGGATTAATAAATGAAATAATTAGTGATGTACGTGTTGATGATAATCGGTAAATTTTTTTAATAAAATTAAGCAGGGGATTACAATATTACCTAAAAAATTGTTTTTAAATTAAATAGATGGCATTTAATATCATGGGAAATAGATGAACAAAAACAAATTTTACGTGTTGATTCAAAAGAAAAAATTTTGAAAGATTTTTTTATTTTACCAAAAACTTCAATTTTAATTATTGGTTCCCGTACTTATATTCCCGATCGTTCTGGTTTTGCTGGACAATTGAAGCATTTTATTATAAATGGAGAATCTATTCGTTTGGGACAATTGGCAAAAAAAGTATTGGGGAATGGAATTCAATTGGGTGAATGGGGGGCTTGTAATATTAAAGCAAATAATAATGGAAAATGTCAAAATGAAGGAATTTGTGTTGAATTATATGATGGATTTAAATGTAAATTTATTAAATTTTTAATAATTTAAAAAATATTTTTATTAAAAAGGTAATTGTTCTTTAACTCCATTTGCTGGTGATACATGTGAAGAAGGTTAATAAAAAAAATTTATTTTTTCTTTATACCTAACTAGGATTGTTGGGGATTAACTAATCCTCTGGTTTTCGGTTAATCCAAATTTTTAAAACCTGGTTTTCGTTTTTGAGTTTTAGTCGCCAACAACCTTACTTTCCAACCCTACTTTTAAAACTCTAAAAACATTTTTTAATTAGAAGTTGGTATGTGGTTATCTACTGGTTCAGAATTACGCATTGCTTGGCAACATCCTGGTCAAGTTAATAATTGTTTTAGAATTAATGTGCAAACTTCAGATATTAATAATAATGGAATTATTAATTTAATAAGAGCGAATGCATTATTTGCTGAATCTCGTTTTAATTTAAGTATTGATAAAGAAGGTAAGGAACTAAATTTATTTAAAAACAACTCTAATTTTTATTTAAGGTCATTTAAATGCATTTATATTTGATGGGTAACTTTAAAATTTTTTTAAATAATTTTTTTTACAGATTTTTCTTCACACAAAATGTAACTTATGATAAAATTAGAATGGCAGATAATAAAAGCAAGGATATTCGTTTTTGTGCAAATTCAACAGGATTCTTTTTAAATGTATTAAATTTTTGTTAAAAAATTTTTTTTAATTAATTAATTAAAGATAAATGGAGAAATTGCCCTTTCATTATTGGGAAATTTACCTTCTTTTCTTCACTTAATGTTTGGAATTTTGCTGATAAACAAAAATTTAAAGGATGTATTTCACGTTTAATGATTGGTAATGCTTTTCCTTTGAAAAATCCAAAAGAATCAAGGCTTTTATATTCTGGAAAAATTAATTTTGGAAGTTGTCCTTTTGATAAAATGTAAGGAAATTTTTTTAATAATTTTCAATTAAAAAATTATTTTTTCAAGCGAACAACACAAAAATGAACTACAAAAGATAAATTCATTAAATTCTGATGACTATTATAACGAAATTCATTTATCAAGTTTTGTTAAAAGTCAAAAGAAATTATTATTTATAACACGTATTTTTTTCTAATCTTATTTTAAATTTAAAAATTTTTTTTCAGCAATTATTGGCCTTTTAAGTGCTTTATTTATTCTTTTAACACTTTTTATTTTTCTTGCTTATATTCAAAGAAGGCCTGATGGAGTTTACAAAACTAATGAAAATAATAGCAATTTTTTACCTGTTCCACCTTTAATTCCAATTTTATCAAATAATTATGAAGCAGAAAAAAATACCTCAAAGAAGTATAATAACAAGGAGACTAAATTTGCAGAATGTGAATCATTAAATAATGATGCCCCTCAACCTCAAGAATTCTTTTGTTGAAAAAATAGGTAGATATAAAAATTGTTAATAATTTTATTGTTTTTGTAAAAAAAGATAATTGAATTTCGTACCCCTTTTTACCTTCCTCAAACTACTAAAATGGTCAAACTAAAAAAAGGGGTTATGAAATTCAATTTTACCAAAAAAGGATATAATTTTTTAAATATTTATTTGAATTAAATTTGTAAAAGATCACTGAATATAAAATAAAAAATTATTATTATTAAAGTTATTTACATATTATACATAAAATTAAAAAAATGAAACCTTTTAAAATTTTCCAAAAAAAAAACATTTTTTTAAACATTTGTATGTTTACCAGAGATGTTCTTTTCTTCATTTCTTCCTTTGCTTCTGACTGAAGAAGGATTTGTGGTTGTTTTTCCTTCTGCTAATCTCCTTTCTTGAACATCAGAAGATGAACGTCCACCTGCTGTTCGAGCAGTTGTCATTGCTTTTGTTCGTGTTTTAGTTGGAGATTGTTGGGCTTTTGGGGAACGTGTATTTAAAGGGGCCTTAATTATAATTGAGAAAAAATTTTCTTAAAAAATATTTATACCGATGTTGTAGCAACTTTTCTTCTGCTTGCAACTGGGGAGGCAATTGATGCAATTGTACTGGTAACAACTGCACTTATTGTGCTGTTTCTATTGTTTTGGTGTTTTAAGGAGGACGAAGGCGTTGTATTATTATTCTTTAAAGTTAAAAATAAATAGGTAAAATAGTTTGGATTATCCAGGGATTTCCCAAGACCATCAACCTTGTAAAGATTGAGGACTTTTCTTCCTATTTCAAGTCTTCCCCAATTTTCCCCCAAAATCACAAAATTTACAAAAGTTGTAGAAGCAGAAACTCTTCTAATTGGACAAACAGGAACAGGTAGATGACTGTCATTTAATGCTTCGTTACCAGAATTTTTTCTTTGGGTTGCTATAGGAGTAGAAAGAGGTGTTGCAGAGGCGGAACAGCTAATACCACCTTCACCCCCTCCTCCAACAGCGAATCGTTCTAGAGAGGCTATTGTAGAGCGAATAGCTGTTATTTGTCTTCTCTAGAAAATAGTAAGAATTCACTTAAATAAAAAATAAAATTAAACCTCTTCTAAATGCCCATATTTAATACGCTCAATCATAAAGGCAATAATAAGAGCCCATGCCTTAAAATTAGAAAAATTAGAATTAAAAAAATTTAGTTTTAAAACCTTTCGGACAGTTTCGCTGCGAGCTCTTAATTAAATTCAAAATAAATTTTCAGAATTTCTAAAAAAATTTACCGTCTATCCCCCCATTCAAGAGTACAGTCAATAAATGTTTCGGCGACAGAATTCCAAATTTTGCCTATAAAAATATTTTTAAAACTTTAAAAAATAATTAAAATTTAATTACTTGATAATTGACCACCAGAGATGCGTGCATGGGCTCGTCCTGTAAAAAAATTTTTAAGTAAAAAATTTTAAAGTGATATTTTTAAATATTTTATTTTTACCTATACGTTCAAGCATTGCACTAACATTTTCCAAATCATCCAAGCTTTCAACTATCTATTAAATAAAAATAATAATATTCTCCTTAAAGCCCTTCTGGGTGTGGATCCGCTCCCAAAGGAAACTTTGGAGTAAAAAAATAAAATTTTCTACCTGATCAACAAGCTCAGAAATATGCCGACAATGTGCTTTTGAAAAACTATCATGATTAACATATTGATGGGGAAGGGGACACTTAAAAAATAAAATTAAAAATGTTTTAAAAAATTCTTCGCTTACTCTTCTAAACTGTTCACGAATTTGAGGCTCTTTAAAGAATAACCGATGACTTATTTGAGAACCAATAACAGTTGGGCCTTTGCTAAGATAAACCTTTAAAAAATTATTTTTAAAATTATATTTTTTAATTGAAAAAATAACCTGACGCCACAAGGAGCGAATTAAATGAATTTGTGCAGGTGTTAATGGAATAAGTGTTGTCCTGAAAAATATTTTTATTAATTTAAGAAAGAAAATAAATAAATATACGATGTACGACGACCACTTGCTTGATGGATTACCTAAAAAACAAAAAGACATTTTTTTAATTGTTTAGCAATTGTTGATGTGATACGCAAATAAACTGACTGACAAGGGAACCTTTCAAACTGTGACCAAAAAATTTTAAATAAAAAGCAAAGTCCTATAGAGCATGGCAATGATAACCTATTGCCAACTTTTGGCTTTTTTGGCCCTAACCCCGAAATTAAAAAGTCATAATTAAAAGTTTTCGACTTTTGGAGCGGGAAAAGGGGGAGAAGTCCGCAAAGACGGGAGCCATGAACATATTTTTATAAAATTAAAGAAAAAATACATCTAAATTGCTTTGTCTTCTCTGAGCCAAAGTTAATTCCTTTCTATCCATTTCAGAAAGTGCTCGTTTCAATTCCTCCTCACATTCAGGAGCAACACCAATCCCTCCAAACATTTGAGGTAAAAGAGGAGGTAATATAGTAGACACAACAGAATTGTTTACTTCTTGTTTTTGTTGTTGGCTATTTTGTTGTTGTTGATTATTTGATTCCTTCTCTAATAATTCGACAGGTTCAGCAGTTGATGAACGATCTTCAGCAGAACAGATGGATACCTTAAAAAATAAATTTAAGGGAAAAATTTTCTTTTAAGAAATTTTTTCTTATTTGTTCTCCTACGTATTATCAAATAAAACAAATATTTATTTGTCTAATTTATTTGTCAATTCTCACACATCAATTAAAAAAATATTAAATTTCTTCAAATATATTTTTTCCTTTTCTTTTACTTGTATTATTATTTATAAATACTTTTGTAGAGAATTTTAATAAAAAAGAAATGCTAAAGGTTAGCAAAAATTCAAGGATAAGCGGATGCGGAAGGGCCCTGTAAAGCGGAATGTGCGGAAGAAATCCCTGATTTTTGGACTCAGAATTTGTCTTTAAATAAAAAATATCAAAAACCTGAGGTATAGCAAATCTCAATTGCCGTCTGCTTACTTTAATTGAACCAGGTTCCGACCCTTGCATTACTGGCGGAGAATCGTTTTGACCCGCATTATTATTAGAATCATCAGGCAACAATTCTGACGTTGTTGGAGTTAATTTAGTCAAGATTTGTTGAGATTTTGAACGTTGAATTGACAATTGTTGTTGCCTATTTTTTATCTTTTGTTGTTGTTCCTCTTCTTTGTTTGATTGTTCAATTATATTAACACTTCCGACAAGAGGGGAAAAATCCCCACTATAACGATTTTTCTTGTTAATATTAATTTTTGCAGTGACAGATTTTCTTTCGGGTTGGGGAGATGTTGATGGAGGGGATAAGTGTGTTGGTTGTTGAACAACAGTAAAATAAATAGATTCTCGTTGATGGTGTGGTCCAGTCCCTGAAGTTGACAAGGAAGATTGGGGTCGTTGTAGTTGATAAATGGAGTCATTAATTGTTGATGAAGTTGTTAAACGACTTAAATTTGTAAAATTGAATAAATTTAATAAAATATTTTATAAATTGTAGAAACTTTTCCGGAATTTAATAAAATATTTAAAAATTGTAAAAGCCTTTCCGGAATTTAATATTTCACAAATTGTAAAAACTTTTCCTGAATTTTTTAAAATTTTTAAATAGTTTATTAAATTCCGGAAGTTTTTACAATTTGTAAAATCCGAAAAACTGACGCTGTTCATATCTTTCGCTTTTTCCCCCATCCAACAAGACATATGTAATAGTCTTTAAAAAAATTCTCACTTTGAAATTTCATCATCAGCATCAAATGCCGCTTCCTCTTCTTCAGTTTCCCCCTCAAAGCGAACTCTAGAGCAACCATTTTCTGAAGCAATTTGTCTACGTAAATAAGCTCGTGCCTCAGCTGCTGTTGCAAACCTTTTTTCTTCTTCCTCTTTTTGTTTTTTATTATTTTTGTTTTCCAATATTCCGTGTAAAGGTGTTGTTGGTATTTCATTTTCTTTTCGTGTTAAATCATCCCGTTCAGTATTTAATAATGTTTGGTCAGTAGGTGATGCTGTTGCAGAAAAATAATCAAAGGAAGAACAACGACCCTTAAAAATAAATTCTTTGATGTAAAAATCAGAGTTCGAACCCAGGGTCCAGAGACAGGTTTTCCGGGCCCGGTTTCATGGCCTGGAAGACTCGACCTGGGTCAGCTTGAAAGAAAAAACCCCGAATACCAAGCCCGATAACATTAAAAGTTCGAACTCTAATAAAAACAAAATTAAGGTTTTACTTGTGAAAGAGCATCAATATCTTCTGAACGTTGATATTGTAAAGTTTGTTTTTGTTGTCGGTTCCTCTCCTCCATTTTATTCTCTTCATTTAACAATTGTGGCCTCAAAACTTTAATTTCTTCATCATTATTTTGTTCATTCCTTTCTCTTTCATTTAATCGTTTTTCTTGGTTTATTACACTTTTTGAACTTAATCTTTGACGGATTCTCTAAAATTTGAGAGGAATTTTTTGATTAGAAGAAATTTCAAAACCTGAAGGAAACCAGGCCTTTTTGATTGAAACATTTCATTGGCAGATTTAGATTTTTTATCTAATCCAGAACTTCCATCCTTATAAGGGTCAGGAATGTCCTCAGTTGTTGCTGCTTCATTACCACGTTTCTTTTTGACACTTTGAGGTTTTCGATGTTTTACTGATGATGACAAAAAGGAAGGTTTAATTCTCTAAAATTTATTTAAAAAATTTTTAAAAGCTTTTGGAAAGGAATATTATTTACGCCAGGGATGCCAAGAGTTACACGAAAACCGGACCTTCTTTCGATTCGAAACCCTATCCGAAGAAAATTTAGAAACACCGACCGAACCCCCAACTTTTTCCCTCGTAATCCCCTAACCGACCCGAAACTCAAACTTTTTTTCAAAGTTCGACGGATCAAAATCCGGTCCGAGAAATTTTAAAACACTACCCGAACCCATAACTTCCCTGATTTATACATAAATTTGAAAAAAATTTCGCTTACATTTCTTGTTATTTTAGAGTTAACATCATCATCTTCACCGTATTCCAACCTATTATTGTTTATATTATGGCTTGAAACTCTTTCAGAATTTTTATTACGGTGACGAATTGAGTCATTATTTGAATGGTTAATAGTTCCATTCCTAAATAAAAAATCGAAAATTTTTAAAATTAAAATTTAAAATTACTTTCCCAAAGCTGACAAATTTGCAGGAGATGAAGTTGAGGCAATAGCAACTTTGTCAAAATGTTCAACAAATCCAATATCTCCTCCACTATTTCTTCCACCATTTTTATTGTATTTTGAATTTTTTAATTTTTCTGAACTTTTCCAACGCTTACTAGACAAACGATGATGATGCTCTGGATCATTGGATATCTTCTCCCCTCGAAGCCAGTCAAAAAATTTGTGCATTAATTAATTGATAAAATAATCTGAATCTGAATAATAAAGATTACCGTATTTTCTGCAATAGAGCCATGAGGCTATTTTTCAATCAAAGAGTAAAAAGGGAGACAGACGGGGGCTTTAGTACAGAAAATACAGTAATAGTTTTTTAAAAATATTTTTTTAATAGGAATTTTGTTGGAACATTCCAGACAAAAATTTTAAATTATACATTTTTTGGAATTAAAAAATCATTAAGTAGTAAAAAGCAAAATGAAATGCCTTCATGCAAATATCTCAGAGGTATTTTTTTAAAAAACAGAAACTAAAAGGAAACCTGTAGAAAAACGAATAGGTAGGAGGGAGGAAACCTCCGCGCGCTCATTTACCAAAGGAAAAAATCCTTTAGCTAAAAATCTTAAAAAATATTTTTTTCTCTTTTTGACTTTTCTTTAATAAATATTTATCAAATAATATTATTCTTTTTCTTTAGCTTGCTCGTTTTGGTCTTGTTTAAAAAAACGCAAAGCGGCTTAAACTATATAAAGGCTTAGTTTAAAGGCTTTGATGTAGAAAGAAGAGTAAGAAAATATGAAAAGCGGAAGAAAAAAGAAGCTTTAGACTTATAGTTTTTTTTATTGCTATCATCATCATCTTAAATTATTTTTCATCAGCTGCCACAACAAATTCAAAGGATATATCGACTGAAGGGATGATATTCTAAATAGAAAATATTATCCCCCTCTTCCCTTTCCTTTTGCCACAGTTTAAAGATGATTTTCTCATAAGAGGTGATTATTTTAAAAAAAGTTTGGTCATCAAAAAAGTATTTTTTTGTCTTTCTCAAGGTTTAAAAAGAAAAAAAACTGTCAATCTAAGGCTAAAAGATGATGAATGAAAAAAATGAAATTTGATAAATAATCTATACCATTTTAAAAATAAAATTAAACTTTGAACAAAAAAATACTTGAAAAAATATTAGATTGAAGAAATTGAATTGCAAAAATAATTTGGGAATTTAGGTGGGGAACGGGACTTTCGAAAATTCAAGAATGTTAAGAATCAACAATGTTATGAACGCGCTTCCGTATAGGCTGAAAAATAGTGGCATAGTGGAGGATTTACTGTAATGGATATGATTTGGATCCAGGATATCACAGATTGATAAAAGTTGGGTATTGGGTCAAAAAAAGTCCGAGTTTCGGATATCGGATAACCCATGACATCCCTTATTTAAATTGAAGGTGACCGCGTATTTCTAAAAACACCTTAACCTACACATAACGTGATTGATAAAAACGGACATATAAAAAATAAAATTTTAAAAAACAGTAAAATTATACATTAAAATGATTTTAAGTTTTTAAATAAAAAAAGGAGGGTTAAAGTAAAGGATTTATCAATTTCTATTCAATAAAATATAGCTCAATTCACACACGCATTTAGATTCTTCCGTTTTTGATACGTCAAATAGCTGACAAAAAATAGTTTTTATTTTTAAACAACTGTCATCATTTGAAATAATAAAATAAGTTTAGTGAATTTTCTATAAATAATTAATATTTTAATGTTTTTGGGATTTAAAAAAATTCTAAATCAGTTTTAAAAGCATAAAGGTGAGTAGCAATAATGGAAAGTAAAGTTAATAAATTTCAAAAAATTATTATTATAATTTACTAAAAGGGGTTGAAAATAATTAGGAAAAAAGATAAAATACAAATCTCCAAAGCTTCCGATTGAAATAGAAATCATTCAAATTAGTTAAGAGTTTAGAAAAGTTGAGTCTACTCTTGGACTCGGGTTACTGTAGAAAAACGGCTCAGGCTCAACCGGTGAGACTCAATCGTCCTTTCCGCAACCTTAGACGATTGGTCAGCGAGACAACTGGTCGTTGGGAAATTAGACAGTTAATGTGGTTAAGTGGATTTTATTTGAAGATTAACTAACTTTTAGAGTGGGGTTTGAATCTTGCTGACGCCATTTAAAAAAAAATTATTTTTCTGTTTTATTTTTTCATATAAACTCTTGTTCAAATTTAATTTAAAAGAATTTTTTTAATTTTCAGATATAACAAATGTTAACTATAGGATCGTCATTTAGTGATTTACACGAAAATGTTTATGATGCCACATGTAGTAAAAACATTATTTGTAGCGGACTTTTCTTTGATCCACTTTCTGAGCGAGTAATTTTTATTTAATTTATTTTTAATTAAATTTTTTAGTGTTGTGCAGTACAAAACGAGGAAAACGAAACAATTTTTCGGTTGTGCTCTTTGGACACATCAATTCCAGATTTGATTTTTCGGTTTAAATTTTTTTTATATTTTAATTTTATATATTTAAGTTCTCGAAGACGAAATCAAATTCGTTCCATTTGTTTTTCATCTGATTCTGGTGCAGCTATTGTTCAGCAGGATGATGCTATATTGGTATTTATTCTTTACTAAATATTTAAAAAAAATTTTAAATTTCCTATTAAATGTCTGTTTAATTTCTTCGTATCTAACAATAAGTTAAAAATTTCAGGATTTTTTGATTTTGACCAATGGCAATGTGTCTGCTGAATTTCAACAACCACCCAAATTCTTTAAAGATGCCTCATTTATTATTGGCTTTAATTGGTTAGCAGATAGGCAATTAGCAATAATAACAGATGCTGGTGTTGAATTTTGTTCATTAAATGTACATCGAAAGTCTTTGAAATTACTCAAGAGTTTTGCTCATTCTACTACTAGCTGGTTTATTTGTTTTGTAAATTCTATTTTTACCAATTAAATAAAAAAAATTTTTATTTTCAGCCTGATTCTAAACTATTTTTATTCGCTTGTGGTGCTGCCACCAATTTTTTGCATTTAATTAGTTTCCAAGTAAATTATTAAAATTTCAAATTTTTGTTAAAATTTTCTCTTCAGAATAATACAATTTCAAATATTGGATCAATTAATGCTGATTTTGGGTATTCGGCGTTTAAACCAAGACTTTTGGAGAGAGATGTTTGCATTTCATCCATGTATTTTTTAATAATAAATAAATTTTTTTAAATAAAAATCTTTTTTAAAGTTATGGACATATTTGTATTTTAATATTAAAATTTGATTCTTCTAATGGATTTGCTACTGGTTTAAATATTTTTGAATTTCCTGATGAAAAACAACCTTTCTCATCATTACCAGTATTTAAATATTTAATTAAATTTGAATTATTTGGATTAGTTGGTGTTCAAATTGTTGACAATTTAATTTTAATACATCACAAGGTTTTTAAATTTCATTTAACAAAGGATACTGGCGAATTGTTTTTTTTTGCACCATAGTGTAGAGCAGGGTCGATTTGCTGTAGCCAATTTTGGACTTTTTTTGGCTCTGTCCCATGGAATAAAAAGTTATGGAACTTAAAAGCTATAGTTGTTTATAGTAAATCGACCTTGCTATACACGATGGTGCAAAAAAAATTGTGAAATTCTTGGTGACAGTTCGTCATTGTCCCTTTTAAATATCTTTAAAATTAATTTTTTTAAAGAATGTTCATAAAACTTTAATTTTTGATATTAAAATGAACACTAATCAATTTATTTATTGCTCTTCTTTGCAAATTGATGAAAATCTTGTCAAATGTTTAAAAGAAAGAAAAGACAAAATTGAAAATATTTCAAACGAAAATACGTCTATTAATTCATTTTTGTATAATTCTGCTTGGAAAATGATTCAAAATAAGGGTTTTATAATTGATATGCAATTTGGAATTTTTACTCAAATTAAATTAAATTTGAATAAAGCGGTAGAGGAAATGAAAGATTTGGTATTTTAACTTTAATATTTTTTTCAAAATAATTTTTTAAAGGAAAATATTGTTCAATTTTTAATTAATAGAAGTAATTCTGAATCTGAATTACTCAATTTATTAAAACGTATAATTCTCAAAAAAGAAATTAATTTTGGCAAAGTTACTCAAATTATAAGAAAAATTCTTTATAATCCAGAAATAAATAATGAAAACAACAGTTCTCCACAGAAAGGTTTGAATTTATAAAATATTTTCGAAAAATATAAAGGAGCATTTCAATAATTGAAGGGCTGTATTTTTTAGATTTTTGAAGTTAGATTTTTCCTTAAATATTTTTTGCTTTTTTACAAAAACTTTATTTTCAACAGGGAAATCTTTAATATTTAATTATACTCCAAATTTGGTTAGTCACAATAGTATTTTACGATGTATTTTTGAACCACTTTATCAACATCCAGAAGTAGATAAAAAATATTTGGCTAATTTAATGATTGATTTCTTTTTAATTTTAAAACAACGAAAAATACAAATTCAAGTAAATTTTAATTTTTTAACTTATCTTTATTTTATAGAATCATTATTTACCTGAATTATTACTTAAAATTGTGGCTGATGCTAAAATGTGGACTTGTTTACAACAATTACTTCAATATAGAGTTATTGATGATTCGAAATTTTTGGTATTTATATTTTTATAAAATTTTAAGTGAAGGAGGAGAAATTTTTTGAAGACTTGTATGAATTTTCTTTCGAAATTTTTTAAAAAATATTTAAATAATTTTTAGGCTTTTGAACTTATTTCTTTATCCGATGAATGCCCATCACTTTATCAAATAGCCTTGGATATGTTTAATCGTCGTGGTAATACTGACCAAATTTCTGAAGCACTTCTTTGTCGAGGCCATGGTTTTTTTTGTAAATAGATGACATAAATTTTATTTTTTAGTTATTGATGCTCTTCGTTTTACAACAGCAAATGGAGGAGGAGGGTTTAGAGAAGGTGGAACGACAATATGTAATGAAGGAAGTGGAAGTCAACGATTGGATAAAATTTGTCTTAAATTATTAAATTCTGCATGGATCTGTCCAAATGATCGTCCACTTCGTTATACTATTTATTCTTATTTACAAACTAATGGAAAACTTAAATCTTTGGCTGAATCTGATGGTATTTTTTGATTTAAAATATAGATTTAATTTTTAAAAATAGATGCAAATTTTGAACGGTTTTCACGTGATTTCCACTCATTATATAGTTCTGAAGAATTAAAAGAAGCAGAAACAAGTTTCCGACTTGCTCGACTTTCTTCAATACGTGGGCGGAATCGTCTAGATTCACAACGAGAAGAATCATTTTGTTCAGCCAACAGTGGAGATGTTGTTGACATTTTGGAATAATTGAGGTAGATTTTTAATATTTATTTGTAAATACATGTGTAAATAAAATGGGATTTTGAGGGGGGAATTCTTTATTAAGTAAGAATCAAAAAATTTTTTCTGTTCATTAATTAAAAAGAAAAAAATGTTAGACAGTAGTTGAGGTGAAAAAAGAAGCAATTGGTCGATTTATCAACATTTGTTTAATAGCTTTGCTATCCAATTGAAGCTGTTTTTGTTGTTGAAATTGATTTATAGGAAAAGAATTTTTTGGAATAGTAAATTTATTAGGTTGTTGTTTGTGATTTGAATCTATTTGTTGTTGTTGAATACCAAATGTTTTTGTGTGGCCTTTCCTTCTTCGTCTTTGTTCTTTTATCATTTGTCGCATTGTATTTTGTCCATCATCGTCTGTGGTTGTACTTAAAGCACTTGATTGATGTCGTTCTCGTAGAGCAGAACGTTCACGTCTTTCTTTTATAATAGCTGAATTATTAGAACTGCGCATTGGTCTTCTTGTCACGTATCGAGTGCCATCGGGGCGACGTTTTATCTGGATTGTAATCGAGCTTATGTGGAAAGAGTGTTATTTTATACTTACCACCCATTCTAATTCTTGTTGTTTAGCTTTGGGTGATTTTGATTTTCTTGGTGATTTAGACATTTTTCTTGTAAATTTTAATGGGGATTTGGATTTTCTAGTATTTCTTGTTAAAGGAAAATTATTTTGTGTTTCCTGTCGCACTGTATTTTGCTTGGGTAATTGTTGAGCAAAACTTTGGCTAAAGGTTGAAGCAGTATTTTCGTTTGACGATGATCTTATTGAAATTAATTGATGAGAATTTGTTGGCTTTACTTGCAAGGTTGCATCATTAATTAAAAATTTATTCTCATTTGCGTTCAAATATTTAATTTGTGAACTTATTGGAGGAGTTGAACAAGTTGAATTATTTACAAATTTAGTTGTTTTAATGAAAGGATTATTTATTATAGGCATTTCCATTATTGGTTGTTTTATTTTTTTGGTCTCAGTTTTTGTATTTTGTTTTAATTGTGTCACTCCTTGTTTATTTTCTAAATTTAATTCTTGTCGCAAAATTCTTTGTTGAGCAGCCAATGTTTCAGCTAATCGGTCAGCCTTTAGAAATTTAATATTGACATTAAACTACGAGAATTATTTAAAAAAATCTAAACCGATGTGTAGAAGTGAGGTTTAGCAGCATTGATTAAAGTGGATTGTGAAGAATTTATTGGTGGTTTATCTGAAGCGTATCTTTAGAAAAAATAATTTTTAATTATTTTTTTTGTTAATTTCCTTTTATTTTTTACCTTACACTCTTTACTTGCTTTGGTTTCTCTCTGCTTTGATGATGTATTTCAGCTGATGGGGACTCTTGACCTGTATCTTCTGTTGTTGTACCTCCACCCGTTCCATATGCACTTGTTGATATTGGAGAAGGTGGACAACAATTTTGCTTAGTTTGTTTTGGGCAGAAGAATATTTGTTTAACTTTATTACAAGTCGGTGGAAGTTGGTTAGTTTTGTGTAATATTGGCAGTATTTTTATCGCTTCTGGACATTTTTCTCGTGATTTTGCCTCTTCAAAAGATTTTTTATTGTCATTACTTTGTAGATTTATCTTTTTAATTTGTTCGTTCAACTCTAACCATTGTTCAGCATTTAATAATTTATATTTTTGTAATATTTGTGAATTATTATTTTCTAATTTTGAATTGAAAGTTGAAAAATAATTTGAGGTCGAAGGAATTTCCTTTTTGTTTTTTGAATTATTTAGATGCATAAATATTGCTAATAATAAATAAGCTAAATATATTATCTTCTAACATTAAAAATAAAATTTTAATTCCTTCAAATTCATCTCGGCTATTTAGATATTTTTATTAAAGTCAGTTGTCGTGATATATACTTTTATATAAATCTATATATTTTCTGGTTTGGCTATTCTTTTTTCTGTTTTTTAAGATAGAATACGCTTTTTTTACACTTCTTAGAAACCCATAGATCCAATTTAAACCATTTTGGATTTTCAAAAAATAGAGAAATGTATTTAATTTTTATTTATTCAAGTTCAATTCTCTTCATAAATTTTATTTTTTAAATTAATATCTAATTTTTTCTTAATTTTGCCTCATTGACTCAATATTTGCTAGTTTTTGACGCTTCTCTTCACGTCGTTTAGAAGCACGCATAGCACCTTCACTTGCAAGTGTGTTGTTATCAAGTGCTGGATCTCCATAATTGGTCCCCCAACTTTCAATTAAACACTCGTCCTGTCCACGAGCAATTTTGAAGTAGCCATTCTCTCCCCATTGATCTCCCCAAGAGTTTGCAATCTTTTTTAAAATTAAAATTGTATAAAAAATTTTTTTGAACTTTACCAGCCAGTAAGGAGTATCGGTTTTATTATGGTGGCCCCATCCAATAATACGTACTGAATAAAAAAATTGTATATCAAAATATATTTAATTTATTAATACTTGCATGTCCTCCAGCCATTTCTTCACCATCACCAGCTTCATAAACTCCTTCGCTGTAGGAGAAGAAATCATAATAAACAATCTATATTTATAATTAGTATGTTTTAACTATTTATTTTAAATGTATTAACAAAATTGGCCTCGACGGGTCCTCCCTCAATAATTGCTTTCATTATGTCAGTCTCGTCAGAATCTTGTAGACTCACCGGTTCTTGTCCTAAAAATTTTTGTTTTATTTAAAAATAATTTTATTGTTTCTAATTTTACCATAATGCTTGTCTTTGTTATATTTTGTTTTATATTTACGGTTTTCACAACGACGTTTACATCTAATATATAAAATAAATTATACATTAAATTTATTTTTTAAATATAACCTTGGTGTCGAATACATATACTCATCAGGATTGGGAGGAAATGGATAAGGTTTGCATCCTTCATGATCTGAATAACCAGATCCTGTGCAAACACCTTTTTCTTGCCAAAACTTGAAAGCTTCTTCGGGATAACCACCATAACAACTTTAATATAAATTATTTAAACTTTCGTTATCTTAAAATGATATTACCCATAACTTGTTTTTTCACAAGATAAAATATCCTCAGAAGATATATTTACTTTAAGTTCACCACCAGTAGATATACAAATTCTGTCTTGCATCACAGAGGCAGAAGAAACTGCCCAACAACTTCCACAGGCAGATTGATCCTTTTTAATTTTTTAGATTTTAAAAATATTTAATTACTTGTATAGTATCTATAACATCTTTACATTCAGGCCATTCGGTTCTAGCATCAAATTCTTTATATTCTTCTAATAATTTATTATTTTCAGTACTTCTTTTATTTCTTTTTAATAATTTAAGTTGTTCATTTCTTTTTAGTTTTTGTTCTTCATCAATTGTTGGTTTGACACCAAGAAATTTGTTTAGTTCTGCAGGGGTTTTGTCTGCGAATTTTGAATGCACTTTAGCCTTAAATTTATAAACTTGGCCTCTTATATTTTAATATTCTACTAACCTTCCATTTTTTGTTACTTTTATTAATTTCTTCAACTTGAGCAGCCGTAACCATTTTTAATTTACTTCTTAAAAGTTTCTTACTTCCAGGCTCATTATTTTCTGTTTTTTCATCAATTTGTTGTTTTTTCTCATTAATATTTTCTAAATTAATTTTTTTCGGCAAGACATCTTTCTCATTTAAATCAGAGGCAAGAATAATTGTAAAACAAATTGATATTAAACAGACAAAAATAATTGGACGAATTGAACTCATTCTGAAAAAAACATTTTTAAGAATATTTTTAAGAGAATAATTAGGAGAAGCTAGACATGCTAGTATATTGAATAAGGTCGGATTTGATCCCAGGCCGCCGACTGATGTGTTGGCCTTTATTTAAACTATCTACTGCTAGGTTGGGAGGATACATCGCCTGCTTCTGGCCATCTTTGAAAATTGAGTTCTGGCTCTGTAACTAGCTAACGGGATCAAGCCTAATAGTGCTTGTTATTAATGACTAGAGCTGAAGCAAATGCATGCTAATAATAACTCCTTTATATATATTCTAATATTTTTTTTATTTTTTATTTATTGATAATTAACTACATAAAATATTAAGAATGCGGATTTGGGTGTGCCTTTTTAAAAAAATATTTTTTATAAATTTAAAGGTTAAGGAATTCTATTTGATAATTTGAGAAGATTATTTAATTGATAAAAGATAGCATGATTTTTTAAGCATTTTAGAAATTATATTGCCTTTTTGGTTGCAACAAGAAGGAACCACACCCAAATTATTTTTTAAATTAAATCCATAAAAAATGATAAAAATTAAAAGGAAATATAGTTTGACGTTATTTTAATTATTAAACAATTGAAAAATATTTTTAACTACAAATGTTGGATAATTTATTATTTTGAAAATTTTAAAATCTTTAGAAAATTTTAATTTAACTACCAAATTTGCTATTTTCCTGTAGAATTTTAAGATTCGAATTTTATTGGATACACACAATATCCGTGTTCAGCTTTACTATACTACTATTTCTTCACTTTAATCAGTAGATAAACCATTGCTTATTTGTAGAATTTTTCCTTCATTTTCGATAATTTATCTTTTAATTTTTTAAAATTTAATTATTAAATTATTTAATTTTTAATAAAATTTAAAAATTAATTCCCTAGAAATTGATATTTATTTACTCAATTTAATTTTTTCTTCTTCTTCGCTTCTTCATCAACTATTTTTAATTCCCGAAATAGATTTAGTAAAATAATGCAAAAGATGATGGACCTGCGGAGAGGAGACTAATGTAAAGGATCGAAAATGATGGACAGATCGAATGTTGAAAGTTTTTCAAAAATACAATTATTTAAGACGAAAATATTTAGGAAAAAAGAATATAAAGTTATTTTGCAGTAGCAGATGTTGGTTAAAAAAAGTTAAATCGAGGTAGAAAGAAAGGAGATGAACTGTTTTTAAGAATGGATTATCGCTTATTCTGGGACATGAATTTTTTATAAATATACTTAATTTCAATTTTTATTATAAATTCGTCATTAATTTTTCAAACAAATAAAAATACATGTAAAATAATTTTTTCAATTTTTTTATTAAAATTTTTTAATCTTCCTTTACCATACGATAAACAATTCTAAATATCCATCCACGTTGTTTTTTTATATTAACGTGAACCAAGTCCACGGATTTACATTGTTCATTTATATTAAGGGGATAACCGTTCAATTAAAGGGAATATTTGGGTAGTTAAATGTCCAGATTTTACTTCTCATTGTAGAATAAATAAAATTCTTCATTTACATACTTCTTCGCGCACAAATAATTGCTTCTTTTTTCAAAAATAAATTGTATTTACTATGGACAGAATTTTCTGTTTGTTTAAGTACTTTTAGTTAAATTTAGTGACCCTTGACATTAATTTGTATTTATTTTTAATTATTCCTTTCAGCTGACCAATAAATTGTTTAAAATATTATTGTTTATCTACCTAATTAATAGAGAACTTCAAAAAATGAAATTACGGAAAAATTATAATTACATAAAATTATTGAAAAGAATGTGGCATTCTGTATTTAATTCTAAATTTTGTTATTTAACAGCAAGTAAGTTTAATTTTTTAGGATGGATTTGGTGGGATTAAGGGGGAGAAAGCGGAACCCGACCTAATATTTGGTGTTGGCCTCCAGGGTCAATCTTGACACCATGGGAGTTTACCTTCTATGTGGACCTGTTTTCTAATATTTTAATTATTTTTTTTGTTTTAGCTAATAATAATCAAAGAAGAAGACCTATATCCTCAATATTTTCTACAACAATTTTAAATTTTTTATTTATTATTTTTCTAATAAATAATATTTTTTTATCTGTAAATATTTATTGTCAAATACAGCAAACCCATAACCTTGAAAAATTAACAAAATTTTCTTCCTCAATGCCAGTTATTGGTGGTCTTTGCCACCTTGATTCGCAAGATGTTCATATTGGAGGAAAACAAACACAATTTTTTCTTCGTTGTGAACCAATTTCTGAATCTTTACCAGGAGAAGGTGTTTGGGTTGTTAAAAGTAAAAATGTTGGATCAAATGCTCCTCGGATTTCTGCTGCAGCACTAATAAAATCAGAACAACAACAAATTAGAAAAACCTCGCCTAAAATGAGCAGCTATATTTGTGGTAAAATTTTCAAAAAAATTATTTTAATAAAAATTTTATTTTTTAAGATCTCGTTTCTGATGCACACGAGCATGGCTTTTGCTCTGTTAGTGAGAATTGTCTTCAGCCTGTTTATACAGATCGGAATGCTTTTCTACAATGTGATTCAACGTATATAAAAACAAATTTATGAAAAAATTTTTTTTCAATTTGAAAAGGACTCGTCGTTGGCATAAAAAGCATTGTCAACCTTCATTCAATTTTGATTTTGAACGTCAGGCATGTATAGCACATACTGTTGTCAAGCAGGGACATCATCATTTTAGGCAATTCCCGGGTTAGTTTACTTTCTTATGTTAGTAAGGGAATTTAACAAGCTTTTAAGGATTATAACTCACGTGAAGTTTTTGGAGTTAAATAATTGATAGTATTAAATATACCCTAAAGCACTAACTTATATTTAACAAAATTTTCAAAACTAATATTTTAATATTTAAATTCCAATATTTACCTATTTACATAATGTATGTCACGGGTTACGTGAAACTTACTTTTTTCGACCCGAAACCCGATTTGATAACCTTGAAAACCCAACCCGACTTTTTATCAACCCGTGGCATCCCTAATTTACCTACTAACGTTTTACAACTGTCGGTTTGCCCGTCTAACCCTTTTTACCTCATTAAAAATTCCATAAAATTTTTTAATAATTTAACAAAATAAAAAGCTATACAAAACTTCAATTTAATAAATGATTCAAAATATATCGACATTATCTGTCTTAATACTTTGTGCTCCAAAAATGATCCGTGTAATGTTGGAATTTGCAACAATGTTAAGTTTTTTTAAATTTTATTTTAAATATTATTTTTAAAATTTTTTTTTAGGTTATTGTTGCTTTTTTAAAAATCAAAATGTGCCTGAGGGTAATTTATATTGTAAAAATATTTTTTATTTCTTAAAAGTAGATCAAGACAATTTAACAACAAATCATACAACTTTTAATGTTTTTCATCTTTTGGGGGCTAAAGAAACCATTCAAAACTATCAAAATCAAAATAAATTCAAAGAAAAACAACAACAATTATTATCAACAAATCAAAAACCTTCACTTATCTTATTTTATGAAATTAAAAATATTCCTCAAAATAATATTTTGAAACATCCAACAGAACCAGAACCAACAACAAATTTATTAAATGATTTTAATAAAGGTTGAAAATAAAATTTTTTTTGGTAATTTTCTACTTCATTGGTTTCGGAAAAGTTTTTACAATTTGTAAAATAGGAAATGGAGCTATAAAAATGGGGGCGTATAACACAAGAGTACCATTTTTCTAATGACCAATGAAGCCGAAGATTACCAATATTTTAAATATACATGTTTCTTTTTAGAACTTGAACATAGACGTGTACCAAAATGGTTGCAAATTCCAGATGAAAATTATAATCAACAGAAAATTAGACTACGAAAACGCATTGGACGGAGTTAGAAATTAATAGTTTATTTAAATTATTTAAACCTTTAAAAACTAACTTTTTAACACAATTCCTTCTGAAATAACAAAATTAAATGTCTAGGTTGTTTCTGTAATGATTGTTTGCCGTGTATGCCTTTTAGCTTTTTAGCTGCTGATTCTGACATGTTACCAATGAATTTATTAACTAATAATATTAATAATAATTGTGAGTGCACATTTTTTTAATAAATATTCTTATTAGATTGCACAAATTAGAGATTTTTCTAAAAAAAATTTTCGTTAAGCTTTCCTGTTTTTTTTTATATTTTTGTTTTAATTTTAATATTTTCCTTTGTTTTTTTAAAGTTTGTCCAGGCGGAGGTCCACCAATTGCTTCTTGTTCAACTACAGGTTTCTGTGCTCCACCTATGCAATGTTTACAACCAGGAATATGTTGTGTAATGCCGCAGGTGTTGTCACCCCCTTCTCCTCTACAACAAAATTGTTTGAAATTTTTTTAGTTTTTTATGTTTATTTTTGGTTTCTTTGTGTTTATTTAATATCTTAGTTTAATTTTACAAAAATTTAAATATTTTTTATTATAAATATTAAAAAATTTTATTTTTAAGATGCATGCCCTGGAGGTTTACCAGTCCTTGGACAATGTATTGCTGGACGTTGCATGTCCCCGGCTGGTGAATTAAAAATATTATTGGAAATTTAATATTTTCTTTAAAAGTTTGTTCAACACCAGCAAATGTTTGTTGTGCTCAGGCTACGGCAATTCCTGCTACAGGTTTTTAATTTATTTTAAAAAAATATTAAAATAAAATTTTAAAAAGTTTGCCCTGATGGAACTCAAGCAGGCTAGTTTATAAATGGTTTATAAATAATTTTTTTTTATCTTCAGCAGGCGCATGCGTTAATGGCCAGTGCGGTGCAGGTTGTAATAAAATATAGAGAATAAAAATTTTCTAAAAATTTTTTTATTTTTTAAAGGGTTTACATGTAATCAAGGACTTTGTTGTTCAAATTCTTCACAAACACCTAGATGTTTAGACGGGTATTCTAATTTAAGTTAAAAATTATTTTTTTTAATTTTAAAGAAGTCAATCAATCGGTGCTTGTATTCAAGGAAGATGTGGAACAGGATATACGTGTACAACAGGAAATATATGTTGCCCTTCTCAATTAAATCGTTCAGTCCTTTTATAGATATTAATTTTTTTTCAAAAATTTATTTAAAGCATGTCCACCTGGTCAAGTTTCTATAGGATTAGCAGTAAATGGTAGCAAAATAAATGAAATTTAAAACATTATTATTTATTTTAGGAAGATGTCCAACAGGATATACACTAGTTAATGGACAATGCTGCGGTACACAAAGCAGTCAAGCGCAAATTTCGTGTCCGCAAATTGATTCGAGTGGTCCCTGTGACCGAAATCAGCAATGTTCTGAACCGGGCTATGCATGTGATATTTCAAATAATTGGTGTTGTCCACAGGTTTTTTAAGATTTTGATGGAAAAATTCTTTAATCTGAATAAAGGTATTTGAAAATGAAGACCCAATAGGCCCGTGTATAGAAGGTGAAGGTGGAACACGTCTTTGCCCTGAAGGTAAAATATTTTGAGATTTTAAAATATTTCATAAATTTAGGCTATGCATGTGTTGGAGATGGGGAGGGCGAGTGCAGAAGATTAGGTAAATTTTCTATAGAAGAAATTTTGGAATATGTGATTGATTCAAGTTCATTTTTAATTAAAATTTAGATACTGGTACGTGTGCTCCAGAAGAACAACTTGGGCCTTGCGGTCCAAACAATGAATGCCCTGCAGGCTATGAATGCATAGAAGGGTTTTGTTGTAGAATTGATAATGGAGGAAGAAGTGGAAATACAAGACGTTATAGGAGAGGAATCACAAAATTAATGTACATGTAAAAAGAAAATAATAGATTGTAAATAAATTGCTATATAAATTTTAAAATTAAAATGATTCTTAATTAGCTATCAGCGAGCTGGGGTTAGTCTAAAGCGAGAGATTGTTTTCTCTATCTCTAAATTAGCGTCGGCTCGAACGGACCCAAACCGGGCCTCACATGTAGTCCAACTGGTCTCACATGTAGTCGGAGAAATAATAAGAATTTAAAATCTATCCAAATTGGCATTATGCAACATTTGAAATAAATGACGTTTAATCTCCACAGTTAGAGAAATTATAACAAAGAAATAGTGAAGTTAGAGAAAGATAATTATGGTCGGTTCAGTGGTAATTGTTGAGTGCGACTTCCTAAAGTTAAAATCAATAATCGATATATCAGACCTAAGTGCAAAATTGTTGTTCTCGCTGTTCTTCCGTCCTTTTAACTCGCCGTGACTTTGAAACTTCTGCCTTTGGATATATAGATCTGTAAATAATTTTTTTTCATTTCCAGCGTGATCTACACTTAATTAAAATTATATTATTTCTGACTTACAATTTTAACATTGTTAATTAAAAATGCAATCTGCTGAATTGGCTATACGTACAAATACTTATTCACTTAGAGCACGTAAACAAATATCATTTGATCGAGATTATTCTCCACCTGAACAACCTCCAAAAAAACGTCCTAAGGTTCAAACAACGCCAAAGAAAGTAGCAGTAACGAAGAGGGTTCCAGTATCAAATGTTGCAAAATTTGCGACTCCAGCATTTGAAGACACTTACTTTATTGCTTTGAAATCAGGAAAATCGGCTAATGTAATTTATTTTTTAATTAATTTTTCGGTAATAATGGGAGGGTGTGTGTTATTTTTTAGACCAAAATCTATTGTATCATTCCATATAGTCTTTTTCATATGGTGCCGTTCTCCTTTAGGCTCATGATGCCTCGTGATCTTTACCCGATAATTTCTGCTTTGAGACGATTTTTTATACTAAACTTTTTCTTTTAGTCACTTGTCGAGAAATGGATGCGTGAATATGAGAATTCTCCTGACCAAGCAATCGCTCAGTTTTTGCAGACAATTGTTGCATCATGTGGCTGTTCTGCCAAATTAGATGTAAACATGGTGCATAACATGGATATGAAGTTTGTTTATTTTCCCTTGAAATATTAAATTTTTGTGAGTGGCTATAGTTCTGATAACTATTCACAACCTCTAGAATAGATTTAACTTTTACATATTTTGTTTTCAGTCTCATTGTTACTCGAATTAGTGAATATTTTGACGAGGAGTCCTGCGACTATCCATTAATGATGACCTCTCCGCAGTGGAAGCGCTTCCGAAGTAATCTTGGAGACTTTGTTACAGTGAGTTTCTAAAATATTTTTATTATCTGTAAGACTTCTTACTTGATTAATACACATTTTAGTTATTTGTTTGTCGTTGTAAAAATAATATTCTCTTTGATGTTACTCTTATGGATAGTCTTATTCAATTACTCGCTAGTCTTTCTTCGAATGCTATTCGTGCCTTCAGACACACTGCTACCTTTGTTGGTTAGTATATTTGAATAGATTTATTTTTATATTTTAAAAAATTTCAGCAATGAAGCTTTCTAGCGCCATTGTAGATGTTGTTGTTGATCTGGAAAGTCTCCGTGAAAAGAACTCTATGCAGGTGGAAACGGAAAAATCAAAATTATCGCAGACGGGAGCAAATGAACGCATGGAGTTATTGTTACAGGCTCGAGCAGACGTTTGGCTTTTAAATTATTTTTCCTTAATTCGATAAAAATAAGATTTTTTGACTTATAAAGTTTTTGGCTAATACTTATATTAACATTTTATTCTTTTTCAGTTTGATTCAAAAATTGAAGAATTATCTGCAATGACACAGTACTTGTTTCGTTCAGTTTTTGCACTGCGATATAGGTTTTCTTTTTAATTTTTAAAACCACATATTCATTTATTGTAGGGATGTCGTTCCAGATATTCGTATTATTTGTCTTATCGAGCTTGGTAATTGGATGCAAGCCCATCCTGCTTTATTTTTGAATGATAGCTATCTTAAATACTATGGATGGTGTATGTCTGACAAGGTAAATCTAAAAAAACTTTTTTACTATTTATTTTTTGTTTTAAAGGTTTCAGAAGTGCGATTATGCTGTCTTAATACATTGTTGCCTTTGTACGAGAATGTGGAGGTGATTGGACGTCTAGAGCTTTTCACAAATAAATTCATTAATCGTCTTGTCAGTATGGTGAGAGATACTGAAATTGAAGCTGCTACAAAAGCTTGCCAGCTTTTAACATTAATTTATCGGTAAGAAAACTTAAATTCATTGTGCTAAAGGCATTCTTTGGAAAAATTTTTTTTAATATTTTTTAGTGTGTTTCCTGGAATTTTCACGCAGCAAAACTGTGCTCTAGTTTATGAAATGGTATTTTGTAATAATCGGCAATTGGCCGTTTCTGCTGCTGGTTTTGTCAACGAAAAGCTTTTTGCTCCGTCTCATACATCAAGTGATATGGAGTTGGAATGGCATTCACAACAATTTGAACTTATTAAGCAACTTGTGACATTCTACAAGGATGGTGGAGTTCATACACATCCCGCTTATTTGGTTGATTCTTTTATCGATATTTGTCCCATGCTGCGTGATTGGGGTTCTATGGTCGGCATTCTTCTTGATAATGAAAGTACATTATTTTTCATAATTTTTAACAAAAATATTATCGTTTTCAGCTTATAATGATGATGGTCGGTTAATCGCAATAATGAGCACGGCTGTGAGACAAGCTGCTACCGGTGAACATCCACCTAACCGAATTGTAGTTTCAATTCGAAGAGGGCCTGGTGCTGGGACAGAAAAGAAAGATCTTCGCCTTTTGCAGGAAGAACGTGTTCGAATTTCTGAGGTGTTTATTCCTACTCTTCCTCGTTTGTTGTCAATGGTTATTTTTGCATAGGACCCTCATTTAACATTTAAATTGTAGTTTATTGCTGACGAAGAAAAGGTGCTAAATCTCCTTGATATCTTTTTACATTTTGAATTAGAAATATACTCTGCTGGACGTTATGAACAGGTTTATTCTGGTTATTTTGAAATATTTAACTTTGTTTTTAGGGCCTCAATGAATTTATGCAACATATTGGACGAATAGTTGAGCAATATTCAAGTGATGATGTTTTGAAGAAAGTATCTGAAATTTTCCAATTTATCTCAAAGAATACAGCAATAGCTCAATTTACTGAAACAACTCGTGTTCGTATTATTGATGGAGTTGCCAATCAATTACGATTGCAAATTCAACAGCATATTCAACAATACAACAATGTCGAACGACGCGAAAGCAACGAGCAGGAACGCGAAGAGGAAGAAGCATCGTTGTTGTCAAACTATCGTCGGATGGTTGCATTTACTGCGTGAGTTTTTTATTTTTATATACCAGAAATTGAATTCCTAACCTAATTAATATTTTACAAAATACCTTTTATTTTCTTTAGATCAATTGACATTCCAGCAAAATGGGATTTGTTTGATTTGACATTTTCATTACTTAATGGACCATTATTGAAACCTGACTTGTCGGATAAGGCCATCTTGCTTTGTTATCAGTCTCTAATGTGGGATGCGAAAAAACTTGCTACAAACACTGTAGAATTGAAGGAAGTTTGTTTTATTTTATCAACTAATCTTTAACTTTTCCATTTTAAAGAATTATATCGAATTTATACGCAAGAGAAGGGATCAATTTATTAGGGGTGCATCATTAATTTTGAGGGATCAAGTTTACGGCGTTATTAATGTAAGATCTTTAGATAATATTTTTTCTTCTAATGTAAATCTTTTATAATATATAGGCTTTCGAATGTCTTTGTGACGTTCTGTTAATGTACAACTGGAAGATGGTTTATTTCTATTTAGATTATCAACTTATTAATTTTTAGGCGCGTGATTATGAACCCGAGCATCCTGCACATTCGTTGGCCATTAAGCTTGATAAAGAAACAATCATTCGCCTCTCTTCTTTTGTTTTAGACAATGTTTTTTACGGGCGCGAAGATACTATGGAGGGTATATATTTTTTGGATTTTTCTTTATTAATTTTTAAATAATTTTTCGAATCTTTAGAAGGTAATTTACAAATTCTTGCGTTGACACAACGGCGTAAAATCTTTGCTCATTATGTCAAATTAATTACCTATGGTCTCATTCCAATTATTGAAATTTCACCGCTTATTCGCAACTTTATTAAGGTATTCCTAAATATGCAATCTTCGAGTTAAAAATTTTTTTGCAGTATTATACTGACTTTGGTGATATTTTCAAATATCTCTTGACAAAATGTCGAGAATTGGACAAGGTGATGACTGCGAAAGCTATTGTCCACTCATTGGCTTATTTGTTTGACGAATTTAAGGTTTTCAAAATAATTATTGGTAATCTTTTCATTTATACTTTTAGGATGCCTTTGAACAAGATGTTAACGACTTTCAATCGCTGAGAGAATTAGGCAAAAAGTTAGCACTCTCATTTGGCGTTGACAATATCAAAAATCGTGAAGCTCTTGCAACGATTCATCATGTTTGTTATATTTTCTAAAAACATTAAATCATAATTTAGGACGGAATCAAATATGCGCTTAAACTGGATGTACGAAAACCAAAGAATATTCAAGAGCGATTTGAGAATTTTGCCTTCTTCGAGATTTTACAAGAATTTTCACCAAAACTTCATCGGCAGGATAAATTAGCTGTGTAAGTTTCATAAACACCTTTCGACATTTTAAAGTAACTTTTAATCTGTTTATCCAGGCTTAAATATTTGGACAAGAATTGCAAGCAAGATGATCAAATTAATGAAGATGATGATAACTGGAAAACTTTCCTTCTCTACAGGTTAGTTTGGGATATACTATTTTAAATATCTGTAAATAACCTCACAATTAGAAAATTAGAAACAATGTCTTATAATATATACATATTAATCTTAGGAACTCACTGGCCAAGTCTGAGTAAAACTTAAAGAATCTTTGGCAGTACCTACAACCAAATCTCTTACATTATTTTCGATCTCACCTCAATGCATTTCTAAATTAGTACGTTATACACTTGAACTGGAAGGTTAACCCTGCTTCAAAACCAACGCCATATAAAAGTCATTTTTGTCGAAGAATTCGAAAACTGAAAGTTTCAACTTGATTAACGGTAGTTGGTTTTGATATTGGGTTACGTAAAATTTATTGTTTGACCTATTTATACTTAATTATTTTCAGCATAAACTATAAACGATTCTCAATTTTCATTTAACTTCATTCTAAACTTTATTTTATAATTTTCATAAATTACATGAATTTTGAAAACAGAAGTCTTTATATAATGGGAATTAACAAAGGTCGATCACAATTTGCCATGTTCACACACAAGTCTTAATTTATTTTATAAACAGCTTACTTTCTCAGCTCCTTACAAATCAAGAGATGAGGGAACGTATCTCGCGGTGTATTAGGCAAAGGAAGTCCACATAAGAGTGGGCATTATTCGCATATCGATCCTCGACCAAAAATTTCTTCATCCATGATTCTAATGCATCTTGTTCCTTCACGATGAATAACTTCAGTGCCCTCTCCCTGTTTTCATTTAAGTGTGACCAAAGATGACGCAACGCTTGTGAACAGTCATTGTCATAGAAAGGCAACTGGTGCTAAATAATCGATTTTTAATGATCATTTTAGAAATATACCTTTTCTGTGTCCAATTGTGCAATCGAGTTAACATTGAATACGTCGTTCAGCCTATAAAACCGCCTATCAAAGCTATCTGATAAGAACTACTTACCAGCTACTTGGCACACCAGAACCAACCCATATAAAAGCAACCAAACCATTATCAATTAGATAGGCCTCTTCTGGGGAGAAATAGTCAAATGATGCACGAATGGGCGTCGGGAAGTCTGTAGAACCTTAGATGTATTTTTAAATTATTGGATAAGTAAATGACAACCTTGCATTTTCGTCACACATCCACTATCGTTTTTAAGTGATTCAGTACTGCCACTGCTGTTTCCAACAGAAGAACAGAGGGAAGTGATTATGTAGATACGTGGATATAGGAATTGTTGAATTGCCAGAGGAGTCATAGAGGGAACTAAGCTCATCATCCAGGCGCGGTCATCGACTGTTAATTCCGCACCTATATATAAAAAGATTAAAATAAAATATTATCTAATATTCATAAGTTCTAACCTCCATTCAATGAATCATGCCTTACAATGCAATTGATATGGAGTGGAAGAAGTTTTGCAAATTCAGGCAAGATAAGTTGTCCCATAGGTGCAGGTTCGCTGCATTTTTCACGGTATGCAGCTAGGATCTGTGCAGCACGCAAAGTCAATTCATCACGCATCTCCTTTGGACACTTGTCGCGTACAGATTGCTCGGCTGGTATTAAAGATTACACAAAAAAGCATTTTTAAAAGATACCTTGTTTAAACAAATGGCTAACCAAACAATCTTCATCTAAATGACGATACAACTAAATATGTTTTATTATTTATAAACTTGTATAAATCAAATGCCTTTTGATAATCTGCAGTGACGGGCAATGAAAGCTAAAAATAGAATAAATTAAAATTTTCCCCCATCTTAATAGAATAACATTATGAATCCGTAGTCGTCGCTGTCCACTACAACTGGTGAAAAGAACAGCCAACTGAAAATAGGCGGGCTCACGCTCATCCAATTTATCATCGTATTTAATTTCTATTTGAACAGATTTATCACTATCAATTGCACTCAACTCAACATCCGTAGTATTTTGCATATAAAAATTACCAAAGAAACCAGTAGGACGAATCCCTAGAAAATTACGAGTTAATTTCTATTGACATACGTCCAAAAATACCTGTAGAAGTTCGCAACCGTAGCATCACGTCAAAAGCAATTTCGCGACTTATTCCATGACGTAGATCGCTTAAAAAGCGAACCCCATCTTGATCAGCCTAAAATCAAAATAACTTATTATTAAGACCAGGCCCGTAGCCAGGATTTTTTTTCGGGGGGGGGGGGGGGGGACAAAAGGGGAAAATTTTTTTGCGCCCAATTTTTGGCGCCGAAGGCGCCAAAAAATTTTATTTTCAGCGCCGCAGGCGAAAATTTTGAGAATTTTAGAAGGCCGTAGGCCAAAAAAATTCACTTTTTCAGCGCCGCAGGCGAAAATTTTTTGAATTTTGGAGCTCAAGAAGCCAGATTTCTTCTATTTTCAGCGCCGCAGGCGAAAATTTTTTGAATTTCAGAGGCCGTAGGCCAAAAAAATTCACTTTTCTCCCCCAAACCCTCCCGCAAAATTTTTCCATTTCCCCATTTCGGGGGGGGGGGGGGGGGGGGGGAACCCCCCCCCCCTTCCCCCCCCCCCCTGGCTACGGGCCTGATTAAGACGATAAAATAGAAAATGAAATGTAAAAATCAAAAATGACAAACATCGAAATATTGGTATTTGTAAATTGAACCCCCAGTTGTTGCAACTACTGGCGATATGCTTGCAACATCAATAAAAGCATTGGGAAATAGATAAACATCAACTGCACAACCATATTTTACACAATCTTCTCCAAGTTTTCCATAGAAATCTACAGCTGGCGTAAGAACAGTCTAGATAAAAAGCAAATTTTTTAAAAACAAAAAAATAGTAGAGAACCTTTTCTTTGTCTGTCCCTAGAAGTTTGCGTTCTTCCCTATTTTTAAGTTGACCAGGTGCAGCAAGAGTTGGTAATGACGAGTGAAAAATAAAAAGCTTGCCTGATCTAAATTTAAAAAATAAGAAAATACGGGATAAACAACTAATAAAAATTCAAAAATTTTTAAAAACCTTTCAGAATTTTTGAGTGCATCTAATCCAGCTTGGATAACAGGACCAAGGCCAACTTAAATAAATTTAATAAATAAGATGTTTAAACAAAATAAACCTTCGGTAATACGAGTATTATAAAAACTGTTGATAATCTCACGAAGGCAACTTTAATTTATTTTTTAAATTAATTTTACTTTTTAACAAAAACCTAGTCAACGCTTTTTCAGCTGCTTGAGGCTCTACAAAGAAACCTTTAACAAAAGGCACAAAAATGTCTGAAACATCATTAACAACGAGCATCTCAGCATTCTCCGGATGATTTAAATTATAGAAATGCACCGATTGATCATAAGTAGCCAACCCAATAAGCATAGTAGATTTATTAGATAAATTATCTCTATAAAATAATTAAAAATCATTTAAAAATAAAATAAATAAACTTCGGCAAATCGCGCAAAATTTCAACAATATTTTTACAGAAAAGCTCAACTAAACCACTTCGCACAGAATTATAAGAAACATCAAGCATAAAAATAAAAGCAGGTTGTTTCGGTGGAATCCCATTCTTTAAAAAAAGTATAAAATAGAATAAATAAACAATAACAAACCTTGCAATATTGTTTTGTCGCCAAAAAATCGTAAGAACCAAGAAAAAGTTCAGGTCGGTGTTGAATATCAGTTCGACGGCCAGAATGATCCAAATGTGCAAAATATGCGTCTTGAACTATTAATATAAGCAATTAGAAAAGATGTAGGATTTTATGAAAACTACCTGCGGAGTTAGCCTTACAAAAAGGACATCGGAATTTTCGCCCTCCGTCAATAAACTCCATAAATGGACACATATAAGCTTTACAACGTTGACAGCGAACAGGTCCTATGTCACCAAGATCAATGAGTGGAGGAGGATACTAAAAATGTTTTAAACAAAATATATGTAAAGATTTACCTCAGATTGATGTAATTTGGCAAAAGGTGTCAATGCTAAAGATAGCGGCAAATGTGTAGCTTTTGTAATATCATTGCTTAGCGGAACAGAATAAATTGTTGAACGAATAAATTTTGGATTTGAATTACCTTAAATTAGGTAAATCTGACAGGTGTAATAGACCAGAGAATAATCGAATTAATAGGTCTTGTTTTATTTTGAACTTTATCACTGGTCTACTACAGTGCAGTTTTAAATCAAAAAATAATAAAAAGAAACCCTGATCTTGAGCAACAAATTCAGTTGTAGTTAATGGAGGCAGTTCAGCTTGCGGAAATCCAGTTGGAAAAAGGCCATATCGTGAACTTCGATCATCTTCTATAACTTGAATCTGAATAAAAATTTATTTAAAATTAAAATTTTTAGATTGCTAATACTTACAATACTTGGGACCATTTCTGGATCTAAGCGTTGCTTCTGAGGTTGCGGAGGGCCTGGAGGAAAGCCTGATGCATGAGCAGGAGGAAAACCTGATGCAGGAGCTGGTGGAAAGCCTGATGCAGGCGCTGGAGGAAAGCCTGATGCAGGAGCTGGAGGAAAACTTGCTGCAGGAGCAGGAGGAAATCCAGGTGCAGGAGGAAAAGCTGCTGGAGGAGCAGGAGGAAATCCTGTTGGAGGAGCAGGAGGAAAACCTGCTCCAGTGGTAGCTGTAGGTGGTACAAATCCAGCAATGGAAGATGGCGTCATTTGTTGCGGTGCATATTGTTGTTGTAACATTTGCTGTTGGTAGTTCCCAATGTGATTTGGCATAACACCAGGTTGTTGCTGTACTGTGTTTGGATCAAAGTTCTGTCTAGGCGGTTGTGGTGGTACTTGAGGAACACTTGGAAACGGCTGTGGGTGTGAAGGTGGTTGTTGTGACGGATATTGCATTGGATAAGCATTTGTCGCTAATGACGGTTGCTGTTGAGGGATTTGCTGTTGATGTTGGTAATACATTTTATTACTGAAAAGTTGGTATAAAGTTAAATTTTATAATTTATTAAGATCGGAACAGGATCATTGAGTCCCGCCGTTTGAGTCCCGCCGTTTGAGTCCCGCCGGTTGAGTCCCTGGCCGGTTGAGTCCCGGCCGATTGAGTCCCGCCGGTTGAGTCCCCACCCAAAGGGGGACGTTTGAGTCCCAGTGTTTATTTTTAGAATTTTTCATTATTTTGTTCATTTTATTTAGGTTTTCCCTAGTTTTTGTCAACTAATTTTGTTAATTAGTAGTTGACCGATAACTTTTACATTCCATCTGGGCACTGAACTTTCTCAAGGAGGACGAAAATCTTGTGTAAGTAAAAATTTAAATTTTATTTTTTAATTTTAGATTTTCTTTTTTAAAGATGGCCTAACTTTGCTCGCCACGTGCTGGACTTCATCCCACGGCTACAACGATGGAAAATTTAAAAAGGTTTGGAATTTTTATTTTGTTTTTCAAGTTTTTATTTTTTAAATTTTTTAGTTGATTTCCGTCAGTTTCTAACTGGCGATTTTCAAGCACGTGATCGTCGAAGGAACGAAGGTGGTAAAATTAGAAGAACGTCGACGACAAAAACGAACCCAAACGGCCCTCATTAGGGCCACAAATTTAATAAGTGAAGCGAGACAAGACAATGGTTTTTTAAGATTTTTTTTGATAAAATCTTAAAAAATATTTTTTTTTTCACATTTTGATTTTTTCCCTTATCCGGGTAAATTCTGCCGGAGTCGGGTATTAGGTAATAGCAGTTTTTTACTGGAGTAGTAGTACAAAAAGTTTTCCCAGAGAAGATTCAGTTGGTCGCAATTTTTTCAGAATCATCAATTCGTGATGATCTTGGTGTCATTCGACTCACCTCATCGAGTCCTTTCGAATGAACTATCATTTGTATATTAAGAATTTTTTTACCCAAAATTGAATTTGACCCCTTTTTTGGATTTTCAGGGGTCTGTAACTCGGTCCCAGAATGTCGTATTGACTCAGTATCACGCCAGAATCTCTCGATCATCTCCCTTAATTACTCTAGATGAAACTATATCCTCTTTAATCCCTCCAAATCCTAAAAATAACTGCGGGGACTCAAACGTCCCCCTTTGGGTGGGGACTCAACCGGCGGGACTCAATCGGCCGGGACTCAACCGGCCAGGGACTCAACCGGCGGGACTCAACCGGCGGGACTCAATCGGCGGGACTCAAACGGCGGGACTCAATGATCCCCCGCCCATTAAGATTAGGATATTTTTGTATAACAAATACACGTCAGTCAGCGACCAAAGAGTCCCGCTGGGACACGGACACTTTACAATGGCCACTTTATCGCAAATTCACTTTGTCGCAAGTGGTTAAAAAAAGAAAATACGAGTTTTTTGTTTTTATTTCGAGAGACAATGCAAAGGGAAAAGAAGAGAGGGTTAATTCTGATTGACTGAGACCTCAAGAATTTATTTAAGGATTTATTTATTCGCGACAAATTGCCCGCGACAAAACGGCCGCGCAGTGAACAGCCGTTTCAGTTTCTGAATCTTGTGAGACAATCGGACAATGAGACTATTGGACGAAGGACAAATAGACAGTCAATCATGGTTAAGTGCAGATTCCTGTTTTTCAAATGCGTAGATTTATTTGATATCTTGATCTCTTTGTTAATAATTTTTGTCAAGTTTTTTTAGGAAATATGAATTTTTATGGAATTTGTCGTTTACATAACAAATTAAATGCAACAAATATCTTAAAATGTCCAATTCGTTTTGTGCATCATCATAAGGAGCTTGAAGAACCGGGTGGATTCGAACGATTCATCGGCTGGCGCCGATCAAATGCACACAGAGCAAATAGACATACACAAGTGAATGAGGCCAAATATCGAAGGGTAAATTTTTTATTAGTTTATTTTTTGGACTGGGAATAACCTAAAGATTTTAGTATTTTTCGCTGAATAATTCCTCTTTTTGGATCGTCTAAATTGTTTCTTTGAATTATCCTATTTTCGAAATTTCTGACTTGGTTTTTCAAAAAATTCCTTGAAATAACTTCCAAAATTATGAGAAAAATTCATAAACTATGTAACTTAAATATTTTTAAGTTTAAATTTTTTTCAGTTGCGAGGTGAAAAGCGATTATTAATAGAATTGGAGGATCATGTTGAGCAACAACGTATGAAACAAATGACCCCTGACCAATTACGAATTTATTTATTACGAAAGGGTAAACCTAATATTTACGAGGACGCTTCTCCACGAGATTGGCAAGAACACCAAATTACTTACCAGTCATTATGTAATAAATAGAATTATTTTAAAAATTATTTTTTCTTTTAGATGAAATTATGACCACTTATATTCCACCTGAGACATCAAAAATATCGCGACTTACGGGCTCTGGCATTAGTGAATTTTTTGAAGATGTTAAAGATTATTGGAAAGATAAGTATGGAACGTTAATGGGATATGGTTTGAGAAGGATACGACGGAAAGAAGGACTTAGAAATTTTGAGTTGAAGGTATTGACTTAATCATATATAAATCTTGGTACTCCCCCCCTCCTCCCAATTTTCTTTAAAGTCACATAATGGCCAATTCACTGTATTTTTCCGCAAGGCTGGCTGATTCAATAATGCTACAGGGAAATAATGTGAATTTATTGGAGGAAAAAATTCTGACCATTATGTATACTTTAAAGAGAATTGTGTATGAGAGGGAAACGACATAAGTACCTTAACTTTAATATTTTTTTAATTTAAAGGATTTTCTCAAAGAGGCGGAAGAAATTTACAAATCAGCTTTTCAGGCATTGGCAAATCGTGATAAAATTCTTTTACAGGGTCTTGTTACAGAATCAGCTTTTTATGTGAATCATTATAATTATTATAAAAAATATGTTTTTTAGAAACTTTGGCCTGATGTGGAGAGAGGAACACTTCGGTGGGAACATATTCGATTTAATGAACCGTCTGTAGTAGTTTCTGTTAGAGTTACCGATATGCCGCCTAAATCTGGCAATGACATTGCACAGATTGCTGTTCGTATGCATACTACACAGGTCTAATAAATTTACTTGTTAATATATTTGAAGGACTTGAAATCGAAAAATATTTTCGAGCCTACCGTCACTAAAAATAGACCAAATATTCTGTAATTTTTTATCTTAAACTTTAAAGAAAATGGCTCTTTATGATAAAGATGGGCATTTATTATTGGGATCAGAAGATGATCCTAGAGAAGTGCTCGAATATGTTGTGTTTGAAAATCACATTTCAAGTGCTGATGGTAAATGGCGTTTTCATGGACAGGTTTTACTTAAAGATAATTATTAATCCAAAAATTATTTTTAATTAGGTTGTTCCACAATGGGCAAAATCAAAGCAATCTTTGCATAATCATCCAACACTTGTTGCAAAATCAAAAGAAAAGGGAAATTTTCCTGAGCAACTTTTACGGCTACAAATAAATGCGCAATCATCTGTAAAGAAGAAGCAAAAAGAAGCTGGTGATAAAATGACAGGATGAAAAACTTTAATTAATTAAATTGCATTCAATATTATATTTTTGATATTTTTTGTTAAAATATTCTAAAAAAATTCCAACGATGCTTCACGTAATTAGATTTCGTTTTATTCTTGAATACCATCTAAAACATGCTTTTTTTTATTTAAATTTTTTTAGTTAAATTGACAGATTTCTCGTTACGTATTAACTTGTCACATGCTCTTATTGCCAGTCGATATTGCCAACCTCTTAAGGCCTTGTGTTATTTTTCTTTTCTTTATTGTCAGCCATTTTACTAGTAGCTGCCGCTTGAGAGTAAAATCAATATTTTACGTATTCCTTTTTCATTTCTCGTTGGTTGGACTTTCAACAACGTTTGTTTAATGGCCTTGCTGGGTGAATAAATTTCTCATGTTTATTCTTTCATTTACGGTTTGATGTTAGGGGATAAATTTTTATATATTTTTACTTGATGTCATGTAATTGAATTTTTTTCATATTTATTTGATGTTGCTTGCATATTCTAATATACCTTACTAAATATTTTTAAATTTAGAAACGAATTAATCTTAAACACTTTGATTGTTATTAAACCTAAATTACTCATGTCCTCATCAGATTGCCGATTATTGGCGCGAGCAGTACCATTACCGTCAAAGCAAAAGGTGGGATAATTTCTATTAAATAAGATTTATATAATGGTTGGGTTCCAAGAGCTCCCGTCTCCCAACTCAAAAAGACGGGAGGTGGGAAACAAAGTAGTGAAGGCTAAAAATTGCCTTCATGAGTTTTTTGCTTTCTTCGTGATTAATTGTTTTATTTATAGATTGCTGATGATTCAACCATAATTGACTCGTTAGTCAATCAACTAGAGTCGGCCGTGATTGATTCGAAAAATGTTTCTCTTCAAAAAACAAATAAAATTCTAAAAAGTTTTGAGAGTTCCGCTAATTCTAATGAGAAACAACAATGCATTGAGCGTACTGAAGAATGCATTTCACCAGCGGATCATTTGGCTCTCCAGTCATTACGCTCTTCGGCACTTGCCCGAAAGACAAACACAACAGCCAAATTCAGTCGTAATTGTCGTAATCTCTTTGCCGATTTAATGTTTGGCGAAGAGCAGAAAAAGAACCAAATAATTAATGAAGATAAAGGAAAAGTTGATTCATTTGTTTCTGTTGAAGAGGCATCTTCCGCTACTATCCCACTTGAGGAATCGAAAAAAGTGGAAGAAGATAAATTAAAGGAGGAAACCCAGACAAAATTAGTAACGGAAGAAAAAGGCGTTAATAATTCACAAAAATTGTTGATTGATGAACAAGTTGATAATAATACGATTAAAAAGAACGAGGAAAATTTGTGTGATACGGCGAAAGATTTGACGCAATTCAATAATGAATCAGTAAATGATAAAGATGATAATTGTACTAATAATAAGAAAGAGGAGCCTATTAAACAAAAGGAACCAGTTGAAGGCGAACTTATAGCACGTGGACCAATTCGAGCCAACTTTATTGTTCAGTGAGTTAATTATTTATAGAATACTATCTATTTATGGGTTACTTTTAACTAAAATTTTATTTACTGAATTCATTTTGCATAGATCGAAATTAAAATTAAACCCTTAAAAATTAGTAAAACAATAAATTACTAATCATAACTTATTCCTCTATTAGTGGTGCACCTCAACCTTTCCATCATCCATACGCAACAATGGCTACTCAACACAGTGGAAATGGTCGTTCTCCATCTGGAAGCAACACAAGTAATATGTCCTCTCCAAATATGGGTGCAACGCTCAATGCAGCGGCTGCCCCTCAATCAGTCCTTCTTGACCAAAGTGGTCTCAATCCTGCAGTTTCTTTTGGTTACGGATATGATTGTGGTATTCCGACAAGTAATTGGAGTGGGGACGCTTGGAGTGTTGGTGGAAGTGATTCAGCATTATCTTCGCCTAGTTCAACTCCTGATAGTATTGGAACAACTTTAGATCCATTGAGTCCTGGCGAACGATCAGAACGTAATGAACTACCTGATAAGTAAGCGATTTTTGTTTATAAAAATATAAAGAATTTATTTATTCTTTTAAGCCTCTCTGATTTTATTCTTGAATATTCTCGTCGTTATTCACCAATTCTCTCTCGAAAGGCTTCATTCTCGGAGAGCGGTTCGCCGAGGTCTTTATCCGGTGATACAATAACTAATGGTGGTGAATCGCCATTTAGCGCTCCAAAAAAGTATTTTTTTGAATAATTATTTGTATTAAATCATATATCGTATACTTTCAATTTCTTCCAGTTCCCCGTCCGCCCCTCGCAACTGTGCAGTCGGTGGAGGTTCTCAAACACCACCTTTCGCACCAATGCCACCATTAACATCGTTGACAGCTCGTGACGAGATGGGAATTATTAATTCAAATAGACAGGCAAAAGAGCGTCTTCGCGTTCTCATTCGAAGTGAAGATATGGATGATGCTTGGGCTTGGACGTGTAAATGTATTCAAGTAATTTATAAATATTTTTTAATTTACTAATTGAATTATTTTAGCGTCATCCGGGGGCTTTAACATTCCAAGATGCTGACAAGGATACTCTTTTGCATATTGTTACCTCTCATCTGGATTTGGCTAAAATATATGCACTTGTAGAACAAATGCTTAAAATGGATGGAGGTGAAGGTGGGATACCAAATTTTGATATTCCCAATGCAATGGGAGAAACTCCTTTAATGGTTGCTGTACAGAAAAATCAAGCAGAAGTTGTTAGCTATTTATTAGAGGTAAATACTTTTTATTAATATACCTAATATTAAAAAATATAGGCTGGAGCATCACCAAATGCTCAAAGTAATCGCTTAGAGCGGCATATGCCCTTACACTTTGCTGCTTCTCATGGAATGGTCAGTACATGTTTAACTTTTTAAAAATGTTTATTCTCTTTTAAAGACAAACATAGTTCGTGCACTTTGTGCTGATTCTAGAACTAAATTGGATGCTGAAAATGGAATGGGTTTAAGTCCTTTACTGTGCGCTTTTAAAAATCATGGAAGAAAAGTTTCCGAAGAAGAAAATGTCCAACAAAATAACAATTTAATTTGTAGTTTGGAAATTATAAATATTTTATTAAGTGCTGGGGCTAATCCTTTTAAGGTAAAAAACTTTTTTTTTGCAAACTAATGATTTAAAATTAGGTGGATGCAACTAATGGTCGTTCTTTGGCGCATTATGCAGTTGAGCGAATGGATGAACGTTTGATTGAGGTATTAAATTTTAAGTGCTTCAGAATTTTTTTGATAAATTTTAGTTACTTCGTGAACATCTTGATGAGAAACAAATGGCAGAATTGGTTAATTATAAGGATTTTTGTGGAGAAACGCCAATGAATACTATCAGAAATGTTTTTGCTGGGAGAACAGAATTAAATGAAGAAGAATCTTTAAAAAGAGAATGTATTGGATTAGCTCTGATAACATGTGGGGCAAATTCCTACAATTCAAATAATGAGATTTAAAGAATTATTTAAGAAGAAAATATTTTTAAAAATTCTAAATAATAATTAATTAGGATTAAAAAAACTAACTAAACTGTACATATGTATTTGTATTCCTAACACTACATTGATCTATTTATTAGATATATTCCCGGTAATTCTTTAATTTTTTAAAAATTTACTTTAATCCTTTTAAATATTTATACCAATCTTTATTCCAATTCAATATAACTATAGTTATGCCCTTGTGTAACTAAAATTAAATACTATACATTTTATTACAATAGTATTCCTATCTTTTATATTTAAATTTAAATTGTTTTTTGTCATATTATTTAGATTTATAATTATCCAAAATAAAATTTTTGGTGGATTTTGATTGTTTAAATTAGATAACGTTTGTAGTTACATCTCCATGTTCTATTTTCTATAAAATTTAAATATTCTTATTTCTAATAATTTAAAAAATTGGTAATTTTTTACTACTAACAAGTAAATTCAAACATATTATCAACAAATTTATGAAAATTAAAAAAATAATTAAAAAGAAAGTATTAGTCTATGATTAAAGTCTATGACTAAGGTTGTCTGATTAGGATATCTGGATCTAGAAAAATGTCGAATTACCAAAAAAATAATTCGAATAGAAAGGGTGGGGAAAAAAGGGGGAAATCTTAATTTTCAAAAAAAATTCACCAAACAAACACAAATTCAACAACAATTTTATTTCAACAGCAAAAAATTACTTTTACAACAAAAAATTATTTCTTTTCTTTAACAAAAATTTTTTACGAATAAAAAAGAGGGGAGAAAGCAAAACCCAGTGGAAAACACAAATCTGCAAAAACTGAATAAAATCCAAAACAAAGCTGAACTGAAAAGTTATTTTGTTAGGAAAATAGCAAAAGGGGACAAAAAGGCGGGGAAAGGCCAATTTGCATTATTTTTTGAAAGGGCCAAAATAGTTTAAGAAAACGATGACAAATCGGTTGGACCAAAGGTTAATATAAAATAAAAATATTTTTCAAATCTAAAGATTTGACATTCGGGGGAAACCCAAAAAAGGGTTAAATAAATGCATAAGGTAATTGTGGGTAAAGTGGTTTCGGATTGGGTGGTGGAGTAGGTGGTGGTCCGTAGGGAAATTTAATAATATTTAATGGGATTGGTTTATCATATATTTTCTTTATTCCCATCAATGGCTCAATTTTTCCAATCTTCATCGGAACCATCAAATTCTCCATTCTTCCAGACGGTATACTTCGGACACGGGTATATATGCTGGGGTGGTGCAGATAAGGTTGCGTTTGAAATTTATTTAAATTAGATTTAAAACTGTTCAATTTTTTAATGACCTGAATTTTTCCAGATGTTGTCTTTTTAGTAACATTAAAACCAGCAGAAGCAACCAAAGGGATATGTTGTATTTGATTGGTTGGTGCAGGAACTATAGGGGGTGGTGGTGGTGTTAAGATTTGCTGAATTGAATTATTATTGTTGATCGGGGGAGGCTTCGAGGATTCAATTGTTGCTTCAGTTTCCATATATTCAGAATTAATGGTGTTGGGGATGATAGGATTTGGTGATTTAATATTTAAGTGAGAACGGATGAGTAAAATAGGGGGGCGAATGGACTTTTTGACTTGGGGTCTTTGTTTACTGCGGGTGGATTTTGCGGTTGTGTAGTCGTGTAGTCTCGCTCCAAATCAAGGAATAATAGCCATGTTTTTGTCAATCATTGAGAGTATTTCTTTCCAATCTACCACAGCGTGACGCATAGTTTGTAGTTCAAATAGATTAATTTTGGACGACATAGTAGATAATTTTTTAAAAGTAAAATTTCCATTTTCTTGTATTTGGGTTGCTTTCAAGGGAAGCCATTGGGTGGAAGGATTTTCTTTAGGGGGTTGCTTCAAATAATTCAAAAGCTCATATTTAGAGGGGATGTTGCGGTCTTTAAGTTTATTCGGACGGACAATTCTCATTCTTGTAGGGCGTATTTGTCGGGTGGTAATATCGGGTCGGGAAAGGTTTATAATTGTGGTTTCTCGGTATAATTGTTTGGGTAATTTAATCATTTGTTTTTTGTGGGGCAAGGGGCATACTTTTCTTAATTTTACACAAATTTTTTCTTGTTTCTTAAGAATGGTTGTTGTTATTCCTTTTCCTTCAAGTATATCTTCTAATGTAGGAATATAATTATTTTCGGATGAAATGGGATTTTGTGAATTATTATCATAGTAGCAAATGTGAGGATCATGGAATGAAGCAGGAGTGGAGTTAATAATTAGAATATGTTGTGATTTTTCCGAATTAATTTGTTGCTTTATTTCTTTGTATTCTTCATTTATAATTTCAAGGGGTTGAATTAATTCCTCACAAATAGTATCATTAACGTTCTCAGAATTATTTTTATTAATATTAATACAAATCTCTTCCAGAGGTTCAAAGCCGGGTGGTGGTCCAATTGAAATTTCATTATAAATATTAGATTTAAAACCGGTAAGGTTATAGTCCAAAAATTGGGAGCCAGAGATATCATTCGTTTCATTTTTTAAAGCAACCGATGGAGTGGCATAAGATTGTTCTGTAATATTGGTATAGGATCTAGTTTGAGAATTGGTTGGGGTTCGATGAGGGTGATCGTTGAAATTATTAGATTGTGCTTTTAGAGGGCTTTTAGGCATTTCATTAACAGGCTTATTATGAGAATTATTCTGTGAAGTGTTTGAGGTTTGTAAACATTCAAGGGACAAATTTAATTCCGGGAGGCGATAAAATTCTGAAAGATGTAATAACTGTGATGTGGTTTTTGGGAGAGCCTCTTCTAAATTAGATCGGGCTGTACGTAATGTTCTGTTATATTTTTTAAGGTCATGCATAATTTTTATATAGGAAGTCTCTTGTAGGAATGTATCATATATGGGAGTATCTTGGACTCTTTCGGATTCGGTCATGGAAATTCTTAGGGACATCCAACCATTATGTGCGGTTGTTAGGTTTTCCAAGATCTTGGAAGTGATCTGTTGAATGATATCGAGGGATTTGATTGTTTCTTGGACACAATTTTGGAATTGTTTGTCAGAATTGAGGGGGTTTCTAATAGGGAGGGAAAATTCCTTTTTCACATCTAAAATCTCGGTGGCGTCTTCAAATAACTGCGCAATTTGTTCTCGGAAAGCTAGGGACATTATTCAATTTAAATATTATTTAAGAATTATTTTTAGAAATTACTATTAAAATGAATATAATATCAATAAATATAATGGATCTAAATAGTTCAAAGGATACGGTAGGGTTAGGAAAAAATTGGAAAAAAATGAATGGATTTTCAAGAAATTGAAAAGGGAGACTAAGTATAAAAATTAAATAAAATTCGGGAATATTTCAGTCACCGGCTGAGCTGTCGAATTACCAAAAAAATAATTCGAATAGAAAGGGTGGGGAAAAAAGGGGGAAATCTTAATTTTCAAAAAAAATTCACCAAACAAACACAAATTCAACAACAATTTTATTTCAACAGCAAAAAATTACTTTTACAACAAAAAATTATTTCTTTTCTTTAACAAAAATTTTTTACGAATAAAAAAGAGGGGAGAAAGCAAAACCCAGTGGAAAACACAAATCTGCAAAAACTGAATAAAATCCAAAACAAAGCTGAACTGAAAAGTTATTTTGTTAGGAAAATAGCAAAAGGGGACAAAAAGGCGGGGAAAGGCCAATTTGCATTATTTTTTGAAAGGGCCAAAATAGTTTAAGAAAACGATGACAAATCGGTTGGACCAAAGGTTAATATAAAATAAAAATATTTTTCAAATCTAAAGATTTGACAAAAAGGTAGGATATTAGGGTACCGGATTCGGATCTCCTGGGAATTTCCAGTATACCCAACCCTTTGTATCGCTCTGAATTACATATATAAATTTATTCAACCAGAATTCTCACAAGTTTTTCTTAAGCTAATTTTTAAAATTAATTTTTCAATGAATTTTAATTTTATTTTAATATATTTTTCTTTATTTTCCTCTTTGATTCATTTAAAGCTTTATCATTCAATAAACACAACAACTAATTGGACTCTCTGGAGAGAATCCTTAGTTTGGCAAGGAAATTTTTCTGCATTATCGGCTTTTGCCTTTTTATTTTCTATTTTTTCTTTATTACTTTCTTCCTTTTTTATTATGTACATAAGTATTCTTATGTTTATCCAAAATAAATTTTTTGTAAAATAAAAAAGTAAAATAATTATCAATTAAAAATTTAATTATTTGAGGAGTATGTATAATGAGGGGGAGATGATCCATCAAGTTAAAATGCCGCTTATCGAAGGTTTCCGAATGATATAAAATTCATTTTTATTGGATCAAGCAACAAAAAGTTATAGCCGATCAAAGTATGAAGGATATTTACCGCAACGAGAATCCCAAACAATAAGTAATATAATTCAGTTCAAATTATAAAATTAATTAATTTTTACTTTTTTACAACATAATTGAAATTTCCAAATATATTTTTATTTTTAGAATTACTTTCCAATTCACTTTCCATTACTTCCCCCCTATTTGACATTTTAAATTACTTTTTTAAAGGCAAATTGTCCAATAAAGTAAGGATCCTTGTCTTATAGAGGCACTAGAAGATCCTTTTTTCATGACATATTAAAGTGGGTAATATTGCTAAAATTAATTTCTTTGAGTTTATCCTTATCCCCTCTGCTATTTTCATCTAATTTTTTACTCAAAAAATTTACTTATACATTCTAAAACTTTTTTAAATAAAAATTAAACAGGGTTGGGACGTGTATAATATTTTATAAATTATTATTTTACCCAATTCTATATTTAATAAATCAAATTCCACATTTTTAAAGTAAATATATAATCAATTTTTGGCTTAATCTTTCCCTATTTGCTTTATATGTAAAAACAAATAAGTCTATTTTTAATACTATTTGGCTAATCCCATCAGGAAAAGTAATGCCATTTTACTTTTTCCGGTCGTCGCTTTTCCAATCCATTCTTTCTTATCTTGAGGGCTAGAAGTTATATTTTTATTTATTTTTATTTTTAAAACTCAAAAAAGATTAAAAAGTATTTTTAAATTTTTAAAAATATTATTTTGAACAAATTTTCTGAAATTAAATATATTAAATAGAGATATTTAAGTAATGATAAATTAAGTAATAAAATGAATAACTCAAAAAAAGATATTTAATTTAATTTTTATCAATTTTGAATAATTTATTTAAATTAATTCTTAGGCCAATTTATTTTTATTAATTTGCATTTTAAATTAATTTATGTATAAGGCGCTTTGACAATCAGACAGTGAGACAATTTGAAGGGGAAAAAATTTAAATTAAAATGATTATACAAAGTTTTTAAAAAAGTGTAATGGAAATATGATTAACCCTGACAAGATCCGACAAGAAATATTGCTAAGTAATCCTTGAGTAAAATCCGCTTAACTGTCTAATTGTCTTACTCTCATAATTGTCTCACTTTCAAATTATCATGCTATCAGAATTAATTTACCTACATATTAGTTAAATATGAATAATTTAACGAAACGTTCTGCATCACAGGAATGTTTAATTTCAAATAAATCAGCACTTGAATGTCTTAATATTGGCGGATTTTTTTATGATGCTTGTACAGGTCATTGTGAAAGGGATTCCAGGTAGAATAATTTTAATAAATTTTATTTTATTGTTATTTTTAGTTTTCTTCGTTTAAGCCAACATTTGCAATTGGAACATTTAGTTTATGGATATGTAAGTGAATTACATAGTTTATAATTTTTAAAAAATATTTTTTTAAAGCTCTTCCCTATTCTTGTTATTTTTGTTGTCGTTGCCAATTTATTAGTAGCTTTAGTACTCTCTCAAAGACACATGATTTCGCCTACAAATTTGGTTTTGAAATATATGGTAATTTTAGTTAAATTTAAATACCTACCTATATTTAATATTCAGGCAATAGCTGATCTTTGTGTTGGACTTTTTCCTCTTCCTTGGAATTTTTATTATCACACATTAAGGTGTAAATAATTATTAAAATATTAAATAATATTAAATTTTAAAGACATTTTGAATATGAACAAAAAGAACTTCAACTTTGGTATTTTTAGTTAAATTTCTAATACTTAAATTTAATTTTATTATTTTTGGTGGTGTTATGCTTATAAATATTCAATGGATGCAATTCCGCCAGTTTGCCATAATAGTTTATTAGTTTATATTTAAATATTTTTAAATATATTTTAATATTTTAGTAGCAATGTGGCTTACAGTTTTGTTGGCAGGTCAAAGGTAGTAGAGGGATATCAGTGGATTTAGAGGGATTCGGGGGATTTAGAGGGTGATAGGGACTGTTATCAGAGGGTTAAGCTAGATATGATAGTTTATCGGGAGATTCTATTTATTAATCACAATAACCTTTAAATTTTTTAAAAAGATACCTTTCTATTCGCCACCCTATGAATTCTCGCCATTTATGTTCTTTACGTAATGTGAGAATTGCAACTTTTTTAATTACAATTGTTTCAATATTTTGTGGCCTTCCAAAATTTGTAGATTATTATTATAATGTTTATGAAGGTTGGGCTTTTGTTGATTCTGGTCATTTAATATATTTAAAGTATATTTTGTTCTAAAATTTTTTTAATTATTATTTTTTTAGAAGTTGTTTATCTGGATATACATTTTTTGTTAAATTTGTTGGTTCTAATGGTTAATTTTTTGAAATATTTGAATTAATATAAATTTTTAAAGCATTTTTCAATGCTTATTTTTGGACTCGGGTTGTTGGATTTATTTTAGTGCCTTCATTTCTACTTATTTGCCTAAATGCATTACTTATTAAAAGTATTAGGAAAGCTCAACAACGAAAGAAAAGGCTTTTAATGTTGTCTATTTTAGGGTAAGAATTTTTTTTTTATAAAATTAAAAGGAAATTTTAAAGAGACAAACGTAATCGTGATTCAACAAATCATCGACAAACATCAGACAATAATACTTCTGTAATGCTTGTAATTATTGTTTCAATATTTTTAATTGTTAATTTACCACAAGCATTATTTATGGCAATGCTTTGTGTTTATAATACACTTGGATTGAGTAATCGTTTACTTGAAGGAGTTTTCCCGGTGATTTTTTTTTTAAGATTATTTTTAATTTTTCAAATTTCTGTCTTTTTACTGAAGCTTACTGATTCTTTTTACTGATTCTTTACTGAAATTTAATTTTTTAGATAACATTTCTGCTTGTAAATAATATGCTAGTTATGGTTAGTTTTATAAGCATACATACTTTTAAATTCATTTTTTAAAGGCTACATATCCAATTAATTTTGGAATTTATTGCTTTATGTCCAGCAGTTTTAGAGATACTTTTCAAATGCTTTTTTGTAGAAATCGAAATAATAATAAACAATTTGTTGCCACTACACCACATCCAAGTCAAATACCAACAGAAAGTCGAAGACTAATCTCTATGGGTGGTTTACCATCAGAGGCAAAAGGAATATCATCGTCTTTAGTCCGTAGATCTACTGATCCTATTGGTGGCCATAATAATAGAAATTTAAGGTAAATAAATAATTTTATTTTTTAAAAATTTAAAAATTATTTTTAATTAAATTCTTCATTTTTTCCTTTTATCTTCTCTTGATCTTCATCTTTTCATTTCTTCACAAATTTTCCTTTCCCATATTTTCCTTGTTTTTTCTACTCTTGCTATAGGTTCATAACTAACTGATTGACAAATCTCATTTGGATCATACCTTTTTAAAAAAATATTTTCTTTTAATTTTATTTCTATACCATTTTGTAATTTCATCATTAAATAAAGCCATTGTTCTACTTTTAGCTATTTCCTCGGGAGAATTTTGAAATTTATTAGATAAAAGGGAACGTCCAATTAATTGTTGCTCTTTATAAATAGCATTTTGGATATATGGTTTATGTAATTTGAACTTTTTAGAAAATTTTTTTAAATTAAAATGTTAAAAAAACCTTGTCAAGTCTTGCCATTCTTTCAGAATTAATTAATTTCTCTTCTCGATGCAATGGAATTAAACTATCTTTTGGAATTATTTGTATAGTTTTCTTTGAGGCTACCCAAAAAATTAAATTTAGTCAACTCTCATATAGTGAACCGGGAGGAATAGGCCCTGCTGTATTTTAAAAAACGGAAGGCGTAAGAAAATCAACGGAACTGGAAGGGCCAAAAAAGACGGAACTAGCCGGAAGATGGAAGGGATCCCGTTTCTGTAGAAGAAAGCCCATCCCTCTTTGTCTTCAACTACTATAAACTTTCAACCGGTCCCTAGATGTCCCTCTGTCCCAAGAACACTCATTGGGAGTCTATTTACATAATTTTTTAATAAAATATTTAATTAAAAAACCAAAGAAGCTGTCATTGGATCAACAGATCTCCAACGGGGAAAAAGAAATATCTTATTCTTTTTAGGTTTTGATATTTCCTCCTTTAAAAAATAAAATTTCTTAAAAATATTTAAAAAACAAACATTTCTATTAATTGTTTCAGCCATAATGCGTTTTTCCCAGAGTGAACGTATTCCACCATTTTTTATTTCGTTTGATTTAAAATCTATCGTTTGATTTAAAATATTTTTCATCTTTTAATTAATAAGTTGAAGAAATTTTAATTTATTATTAATCAGTAAAAAATGAAAGCATTTTCTGAATTTTATATATCTCTATATCCTCTAATTGTTTAAAGCTAAAACAAAAAGATAACTAGCTTCACTCTTTTTTTTAAATTTACTTTTCTTTCTTTTGTTTACCTCTCCTTTATTCTACCTTTACTTTAACTAAAAGTAAATATTTGCACAAAAAATGTATAAAGATATTACAAAATACTAGAAAAAAATAAAAAAAAAATACCGTATTTCCTCTAATAGAACGACAGCCTCTATTTGAACGACACCCCCTATTAGAACGACAGTCTGGAGGGAGGTTGAGAAATAGAACGACAGCCTCTATTTGAACGACACCCCCTATTAGAACGACACCCTTTCTTTTTTTAATTTAATTATTTACCTAAGCGGTAGTGATGGTCGGGAGTTAAAAAAACCCGAGAGTCGAGACCGAGACCGGGAATCAACCCCGAGACCGAGTTTCGGATCGAGACCTAGAGTCGATACCAACAAATTAGGAGGGATATCACTTGATATACTTCCTAATTCCCAAAAATCCCTATATATCCTTCATAATCCCCTAAATCCATTGAATCTTCAAATCCACAATATAACTTTACTCCTTCTAAATCTACCGATATCCACCTTAACCCACTGATTTCACATTAATCGCTTAGAATCTCCTTATATCCCTCGATATCCCTCCAAATCGAACGATATCTTCTTTATCCCTCGTTGCCGCGCACAAATCCCTTTATGTTTATTTCAATCCTTCCAAATCTCCGGATATCCCTCTTAACTTTAATCCACCTCTATTCCTTTCAAATCCTCATAAGCCTCGATATCTTACAAGTACATTGATACCCCCTACTACTTAAGGTCATCTGCGACAATTCTTCCATTTCCCTCCAAAAATCTTCCTTTTCCAATTTCAGAAGAAACAATTGGAAAATAATTTCTTGGAACTTGGAAAATAACAGGGGGACAGGGCCTGATGGGACAGGGCTAGTGATAATTCCATTGAAATATAAAATTTAACTATTTTTCTTCATTAATAAAATTATTAAAATGATATAGATCTTAATAAAAATTTCAAAAAAATTGCAAAAAAATATGTTGAAAAATAGAACGACAGCCTCTATTTGAACGACACCCTGTAATAGAACGACAGTCTAGAGGGAGGTTGAAAAATAAAACGACATGTCGGTCTATTAGAGGAAATACGGTAATCACATAAATGTAAATTTATAATTTTATTTTTCTTTCCAAATTAGGCAACAAAATATCATTGACAGACAACAAACAGGAAGAGTTTCATTGCCAGCCGCTTCTTGTTTAGAGGATTCAGAACCATTAATTTATGAACAAAAATTCAAAAAAGAATTAGGTAATGAGTAGAGTTTGACACAACCTGTTATTAACGGTTTGAGTTTTTGTCAAATACCAGCTCTATTTTGGGGGAATTTTTTAAAATAATCACTTACATTCCCTATTTTCAGTTTTTAAAATTCCATAAAGACGGTTAATTTTTGGCAAAAATTAACAAAATTTCCGGGTTTAAAACCGGTCCTGTCTAATTAACTAATAAAAACTAATAAATTTAAATTTATTTTTAATACTAGAAAAAGAAAACAAAGAAATTAAAAATAATGATAATGAAAAAGAAATTCAACAATTGTTTCTGATTAATTATAACAATGTGTTAGTAGATGACACAGTTTTTCTTTAAAAATTTTTAAAAAAATTTTACAAATTTTGTTCTAAATACTATTTGTTATTTTGTATTTTTTTATAATTTACTTTTTTATTTTTTTAGATAACTATAATAAATATTTTAGATAAAAAACTATATAAAAAGTGATAAATATCCAAGTTATTCTTTAAAAAGAGAATTTTCTCCACAAAATATTTTTTTATGTTTATGTACTTTAACAATTCATCGTCTGTCTATAAAATTTTAAATCAAAATTTAACAAAGGAAGTAAGAAAGATACAGACATATATAAAATGTACTGATAAACATTTTAAACATTTCAAATTAAAATAAAAAGGTTATCGATGAAAATATCCAATTCAAAATGTAAATTTCTCGATCATTTAAGAAATGAACTTAATTATTTTTAAATTTTTTTAAATTTAATTAGTAGACAATTAAGACAAAATAATAAATAAACTTTAAAGTAAATAAAAAAAAGATAACGGAAATTATTAAAATAAATAAAAAATATTTTTTTCTACTTCTATTTTTTAACTTCCTCATTAAAAATTAAATAAATTTATTAGTAATATATTTTACTACCTCTTTTATCATTTCAGTTGATTTAAAAAAAGAAAACAAAACCTAAATTATTTCAAATTTATAAATACCAGACTAAAATTTCGTGAAAACTTAACACTTTAATTTATTTTAGACCAAACCTTAGAAGATAAAATAATCTAAATTCAAATGTCTTTTATTAATAGTACATGTAACCTAAATACCTTTATGTTGGACCAATTATTGCTGGAACAAGTAAAACAAAAAGAATTAAATAAATGCCAAAGTAGGAGATATTTTTTTAAATTAAAAGATTTTTTCTTTAAAGTTTTGTTGAACGAATTATTGAGACAATTTAATATTCTCCCATTACCTCAAAACATTGAAAAAAACTTGGGATCAAATGAATACAAATTACAAAATAATAGCGAAGCAAATACCTTCCTTTCATCAACTCCTGCTTCAAATTCATCTAATCATTTAAATTCTTCATTAAAAATAAATAATGATCAAAAACAACAACGTCCACACAGCTGTGAATATTGCCAAAAATCATTTCGATTCAAATCCAACTTATTCGAGCATAAATCGATTCATAAAAGTGCCTGTCATCGAAATACATTTATTTGTCCATTTTGTACAAAAACTTGTCGACTTAAAGGCAATTTAAAAAAACATTTACAAATTCATGTCAAAAATGTGAATGAACTTGAACGCCTCTGGAAAAATTACTTTTCTAGACAGTCTGGAAGACCACGCAAAAATGCAAAGCTAATACCTCTCCCAAAGCCTGGTGATGATTTAGGATTAGTTCCAGTTATATTAAAAACAGTAATTTTTAAAAATAATATCAAATTAATAAATTATTTTTTAAAGAAAAATAATCAGATACTCAAAAATAATTGCCAGTGGACGTTTGCCAATGAAAATGATAATTTTAAAAATAAAGTTTAACTAAAAATTTATGTTTTGCCTTACAATATTCTATTGTTTAACTTTTTAAACAAAATATTAATTATTTCAGAATTTATCTAAATTTTTCTATTCAGAATTTAAATTTAAAAATATCCGAATAATTAAATCACTAAATATATATTTCCCCAAAACATGCATGAAGTTCGCCAATTGTCGGAGATTGTAAACGATCTCCTATTTTTGTTTGAACACTTTGCTTAACAAATACCTTAATTTAAAAAGGAAAATCATTTTAGATGAATATGTAAATTAAAATTTAATTTAAAAAAATTACTTGAGCAGCAGCAGTCAGATGTGCTTGTTCTGCTAATGCTCTTCTCATACGTAATCGAAACATTAAACGTTTCTTCTTTCTATTATAATAAATTTCGGCACAAAAAGCCAAAAATGAAAGTAAGAGACCTGAATAAATTAAAAAATTTTTGTTTAAAAAATTTAAAAAACCTAAAAGCGCTACCAACATAACACCAAACATGGAACCAAAATCTATTTTTAAATTGTTTTTATAAAGGATAAATTTAATTTTTACCCAAAGGTTTTAATTCAATTCCATTAATTCCAAAGTGCCATCTACCTTTATGATTTAAATAAGAAAATGAAGATTCTTCTTTACAATGATGACCAATTCCTTCTGTCCAGTTCTTTGTCAAATAATTATTATCAAAATTTTCTTTGGTTAATTTGAAATTTGAATGAAAATATCTTTAAAATAAAAAATATTTTTTGGAAAAATTCTTAATACTTCTTAAATGTTCTCCTAACAAAATCCAAATTCATAATAATTGATCGTTCAAAAAGCTTTACAAATCGGCTATCACGGCGAAAAATTAGATGTGAACTAACTTCGGGCATTCCTTCGGAAACAAATACAAGACCGGCTCCACATCTAAAAAGAAAGGAAAGTTCTGTTAAAAAAATTAAAAAAAACCTTTCCTTGGCCATTTGCATTCCAATACTATCCTCTTGTATCGGATAAATATAGCCGCCTTTTAAAACTTTATCTAACGCCTTAGGAACTGTACTAGCTATATGAATTGGATTTTGAGCAATTGCAAGACGCAAAGAACGATAATGAGAAACATTAGAATTATGAAGTTCTTCAAAATACCTTTATTTTAAATTTAAATATTTAATTTAACAATTATTCCAAACCAATTTCCAATATAATTAGTTATTAATTTGAAACGTTGACTTCCAATTAATCTAACCATTTCTCGAGCATCTCTAAAAGGGTTATCAGCCACTGGCTGTAAAAGTGCGGATAATAATAATGTTTGGTACATATCAAGTAGAAGACGGCATTGCATTATCTTTTATTTAAAAAAATTTTTTGAGATTTTTGTTTTTTATAAAAAATTCTCAACTGTAAAAATAAGTATAGCAAAATTTCCCCCAGCTGTTCGAAAATCAAAGCTGTCTGGTTGATACAATTGTAAACGAATTATTTTCCAAAATATTTGAAAAGGTTCTAATTGGTTACGACGGCCAATTCTTACTTCTAATTTAGCCACATAAAGACAAAACTTTAAAAATTTATAAAAGATCTTGAAAACCCATCAATTTTCGAATAAGATACCAAGGTTTGCAGGATTAACATAACACCCATTGAAAACCAAGTCGAAGGAGAATAAGGCATAAATGCATTCCAAATATTCCATTCATCATGTTGGCTATGAACAACGTAAGTTGGTTTTACATTTGTTATTGGATAAGAGAAAGAAAAATGTTCGGCACGAAGTTGAGTACGTTGGAAAAAAAGACAGGCTGTATCAACAGTATTGTTTTGAATAAACCCTAAAACTCCATTCCAGGTACCATTCTCCTTAAATTAAATTAAAAATTTTTTTAAATATGTACTTACATGAGATCCCCAATTTAATTCACCAATTTGATTATTAAGAATAAATGGTTCAATTTTTAATTTTAAATATTCAGTTAAATAACTAATAATCTAAGTAATATTTTAAAAATTAAAATTTAATTGTTAAAAAAATATACTTCAACACACCATCCTGGAAATGGACATTCAACACTAGGTTTTAAAGTTGGAAAATGACGGCATTCATCAAAGGCATCTGGAGGGTTTCTAGCAAAAAGAATTCGGATTTTATTATTCATTTATTTTAATTTTAAGAGTAAAAATATACTCACAAACTCACCATCCTGGTTTATTATTTACATTAAACAAAAAGCCTTTTTATGTAACATATCCATATTAATTTCATCCATTCCAATACTAAGAATTAAAAAAAATATTGAACGACCTTTCTATTACAAAAATTTAAGGGATAATAAATAAATAAATTGTTGTTCGCCTTAAATTTTTTTAGTTAATTATATGATTTTTGGCCTTTTGCGCATATCACTTAAATGATTAATTACAAAAATACAAACCAGTTATTCTAGTATTTCGTCATAATTTACTATATTTCTACTCATTTTTAAATAAATATATTTAATATTCATTAGTTGCAATTTATTTTTAAATGGTTTCTTGTTAGCTTTTATTGGTTTAAATTTTAAAATTAATTATTTTTTGTAGTAAATTAAAATTTGACATTGTTGCTTTCAATGAACTCAAAATTAATTGTTAATTTATTTACAATATTTGTATTACTTAAAAGCACAAATGCACAAATACCTTCTCTACCCCCCGGTGCAGCAATTGCCCCCGAGGGCGTCCCACACGGTCCGCCCGGAACTATTAATGAAGAAACAATTCAGCCACCTACAAATAATAAACCTAGTGAAGAAGAAGTCATTGGGAGGTAAAATGATCTACATATTTTAATATTATTTTTAAAATTTAGTTTGCTTAAAAATCCTGGGTTGCCGCCCGCATTACCACCCTCAATACCTACAAATACAGAAAATAATGGAAATAACCCATTAGTAAACAATAATGAAGAAAAAACTGAAAATAACAAAAATTTGGAAGATAAAAAAGAAGAAAAAATTAATTCTGGAGAAAATCAAAATAAAGAGCAGATTAATGAGGAATTTAAAAGTGGACAAGGTACATATTTTGTTTCTTTTGAATATATTTATTTAAAAATCAAAGAAACAACAGTACCTTCTTTACCGGGTTCAATTCCAACGAATTCTGAAGGTTTTCCACCAGCTTCACCACCTAGTTATATTCAATGTCTTCATAGAATCCAATCAAAAATTTGCGATCCAGATAATGTTTTAATACAAAGTCAAAAAAGTGAAATTGACGAAATGCTTAAAGAATTAGAAGATGCTACTCGAAAAGTAAAATTTTAGAAAAAATAAAAGTTGATCCTAAAATTCTAAAAGGATAATTTACAAAATGAATGCGATCGTAGTGGACTTGAAGTGATGGTTATAATTGTTAAACATTCAAATTTACTTGATAATACTTTAGATGTTTGTTTTTCTTTAAACACCTACATATCTAGTTAAATTTAATTTCTTAGTCTGTTCAAAAGAAATTAAGTGATGCATTAAATATTTGGGTACAAGATCCAGATCATCATTGTGAAAAACCTTTAATTTTAATGATGAGTGCTGATCCTGAAATTCCAAACCGAAAAGTTTGGACAGGTCGTCATTATTCTGTCCCTGTGGATCCTGCTGAGTTAGTCAAACTATTTATGGATCAAGTAATGAAAATTTTTTAGTTTAGGTTTATTATTTATTAAATTATAGGAGCAATTACTCGCAAAGGAAAAATATTCTGAAGTAATATTGAACATAATAGACGGTGTTCTGAATAAATATGAACAAAGAGCATTTAATGGATAAATAATTAAGCATTTAATGAATAATAATAATTAATATTATAATAATATTTTTTATAATTTATTAAATCTATTTTTTAATTAATGCACTATATACTTCACGTGTAAGTCCACAAGAATTAACACCTCTTTAAAAATAGTAAAAATATATTTAACTAATTTATTTACCTTCTCATATGCAAATATCCTCCATTAACTCCATAACCACTTCCCCAACTATTTTTTAAAATCCAATAAGGAATGTCTTTATCATTTACTCCATATCCTATAACCTCCATTGAGTGAGATCCCAATGATTCGTAGTTACACTCTTCTGGACTTGGTGAGAAAATTCCTCCTTTATAATGATACATACTTTTAGTTGCGTTCATTCCTTTTTAATTTTTAGAAATATTTTTCTAAGCATTTTAATTACCAAAAGTAACAGGCCCATTTGTTGCAATCCAATCAGCAATTTGTTCCTCATCTGATGACAAAGAACGCCATTCATCGATAAAAACGCGTTGAGTTGGGTCCTTAATATTTTCAAATTTATTTATCAAATTCTTTAAAGGATGTTCTTGACATTTTAATTTAGTTTTTATACTTACTATTGGACCAGAAGGAAGTTGGCATTTTCCATCATTACCACGATACTTAAATTTTAATTTAATAATTATATTCCCAAATTTCAATTTTATTTTAAAACCTACTGGATAGGCATTTTCCGAGAGAAGGCCTTTATCTCGAATATAACTAAAATAAATTTTTAATTTTTTAAATTCTATAATAAATTATTACCGTAATGCATAAGGACGGAAACCACCCTCACATCCATTTTCAGCCGAATCACAATCAATTAATTGCTTTAAAAATTTTTTGATATAATTTTTATTATAAATAACTTGTTCTGAAAGTCTAACAAGTGTTCCATTATGAATAGCATGCATTGTTTCGACCATTCCAACAACAGAGAAAGCCCAGCATGAGCCACAATTTACTAAAATATCAACTTTTTTATTAGTTTTTATAACTCACATTGGTTTTTAACATGTGTTACAACACCCTTTTCTCGCCAGTCCCATTGTTTTGGACGTACATATCCTTGTTTTGTTTCAACTTTAATAATTTTCTTCAATTGTCTCATTCTAATTTGTTCATTATAATTATGTGGAATTAATAACTTAATATTTAAACTATATTTATATTGTGAGTATTTTTATTTTAACTTTTGCTATTTCATCTTCAGTCCAATCAAAAAACTCTGTTACTCCCCAAATAGTTTGGCCTTCAATTCCTTGTTTTCTTTCCTGATCCAAACGTTGATTAAGTAAATACATGTTTAAAGAAAAAGCAATAAAACGTTTATTTATTTCATCATATGAAGAATAATTACGAGAATAACTTTAAAATTATTTTTTCAATTCAAGTGAATATTTTTACTTTTTTTGGAATATCTTAAATTCATTATGAAGCCGTTTAAATTGGTAAAAACTATCTTTATCCGTCGTTAATTCATTATTGTTTAAACCCAATATCCGTTGAAAAAGAATCGAAAATCCGATCATCAATAGAAGAAATGAAGAAGCAAGCAAAAATATTTTAAACACAAAAGAACTTTAAGAAGTTTTTGAATTTTGTGTTTAATTATTTATCAAACCTTGCCAAATACAATGAACGGACGGAAAATAATTTATTAAATTTGTATAATTCTTCAATTGAATTTATTTGGGGTAAAAAATAATTAGAAATATAATTTTTAGATTTAGATGAATTTATCTTATTAGATGATTTTACTGGCATATCATTAGGGAATAAGGAAGTTGAACGATCTCCGTAGTCAGATCTGACATCGCTTTTTTGTGGAAAATCGTCAATTTGATAATAAATCATTTAAAATGTCTATTTTTTAGGGGAAATAATTTAATTAAAAAATTAATATTATTTAAATAAAGATTAATACTTCAATTAATGCTAATATTATATTTGTCTGATTTCTGATAAGAATTTTAGAAATGGTGTTATTTTGAATTCTTATTTCATTAAATAGATAAGAAAAATCAATGTTCGTTATATTATTTATTTTATTATTTCCATGATAAGAATCTCTAATTTCATGTACGGAGTGCCGCAAAGGTCGTAAGTCACAAATGTTGCGCGCCGCAAAGGTCGTAGTGCACAAAGGTCTATTCACGCAAATGTAAGTTTCATAACTGTCGTTTCCGCAAATGTCGCATCAAATTTTTTAAATTTTTAAAAAATTTTTAGATTTAAAAATTAATTTTAATAATTCTAAACCTGCATGCAACTAATAAATATTTAATTTAATCAAATAATATGATTAGCCAAAATCCGTCTACTGATCAATCTTCATTTTTTTCACCATTGTCAGAAGATATTTTAATTAGTCCGGCAACCAATTCTAATGAGAAAAATAATCAAACACCACAATTAAAGGTTTTAATTTAATAAAAATTTAATCCTTCATTAAAATTTAAATTATTTAGTGTAGAAGAAGATTAACTTTGGAAAATTCAAGTAAATCTAAAAACACTGGAACTGAAATTAAAAATAATAAAAATAGATTCGATAAAGAATCAAATGAAGGTTTGACTTTAAAATAAATTTAGTTTTTCATATATGAAGGTGGAACCGATTCTGCTCGACAAGATAGTTCTCTTCTAAGTCTTACAAAAAAGTTTTTGGCTTTACAGATGCAAAAACCAGGGGTAATTTTAATGGAAAGATTTCTTTAATTTTAAACAATTTTGATTTTTTAAGTATAATTTTTTGAATTTTTAAAGGTTCTCAACTTAAATGAGGCAGCTGAATTACTTGGTTTAATATGATTATATTTAATTAATTTTATAATTTTTTGAAAAGGTGTTCCTAAAAGACGTCTTTATGATATTACCAATGTACTTGAGGGTGTTGATCTCATTGAAAAAATTGGCAAAAATAGTATTAAATGGAGGTTATTTTCAGTAAAATCAAAATATGTATACTTCTTTTTTTGTAGAGATCAATTAGAATTTACAAATTCAGTAACATACCAAAAATTAAATAAAGAAAATGTTGAATTAATTAATGAAGAAATAGGTTTAGATAAATTTATTCAATCAGTCTCTTCTTCACTTAAATTGGCAAAAGAGGACCCAACAGATGCTTTTTATAGGTTTTTATAAGTTTATTTTAAAAATATTTTTTAATGAAGTTATTCTCTTTTAACTGATTTTCGATCCTTGGATAATTTTAAAAATAAAATGTTAATTGCTGTTAAAGCTCCAAAAGATTCTTCGTCTTCTATTGAGGTTTGTATTTAACATTTTTTTATAAATTTCGTTCCGAATAAAATATTTATTTAAAAAATATGATTTTTTTGCTTTCAGGTTGTTGATCCAAATGAAACTCAAGTAAAATAATTAATATTTAAATTATAAAATTAAATTATTTTAAATTTTAGAAATTTGAAGTTATTATTAAAAATGAAAATGGTGGACCTTTAAATTCTTTTGTTTGTCCGGAAGATATTAATGAAAATATTGAAGAGGTTTTGTATTATAAATATATGGGTACACCCTAGGTTACCGCAAGCCCAAGGTACCGCCGAGCTATAACTTCGTTCAGATTTTTCGAATCCGGGACGCCTGGTATGGCTGAATCGAACCCATACCGGGGCGTCCAGGATTCGACAATTTTGAACAAAGTTATAGCTCTGCGGTACCTTGGCCTTTTCCCGAATATGTATATTTTTTATTTTCATCCAAAAATATTTTTAGAATAATTCAATAAATAAATTAACTCCTTCAAAATATTCAAATAAACAACAAAAACAGCAAGAATGTAGACAATTTACTCCACCTTTTTCACCAATTAAAATGGCAATGCTTCTTTCCTCACCTTGTAAAATTGATAATAAATATTTGCAAACTGAAGCAATTTCTTCGAATAAAATTGTTTTTATTTTTATTAAATTTTAATTTAAAGAGAAAAATGATTTTTTAGGAATTTTTACAAGAAAATACTTTACTTTCATTAGACCCTCCAATTGAAGAAAATAATATTAACCCTTATTATAATTTGTCACTTTTGGATGAACAACAACAAAATTCTGATGTTAGTATTTTAAATGCAATATTTGGAAATGATTTTTAAAAAATTGGTGTAATTTTTATTTTTTTCTAATTATCTTATGGTTGAAGGCAACAAAATTAGTGTTACGGCAAAATTTAATTATAATGTTATCAAAAATTTCGGCTCTTATCCAATAAAAAGTTTACGAATCCAATAAAACTTATATACGTTTAAACAAAATTTTGCGAGTCCACTTAAATCGAGGAGTACACATTGCCTCTGCGAAAATTTTTTTTACAATTTTAATTTTGTTGTCTTCAATTCGTTTTTGATTATTCCTTTGAATCTAAAAACTTTCAGTTTAAAAAAATTTTTTTATAAAAAACTTCTGTTCTCGCCTTTTATGTGCATTAAAATTTTTGTCAAATAAATATTTTTTAAGTTAATTTGTCAAATACTAATTAATCAAATTTAAAGTAATAATTCGCCCAATTTATCATTTTTATAATAATTTAAATTTAAAAACACAAAATACAAACAAATGAAATTTTTTTTTAATTTTACAATAAAATAATTGAATGACGTAAAAGTATATGAAGAAATAAAAATTAAAATCAAATTTGATGCGCACACAGGCGTAAATTTGGCGAATTATTTGAGTGTTTTGATTGAAAAAATGTGAAGTTGGGGAACAATTTAAATAAATGTTTGTCCGCAAATAGATTTGGCGGACAAAAAATTTTAACAGGAAAACAAAAAAAGAATGGTAATATTTTTTACATCTTATATGGATAAAATCAAAGTTTATATGCTAACTAATCTTTTAAATTAAATAGAAATGTTATCTTGTAATTTTACAAAATATATGCTATTTAAGTTTAAACAAAAATTTTCAAAGAAAATCCGCAAAATTAAAAAAACCCATATAAATTTTTACAATCGAAAAAAAAGAAGAAAAAGATGATCGAAAACTTGACAAACAATTATAAAAGAACACAAATTATTCACTTCTGGCCAAATATAAATAAAAGAATTAAAAAGAATTAAAAACAATTTAAAGAAAAACAAAAATTGAGAAAATGAAAAGATTTAACAATTTTTCTTTGATTATTTTCCTTCTTTTTTTGCTAATTTTGTTGTTAAATTTATGCCAAGCAAAGATGAGATATGAGTCAGTATTATCAAGACGGACAAAACGCTACGGTTACGGGGGATATGGCGGATATGGATATGGTTTGTATAAAAATATTAGGAATTTTTTGGAACGTAAAATTAACGTGAGATAACATGAATAATTTTTACCACCATGAAATTTAAGTCATAATTTTAACTGTAGTTATTTTTTAAATTATATACTATATATTTTAGGTGGAGGTATGGGAGGTGGATGTTGTCAGTGTGGAATGTGCGGGGGTGGTGGTTATTCTGGAGGCTATGGAATGGGTGGAGGTTGTGGATCTTGTGGAGGAGGTAATAAATTATAATATTTAAAGACAAATTTTAGTAGGAATAATTAGAATATTTTCTAAAGGAACAAGAATATTTAAAAATATTTTTTAATATGTAGGATATGGTCCATTTGGTGTTGGTGCTGCTGGACTCTTACAAGGCGTTCTTTTTGGAGGAAAATAATCATAAAAGATTTGAAATGAGGATAGAACATATAACTCCTATGTTATAAATATATAAATAAATTAATCCGTTCATACGACAGTTGAAAATTTTGTAAATAGGTATATACATGTATTTTGGTAGTTTTTAGACTACCTTTTCTGAATTATTAAATATGTATTTATTTATGTATTATTTCTATTTTTAATTAAAAATTTTAACGATTAAAAAACATATTATGTCAAAAGTACTGATCACATTGTTTATGTTTGATGAATTTGGTCTGTTTACTTTTATTAAACCAAATAATTATTTTTGTTGGTTATTAAATATATTAATTAGCTTTTCTAATAAATTCCGTAACACTACAAGCTGGAGCTAATCTTGATCTGAATGTTGTAGTATTGGTACAGAAATCTTTTGTTCGAGAAGGTTGTCATGATTTGCTTTTGTTGGATGGTAAGAAAGGAAATTTCTAATTAAATTGAGAAATAGATAGTTTATAAAACAGACCTGTACACGGATTTTAGTATCAGGATATATACGTGAATACAGGTGTGTCTTGATATTATCTGTATCCGTGTCAATGCACAGGTCTGTAATATGATAAATTTTTTAAAATTTCCGAAAGATTGCATTAAACGCAAATGTACACAGAATGTCCTGTACAAAGTTGATTTGGGTTATAGCAAAGTGAGGAGAAGTGCGGAAGGTACATTAACAAATTATTCTCAAAATATGATTAGAAGAAATAATGAAATGCTTGAAAAAATTGCAATAAAAAATTCTCAAATGCAAAATGATGCTTTTCAACCTTTTTTGTGAATTTAAAAATATTTTTAAAATTTTCTAAAATATTTAAGATATTCAGAATTTAAGCGTTTAATAGAATTATTTTATAATGGAAATAAAAGAATATTTGCACTTTTTAATATTTCAATGTTTGAAAATAAAAATTATTTCAATTAAAAAAATCCTTTAGGGAAGAATTAATTAATGAAAAAATTGAAATTATTAAAAAAAATAATTATTGTGATAATAAACTGGTATTTCTATTTATTTTTTAAAATAATTATATTTTATTAGCTCCCAGAATTCGAGAAAATAAAAAAAGAATTGTTACAAATCATAGAAAATAATTGGAAAAAATCAATTGTTTCTTCAAGTAATGACTCGAGATTGTCGGTTAACTTTTTTGATGCAATTAAAAGGAAAATTATTCCATCTCCTATTCAAGTATAAAATTTTCCATCGTATTTCATAAATTTATTTAAAAAGATGATAGACGCAATGAACAATCCAATTCAAAAATCAATGATTATTAAGGTTATTTTAATTATTTTAAATCTTAAAATAATTAACAGTACACTAATCAACTTTACTTGCTTCTTCTACGTTTATCTGTTTTAGATGGAAGAGGAGAAAAACGAAAATTTGATGGAAATTGCCTTTCATTTCTAGAGGAAGTCAATCGGATAATTGAAGTAAAAGGATATTTTAAATTATCAAAATATTTTAAAACTGATAAAAGAATGAGCCAATAGTTACTCGCTTGAATTATTCGCCTTCTCGTAGTCTCTTCATTCGTGATCTTGAATCATTACTTAAAACTCGTGCATCACGTGGTCAACGTGGATCTTATTATGAAAATAATATGTCTACGTAAATTTAGTCTCTATTATAAATCTATTAATTTTTATCCAGTATTAGATTTCGTTTTATGTCAATGACTGCTATAATAATGGAAGAATCACGTGAATATAACAGTTTTAATTTAATGGGTTTTAATTAGACATAATTCAAATACTTTAAATATTATTCTAGTCGATCTTGGTTCAACACTTGGACTTTATTTTGGACTAACAATCTTAACAATTTTTGAATTTATAATTTTTATCCTTTATCGTTCTGCGTCTCATAACCCAGCAGAAGTACAAAAACCTCCACCGGAATCAGTTATTTATAACATTCCTATTAAATCTAATGTAAACAAAAAAGATTTAAGACAAAGAAAGAAAAAGAAAAATTATATACCCATAATTTCTTAAAATAATTTTAAATTATAAAATGTATCTTGAATAGAGTTAGGACAAAACAATGTAATACCTTTTACCTTGTACCATTTTGTGTCTAACACGATTTTTCATCGATAATTATCGATATTTTTCGATATTTTTTTCGATATTTATCGAAAAAATATCGACCGAGAAAATTTTGACTTTTTCGATATTTTTCGATATTCGGTATTTTTCGATATTTATCGAAAAAATATCGACCGACCCCTCCGGCCGGGCTCTACTGCTAATGCACTCTGGGAATTTTTTGCAGGGATAAACTAATATTTCTAAACATTAAATGCCCCCTCCGAAGCAGGGGACCGGTCCCATGTACAAAACGGCAAATGGACACTTCAAATTTTCACCCATGGTCACCAGCGACTGCCACCGCACAAACACTATTGGAGAGCCACCGAAGCGCACTGCCACCAATAGTGCTGCCAGAACGCACAGTCACCAATGTCCATCTATCAGCAGTGTCCACTGGTCGAAGCCACCGAAGCGCACTGCCAACCAGCTTTCTTCTACCGAAGATGGTCCGCCGAAGCGAAGATGGTCCGCCGAACGATGATGGTCCGCCGACGAAGATGGTCCGCCGAACCTTCTCTTTTTTACTTTTCTTCTCTCTCCTTTACTCTCTCTCCTTTACTTTTCTTCTCTCTCCTTTACTCTCTCTCCTTTACTTTTCTTCTCTCTCCTTTACTCTCTCTCCTTTACTTTTCTTCTCTCCTTACCTTTACTAGTTTTTCTAATTTTGGCTCCGGTACAAAATGTGTAATCGTTAAAATATGTAATGGTTAAAATGCCGTCTAGGCTAAAAAGGGGTTAAAATGTGTAATCGTTAAAATATGTAATGGTCAAAATGCCGTCTAGGCTAAAAATGGGTTAAAATGTGTAATCGTTAAAATATGGAATCGTTAAAATGTCTACACGACCAAAATGGATCAAAATGTCGAATTCGGTATAATTTCGGAAAACGAACAGAGCCGAAATTGGCCGAAATATATGTCATTCGATAGAGCTCGTCGAGTTGAGTCGAATGGTGAAAAAATTTTTGTGCGGACTCATAAAGGGGCTGAGATATAGGCCCCCGAAAATTGAAAAACCATAGGGGGGACCAAGCACTTTTTTGGGGTGAAAAATTCGAAAATGCAAATTATACCTCATTCGAAAGAGCTCATCGAGCTGAGTCGAATGACACCAAAATCAACGAAATCTGACTTGATTTGACAAAGTTATGACCGTTTGTTTTTGCCCCTTCCCCAAGGTTTTCGCGGAAAAAAGTTTTTGCCGCTGCGGAGGAAGCCGGGCATGTCGAGCGGAACGACGGCCGCCGCTTCGCTACGGTCGCCGCGAGCGAAGCGAGCACGACCGCAGCGAAGCACGGCCATCGTGTAGCGAAGACCATGCCCGGCCTACCCTCCGTAGCAGCACAAAAACAGTTTTTCCAGCGAAAATTCTGCTGGTCATAACTTTGTCAAAAATCATCTAATCGAGCTGATTTTGGTGTCATTCGACTCAGCTCGATGAGCTCTTTCGAATGAGGTATAATTTGCATTTTCGAATTTTTCACCCCAAAAAAGTGCTTGGTCCCCCCTATGGTTTTTCAATTTTCGGGGGCCTATATCTCAGCCCCTTTATGAGTCCGCACAAAAATTTTTTCACCATTCGACTCAACTCGACGAGCTCTATCGAATGACATATATTTCAGCCAATTTCGGCTCTGTTCGTTTTCCGAAATTTTTCCTCGAATTCTTTTAAAAAGGGTCAGATGAGTGCCGTACATTGATTGTTGATAATTTTATCAACGTATTGTTGATAATTTGATTGATAAGTTTCGTATGTCGTAGTCCGGCGTATCTTTTATGCCTGAGTTCAGTGTATTTTACCGAGTAAAACCGGACCGGATAAATCAAGAAAATCGACCGGATCCGGCCGGCGTGATCGTGCGGATCCGGAAGACAACGCGATTCTTGATCCGGAAAAATTAGAGTGCGTACTAGCTTCTAATAAAACACAGAATTTTGTACCTGTACCGTACTACGTGTCGACATTTTGACCATTACGGTACGGAATACAGAAAAATACGATCAACTTCTAAATTTTATCGGTCGGTATTGTGTACCGTACTACCGATACGGAATATTGATAAATACCGAAAAATACCGTCGGTATTACGGTACTTTCCGGGTTCTAATTTTTAGCACAATTTTTTAAAAAATTCGACATTTTGACCCATTTTGGCCGTGTCGACATTTTGACTATTCCATATTTTAACGATTACACATTTTAACCCCTTTTTAGCCTAGACGGCATTTTGACCATTACATATTTTAACGATTACACATTTTAACCCCTTTTTAGCCTAGACGGCATTTTGACCCATTTTTACCCGTTTACACATTTTAACCCTTTTTTAGCCTAGACGGCATTTTAACGATTACACATTTTGTCCGGACACGCTAATTTTTCATAATAACAAATCGCTTAAAATAAATAAAATATCTACAGCGCGTCGTATTTAAAAATGGTCAAAAACGGGAATTTTTGTAAATTGTCGAAGGGACTATGTTAAAAATTGATTTTTATGTACATCAGGGATAGGGACGGGTTACCTGAAACTTAATACCCGAAGCCCGGACCTTTTTCGACCCGAAACCCGATCCAAGAAATTTTCGACCCCGAAACCCGACATTTTTCATGGAATTTTATTACATGAAGGGAAGATTTTTGGCGCTTCGACCTTCCAAAAGCCGCAAAATTTTTACCTGTGGCAGTTCACATTGAACTGACTATAAACCGAAAAATTTTTTCGGCCTCAGTTACTCAAAATGGCGCGCGGCCATAGCGACGCAACGCCATAGCCTCCTGAAAATTTTTTGGCCCTTATCAATTTTAGTACAAATTCACTTTAGCAACGATGAGAGGAATTGTTTAATACTAAATTTGGTAAAGATTTGGTAAACTTGGAGAAAGTTATGGCTTTGCGCCGTTATGGTCGCGCGCCGTTTTGGGTGTTTTTTGTTTTCCAAGCTTCACTTATTTTAATTTTTTTGATACTCTTTTTGGTTTCCGTTATTTGTTTTGTTGTTTATTTTGTTAATCTTTTCCACTAATTTTTAGTTTTAATAAAAAATGGCCGACGTATTCAACCAATTTGTGCAGTTTGGTTATGAATTTGAAAAATTATTTTCTTCAACATTTAATCATGTTTGTTCTACAATATTGGGAACAACTGACAACAGCGTATCGGCAAGAGGAGGCAGAACCCATGCAATAATGGAACGAACATTTTTTGTTCATCAGTGTGGATCAACATATATTGTTAAATTGGCTGGACTTTCTGGGGCGATGGCTGTGGCTCTAGCTGCTTATGGAGCGCATTTTGGTTTCTATTTTTTAATAAAGTCATGGGAAAGGGTAGGGATTTGTTTTGGCATTATTTGTAGGATAGGCCTGGGTATGGATTCAGACCTTGATTTTTCCTGGGCCAGAGTCAAGATCAAGTATATCAGTAAAAACTGACAGGGGGGAACGACACAATACCTATTTTTCACAAATACCCACCCATTTTTCAATGTTCCTTGATTCTACCATGACCCTGAGTTTTCCTTGACTCAAGACCAAAATCTGGGCAAGGTCCCCACCTAAAATCAAAGGTTAGCTAGGGTCTTTTAATTTCCGGTCTTTACTTGTTTGTTAAATTCCTCAGCCTATTCCTCAGCCATTTAATTTTCTATCGAGAGGAAGGAGCTGCTCAATGTCCCTCGTGTTCACCACTCTAGGGTCTGGATAAGTGATTTTAACTTCTTAGAGAATTTAATTTCTCCATTTATTTTTTATTAACCCTTCTTTTTCCAGTCTCTGACAACCCAAATTTGAGTGCGGAACGTAGACGCTCAATGGAACATGCAAATAAACACCACTTCCTCAACACAATTGGAATTGTGCTGGCTTCTGTTGCTTCGCGTCATCCTAAGGTTACTTCTACTCTTTTTGCTCTAGGAGCTTTACTGTTTTGTGGACCGAGTTATGCTTATGCAATTGAAGCGAACAAGACCTTCCGTGCAATTACCCCGATTGGAGGAATTCTTTCAATGTTTGCTTGGCTTAGTTTTATTCTTTAACTGATTTTTTGAGGTTTTTGTTTAAAAAATATTTATCTGATAGAAAATTTATGTTAGAGATCGACCTGGATGTGGATCCAGACTCATTTTTCCTCGGGTCCAGAGTCAAAATCAAGACATTTTTCAGTGTTCCTTGGGGTTTCCTTGACTTTCTGGATTTTTTCTAGATTTAAGATCAGGAATCTTGTTAAGGTCCTCACCCAAAATTCAAAGTTTTCTAATATTTTCCGATCTCTAATTTTATTATCTTTAATCCCAATAATTTTGAGAAATGTTTCGTTATTTTATTGGTTTTCACATTTTTGTGTAGATTATACAATTACAAAAATAAATTTTCTTTGAACCTTTTCTTTATTATTTTCATGGTGTTCTTAATTAAACACTGAAATATTTTTTGCAACTCAAGTCCCCCTGCCTCGTGCAGGGGGCAACTCAAGTCCCCCTGCCTCGTGCAGGGGGCAACTCAAGTCCCCCTGCCTCGTGCAGGGGGCAACTCAAGTCCCCCTGCCTCGTGCAGGGGGCAACTCAAGTCCCCCTGCCTCGTGCAGGGGGCAACTCAAGTCCCCCTGCCTCGTGCAGGGGGCAACTCAAGTCCCCCTGCCTCGTGCAGGGGGCAACTCAAGTCCCCCTGCCTCGTGCAGGGGGCAACTCAAGTCCCCCTGCCTCGTGCAGGGGGCAACTCAAGTCCCCCTGCCTCGTGCAGGGGGCAACTCAAGTCCCCCTGCCTCGTGCAGGGGGCAACTCAAGTCCCCCTGCCTCGTGCAGGGGGCAACTCAAGTCCCCCTGCCTCGTGCAGGGGGCAACTCAAGTCCCCCTGCCTCGTGCAGGGGGCAACTCAAGTCCCCCTGCCTCGTGCAGGGGGCAACTCAAGTCCCCCTGCCTCGTGCAGGGGGCAACTCAAGTCCCCCTGCCTCGTGCAGGGGGCAACTCAAGTCCCCCTGCCTCGTGCAGGGGGCAACTCAAGTCCCCCTGCCTCGTGCAGGGGGCAACTCAAGTCCCCCTGCCTCGTGCAGGGGGCAACTCAAGTCCCCCTGCCTCGTGCAGGGGGCAACTCAAGTCCCCCTGCCTCGTGCAGGGGGCAACTCAAGTCCCCCTGCCTCGTGCAGGGGGCAACTCAAGTCCCCCTGCCTCGTGCAGGGGCAACTCAAGTCCCCCTGCCTCGTGCAGGGGGCAACTCAAGTCCCCCTGCCTCGTGCAGGGGGCAACTCAAGTCCCCCTGCCTCGTGCAGGGGGCAACTCAAGTCCCCCTGCCTCGTGCAGGGGGCAACTCAAGTCCCCCTGCCTCGTGCAGGGGGCAACTCAAGTCCCCCTGCCTCGTGCAGGGGCAACTCAAGTCCCCCTGCCTCGTGCAGGGGGCAACTCAAGTCCCCCTGCCTCGTGCAGGGGGCAACTCAAGTCCCCCTGCCTCGTGCAGGGGGCAACTCAAGTCCCCCTGCCTCGTGCAGGGGGCAACTCAAGTCCCCCTGCCTCGTGCAGGGGGCAACTCAAGTCCCCCTGCCTCGTGCAGGGGGCAACTCAAGTCCCCCTGCCTCGTGCAGGGGGCAACTCAAGTCCCCCTGCCTCGTGCAGGGGGCAACTCAAGTCCCCCTGCCTCGTGCAGGGGGCAACTCAAGTCCCCCTGCCTCGTGCAGGGGGCAACTCAAGTCCCCCTGCCTCGTGCAGGGGGCAACTCAAGTCCCCCTGCCTCGTGCAGGGGGCAACTCAAGTCCCCCTGCCTCGTGCAGGGGGCAACTCAAGTCCCCCTGCCTCGTGCAGGGGGCAACTCAAGTCCCCCTGCCTCGTGCAGGGGGCAACTCAAGTCCCCCTGCCTCGTGCAGGGGGCAACTCAAGTCCCCCTGCCTCGTGCAGGGGGCAACTCAAGTCCCCCTGCCTCGTGCAGGGGGCAACTCAAGTCCCCCTGCCTCGTGCAGGGGGCAACTCAAGTCCCCCTGCCTCGTGCAGGGGGCAACTCAAGTCCCCCTGCCTCGTGCAGGGGGCAACTCAAGTCCCCCTGCCTCGTGCAGGGGGCAACTCAAGTCCCCCTGCCTCGTGCAGGGGGCAACTCAAGTCCCCCTGCCTCGTGCAGGGGGCAACTCAAGTCCCCCTGCCTCGTGCAGGGGCAACTCAAGTCCCCCTGCCTCGTGCAGGGGGCAACTCAAGTCCCCCACCCTCGTGCAGGGGGCAACTCAAGTCCCCCGGCCTCGTGCAGGGGGCAACTCCAGTCCCCCTGCCTCGTGCAGGGGCAACTCAAGTCCCCCTGCCTCGTGCAGGGGGCAACTCAAGTCCCCCTGCCTCGTGCAGGGGGCAACTCAAGTCCCCCTGCCTCGTGCAGGGGGCAACTCAAGTCCCCCTGCCTCGTGCAGGGGGCAACTCAAGTCCCCCTGCCTCGTGCAGGGCGCAACTCAACTCCCCCTGCCTCGTGCAGGGGGCAACTCAAGTCCCCCTGCCTCGTGCAGGGGGCAACTCAAGTCCCCCTGCCTCGTGCAGGGGGCAACTCAAGTCCCCCTGCCTCGTGCAGGGGGCAACTCAAGTCCCCCTGCCTCGTGCAGGGGGCAACCCCAGTCCCCCTGCCTCGTGCAGGGGGCATCTCAAGTCCCCCTGCCTCGTGCAGGGGGCAACTCAAGTCCCCCTGCCTCGTGCAGGGGGCAACTCAAGTCCCCCTGCCTCGTGCAGGGGGCAACTCAAGTCCCCCTGCCTCGTGCAGGGGGCAACTCAAGTCCCCCTGCCTCGTGCAGGGGGCAACTCAAGTCCCCCTGCCTCGTGCAGGGGGCAACTCAAGTCCCCCTGCCTCGTGCAGGGGGCAACTCAAGTCCCCCTGCCTCGTGCAGGGGGCAACTCAAGTCCCCCTGCCTCGTGCAGGGGGCAACTCAAGTCCCCCTGCCTCGTGCAGGGGGCAACTCAAGTCCCCCTGCCTCGTGCAGGGGGCAACTCAAGTCCCCCTGCCTCGTGCAGGGGGCAACTCAAGTCTAATACAAGGGATAAAATGTTTCTGTTGTTTAATTCTTATAGCGATTATTGTTCTTCATATTACCATTATTCTTTTCGGATTATTCGGCTTTCTATTTCCCACGTTCTTTTGAAATTCACGTTCAAATTATTCCGAATGGTCAACGAGAAAAAGGCAAAAGGAATTAAACAACAGTCCTAGACTTAAGGTCAGGAATTTAGTCAAAGTCCTCACTAAAATTCAGAGTTTCTAAGTTTTCCGAGCTCTAATTTCATTATTTTTAATCCTCATAATTTTGAGACTTGTTTAAATTGAAAATTCCCCCCCCCCCTGCCTCGTGCAGGGGGCAACTCAAGTCCCCCTGCCTCGTGCAGGGGGCAACTCAAGTCCCCCTGCCTCGTGCAGGGGGCAACTCAAGTCCCCCTGCCTCGTGCAGGGGGCAACTCAAGTCCCCCTGCCTCGTGCAGGGGGCAACTCAAGTCCCCCTGCCTCGTGCAGGGGGCAACTCAAGTCCCCCTGCCTCGTGCAGGGGGCAACTCAAGTCCCCCTGCCTCGTGCAGGGGGCAACTCAAGTCCCCCTGCCTCGTGCAGGGGGCAACTCAAGTCCCCCTGCCTCGTGCAGGGGGCAACTCAAGTCCCCCTGCCTCGTGCAGGGGGCAACTCAAGTCCCCCTGCCTCGTGCAGGGGGCAACTCAAGTCCTCGTGCAGGGGGCAACTCAAGTCCCCCTGCCTCGTGCAGGGGGCAACTCAAGTCCCCCTGCCTCGTGCAGGGGGCAACTCAAGTCCCCCTGCCTCGTGCAGGGGGCAACTCAAGTCCCCCTGCCTCGTGCAGGGGGCAACTCAAGTCCCCCTGCCTCGTGCAGGGGGCAACTCAAGTCCCCCTGCCTCGTGCAGGGGGCAACTCAAGTCCCCCTGCCTCGTGCAGGGGGCAACTCAAGTCCCCCTGCCTCGTGCAGGGGGCAACTCAAGTCCCCCTGCCTCGTGCAGGGGGCAACTCAAGTCCCCCTGCCTCGTGCAGGGGGCAACTCAAGTCCCCCTGCCTCGTGCAGGGGGCAACTCAAGTCCCCCTGCCTCGTGCAGGGGGCAACTCAAGTCCCCCTGCCTCGTGCAGGGGGCAACTCAAGTCCCCCTGCCTCGTGCAGGGGGCAACTCAAGTCCCCCTGCCTCGTGCAGGGGGCAACTCAAGTCCCCCTGCCTCGTGCAGGGGGCAACTCAAGTCCCCCTGCCTCGTGCAGGGGGCAACTCAAGTGTTGTGGTGTGGTGGCTACTATAAAAGCCTCACACAATTGTCAGTCCGTGTCTCCTAATTGTCTCCTAATTATTCCCAACCTTATTCTATTACTTCAATATATTGTTATTTCTTTGTGTGATAAACACATTATTGTATTGCTTCTTCATTGTTGTGCAAGACACAACAAAGTGGCGCGGTCTACAACGGATTCAATTGAAAATTGTATTGAAGAAAAACAAATCAGGATGAAAGCAGAGGATATTCAAAAACTCCTTGAACAACAACAGAACAAATTCAATCAACAGCAAAAGGAACTGCAGGAACGCCAAAATCAACAATTGTTAGTACAGCAGAAACAAATTGCAGAATTGTTGAATAAATTGGGCAATACGCCGAATATTGATAGTGCAACGTCGCTTCAACAGGAAGGATCAGCACTATACGGTAAATTGCATAAATTGATTTCTGAGTTCCATTGTGATATTCCAAGGGCAGTCACGTTCGAAACGTGGTTTGATAAGTACAAATCGTACTTTGAAATTGAAGGGGCGACATTGAGTGATGAATTGAAAGCAAGATTGCTTGTTTCGAAATTGGGAGCCCCTGAATATTCTAAAATAGCCCAAAAATTATTGCCACGAAAATTATCAGACCTGAAATATGGGGAATTGTTAATTGAATTAAAAGAGGAGTTTGGGGACCCGAGGTCCAAATTGCTAAAGCGGTTCGATACGCTGAAATTGAAATGTAACGAATTTGAGAATATATTGCAATTTGGGAATCTCGTAAATGCCGAATGCGAAAAGTCAGAGATGAATCTGACTATTGAAGAAATGAAAATATTGATTTTTATTGTAGGTCTTCCTGACTCTGCAATAGATGTGAAACAAAATTGCATTCGAATGATTGAAAATAAATCAAAGAAAAAAGAAGATTGTAAATTCAAGGAATTATTGGAAGATTGTCGAGGATTCTTGTCCACGAAAAAAGAAGTCAAATTGTTGTCTGAACCTAAACAGGTCAGTAAAATTGAATTAGGTTCGCCACCTGAAATAAATATTATTCAGGAACCTCAATTGCAACAACAAAATATTGAACTTCCAAACAAGAATTGCTATCACCATCCAACAAAAAGGCCATATTGTAACCATTGTAAGAAACCAGGACATTGGATTGCAAATTGCTATTTCGCTGGTAAGCGTAAATTTTCACCTAGAGTGAATAATGTTAAAATTGGGTTAGATACTACCAGTAATGGTCCTTATTGTGTGATGTTGGATATTGAAGATAATGAGGTGATGCAGAAGCAAAATTGGATTGTTCAAGAAGTGAAAATAAATAGAACTTCAATGAACATGATTGTTGATACGGCTGCGCAAATTTCAATTATTTCAAAAGAAACTTGGTCACAAATTGGTGAACCAAAATTGGAAGAAGTTTCCTATAATGGAATTGCTGTGGACCAATCAAAATTCAAAATTGAAGGGAAATTTGCGGCACAGATTGATTGTAATAACGAAAAAGAAGTATTAGATTGCCATGTAGTTGAAGGAAAATTGAATTTAATTGGCTTGCCTTGGCTCAAAAAATTGAAATTATTGAAGAATATTGTTAATGTGCCGGAAATTGAGAAGAATTTTGCAAAAAGGAAGAAAATTGTTTGGAACAAACAAAAGCCAACGCCAAAACCAATGGTAAAGAAAAAACTCTGGAAAGGCAAAAATGTGATGGTGAAGAACAAAAACAATAGAACCAACAAAATTGAATGGCTTAAAGGCGAAATTGTTGGAAAAGTTGGCCAATTGTTTAGAGTTCAAGTTCATTGCCTGAAGAGTGTAATATTGCGAAAAATTGAAGATATTGAAGACTATCAACAGCCAAAAATTGAATCAAAGAAGAGCTACGCTGTCAAACGTTCAGATGCGAGGCTGTACAATGAAGGTGCAACACCCAAAAAGAAAACAAAATTCCAATCTGAGGGATCTGATCAATCTGAAGATAGGATGAAAAGCTGCTCTGACGGTTCAATAATTTCTGAGGGTTTGATAAATTCTGAGGGTTCAAACATTTCTGGAAGATAGATGAAGTAAAGAAAATAAATAAATAAATTATGTTCTTGTTTGTAAAATTTTTGTTTGTTCCCTTATTCCCTCATTTTTTTGTATGTATTTGTTGACCGGACTTTTGTTATTGTTGTATGTTTTGTATTGGTGTTGCAACCCCAGCCTTGCAAAGGGGGAGGTGTTGTGGTGTGGTGGCTACTATAAAAGCCTCACACAATTGTCAGTCCGTGTCTCCTAATTGTCTCCTAATTATTCCCAACCTTATTCTATTACTTCAATATATTGTTATTTCTTTGTGTGATAAACACATTATTGTATTGCTTCTTCATTGTTGTGCAAGACACAACATCAAGTCCCCCTGCCTCGTGCAGGGGGCAACTCAAGTCCCCCTGCCTCGTGCAGGGGGCAACTCAAGTCCCCCTGCCTCGTGCAGGGGGCAACTCAAGTCCCCCTGCCTCGTGCAGGGGGCAACTCAAGTCCCCCTGCCTCGTGCAGGGGGCAACTCAAGTCCCCCTGCCTCGTGCAGGGGGCAACTCAAGTCCCCCTGCCTCGTGCAGGGGGCAACTCAAGTCCCCCTGCCTCGTGCAGGGGGCAACTCAAGTCCCCCTGCCTCGTGCAGGGGGCAACTCAAGTCCCCCTGCCTCGTGCAGGGGGCAACTCAAGTCCCCCTGCCTCGTGCAGGGGGCAACTCAAGTCCCCCTGCCTGGTGCAGGGGGCAACTCAAGTCCCCCTGCCTCGTGCAGGGGGCAACTCAAGTCCCCCTGCCTCGTGCAGGGGGCAACTCAAGTCCCCCTGCCTCGTGCAGGGGGCAACGCAAGGCCCCCTGCCTCGTGCAGGGGGCAACTCAAGTCCCCCTGCCTCGTGCAGGGGGCAACTCCCGTCCCCCTGACTCGTGATGGGGGCAACTCCAGTCCCCTGCCTCGTGCAGGGGGCAACTCAAGTCCCCCTGCCTCGTGCAGGGGGCAACTCAAGTCCCCCTGCCTCGTGCAGGGGGCAACTCAAGTCCCCCTGCCTCGTGCAGGGGGCAACTCAAGTCCCCCTGCCTCGTGCAGGGGGCAACTCAAGTCCCCCTGCCTCGTGCAGGGGGCAACTCAAGTCCCCCTGCCTCGTGCAGGGGGCAACTCAAGTCCCCCTGCCTCGTGCAGGGGGCAACTCAAGTCCCCCTGCCTCGTGCAGGGGGCAACTCAAGTCCCCCTGCCTCGTGCAGGGGGCAACTCAAGTCCCCCTGCCTCGTGCAGGGGGCAACTCAAGTCCCCCTGCCTCGTGCAGGGGGCAACTCAAGTCCCCCTGCCTCGTGCAGGGGGCAACTCAAGTCCCCCTGCCTCGTGCAGGGGGCAACTCAAGTCCCCCTGCCTCGTGCAGGGGGCAACTCAAGTCCCCCTGCCTCGTGCAGGGGGCAACTCAAGTCCCCCTGCCTCGTGCAGGGGGCAACTCAAGTCCCCCTGCCTCGTGCAGGGGGCAACTCAAGTCCCCCTGCCTCGTGCAGGGGGCAACTCAAGTCCCCCTGCCTCGTGCAGGGGGCAACTCAAGTCCCCCTGCCTCGTGCAGGGGGCAACTCAAGTCCCCCTGCCTCGTGCAGGGGGCAACTCAAGTCCCCCTGCCTCGTGCAGGGGGCAACTCAAGTCCCCCTGCCTCGTGCAGGGGGCAACTCAAGTCCCCCTGCCTCGTGCAGGGGGCAACTCAAGTCCCCCTGCCTCGTGCAGGGGGCAACTCAAGTCCCCCTGCCTCGTGCAGGGGGCAACTCAAGTCCCCCTGCCTCGTGCAGGGGGCAACTCAAGTCCCCCTGCCTCGTGCAGGGGGCAACTCAAGTCCCCCTGCCTCGTGCAGGGGGCAACTCAAGTCCCCCTGCCTCGTGCAGGGGGCAACTCAAGTCCCCCTGCCTCGTGCAGGGGGCAACTCAAGTCCCCCTGCCTCGTGCAGGGGGCAACTCACGTCCCCTGCCTCGTGCAGGGGGCAACTCAAGTCCCCCTGCCTCGTGCAGGGGGCAACTCAAGTCCCCCTGCCTCGTGCAGGGGGCAACTCAAGTCCCCCTGCCTCGTGCAGGGGGCAACTCAAGTCCCCCTGCCTCGTGCAGGGGGCAACTCAAGTCCCCCTGCCTCGTGCAGGGGGCAACTCAAGTCCCCCTGCCTCGTGCAGGGGGCAACTCAAGTCCCCCTGCCTCGTGCAGGGGGCAACTCAAGTCTAATACAAGGGATAAAATGTTTCTGTTGTTTAATTCTTATAGCGATTATTGTTCTTCATATTACCATTATTCTTTTCGGATTATTCGGCTTTCTATTTCCCACGTTCTTTTGAAATTCACGTTCAAATTATTCCGAATGGTCAACGAGAAAAAGGCAAAAGGAATTAAACAACAGTCCTAGACTTAAGGTCAGGAATTTAGTCAAAGTCCTCACTAAAATTCAGAGTTTCTAAGTTTTCCGAGCTCTAATTTCATTATTTTTAATCCTCATAATTTTGAGACTTGTTTAAATTGAAAATTCCCCCCCCCCTGCCTCGTGCAGGGGGCAACTCAAGTCCCCCTGCCTCGTGCAGGGGGCAACTCAAGTCCCCCTGCCTCGTGCAGGGGGCAACTCAAGTCCCCCTGCCTCGTGCAGGGGGCAACTCAAGTCCCCCTGCCTCGTGCAGGGGGCAACTCAAGTCCCCCTGCCTCGTGCAGGGGGCAACTCAAGTCCCCCTGCCTCGTGCAGGGGGCAACTCAAGTCCCCCTGCCTCGTGCAGGGGGCAACTCAAGTCCCCCTGCCTCGTGCAGGGGGCAACTCAAGTCCCCCTGCCTCGTGCAGGGGGCAACTCAAGTCCCCCTGCCTCGTGCAGGGGGCAACTCAAGTCCCCCTGCCTCGTGCAGGGGGCAACTCAAGTCCCCCTGCCTCGTGCAGGGGGCAACTCAAGTCTAATACAAGGGATAAAATGTTTCTGTTGTTTAATTCTTATAGCGATTATTGTTCTTCATATTACCATTATTCTTTTCGGATTATTCGGCTTTCTATTTCCCACGTTCTTTTGAAATTCACGTTCAAATTATTCCGAATGGTCAACGAGAAAAAGGCAAAAGGAATTAAACAACAGTCCTAGACTTAAGGTCAGGAATTTAGTCAAAGTCCTCACTAAAATTCAGAGTTTCTAAGTTTTCCGAGCTCTAATTTCATTATTTTTAATCCTCATAATTTTGAGACTTGTTTAAATTGAAAATTAAATAATTGGAAATTAAATGTCTTTTATGTTTTATTCCTCTTTGTTTCTTGTTAAAAGAATAAATTATTATTCTAAACGATGTCTTAAGGTAATAAAAACTTTTTTTCATTCTTAAAGATATTTCCTAGACTCGTCTTCCTCTTATTTCTGAACTCAATAAAATTAGAAATATAGGCATAATAGCCCATATTGATTCTGGAAAGACAACATTAACAGAACAATTACTTTATCAAACTGGGAGTACCCAATCTGTTGGTTTGGTAGATGAAGGGAGTACAATAACTGATTTTATGGAAATTGAAAGGGAAAGAGGTTTTTATTAAAAATCATTTTTCTAAAATGTTTAAAAAAATTTTCCATTATTTTTCAAGGTATAACAATCCAATCTGCATCAATTTCTTCTTTATGGAAAAATCACAGAATTAATTTAATTGATACTCCGGGTAAATTTATACTATAAAATTTATTTAATTTTTTTTTAATTTTAAGGTCATGTAGATTTCACTGTTGAGGTCGAAAGGTTTTAATTAAAAACTGGTTAGTTACTTTTTATTTTTAGAAGTTTACGAGTTCTTGACGGGGTTGTTACTGTTTTGGATGCATCAGCGGGCGTTCAGGTTTTTCTGATTAAATATTTCTATGATATTTTCAGGCTCAAACTTTGACAGTATGGAGACAGGCAAATAAATTTAGTTTGCCTTCAATATTTTTTGTAAATAAAATGGATAAACCTTGTGTTGATTTAAGTTTTTGTGTTGCATCTATTGAAGAAAGATTAAATGTTAAAGGTTTCTCTCAAAAATATTTTCTAAATAATTTTTAGTTATTCCTATTGTTTTGCCTTTTTTTAATAAAGATGGGCATCTGGAAGGATTTATTGATAGTAAGTAAATTATGTATAAATAATTTTTATTTTTGTTTGTTTTCAGTTTTAAACAATTTGTTTTTAGAGTTTACAAGAGAAAATAGATTACAAAATAATAGTTCTGAATGGATACAAATAGAGGTATTATTTTAAATTCTTAAAATGAAAGAAATTTCTTTTAGAAAAATTCTCAAATAGAACACATCTCATTTTCTGGATTTGAAGATATTTGCCTTAACCTTGCTGATATTGATTCTGAATTTGAAAAAGAAATAATAAAATATCCGAATTTAAGAAATATTCCTAAAGAAATTGTTATTAAAGGTTTTTTAAATTAAAATTATTTTATATTTTTATATAGCTCTTCGTAGAAATTTAATTTCAAGAAAATTATCCCCGCTCGCTTGTGGTTCAGCTTTGCATTGCTCATTGAGTGTGTTGCCTGTTTTGGACATGATTGTTGATTTTTTGCCAAATCCTACTGAAAATGATTGCAAAAATAATAAAATTGATGATGAAATTATTAAAAGTTGTGGAATTGTTTTTAAGGTTTTTCTATTTATGAAATTTATATATTGTAAATAGTTTGTTTTTTCAAAAAATTAACATTTTTTATATTCATATTCTTTAAAAATCTTTTAAATTAATTTTCTTAGGTCAGTCACGACACGAAAGAAGGACAGTTAAATTATGTTCGCCTCCTTAAAGGTGATATTGAAGTTGGTAAATATACGTTAATCAATGCAAATACAGGTTTTGAATGAATTTAGTCATAATTTTTAAGAATTTATAGATGAACGACAGAATAATTATAAAATTTTTACACCATTTAGTGATTATTTACACCCAATTGAAAAAGTTGAAAATGGAAATATTGCTGTATTTACTGGCCTCAATAATACTAAAACTGGGGATACCATTATTATTTGGTATTTTAATAATTATGCAGTATCCTTTAAGATATTTTTAGTGATTCTTCATGCAAAAATAAATCATTTGCTCGTTTTGCATTGGAAGGTATTAATTCACCATCCCCGGTGTTTTCATGTACAATTGAATCACCAACCTTGGCTAGTGAACAGAAATTTTTAAAAGCACTTTCCGAGCTTCGTAATAATTTTTAAATATTTTTTAAAATTATTTTATTAAAATTTATAAGTTAATTTATTAATCGATTTTAATTTTCAGTTGTTGAAGACCCTTCTCTTCGGATAAGGGAGGATTCCAACACTGGACAAAAAATACTTGAGGGGATGGGCGAATTACAAATTGAAGTCCTTCGTGAACGATTATTGAGAGAATATAAATTAGATGTTTTTATTGGGCCTATAAGGGTTTGAACAAATTTTTATAAAATTTTTGAATAAATAATTAAAAATTTCTCTTTTAAATTGTTTTAATTAAATTATATTAACTTCATTAGATTGGTTACTGTGAATTTCCAACAAAGCCAGTTGAACACTCGGAAATAATTGAAGATTCATTATCTCAAAAATTGCATCGATCTTGGATTTCTTTAAAATTTTATGTTGAACCTATAACGAAATGTGATAATATTATTAGTGTGGAAAATGGGTTTGGAATATTTACTGGAGTTTGTTAAAATTATTTAGTTAATTTTTAACTATATATATTAAAGGTAGAGTTATCATTGGAATCAGAAAATACAGAGGAGATAGAATCTACAAATGAAGTACTTACAAAACGGCCAGAGTTGCTTAAAGCAATTAATGATGGTTGTAGTGTTGCTTTATTCAATGGACCAAAAATGGGATCTGCTGTTACTAATGTTAAAGTATTCTTAAAGTAATTACTTAAAAAAAGATGCCAATAATAGTTAAAATCACAAAAATTTTAACTATGTTTTCAAAAAAATTTCTTTAGATCTTTTACATTCTCCGGTCGTATTCAACCAACTTTATTAAGTGCCTGCGCTAGTCGTTGCCTTTCTAGTGCTTTAAGAAAATCGGCAATGAATATTCTCGAGCCTTTAATGCAAATTGAGGTTACTATCGTTGCTGGAATTTCTGGTTAATTATTATTTATTTAAATAAGCCTTTTTTTACTATAATTAAGGTTTTCCTGATGTAGATAATATTTTGCATGAATTATCTAAAAGGAGGGCACGTGTTATTAGCGTTGACAATCAAAGTAATTATATTTACTGTATTGTTAAAATATTTATCTTTAGGAAAAACATCAATAATTACTGCATCAATTCCTTTATCAGAAACAATTGGACTTTCCAAAATTTTGAGAACAATTTCTTCTGGATTGGCAAGTTTTAATTTAGAACAAAAAGGCTATCAATCTGTTGATGTTGAAAATGTTCATATAAATATTTAAAACTTTATAAGAAGGTTTGTTGATTTTTTCATTTTATTGATAAAATTTTATATAAAAATTTCATTATCTATTTGAAAATTATTTTTAAATATTTTCAATTTTTTCTTTAAATCTTCTCATTCTAGCTTCATTGCTAGCTGCCACTTTTTGTCTAGCATTCAAAATTGGTTTTACATTTTTTAGTTTTTTTAGCCAAATAATAATAAATATTATATAAAGGAATGGTGATAAAGCAATTAAAATAAGAAATAAAACAATATAAGGAGCTAAAAGTCGGTCCTTGATCTTTGGTGCACATGGTTCCTGAAATTGGAAAATTAAAAATTTTTGAACGAGTGATTGGCATTATTGGTTATTAAGGTTTTAAACGTTAGGCAATTCCTCCAATTAATATATTTACCTGAATTCCCATTTGTTCGAGTAATTGATGTTCTACTTTTAATTTACATCCAAAATTATTTTCTATTGGATCAGAAAGTGCTTTTCTTTTGTCTTCTGGAACTTCTGAAGTTAAGTAAAAATCCAAAAGCTTGTCTACTAATGAGTGAAATGCAAAGGCGTTTGGTAAGAGAGTAATAATAAACATAAAGAGTTGAATAATTAATAAAAGGCATATGGCAGCTAAAAACATCTAAAAATATTTTTTGGAATTTTCGATTTAAATTAAAAATACCCCATATGCAATTCTACTGCTTTTACTTGCTTGGATGCCACCACGTCGACGGCAAATAACTATTCCAGCAATACTCAAAAGAATTCCCAAAATACAAATGAGAATAATTAAAATAATTTTTTGATCAGTTTCGTGGAATCTTTCTTTATATAAATTTAATTCGGATATTTGCTCTGTTCTTCTTAAAACAATTGGGCGAAGATCATCTGCCGTTGATTTTGTTGTTGGGGAAGTTTCTAAAAGGTTTGGAAATTAATAAGGTATACGTCAGGGGTCTGCTGGAACAGGCGAAAGTAAATTTAAGCGAAAGTCCAAAAATGCGAATCACGAAATTTTTAAAAATTCCGATATAATGGGAAAATCTGAAGATCAGACAAATCAAACCACTATTGCAAATCAAAGCCTAAGTAAAACGCGATCACGTGTTTCACATTACCTTTCGAAATTGATTCATTTCCTTCAGTAGATAACGTGCCATTGAAAGTTTCTGCAATTACTGTTGTTTTTATTAAACTAGTTGCAGTAGTAGTAGAACTTTCAATTCCCACAAACTGGGCAACTTCTTTTTGCTAAAATCTTTTTTATTTTTATTTTCAAATAAATACCTGTAATTCCAATATTTCTTTTAGAATTCCTTCAATTAATTCAACTAATGTTCCATTTGCAGATTCATGATAAATTGTGTTTATTATTAATACAGTAGCTATAGTAATCAAACAAAAAAGCGAAATTGGGCCTATACGACTTTCCAATTTTTTTCCAAAATTGACCTTCAATAAATTTAAAGAAAATTAAAATTCTCTAAAAATTTACCAATGTTTCATCTCGAATCGAAAGTCTTGGCCTAATTCCTCCACCACGTAGACCACCACTTCCAGAATGAGTAGGTGACAATTGCTTTTGTATTTGTTGTTTTTGTGATTGACTATTAGTTTCTCCCATTAAAGTTTAAAAACTAAAAAAATTTATTCAGAATAGTAAATTTTTTAATTCTGACAGAAGATTAATATATGAAAATTTTTAAATTAAATTATTATAGTTATTAGCGAAATTGACAACTGTGATAAATTATCTTTTTCAATATAAAATTATTGAAGAAATAAACATATTTTCTTTTTTTTTAATTTTTCAAGTAGTTATCGTTTCAGTACATGTTTGAGTAAAAAAAGTTTGTATTTGCTCATCACATGCTACAAATATAAATTGTAAATACTTTAAATTTAACCTTGAAAAAAATAATATAAAATTTGTTTTGATGTTACATATAATTCTTCTAGATATCTACGTTTTAGAATTTTGTTTTTGAATGTTTTGAAATATTTTGAGTGTTGTAGTTATTTAATTGTAAGTTTTCACCACAATAATTCCCACAGAAATATTTAATTAGAAGTGATGCGCAGTGTAACTGTTTTTAATTGCGTATTTTTACTTTCGCCTTTTCAATAGTATAGTAAACAAATAAAAAAAGTTTTTGGGATGAATGCCTCTTTAATTGATTGATAAAAATTTTTCGTTAAATTTAAAATAGAAAGAGAGAGTTGACGCCCTATGATTTTTTGTTAACGTTCAATTAAAATAAATACTATTACATGAAAATGACAATTAATAATTGAACTTTATGGGTTCAATAGCAATTGTAAAATTGAAGAAATAATTTTTCATATCAAACTTTTTTACTGTTTATGGCATTCTGAAATTCTAAGGCGTTATGACAATCCGGTTAAGGACGATTCAGTATCGCCGATTCAGTATCGCCGATTCAGTATCCGCCGATTCAGTATATGGTCATAACTTTCCTAATATTCGACCGATTTGAATAATTCTCATATCATTCGAAAGGTCTCGAGATTCGACATCTTTTTCATAATTGGCCCGATCAGATCTGATGATCACAAAAAAAGTTACAGCGTGAAAACCGATTTTTTATGCCTGTGACGTCGTTTATCAGTGATAACTTTTTATAGTGATTAGATCAGGTCAGTCCAATTATGAAAAAGATGCAGCACCCCGAGGCCTATCAAATCATATATAATAATTCCTACAATATTGATCGAGCAAAAAGTTATGGCCAAAAAGCCCGGATACTGAATCGGCCAATACTGAATCGGCGATACTGAATTGGCGATACTGAATCGGCGATACTGAATCGTCCCCTACCCATGACAATCGGACAATGAGACAGTACGACCATTGGTCGGAGAACGATTAGACAGAAAATGACAGTTTTCATTTCACATGAGGACATATTTACAATAAAACATGATTCGTTTTCGTTTCATACATTGAAAATGTTGACGGCAAATTTTACATACTATCTTCGATATCTCTGCCCTGATCTACTTACTATAAATAACCAAATATCCTCGGACTAAATGTTTTCTGTCCAATATCTAACTGTCCAATTGTCGTGCCACTAAAATTATATTTTTACTTTTGAATGTCGTTGTCAAGGTAATGGGGTTTCTCCTTACCTATTTGTTAACCTAATTAACAAAAATGTCAGATTCTGATTCACAAAAACATCTAAGAAATGAAATAGATGTATTTGTATTAGCTCGTAAACAATTAGAACAGCGGCGAAAAATTGACAAGGAACAAGAACAACGTTGGGCAATTGTTGCTAGAAAGGAAATGAATCAAGGCTCGGGGAACGAAAAACAAGGTAATTTTTGAGGACTCGACTTTTGAGGATAATCTCCATTAAATTAGACATAAGGTCAGTGATAAAAATAGAAGAGCTCATTTATATTTGTGAAAATGAGCCTATTTTTATGCGTAATTTCAGAAATTAAAAATATTTTTACATCTCAAAAAGTTATGCTCAATATCCTCGAATGTCGAGTAACCGAAATTCTTAATTTGACTTAAATTTTTAGAAGAAAATTCCACAGATTTGAATAATACAAAATCAATAGCAGGTTTAGATGATTCTACTTTAATATTCTGTGGAGCACCAAGTTCAGTTATATTATTTAAATTAATTTATTTTCATATTTTCTCTTAAGGGTAAATCAACGTTATTATCTCGTTTTATTGAATTTGGCGGTCCTTCAACATCATCTCGTCAACAATCTACTGAAAAAAGTATTGCTCTTGAATATAAATTTATTAACAAAATACTAAGAGGAAATGTTGGTTTCTATATTTTATTTTGAAAAAATTCTTATAATAGAATCGTCAGTTAGTTCATTGCTGGGAATTGGCTGGTGGTGGTTCAATGACAAATTTGTTAGAAATTCCTTTTAATCAACCTTCTAGGATTACTTCTATATTGCTTTTTGTTGATTTGACAGTGCCTGAACAATTTCAACAAATAACTGATCCAATTATGACAATTTGTCGTAAGCAAGTTGAGAAATGGATGATAACGGATATAGAGCCCCAACAAATAAAAGAAGAGTCGAAAATTATAAAGCCTCTTGGTATTCCATTAGTACTTGTTTGTGCACGTTATGATGGCTTCCAGGTTTGGATATAAAATTCGTTTTTTATTTTATCTCCTTTAGAATTTTGAAAGCGAACGCAAAAGATTGACCTATCGTTCAATCAGACAGTTTGCACATATTAATGGAGCATCAATAATTGTAATATTTTGTTTACCTACTTTATTTTTTTATTTTTTGTTTGTATTTTTTATTTAATTTTCAACTCCTTCCAGACATTAAGTGCACGAATGGATTCTTTAATGCAAAGGGCACTTTTATTGCTTTCAAATACAGTTTCAGATGCGCCTTTCCCAAAAACATTTACAACTGATCCTCAACAGCCTCTTTTTGTATTACCATATGGAATTGACTCTTTTGAGGTAATAAGTATTTTGTATAGGTAAATAAAAATTCCGTTTTTCAGAAAATAGACCCTTCAGAAGAATCTTTAATCAATTCTATAAGTTCATATAGTGAAGCTATGTTTAATTATATACAATCACTAAATTCTGCTTTCCCTCAATTACAGCAACAAATTGATGATGCTGGAGGAGGAGAGGGAGATAGACGGCAGCAATTCGATGAACCTAAAATTGATGCATTTGTAGAGGAAAGGATGAGGGTATTTTTTAAAAATATTTTAAATAAATTTTAAAAATATTTTAAAGAAATTAGAATTGCATGTTAGAGAATTGCAAGATAGGTTGCAAACAGAGAAAAAATTGGAAAATCGACAAAATATTTAGAAAAAAAGTTTTTTAAACCTTATGTAAATCTTTTTTCTTTAATATTAGCTATTATAAAGCTCTAACTACTAAAAATTCAACTTGCAGTTTTGCCCTTTTAATATTTTTTATTACTACTTGAGACAGAAATCATAGAAATATTGTCTCCCCTATTGTTGCTTTTATATTTTTTATATTTTTAAATCATTTATAAAAAATAGGATTTGTACTTGGGATTTTTTAGTATTCTTTCTAAATTTGCTGCTTTTGAAGGAATTTAAAGAGTCTGGGGCAAATATTTTGCTTATTTGTTTTCCTTTCTAAATATTGAAAGGAACATTCGCACAGGTCAAACAAAAAGTTAATATGGTATATATAATGGGCAATAGTGTTAGAGTTAAAGAGAGATATAGATGATTCTATGACTTTTTTAATTGTTGTATTGGACAGTAAAACGATCATCCTCTTTCCAATAGTCTAAAATTAGCCTATGTTGTTCCTGTTAAAGAAAAACAAACAACCACCTTTCTTATTCTTTGATTTGAAGCGGATGAGCTGGTGAGAGAAGGAGAGCCTTTCGGGAAGAGGTATAGAGAAGGGATATGTCAACCCGAAAGATCATAGCCGAAATGCAACGTTTCTAAAGAGAAAGCGGTGAAAGGGCAAAATAGCGGTGAAAGGGTAAAAGTGTATAGACAGAATTTTAGCGAGGAAGAAAAGTGCGCAGGGTTTAATGGGAGGGCACATATAAGCATTAAGCAAAAAATTAAGAGGGAAAGTAGTTGAAGAGGAAGACGAGAGGGAAAATTCTTTAAAAATTAAGGTCCACAAATCACCTGCTCAATTATTGACCACAATCTAAAGAAGAAAGCAAAAGCTGTCCTCATCACTATGTATATTTAAAAACTAAAATTTGTCGATTTAGCCATAAGAAAGGTTAAAAAGAATGGGAAATTTTTCCCGTTTTTTTCTTACGCATGTTATGGGCAAACACAAATTTGAAGGAACAATTCGCCGCCCAAGCAAGATGATCATTATTATTTAATAAAAGATCATTACTGTTTTGAATACATAATTATATATTTTTTGAAATTTATGTTTATTTTTGCAGGCTAAAATGTTACAATCTTTATTGATTATACTATTATCACTTCAAAATATGATTTTCAGCTTTTTACTACTTTTGCCAACATCATTCTGTCAAATTATTAGTGATGGTCACAACAATTATCAGAACATGCATAACTCTCAAATCCAGAGGAATGATTTCAATAAATGGCAATCTGAAAGGCATCCATCACTGTTAAATGGTATAATTTTTGTATGGGAACAAACGGTAGCCTGACGAAAAATCCATGCGGAAATTTTGTGTTTTCTGATCTCGAGGGGGATTAGTGTTCGAATCCTCTAGTTAATAAAAAATTTATCTGACGTTTTTGTGATTATCGTATTTTTCCTAATTGTTTTTTACGGTGGGGAATCATGCTGCGAGTAATTTTCCTTGACCATTTTCTAAGTTTTGAATAACATTAATCAACAAACACTTGAACAATTTAATCAAAAACAACACAATTCTCAACAAAATTCTTGGCAATTTCCAAATTTTCAACAAAAACAGCAAAATTATAATCAACAACAACAACCATATTATTTAAATAATCAAAAAGGCTTAATTCGTCTTCCAAATAATAATAATAACAATGCTGAAAGTAATGAAAAAGGCGAAGCAATTGTTACAGAAATAAAACCTTCGGCATCGTTTACACATATGTCTGGACAACATTCATTTTTGGTAAATTAAAATTCTAGTTTTTAACTTGTCTTGATTATGAAAAATTTTATGTCATTCTTCACGTATGATTTTTAATTTAATTGCAAGAAAGCCCATTCTATTTATAGGTTGATAGCCGAGAAATATTAATCCCTCCACCACCTCCTCCTCTTCAACCTTGGCGTCGTTTAAAAAATATAACACAAAACGAGGAAGAAGAAAATGAAGAAGAGAATATAGAGCCATTTGAGCAACAACAACAAAATTTATTATTAAATGGACCTTGTTTAACTGCAAATTGTAAAACCTGGATAACAATAACTATTCCAAGTGAATTAGTTGGCATACCTTCAGGAATTGGTAATAATAATGGTGGAGGTGGTAAAAACGAAGAAAATGTCAATGGAAGGCATCGACTTATTGTTCCTGTTTGTTTTCTTTTTTAATTGTTTTTTAATTTTATGGTACACTGCGAACAAATGTTTATGTACACCAGTGGCAACTCCTCCGAATTCCATCAGATATAGATTTTCTCTTTCTTTTAGGATATAGGAATCAATATCTGGCATTTGATCCTAAATAGTTTTTTCAATTTACTTTTCTGTTTTTATTATATTTAAAAATTAACTTTTAGCCAAAGCCATTACCAACTATCGAATCAAAACCGTCAATGCCTCCATTTCCTCCAAAACCAATGCCCAAACCTTTACCGCATCGTAGTAGAGGTTCTCCTTCTCCAAAGAACAGGCCTAAAGGGGCAACTACAACAACAGTTAATTCTACTTTATCTTCTGCTACAACAAAAGCTTATCCACCGGTTTGATTTAAAATTTTATTTCGCGAATTCCAATCTTTCTCAATTTATCTTGATATTTTACTTATCTTTTCTGGTTTATTTTTTAGAGTAATTTTACTTGATTGGGTAATGATTTTCGGCACACTGAAAAACTTGTACTGATTGTCATATATTATTTTGGAGGAGTAATGGTATCAAAACTAGTTTAAGTTGTGCTCCTCAAGTTTCGGCATGAAATTTCATATTATCATATTTTCTTTATAGGACTTTGTATTCAGCACAAAATGGATTCTGCCTGTCGATGGTCGGACAAAGAGCAATAATGAAAGTAATACAGATAGTAATAATACTGGTGGAACTATCATTTCTTCAACTCAACCAACTTCTATTCGTGGAATTGAAAGCCTGTAAGCAAATACAATATATTGGTTTTAGTGTTAGTATTAAAATTATATTTTCTGGAAAGAGAATTCAGAATTTATTCTTTCCTAAGGATTCATGACAGAATCATATCTTTAAACTTCTGCTTTAGGCCCTTTACAATTCGACCAAAATCATCAAATGCATTAATACCAAAGGAGAGGCCATCAGCTAAAAAGCCTGCCAATTCAATTCCATCAAAACCTTGGACACATTCTTCCGCTTCATCAAATCATGCAAAAGCTCGTCCTCCGTCGGAAAAGCAAGCTCCGCACCCTCAAACTCCAGATACAACAATTGAACAGGCTGCTATTTGGGTGTGATAATTTTTATTAAATTTTGCAAATTTTTTTTATTAGGCTAGCACAGAACTTATTGATGCTATTCGTGAAGCGCTCGCAAAGTTTCGTGCAACACTCAATAAGCATGATGAGCAACTAAGCCATCATCATCTTCATATCTCAAAGAATGAAGAATTTGATAATCCAGAAGAGGCAGAACGTGAACTTAATGCACAATTACAGTCTGCATTGGAAATATTACGAGGTTAGGGGATTTTTCGCGGAGTTTTTCATTTTTAGCAAATAAGAAATATTATTTTTAGGGACATGGCTAGAACATACTGTTGAAGATCTAGCCCAACAAACAGATGCATTAGGTAAAGAAAGACGGGCGAGGGAAAGTTTAAGAATAAAACGAAATGAAAAAAGGAACTCAACAACAACAAATAATTTAAAAATATAATTTGAAGTTTAACTTTTTTACTATTAAATTTACTTTGCCATTTCTTAATTTTTAATTTTATTTTTTATTTTAGTGGAATTTTATAATTTTTTTATTAATATGTATTAAATTCTAGAAAACATCTTTCAAGAATTTTTTTAGCAATTTTGTCTTTTTAATAAATACGTTTAAAATAAAATTTTTATTTAAATCTGTATGTACATATGGGTTTTCTTAACTTTTGATTATTTGAGTTAAATTTTTTGATGGTTAGAAAATTTTATTATTTGTCTATTTAGGTCTAAATACGCAGATGTTTGGATTTCTCTATTATGTTGGATGTATTGAATGGGGTTTGCAAACTTTTATTTACTTTTATGGCACTTACAGGCTTTTGTTTAACCCAACAATTAAAAGCGCAACAGCAAAACAATTATACATATATCCGAGAACAGATAAGAGGTAATTAGTCAAATAATCTTTAAAATTTTCTCTAGAATTTCACCGCTCGCCTATTTACCACCACATGTACAATACAAAGTATTTACTTATTTGAGCAGGAAGGATTTAGACAATTGCAAACAAATTCTACCATATTGGGAATGGATAATTAATTTTGGTAATGGTACACTTCGTAAATATTCACGGAAAGAGCGAGTAAGTTTTAATTAGCTGTTGATTCGAAAATATTAATCGAACCTAAAACGAATTGGTTTTTTCGAAATTTTGAGTTTATTACAAATCAATAGTTTCCTTTGATTTTAATTTGTATGTATTTTCAAAAATAAATTTTCATAATAAGTAAATAATCAAAATTTACACAATATTTTTATTTTTGCTATAGAAAGAGATACGGAAGTGGAAAATTATAGCTAATATCTTCTTTGCTTCACGCATATGTGGCGATTTGACTGTTTTTCTCTTTCTTCTTGTGGCATTCCACTTACCATTTATCCTTAATTATATTTATTATACCATTATCTCCTTATGGGTGTTGGAATATATTTCAGTGTCAATAGTTACTAATGAGCTTCTAGATGGTAACAGTGGGATGATTCAAAAATATATATTTTCTCTCATAGATAATGAGGTTTTATTTTTACGTTTTTTGCAATTTTAAAAATATACTAAACAAAAAATAGTTTTTAAAATTTTTTCATTTATTTAGAATTATGACGAGCTGGGTTTTGGATATTTATTCTATTGGTTTAATAGCAGTGTTTCAATAATAGTCAACTTCACCGTTATTTCAAATGCAATAAATTATGTTCCAACAATCATTCTTTTGTCAATTTATTCAGGATTGCTAATCGCGAGCTTCGTGCTTAGCTCTAGGGAGGTAAGTAGAGTTTTTGAACATATTTGTAAATTTTTATGCATTCTAAATTTGTTTTAACCTCGAATTGCTTTTGAATGTTTTTAAATTTTTGGCACTTTTAAAGCTTATACATATTTCATATTATCTTTATTTTTTCATTTATGTATATGTAGATTCAACCATGTCTCTGTATGGCAGAATCTTGCCCTAACATATTTCCATATATATTGACGACCGTTCATCTTATGGTTTTACTTGTATTTCTATTTACAAAGATTTGTTACTTATTTGTATATTATCTAGTGCCTTCGATCTATTATGTATTAATATACATATCAAATTAAATAAAAAATTGTAAAAGCTTCCTAACATAAAATGAAGATTATATAGTCCATTTAAATAAATTTATGTTTAATTATGTAATTAGCACCTTTTTCTTTTATTCGGAAGTATTTCGGAAAATTTATAAATATACATACCTATTTGACTCATTATTCCAATTGAGTTTATTCACTCTTCCTTATTTTCTATATTTACTCATTAAATTATAGGGAATCTTAAAGACTTCGCTTTTTTTCATATTAAAATGAAGATTATATAGGGGATCTTAAAAATTATAGGGGATCTTAAAGACTTCGCTTTTTTTCATATTTTACCCAGTCATTGCTAATGACAATTCTACCAAAAGCCAGCAATATACGCTAACATTTACAGACCAAAAACTAATTTTTTAATTAAATTATTGTACAAAATAAAAGATAATAGTTATGAGCCACGAGGAATGTCATAATTTTTGTTGGGAATAATTTTTGCTATTTTCTCTTCTAAATACTTTCCTAAAGAATTCATCGTCTAGTGCCATCCTCGAAGAATACGCCACCATCAATTGCACAGTACTTAGGACATATTCCTTTTTCTCCTGGTTGGCCTGCTTGACCAGCTATTCCTGGGGGTCCAGGCATTCCATCTGAGCCAGGTTGTCCATCTGGGCCTGGTTCTCCTTTTGGTCCAGCTGGTCCAGGTGGACCATCAGCTCCTTGTGGTCCTGGAGGACCTGGTGGTCCGGGAGGGCCTTAAATGATGGATTTAACATTATTTTGGACATTTATCTCATTTACTTATTTACTGGATGACAATAAAATTCGACATTAAATCACATCAAAGTTTATTGATCATCCTGTAATATATTTGCTTCGCTCACCTGGATCTCCCATCTCTCCAGGTTCACCAGGTACAAGCGGCTCACTTTGGGCAGGAACGCCAGGTTCGCCAGGTGGTCCTTGTGGCCCAGGTTCTCCAGCTGGTCCAGGAGGTCCTCTCGGTCCAGGTGATCCAGGAGGTGCATCAGTTCCTGGTCTGCCAGGTGTTCCGGCCTCTCCAGGATCTCCAGGCGAGCCTGGGGGGCCTGGAGGGCCGGGTGGTCCTTGAGGGCATGGTTTGCATGGTGGAGGTGTTGTAGGCTCACATGGTGCTGTCGGTGGTTTTCCTGGTGTGCCAGGCATCCCAGGAACTCCAGGTTTTCCAGGCCTTCCACTCTTTCCGGGCAGGCCTTGAGGTCCAGGTTGGCCAGGAATACAGCATTCTCCACATGTAGATGCTGGATTAATTTGAGATGAGTATCCTCCAGCTGCTTGGTTGCTAGCTTGACGTGTTGTTCGATTTTTACCTAAGTTTTCTGTAAATGATCTCATATTCCCAACTTCTATATAAATATCCTTAGCAGAACTCTGAAAATAAATTCGGTTTTAAAATATTAGAACAAAACAACTTGCCTTGCAAAAGCCCAATTCGTGCTGCATTTGTCTCCGTACATGTGCTACATAATTATAAACCATTGGTAGAGTAATTACAACAGAGAGAACAGCAATTACAGAGAAAGCAACAGCTGAATAGGCCACGAATTTGTAGGCCTTGATTTTGCTATCTCCTTTTCCTAATTCTATGGAATTACATCCAATACTTGTAATGGTCATTTTCTTAAAATTTTAAATAATTAAGAATATAGAAGATAAATTAAATATTGTTAAGTTTCTATTAAACTTTGAGATGGGCAACCGTTTCCTACACCCGCCGATTCCCGTTTCTTTGGCCTCATGTTTCCTTATTAATTATTTTAGCTCATTATGTTAAATAATCATCTCCAGATGATATTGTGATTAAAACTGGATGACTGAATTAAATTAAGTGATATATTTAAAATCTTTTATTTTAATAAGTAAAAAAATATAAATGAAAATACATACATATTAGATGTTAATTTAAATATTTATATACCCTCTCTATTTTTGATGATTAAAAAGCAAGTTTTTCTTCTAAAAAGAAGGAGATTACAAAATAGTTTAAGGAAAACGAAATTTTTTAAAACTTTTTTTGCGATTTTATCTTTTTAATTTGTGAAATATGTGTATAATCGAAAATATTTTTGGTCATTTAACTAAAGAAATTGAAAGCGGTCACTTCGTTTTTCCTTTCTAATTATTGCGCTGTCGTTTAACTTTAGTTTATTTTTATATATTTCCTCTTTTCAAATTTCTTTCCGTCATTAAATTGACCCTGCTAGGGCGCCTTCATGAATTTGCGCAGAAATGGTGAAAATCTTTAAAGGATAACAGTTTGAATGCATCAAAAGCCTTATATACATAGTATGGAGAATATTTTTCTGTTAAAATTAGGAAAAATTTCTATATTTATTGCTAATAAAATGATGATGAATTATATAACATTTTTTAATATTTTTGTCCTCAACTGACATAGACTAAACATGTACATTTCGTGGCTGATTTCCGGAATGGAGCAGAGGAGTAGTGAAACTTCGATTATGAATTTCGAGATTTAGGATTTTCTTTCCACATTGCTGTCTTTCGTGGTTGCAATATACACAATGAATATGTACAGTTATTTATTTCCTTTCCTGTTTAAGTAGCATATAATGAAAATCCTGTTTTAGTAAATAGTAGTAATCACACAATTTTTTATATAAATCTGTATCAAGCTAATTTATATTTATACTTTGTCTAGTGGCCAATTATTAGTAAGTAAATATGTATATTTATTGGAAATTAATTGTTTCATTAAAATGAATTGTCATTAAAATAAGAGGGAGAATAATAAAAGTTTAGAAAAACAAGCTCTAAATATTTATAGTAATTTTCGAGTTTAATTTTAAGCTCATTTTCCATAATTATTTTTATAAAGAAGTTTATCTGTCTATTTAGATATTTGATCAAAATCTGTTCACGCAACAATTTATTTTTAAATTTTTTAATTGAAAAACCAAATAAGAAAAATTAATTTTATATTTACTTTTAAATACAATTCATATAATTAATTAATATTTTTTTCCATTTTATCACATTTTTATTGTCTAATGTCACTTTGTGTTCATCAGAAAGATATTTATATTAAGCCCACACGAATATTTTTTAGATAAATTCTTATAAATAACGAGATTTTCTTTTTTATCTCTACAAAGAACTTCTCCTTCACCCGCACTGATGACCAGCTTCAAAAGAATTTTTGAGAAAACCACAATAATATATACATGCATAAATATATGATTGAGAAGAGATTGACAGAACAAAATTTTTTATATAATTCTGGCCGAGAAGGGTTTTTTCAAAAATAAAATAACATTGATGGTTATCGGCGTTTGAAGGTGATTTGGTTAATTTTCTGCATAGAGGAAGTTGCTTCTTTTTATTTTTTCCGTCGTTGATTCCTTTTGTTGCCGTACTTCTCGAAGATATATGGAGGAAAACAGAAAGAGGGAGTAGTTGACTTGTTTTTTTCTATGCTTTTCCGATGCTTTTTTGTCAACTTCCTCCCACGCCACTCAATCCTACTCTTCTCTCCCAAAAAACCACTCCAAAAACCATATGATCCTGTTACTTCTTTTTCCTTCCTTTCTTCTTCCTCCTTTCATCATTACCAACATCTCTTCCTCTAATTTCTTCAAAACCGCTTCCTTCATTCTATTAATCGCTAACGTTTATCGTATTTTTTTCTTGTTCGTTGCTGGACAACTTAAGAATAGTAGTAACTTGTTTGTAAATAAGCTAAAAAAGCTGGCCGATGGCGTACTACTAACAACTATTAAACGCCCATCATCACTCTTTTTGTTCGCCTAAAGGCAGTACTTAACCCGCTCGATTTACGGACCTATTTAGCAGAAGATGAAGTCTATTTTTGCGCTATTTTGTTTTATTCATTTTTAATAGAGATGAAGCTAATAATAGCTAAAAATAAAGATTTAGTTATTTCAGTCAATTAATAAATTATTCCAAAACTTTTAAAAATTTTATTTACAATTTCCTCCTAAGAAACTCCAAAATTTATTCAAAAATTGATTTATTTTCCTTAAGGCCTACTAGTTCCCTATAAATCAGCTTTTAAGTTTTATCAAACTATTAAATTAGACCAATTATTTATATTGTTGCTTTGTTTTATATTTATTTTTTTCAATTTCCAAATAGTAAATCTGTAAAATTTAAGTTGAAAGAGGGATGGTCGAAACAGATAGCAGGATCAAGGCTTACAAATTTGTGGCCTATTCGGCTGTTGCTTTCTCTGTGGTTGCTGTCCTCTCTGTTGTAATTACTCTACCAATGGTTTATAATTATGTAGCTCATGTACGGAGACAAATGCAGCACGAATTGGGCTTTTGCAAGGCAAGTTTCTAACTTAAATCCCGACATTTTTGGGCGGATTCTCATTAATTTCTAAACAATTCTGGTTCTAACCTTAGCAATAATTTCTATTTTACAAGTTTATCCAAAATTTATTATATAAGGATTAAAACATTTTCCCAACCAATGTTACTCAACAAGCTCAGGATTAACCTTAATTACAAAATTAGCTCAAATTAATTTAAACATTTTAACAGGGTTCAGCAAAAGATATTTATGTCGAAGTAGCACACATGAAAACTGCAGAAATGGGGGGTGCCAAAAATCGAACAGCACGTCAAGCTGGTGGATATGCTCCTGTAGTGAACGCGCAACCTACATGTGGAGACTGTTGTCTACCTGGCCAACCTGGACCTCAAGGCCCACCTGGAAAGAGTGGAAAGCCAGGAAAACCTGGAGCTCCTGGAACACCGGGCACGCCGGGCAAACCGCCAGTTTCTCCATGCGAACCAGCAACACCACCACCATGCAAACCGTGCCCACAAGGACCGCCCGGCCCTCCAGGACCCCCTGGACCACCTGGAGAGCCTGGAGAGGCCGGAACACCTGGCAGACCTGGAACCGATGCTCCAAATGGCGAACCTGGTCCACGAGGGCCGCCAGGACCGCCTGGAGAGCCTGGGCCACAAGGACCACCTGGTGAGCCTGGAACACCAGCTACGCCAGAAGCACCCGTACCAGGAGAACCTGGAGAGCCTGGAGATATTGGTAAAATTCAAATTAAATTTTAACAAAAATTTTTGTTTATTTAGGTGCCCCTGGTCCACCTGGACCTCCAGGGCCACCTGGTGCTGATGGACCTCTTGGACCCCCAGGACCAAAGGGAGAACAAGGACCAGAAGGATCGCCAGGATCAGACGGAACACCTGGTCCTCCAGGACCAATTGGACAGGCAGGAACCCCAGGAGAGAAGGGAATCTGCCCAAAATATTGTGCAATAGATGGTGGAGTCTTCTTCGAAGATGGAACTCGACGTTAAAAGTTTCCTTTTTGATTTTATTTGGTCACAGTTTAATAGATTGTACCATCTCAGCAAGGTTTAAAACTTATAACTTTTAAATGAAGCAAATCGAGAAAATTAACTGAATTTTAAATTCAATAGTTATAAGTTTTGAACAATTGACCTAACAATTAGACGCTCGAGTTTTATTTTGTTCTCTCCCTGCCATTTAAAAAATTAGCAATACGTATATATTTGTTGTTAAAAATTATCAAAATGCTCATAAAGATATATTATTGCCTTTCGCTATTTTATCTATGCTTAAAGGGATTCATTATTAAATTTAAAATACTACATCTACTTCAGCTGATTATTTTTCTACTTCATATATACTTATAATATATACTTAATAATACTTAATAATCTACTTCAGCTGATTATATAATTCAAATAAATTAAGCGAATTTTGAAAAACATGGTAAAAAAGTATGTTAAAAATTTTGTGCTGTTTCTCAACATCACAATTTTTACTGTGATACAGCTAGTATATAAAAATAAACTACATAGGTGCTTGTATAATTAATGAACATTTAGACGTGAATCTGTTCATCCTACTTTAGTAGTTGTGTATTGAATTGGTATTAAAAAATATTTTTAGACCACATTTTTAAAGTCCCAAACCCTTAACTTCTAAACTACATATTCTAGATCACAAAACCGGAAACAAAAAACAATTTCTCTATAATCAAATTAGTATCAGACAAGAAAAGAAAATAACCTTCAGTCTTTATCATCCCTTAGGCATATCACTGAAACATCCATCAATTAACACCCTTACTAGTTTTCCTCTCGTGCTTTAAATATTTTGCGTGTTGAGCTTTTGATTATTAAAATCCTGTTTTATCTTATGAATGATTTACTTTGCAAAATGCCACCAAATTATCGACAATGAAAGGAGGGAATTTATAATCAAGGGTGGTCAATTTGATATCTTAATTAAGAATAAACTTTTCTTCTAAATTTAAGACAATAATAACATAAATAGAGTAACAACAATGTAAAAAATAAATTTTTTGTTTCACTTAATTAATTCATTATCTAATAATTTTAGAACAATTTCATCTCTTCTTTTTATATCGTTTTCGATATCAAAATATAAGCTAGCTCTTAAATATTCAACTATCTAAAGATAATTTAAATTTAAAATTTATGTTAGAATTAAAAACCTTTTGTTTATTTATTTTTAATTTAGTTAATAAGAGTTGTTTTCTTCTTTCAAGATTAACACTTAATTTATCTTCATCTTTCTCTATATTTGAATGATCAAAAAAGCCTTTTTTTAAATGATTAATTAGCTCATTAAAAATTATAGTTAATTCGAGCTTTTCTTTTATTGTTGTTCTTGGATGCTAAAAAATAAAAAAAAAGAAAATTAAGTGGTAATTAATTACATAAATTGCTTTTGTCAGCCATGTATCAAAATCTAACCGCGTAAACAAATCTTTTGCTTGAAGTTCAACATATGAACGAAAAATTTTAAGTAAAATTAATTTATTCCATAAATCTGCCATTGGAGTACAGAAAATACCCATAAATGATTCTATTGCATAACTAAAAAAATTTTTTTTAATAGTTTAAATAAAGGTCAGCCATGAAGTCCTACACCCTGAAAACACTCTGACACTGAAGACCAATTGACTGAAAACCTACAGCTTGTGAAAGGGAATATCGAGGATTAAAGTGAATAAGAAACCAATTCTGTATTTTAGAACCTATGGTATTGTGATTGTGTAGAATAACACTGGGTGTGTAGAAATCTTTATTCCCTTCAATCACATCAAATCTATCGATATCTACTTAAGATATTCCCTTTCAAAAGTTGTAGGTCTTCGGGGACGGACTCCTTAAATAAATAAAAACAAAATGTCTTCTTTTCTTACACTTTTCCCAATATTTGATAATCATTAAAATCAAGAAAAGAATCATCAATAAGTCTAAGCATCCAACGCCTCTCTTCTCTACAATTTTCAGAAGATGAACTAAAAAATAATTTTGAAAATTCCGGAATAGATTCCAAATCCATAAAAGGCTTTTGAATGAAAAAAGAAGTTAAAGGTGAATATAATGGATTTGTTGGTGTTAAGGCTATTTTTGAATATCTGGCAAAGAATTGACTGACAACTGAAAATAAAAAAATAAGTAAATTTGATAGATTAATATTTAGAATGTTGGTTATTGTTTCGGGTTTTTTTTAATTTTTGTCAAGTAAACCCAAACATTAATATAATGAATGAAATTTATTGAACTATGCTTACATTGACATGACTTCTGATTTACTGTAAAAATACTATTTTTGAAAAACTCGATAAAAAATCCAAAAAGAAGTTTTTGCCGAAAATATTCATTCTGTTGCTTTAGTCTTTTTTGGTAATTTTGTAAAACAGTATAAGCAAGTGATCGAAGAGTAGAATCGTAAAAACTCGTTGAGGCAAAGCAAAACGAGAGAGCATTTGAAGATATCATAATTCTACAATTAAACTGCGAAAGTATTTTTAAATTCAATTTATTTAAAAAATAATTGTCACAAAATGTAACAAAAATGAAACAGAAACCTTAAGATCCATTTTCACTATTTGTAAAAGGGAACGCAAAACAAAGCGTGGATCATAACATTTTTCGTCAGCCTTAATTACTCTTCGATTTCTTTTTGTCTTTTTATGATGAAATCTAGTCATTTTTGTTAAAGTATCCCACATAACTTTTTGGTCAAAATATTCTAAAACCTTTGAAAATTTAAATGAACATAAATTTAAATGAAAAGATCACGATTAAAAATAATATCGTAAAGAAACCAAAAAAACCTGTTCAGGAGTCAATTTTTTATGTAAAATATTTCCATAAACAATTAAATCATTATAATATTTTTTGGAAGATTTACCAAAAACAAGAGGAGATATTAAACTTTAAAATTAGAACAATGAAATTTGTGTAATTAAAAAGAAACCTTAAATTAACATTCAATTTATTTTCCAATAACACTAAAATATCAAAAATTAATAAGTCGGTTTGATTCAGAGTGCAATTATAACAACTCAGTAAATTTGTAACAAACTTAATATCACAAAGTGGACCAATTTGAAAAATAAATTTTGACTAAAATTAAAAAAAGATTATAAAAAGTTACTATAAAGTAAACATACATTGTAAATATTCTTTTGAAAAAAATCATAAAGTCTTTTGAACAAATTAATGTCAATATCCTCATCAGAACATAGTGTTGAGCGAAACTGATTAAATTGATCAATAAAATTCGATTTTTTAAAAGAATCGGTGCGTGGTCTTTTAAAAGAATTGTAACATTCATTTATAGAAAATGTAGATTCAGTAAATTTTCTTTTGTTAACCATCTAAAAAGCAATTATTAATTTTCAAAAATTAAAAAATAAGAAGTAGAAATGCTGGTATCCCGACTCTTTGGGCCTTTCCTGAGATGGGTACATCTCAAATGTCTCGGACACCGCCCCCTTTCTTCCTCAAAATATTAAAAATGGTCAGCTTAAAATGTGTCCTCTATATAACCGCATTCTCAATAGATATCTTCTGAAAGTCTACCTAAACGAAATTTTGAAATTCTTTAGGCCTTGGAAATTTTTTACTCCATTTTTTCAAGTAATTGACAGAATAACAACGACTTGACACTTTGACATTTTCCAAAATTAAATTAACAGAATTAATTTGCGTTGATATTTAGTTCAAATTCGTTTAGCGTCACTTATCGATTTTCATTAGTTTCCGCAGATTTGCATTTTCTTGTTATGTTTAATAGTTTTTTGCTTTATTCACCTTTTTCGACTGATTTGGTTGATTTTTATGTCATGTGTAATTAATAATTACTCGATTTTGAATTCTTTTATTTTTTGATAAACAAGCCAAAAATCATTTTCAGACGCGAAACGCTTGATTGGACATCCAGCCGTTCAATCGGACATGAAGCATTGGCCGTTCCACCTTCCAAGGAGAAGGTGCTCGTCAAAAAATCCAAGTGGAGGTTAAAAGTGAAATGAAGGCGTTCTTCCCTGAGGTTTTTTAAAGTTTACTTGCTTGAGCTTAAGTCTTTCGTTTTTAAGGAAGTTTCGGCAATGGTCTTAACTAAGATGAAGGAAACGGCTGAGGCATTTTTGGGTCAAACGGTCAAAGATGCTGTCATCACTGTGCCTGCTTACTTCAACGACAGTCAACGCCAAGCCACAAAGGATGCTGGAACGATTTCTGGACTTAATGTTTTGCGTATCATCAACGAGCCAACTGCTGCGGCCATCGCTTATGGTTTGGATAAGAAAGGCCAAAGCAAGCGCAACGTCTTGATTTTTGACTTTGGCGGTGGAACTTTTGATGTGTCTATTTTGACTATTGAAGATGGTATTTTTGAGGTCAAGTCGACTGCTGGAGACACTCACCTTGGAGGCGAAGATTTTGACAATCGAATGGTTTGCGAGTTTTTAAGGGGTTCTTAACTGAAAATTTGTCTTTTTAAGGTCAAACATTTTGTGGCTGAATTCAAGCGTAAGCACAAGAAGGATCTTGCCACCAATCCTCGTGCTCTCCGTCGTCTTCGTACTGCTTGTGAACGCGCTAAGAGGACTTTGTCTAGCTACACTCAAGCGAGGTTGTTTTTAACTTATTTGACCTTAACTTGAATCGTTTTAGCATTGAAATCGATTCGCTCTATGATGGAATCGACTTCTACACCAACATCACGCGTTCTTGTTTCGAGGAACTGTGCCGATTTGTTCCGCAGTACTATGGATCCAGTTGAGAAATCAATTCGTAGAATTATTTTTTGATAAAGAACTCAATAAGAGCATCAACCCGGATGAAGCTGTCGCTTATGGAGCTGCTGTTCAGGCTGCAATTTTGTCTGGCGATAAGTCTGAGAATGTTCAGGTATATTTTTGATGGGGGTTTTTGGAGGGAAAACTTGAAAAATTTTTTTCAAAGGATCTTCTTCTTTTGGACGTTGCTCCACTCTCGTTGGGATTTGAAACTGCTGGTGGCGTCATGACTCCGTTAATCAAGAGAAATACTACCATCCCGACAAAGACTTCTCAAACGTTTACCACTTATTCAGACAATCAGCCTGGTGTTCTTATTCAGGTTTGGAAAAATTTTTTGAAATTTCCTTTTTAAAGGTCTATGAAGGTGAACGCGCTATGACAAAGGACAACAACTTGTTGGGCAAGTTCGAGTTGAGTGGAATTCCTCCTGCTCCTCGTGGTGTTCCTCAAATCGAAGTCACTTTTGACATTGACGCCAACGGAATTTTGAATGTTTCTGCCCAAGACAAGTCGACTGGAAAGCAAAACAAGATCACCATCACTAATGACAAGGGACGTCTTTCCAAAGATGAGATTGAGCGTATGGTCCAAGAGGCAGAGAAATATCGTGGAGAGGATGAAATTCAGCGTGATCGTGTTTCGGCTAAGAATGGATTTGAGTCTTACTGCTTTAACATCAAGCAGACAATGGAGGATGATAAGGTTTGATTTGAGGGGGTAAAGCTGGGATTAGGTGTCTTGGGGGTGGGCTTTTTTGTTTGAGGGATTGGAGGGATGAGCTGGGGCATGGATTGACTTTCTTGGGATGGCTTGGGAGCATTGTTGGGCTGTCTCTTGGCTGGGGGATTGAACTGTATTTGGTTAGGCGAGGGTGTGGAAACGCTGCTTTGTTGGGGTGGATTGGCTGTTAGGGGGATGGGAATTACTGCTGTGGGCAGGGATGGGCTGTCTTCCGTCTTTTTTGGCCTTTACGCCTTGCGGGAGGGCCCTTGAAAGAAGAGGTTTTCAAAAAAATAATTTTTAAAAATTTTCAGCTCAGGGATAAGATTAGTGAGGACGATAAGAAGGTTTTGGACAAATGTCAGGAAATGCTCTCTTGATTAGACTCCGACTCGACTGGACTCTCCAACTTTAAGGTTTGATATTTTCTCTTCTTTATTCTTAGGGATGAGAGACTGCCCGTGGGTAGCTGGGGAGTGGAGCGGCTGTTTTGTTGGGGGGATTATCTCTCTGAGTATGCTGTAGGCAAGGGCGCGCTTTCTTTCGTCTTTTTTGAAGACAATTTTTTGCATTTTTAATTTTAAAGATATTAGGTAATTCTTCGGTTTACCCCCCCCTCCTTTTTCGTTCCTCAAAGTATTAAAAAATGGTCAGTCAATCTTAACTTATAGAACACATCGAGCTGAGTCGAATGACTCCAAAATCAACAAAATCCGACTTGATTTGACCGAAATACAGACCCCAGAACCACTGGGGCGTAAAATCTTATGGACGAGAATTCATAGAAATGATAGCTCATTCGAAAGAGGACGTCAAGCTGAGTCGAATGTCACCAAAATCGACGTGATCCGACTTGATTTGACAAAGATATGACATAAATCATCGACTCCGGTAGGTCTTAATAATGTCATAACTTTGTCAAATCAAGTCGGATCACGTCGATTTTAGTGTCATTCTACTCAGCTCGACGAGCTCTTTCGAATGAGCTATCATTTGCATAAACTTTTTTTAATTCAAAAAATCACCCCTGTGGTTGTATTTATTTTCAGGAGTCTGTATTTCGGTCAAATCAAGTCGGATTTTGTTGATTTTGGTGTCATTCGACTCAGCTCGATGTGTTCTATAAGTTAAGATTGACTGACCATTTTTTAATACTTTGAGGAACGAAAAAGGAGGGGGGGGGGTAAACCGAAGAATTACCAGATATTATTCAGATGGTGCCACAACAAATACTCCTTGTACATCTGTGACTGACAGCTCTGTAACATCAACAGCTACACCGAGACTATTGCAAGAAGTGTTAAAAATGAGCATTGGACTGCAACAAATTGATGATGACAAAGATGAGAGAAGCTAAAAAATGTGGCAAAGATGCTACTGCCACATTTAAAGGTCTAAATGATATTTGAATGAAAAGTGTTTTATTATTTTTTGGTGCTTTTCCGTTTGCATAGATTTTTTTGTTCAATTTTTTCGCACAAAATGTTATCAAATAATCAGAATTTTTAGAAGCAAAAACGGAAAAGTACAATTAAGCCACTTGTAAAAAAAGGATTTTTGCGGATTCGTTTAGAAGAAAGCAAAAAGGCCTTTTCTTTACAAGTGGTATTTTTTATCACATAATTTTTTTTTTCGTTTAAATGGGTTTGGGGTCCCCCCTCCCTAGACCCCGGGTTTACCCAATACTCAACTCCTCCAAGCTCAGAGAGCTTCAGACACTCCTAAACTCCAAAAGCGATCCAACTTGACGACCTCTTTTTCAAAAAATTCGAACTCTCTATAATCAACCACCTAGAAAAATTCCAAAGTTACATTCAATACGACCCCTATCGAATTGTCAAAAACTCAACTAGGTCAGGCTTTCATACCTCCGAGTTATATCCAAAGGCACGGGTTCTTATTCAATAGGTGTAGACAGTAGGGCACTTAGACCTTAGATTAGACCTTTGATTTACCCCCCCCCCCTTCCTGCACTTCAACGGTCCGACTACAACTTCAACTGCTTCTGCCAGTCGTCTACAACTTCAACTGCTCCTGCCAGCCGTCTACAACTTCTACTGCGCTGACTCTACTGTCCTCCGGGCCCAGACACGGTACTCTAATGAACCCCCGGGTCCCACATTGTACTCTACTGTCTATACCTATCTTATAAGACCCGGTTCTTCTCCCATCTCCAAGTCTGACCATAAACGTCACTCCCCAAAATGCCCCGGACAAAACGTCACTCCCCAAAATGCCCCGGACAAAACGTCACGACCCAAAATGCCCCGGACAAAACGTCACTCCCCAAAATGCCCCGGACAAAACGTCACTCCCCAAAATGCCCCGGACAAAACGTCACTCCCCAAAATGCCCCGGATAAAACGTCACTCCATAATTCGCCCCACAGACAAAATGTCACTCCATAATTCGTCCCACAGACAAAATGTCACTCCCCAATTCGTCCCACAGACAAAATATCACTCCCCAACTCGTCCCACAGACAAAATATCACTCCCCAATTCGTCCCACAGACAAAATATCACTCCCCAACTCGTCCCACAGACAAAATATCACTCCCCAATTCGTCCCACACTGAAAATGCCCCACACTGAAAATGCCCCACACTGAAAATCCGGCACTGAACTGACCGACCCCCCTTTTCAAAAAATATCTCTCCATAGGTTCAGGCTTTCATACCTCCGAGTTATATCCAAAGGCACGGGTTCTTATTCAATAGGTGTAGACAGTAGGGCACTTAGACCTTAGATTAGACCTTTGATTTACCCCCCCCCCCCCTTCCTGCACTTCAACGGTCCGACTACAACTTCAACTGCTTCTGCCAGTCGTCTACAACTTCAACTGCTCCTGCCAGCCGTCTACAACTTCTACTGCGCTGACTCTACTGTCCTCCGGGCCCAGACACGGTACTCTAATGAACCCCCGGGTCCCACATTGTACTCTACTGTCTATACCTATCTTATAAGACCCGGTTCTTCTCCCATCTCCAAGTCTGACCATAAACGTCACTCCCCAAAATGCCCCGGACAAAACGTCACTCCCCAAAATGCCCCGGACAAAACGTCACGACCCAAAATGCCCCGGACAAAACGTCACTCCCCAAAATGCCCCGGACAAAACGTCACTCCCCAAAATGCCCCGGACAAAACGTCACTCCCCAAAATGCCCCGGACAAAACGTCACTCCCCAAAATGCCCCGGATAAAACGTCACTCCATAATTCGCCCCACAGACAAAATGTCACTCCATAATTCGTCCCACAGACAAAAGGTCACTCCCCAATTCGTCCCACAGACAAAATATCACTCCCCAACTCGTCCGACAGACAAAATATCACTCCCCAATTCGTCCCACAGACAAAATATCACTCCCCAACTCGTCCCACAGACAAAATATCACTCCCCAATTCGTCCCACACTGAAAATGCCCCACACTGAAAATGCCCCACACTGAAAATCCGGCACTGAACTGACCGACCCCCCTTTTCAAAAAATATCTCTCCATAGGTTCAGGCTTTCATACCTCCGAGTTATATCCAAAGGCACGGGTTCTTATTCAATAGGTGTAGACAGTAGGGCACTTAGACCTTAGATTAGACCTTTGATTTACCCCCCCCCCCCTTCCTGCACTTCAACGGTCCGACTACAACTTCAACTGCTTCTGCCAGTCGTCTACAACTTCAACTGCTCCTGCCAGCCGTCTACAACTTCTACTGCGCTGACTCTACTGTCCTCCGGGCCCAGACACGGTACTCTAATGAACCCCCGGGTCCCACATTGTACTCTACTGTCTATACCTATCTTATAAGACCCGGTTCTTCTCCCATCTCCAAGTCTGACCATAAACGTCACTCCCCAAAATGCCCCGGACAAAACGTCACTCCCCAAAATGCCCCGGACAAAACGTCACGACCCAAAATGCCCCGGACAAAACGTCACTCCCCAAAATGCCCCGGACAAAACGTCACTCCCCAAAATGCCCCGGACAAAACGTCACTCCCCAAAATGCCCCGGACAAAACGTCACTCCCCAAAATGCCCCGGATAAAACGTCACTCCATAATTCGCCCCACAGACAAAATGTCACTCCATAATTCGTCCCACAGACAAAAGGTCACTCCCCAATTCGTCCCACAGACAAAATATCACTCCCCAACTCGTCCGACAGACAAAATATCACTCCCCAATTCGTCCCACAGACAAAATATCACTCCCCAACTCGTCCCACAGACAAAATATCACTCCCCAATTCGTCCCACACTGAAATGCCCCACACTGAAAATGCCCCACACTGAAAATCCGGCACTGAACTGACCGACCCCCCTTTTCAAAAAATATCTCTCCATAGGTTCAGGCTTTCATACCTCCGAGTTATATCCAAAGGCACGGGTTCTTATTCAATAGGTGTAGACAGTAGGGCACTTAGACCTTAGATTAGACCTTTGATTTACCCCCCCCCCCCTTCCTGCACTTCAACGGTCCGACTACAACTTCAACTGCTTCTGCCAGTCGTCTACAACTTCAACTGCTCCTGCCAGCCGTCTACAACTTCTACTGCGCTGACTCTACTGTCCTCCGGGCCCAGACACGGTACTCTAATGAACCCCCGGGTCCCACATTGTACTCTACTGTCTATACCTATCTTATAAGACCCGGTTCTTCTCCCATCTCCAAGTCTGACCATAAACGTCACTCCCCAAAATGCCCCGGACAAAACGTCACTCCCCAAAATGCCCCGGACAAAACGTCACGACCCAAAATGCCCCGGACAAAACGTCACTCCCCAAAATGCCCCGGACAAAACGTCACTCCCCAAAATGCCCCGGACAAAACGTCACTCCCCAAAATGCCCCGGACAAAACGTCACTCCCCAAAATGCCCCGGATAAAACGTCACTCCATAATTCGCCCCACAGACAAAATGTCACTCCATAATTCGTCCCACAGACAAAAGGTCACTCCCCAATTCGTCCCACAGACAAAATATCACTCCCCAACTCGTCCCACAGACAAAATATCACTCCCCAATTCGTCCCACACTGAAAATGCCCCACACTGAAAATGCCCCACACTGAAAATCCGGCACTGAACTGACCGACCCCCCTTTTCAAAAAATATCTCTCCATAGGTTCAGGCTTTCATACCTCCGAGTTATATCCAAAGGCACGGGTTCTTATTCAATAGGTGTAGACAGTAGGGCACTTAGACCTTAGATTAGACCTTTGATTTACCCCCCCCCCCCTTCCTGCACTTCAACGGTCCGACTACAACTTCAACTGCTTCTGCCAGTCGTCTACAACTTCAACTGCTCCTGCCAGCCGTCTACAACTTCTACTGCGCTGACTCTACTGTCCTCCGGGCCCAGACACGGTACTCTAATGAACCCCCGGGTCCCACATTGTACTCTACTGTCTATACCTATCTTATAAGACCCGGTTCTTCTCCCATCTCCAAGTCTGACCATAAACGTCACTCCCCAAAATGCCCCGGACAAAACGTCACTCCCCAAAATGCCCCGGACAAAACGTCACGACCCAAAATGCCCCGGACAAAACGTCACTCCCCAAAATGCCCCGGACAAAACGTCACTCCCCAAAATGCCCCGGACAAAACGTCACTCCCCAAAATGCCCCGGACAAAACGTCACTCCCCAAAATGCCCCGGATAAAACGTCACTCCATAATTCGCCCCACAGACAAAATGTCACTCCATAATTCGTCCCACAGACAAAAGGTCACTCCCCAATTCGTCCCACAGACAAAATATCACTCCCCAACTCGTCCGACAGACAAAATATCACTCCCCAATTCGTCCCACAGACAAAATATCACTCCCCAACTCGTCCCACAGACAAAATATCACTCCCCAATTCGTCCCACACTGAAAATGCCCCACACTGAAAATGCCCCACACTAGAAATCCCGCACTGAACTGACCGACCCCCCTTTTCAAAAAATATCTCTCCATAGGTTCAGGCTTTCATACCTCCGAGTTATATCCAAAGGCACGGGTTCTTATTCAATAGGTGTAGACAGTAGGGCACTTAGACCTTAGATTAGACCTTTGATTTACCCCCCCCCCCCCCTTCCTGCACTTCAACGGTCCGACTACAACTTCAACTGCTTCTGCCAGTCGTCTACAACTTCAACTGCTCCTGCCAGCCGTCTACAACTTCTACTGCGCTGACTCTACTGTCCTCCGGGCCCAGACACGGTACTCTAATGAACCCCCGGGTCCCACATTGTACTCTACTGTCTATACCTATCTTATAAGACCCGGTTCTTCTCCCATCTCCAAGTCTGACCATAAACGTCACTCCCCAAAATGCCCCGGACAAAACGTCACTCCCCAAAATGCCCCGGACAAAACGTCACTCCCCAATTCGCCCCGGACAAAACGTCACTCCCCAAAATGCCCCGGACAAAACGTCACTCCCCAAAATGCCCCGGACAAAACGTCACTCCCCAAAATGCCCCGGACAAAACGTCACTCCCCAAAATGCCCCGGATAAAACGTCACTCCATAATTCGCCCCACAGACAAAATGTCACTCCATAATTCGTCCCACAGACAAAAGGTCACTCCCCAATTCGTCCCACAGACAAAATATCACTCCCCAACTCGTCCGACAGACAAAATATCACTCCCCAATTCGTCCCACAGACAAAATATCACTCCCCAACTCGTCCCACAGACAAAATATCACTCCCCAATTCGTCCCACACTGAAAATGCCCCACACTGAAAATGCCCCACACTGAAAATCCGGCACTGAACTGACCGACCCCCCTTTTCAAAAAATATCTCTCCATAGGTTCAGGCTTTCATACCTCCGAGTTATATCCAAAGGCACGGGTTCTTATTCAATAGGTGTAGACAGTAGGGCACTTAGACCTTAGATTAGACCTTTGATTTACCCCCCCCCCCTTCCTGCACTTCAACGGTCCGACTACAACTTCAACTGCTTCTGCCAGTCGTCTACAACTTCAACTGCTCCTGCCAGCCGTCTACAACTTCTACTGCGCTGACTCTACTGTCCTCCGGGCCCAGACACGGTACTCTAATGAACCCCCGGGTCCCACATTGTACTCTACTGTCTATACCTATCTTATAAGACCCGGTTCTTCTCCCATCTCCAAGTCTGACCATAAACGTCACTCCCCAAAATGCCCCGGACAAAACGTCACTCCCCAAAATGCCCCGGACAAAACGTCACGACCCAAAATGCCCCGGACAAAACGTCACTCCCCAAAATGCCCCGGACAAAACGTCACTCCCCAAAATGCCCCGGACAAAACGTCACTCCCCAAAATGCCCCGGACAAAACGTCACTCCCCAAAATGCCCCGGATAAAACGTCACTCCATAATTCGCCCCACAGACAAATGTCACTCCATAATTCGTCCCACAGACAAAAGGTCACTCCCCAATTCGTCCCACAGACAAAATATCACTCCCCAACTCGTCCGACAGACAAAATATCACTCCCCAATTCGTCCCACAGACAAAATATCACTCCCCAACTCGTCCCACAGACAAAATATCACTCCCCAATTCGTCCCACACTGAAAATGCCCCACACTGAAAATGCCCCACACTGAAAATCCGGCACTGAACTGACCGACCCCCCTTTTCAAAAAATATCTCTCCATAGGTTCAGGCTTTCATACCTCCGAGTTATATCCAAAGGCACGGGTTCTTATTCAATAGGTGTAGACAGTAGGGCACTTAGACCTTAGATTAGACCTTTGATTTACCCCCCCCCCCTTCCTGCACTTCAACGGTCCGACTACAACTTCAACTGCTTCTGCCAGTCGTCTACAACTTCAACTGCTCCTGCCAGCCGTCTACAACTTCTACTGCGCTGACTCTACTGTCCTCCGGGCCCAGACACGGTACTCTAATGAACCCCGGGCCTAAAATGGTACTCTACTGTCCATACCTATCTTATAAGACCCGGTTCTTCTCCCATCTCCAAGTCTGACCATAAACGTCACTCCCCAAAATGCCCCGGACAAAACGTCACTCCCCAAAATGCCCCGGACAAAACGTCACGACCCAAAATGCCCCGGACAAAACGTCACTCCCCAAAATGCCCCGGACAAAACGTCACTCCCCAAAATGCCCCGGACAAAACGTCACTCCCCAAAATGCCCCGGACAAAACGTCACTCCCCAAAATGCCCCGGATAAAACGTCACTCCATAATTCGCCCCACAGACAAAATGTCACTCCATAATTCGTCCCACAGACAAAAGGTCACTCCCCAATTCGTCCCACAGACAAAATATCACTCCCCAACTCGTCCGACAGACAAAATATCACTCCCCAATTCGTCCCACAGACAAAATATCACTCCCCAACTCGTCCCACAGACAAAATATCACTCCCCAATTCGTCCCACACTGAAAATGCCCCACACTGAAAATGCCCCACACTGAAAATCCGGCACTGAACTGACCGACCCCCCTTTTCAAAAATATCTCTCCATAGGTTCAGGCTTTCATACCTCCGAGTTATATCCAAAGGCACGGGTTCTTATTCAATAGGTGTAGACAGTAGGGCACTTAGACCTTAGATTAGACCTTTGATTTACCCCCCCCCCCCTTCCTGCACTTCAACGGTCCGACTACAACTTCAACTGCTTCTGCCAGTCGTCTACAACTTCAACTGCTCCTGCCAGCCGTCTACAACTTCTACTGCGCTGACTCTACTGTCCTCCGGGCCCAGACACGGTACTCTAATGAACCCCCGGGTCCCACATTGTACTCTACTGTCTATACCTATCTTATAAGACCCGGTTCTTCTCCCATCTCCAAGTCTGACCATAAACGTCACTCCCCAAAATGCCCCGGACAAAACGTCACTCCCCAAAATGCCCCGGACTAAACGTCACGACCCAAAATGCCCCGGACAAAACGTCACTCCCCAAAATGCCCCGGACAAAACGTCACTCCCCAAAATGCCCCGGACAAAACGTCACTCCCCAAAATGCCCCGGACAAAACGTCACTCCCCAAAATGCCCCGGATAAAACGTCACTCCATAATTCGCCCCACAGACAAAATGTCACTCCATAATTCGTCCCACAGACAAAAGGTCACTCCCCAATTCGTCCCACAGACAAAATATCACTCCCCAACTCGTCCGACAGACAAAATATCACTCCCCAATTCGTCCCACAGACAAAATATCACTCCCCAACTCGTCCCACAGACAAAATATCACTCCCCAATTCGTCCCACACTGAAAATGCCCCACACTGAAAATGCCCCACACTGAAAATCCGGCACTGAACTGACCGACCCCCCTTTTCAAAAAATATCTCTCCATAGGTTCAGGCTTTCATACCTCCGAGTTATATCCAAAGGCACGGGTTCTTATTCAATAGGTGTAGACAGTAGGGCACTTAGACCTTAGATTAGACCTTTGATTTACCCCCCCCCCCTTCCTGCACTTCAACGGTCCGACTACAACTTCAACTGCTTCTGCCAGTCGTCTACAACTTCAACTGCTCCTGCCAGCCGTCTACAACTTCTACTGCGCTGACTCTACTGTCCTCCGGCCCCGACTGGGTACTCTAATGAACCCCCGGGTCCCACATTGTACTCTACTGTCTATACCTATCTTATAAGACCCGGTTCTTCTCCCATCTCCAAGTCTGACCATAAACGTCACTCCCCAAAATGCCCCGGACAAAACGTCACTCCCCAAAATGCCCCGGACAAAACGTCACGACCCAAAATGCCCCGGACAAAACGTCACTCCCCAAAATGCCCCGGACAAAACGTCACTCCCCAAAATGCCCCGGACAAAACGTCACTCCCCAAAATGCCCCGGACAAAACGTCACTCCCCAAAATGCCCCGGATAAAACGTCACTCCATAATTCGCCCCACAGACAAAATGTCACTCCATAATTCGTCCCACAGACAAAAGGTCACTCCCCAATTCGTCCCACAGACAAAATATCACTCCCCAACTCGTCCGACAGACAAAATATCACTCCCCAATTCGTCCCACAGACAAAATATCACTCCCCAACTCGTCCCACAGACAAAATATCACTCCCCAATTCGTCCCACACTGAAAATGCCCCACACTGAAAATGCCCCACACTGAAAATCCGGCACTGAACTGACCGACCCCCCTTTTCAAAAAATATCTCTCCATAGGTTCAGGCTTTCATACCTCCGAGTTATATCCAAAGGCACGGGTTCTTATTCAATAGGTGTAGACAGTAGGGCACTTAGACCTTAGATTAGACCTTTGATTTACCCCCCCCCCCTTCCTGCACTTCAACGGTCCGACTACAACTTCAACTGCTTCTGCCAGTCGTCTACAACTTCAACTGCTCCTGCCAGCCGTCTACAACTTCTACTGCGCTGACTCTACTGTCCTCCGGGCCCAGACACGGTACTCTAATGAACCCCCGGGTCCCACATTGTACTCTACTGTCTATACCTATCTTATAAGACCCGGTTCTTCTCCCATCTCCAAGTCTGACCATAAACGTCACTCCCCAAAATGCCCCGGACAAAACGTCACTCCCCAAAATGCCCCGGACAAAACGTCACGACCCAAAATGCCCCGGACAAAACGTCACTCCCCAAAATGCCCCGGACAAAACGTCACTCCCCAAAATGCCCCGGACAAAACGTCACTCCCCAAAATGCCCCGGACAAAACGTCACTCCCCAAAATGCCCCGGATAAAACGTCACTCCATAATTCGCCCCACAGACAAAATGTCACTCCATAATTCGTCCCACAGACAAAAGGTCACTCCCCAATTCGTCCCACAGACAAAATATCACTCCCCAACTCGTCCGACAGACAAAATATCACTCCCCAATTCGTCCCACAGACAAAATATCACTCCCCAACTCGTCCCACAGACAAAATATCACTCCCCAATTCGTCCCACACTGAAAATGCCCCACACTGAAAATGCCCCACACTGAAAATCCGGCACTGAACTGACCGACCCCCCTTTTCAAAAAATATCTCTCCATAGGTTCAGGCTTTCATACCTCCGAGTTATATCCAAAGGCACGGGTTCTTATTCAATAGGTGTAGACAGTAGGGCACTTAGACCTTAGATTAGACCTTTGATTTACCCCCCCCCCCCCTTCCTGCACTTCAACGGTCCGACTACAACTTCAACTGCTTCTGCCAGTCGTCTACAACTTCAACTGCTCCTGCCAGCCGTCTACAACTTCTACTGCGCTGACTCTACTGTCCTCCGGGCCCAGACACGGTACTCTAATGAACCCCCGGGTCCCACATTGTACTCTACTGTCTATACCTATCTTATAAGACCCGGTTCTTCTCCCATCTCCAAGTCTGACCATAAACGTCACTCCCCAAAATGCCCCGGACAAAACGTCACTCCCCAAAATGCCCCGGACAAAACGTCACGACCCAAAATGCCCCGGACAAAACGTCACTCCCCAAAATGCCCCGGACAAAACGTCACTCCCCAAAATGCCCCGGACAAAACGTCACTCCCCAAAATGCCCCGGACAAAACGTCACTCCCCAAAATGCCCGGATAAAACGTCACTCCATAATTCGCCCCACAGACAAAATGTCACTCCATAATTCGTCCCACAGACAAAGGTCACTCCCCAATTCGTCCCACAGACAAATATCACTCCCCAACTCGTCCGACAGACAAAATATCACTCCCCAATTCGTCCCACAGACAAAATATCACTCCCCAACTCGTCCCACAGACAAAATATCACTCCCCAATTCGTCCCACACTGAAATGCCCCACACTGAAAATGCCCCACACTGAAAATCCGGCACTGAACTGACCGACCCCCCTTTTCAAAAAATATCTCTCCATAGGTTTCAGGCTTTCATACCTCCGAGTTATATCCAAAGGCACGGGTTCTTATTCAATAGGTGTAGACAGTAGGGCACTTAGACCTTAGATTAGACCTTTGATTTACCCCCCCCCCCCCCTTCCTGCACTTCAACGGTCCGACTACAACTTCAACTGCTTCTGCCCGTCGTCTACAACTTCAACTGCTCCTGCCAGCCGTCTACAACTTCTACTTGCGCTGACTCTACTGTCCTCCGGGCCCAGACACGGTACTCTAATGAACCCCCGGGTCCCACATTGTACTCTACTGTCTATACCTATCTTATAAGACCCGGTTCTTCTCCCATCTCCAAGTCTGACCATAAACGTCACTCCCCAAAATGCCCCGGACAAAACGTCACTCCCCAAAATGCCCCGGACAAAACGTCACGACCCAAAATGCCCCGGACAAAACGTCACTCCCCAAAATGCCCCGGACAAAACGTCACTCCCCAAAATGCCCCGGACAAAACGTCACTCCCCAAAATGCCCCGGACAAAACGTCACTCCCCAAAATGCCCCGGATAAAACGTCACTCCATAATTCGCCCCACAGACAAAATGTCACTCCATAATTCGTCCCACAGACAAAAGGTCACTCCCCAATTCGTCCCACAGACAAAATATCACTCCCCAACTCGTCCGACAGACAAAATATCACTCCCCAATTCGTCCCACAGACAAAATATCACTCCCCAACTCGTCCCACAGACAAAATATCACTCCCCAATTCGTCCCACACTGAAAATGCCCCACACTGAAAATGCCCCACACTGAAAATCCGGCACTGAACTGACCGACCCCCTTTTCAAAAAATATCTCTCCATAGGTTCAGGCTTTCATACCTCCGAGTTATATCCAAAGGCACGGGTTCTTATTCAATAGGTGTAGACAGTAGGGCACTTAGACCTTAGATTAGACCTTTGATTTACCCCCCCCCCCCTTCCTGCACTTCAACGGTCCGACTACAACTTCAACTGCTTCTGCCAGTCGTCTACAACTTCAACTGCTCCTGCCAGCCGTCTACAACTTCTAACTGCGCTGACTCTACTGTCCTCCGGGCCCATGACACGGTACTCTAATGAACCCCCGGGTCCCACCCTTGTACTCCTACGGTCCTATACCTATCTATCTTAATAAGACCCGGTTCTTCTCCCCATCTCCAATCTGACCATAAACCGTTCACTCCCCAAAATGCCCCGGACAAAACGTCACTCCCCCAAAGTGGCCCCGGACAAAACGTCACGACCCAAAATGCCCCCGGACAAAACTTTCACATCCCCAAAATGCCCCGGACAAACGGTCACTACTCCCCAAAATGAATGCCCCGGACAAACGTCACTCCCGAAAATGCACCGGACAAAACGTCACTCCCCCAAAATGTCCCCGGATAAAACGTCACTCCCCAATATTTCGCCCCACAGGGGGGGGGACAAAATGTCACTCCCCATAATTCGTCCCCACAGACAAAAGGTCACTCCCGCAATTCGTCCCACAGACCAAATATCACTCCCCAACTCGTCCGACGACAAAATAATCACTCCCCCAATTCGTCCCCACAGACAAAATATCACTTGGCCCCACTTTCGCGTCACCCACAGACAACATATCACTCCAC